>CM053787.1:508740606-509940606 GCA_028749045.1 Cupressus sempervirens | reverse complement strand
ATGTCAGCCAATTGTCCCACAACATGGACTGTGGTGGGGTCCTTTTTCTTCCTTCTAGGCTTCTTCAGGTAGGCATCTCTAATGGCTTTTCCATATATTGGAACATCTTTAATGGCTTGGAACAAGGTTTTTTGGACATGTATGTTCTTCAACTGATCAACAATATCAAAAGGTTGTTCCTCTGCTTGTATAGGTTTACTTTGTATAAAATTTTCTAGAAAAGGAGGTTCCACTACTAGTTGAGCTTGGGTTGACATGGTGACATTGGTTGGGTCAACCATTTTAGTGACTGAGGGTTTTAATGATGTAGGAGGATCTAGTATTTCAATTATAAGAGGTGGTTTAGGCATTGGTAAAGTTGTAACAGATCTCAGATGTATATCTTCAACATTCAGAGTGTAAGCAAGATATTGTTAAGCATCAACACTATACATGGGTTGTTGTGGCTATTGGCTATTTGGATTTGGTTGAGGTTGTGCAGGTAACTGTGTCTACTTTTGAGGTCCAAGATTTGTTGGTGGTTGCATTAGAGAAGGTTGTTGAACTAGAGGTGGTAATTGTGGAGTACTAGTATTTTGGTTAGGCCACTATTGAGATCCCCTCCATTGGTTCACAGACTACCAATTCCCTTGGGGTGGTTTCCATTGGTTTTTTTGGTTTTGCTAGTAGTTCTATTAGTTCTACCATTGGTTATTTTGTTGGTTAGGCCAGGATGGTTGGGAATTCTAAGGCCATTGGGGTTGTTGCAGATTGTTTTACCTAGAATTATTCTAATTAGGTTGATATTATGGAGGACCTTGGGGATTATGGTTTTTCCATTGATTACCATATTAATTTAAATTTTGTAAAGGGTCCTGAGGCATACCTTGACGTTGGGCTCATGGCTGGCATTGAGCAACAAAAAATACTTGCTCATCATCTCCATCTATCTTGAGGTACTCAGTTGGAATATGTTAGTTCCCCATGCTTGCAACCAATTTACATTGGTAATCCTTCTTTTTCTTCTAGCAATGAGGGCAGTATCAGCTAGTTGTAACTCGGCTTCTACATATTTCTTCTTTGTAGTCATTGTGTCAAGATGTGTAGTGACATCATTGATGATGTCCTATTTGAAATCTAACAATAGATTAGATATCTCAAGCTTTGAAATACCATGACTCATTCCTTTAGTGACCGTGGAACGAGGTCCTCGACCTTTCTTCATGGTTGACCTTGAATAGTTCTAACAAATATTCTTGAGGTCATCCTAGGAAGCCTGATATACATAACCACTAGCCATCAAGTCTAGTGCTTCTAGACAATTATCATTCACACCTCTTAGAAAGACTAGCTTTTGTGAATCCTCAGATAACACAGGATGAGGGTTCTTCTACAATGTCTATAAGAAACATGAAACATAATCTTCCAATGTTTCTTCCTCCTTCTGTGATATCCAGAAGACATCATTTCCTCTTGAACCACATGCTTTGCAATACTCTTTATATTTATCCAAAAACAGAGTTTGCATTTCATCCCAAGTTCCTACTACATTGGCTCCTAAGCCCATGAACCATCATGGAGCTTATTCTTTCAATGTTGCTAGAAATAATTTAAGCTTATGGGCATCAGTGTTGTAGTCAAAATTATGAAAAAATATGTCAAATTCAAACAAGAAAGTATCAAGATATTTAGTTGCAAGGCCATAGAACTTTGGAAGGGTAGCTGGAGGTATATTCTTGAGATTATCAATATTTATGAAGCTTGGGAGTGGAAATGGAAAAGTAGGTTGTGCCATTACTAGAGGTATTAGATTATGAGGTTGCTACTAAAAAGGAACATAAGGTACTGGATGATTAACAACTAATGGATTTAAAGCAATATTATCAAGGAAATTGGCCAAAATTTCAGTAAAAGGTTGAAGACCACTTTATCTATTGGTTGTGCTCTTGAAGATGATGATGTACGAAAAATAGGGTTTGCATCTTCAAAAGACAACTCAACTTCTTCTTCTTCAATTTCTTCATTCAAATTAACAAACTCCCATGGAAGAAATCTATCATATTCATCTTATCATCTTCCTCTTCAATGCATGCAATTAAACTGTTCACACTGGTGAAGGAAGCTTTAAAACTAAAAATTTCTAAAACAACTTTATCTAAGAACTATGACTCAAGAATTCTCCTAGCTTGACACCATCCCTGGCAACAATGCCAAAAATGGTCTACCTCACAATATGTATATAATAATCATGCTCTAGGCCATGCTTAGGAATAATGTATTCAATCTAAAGATTATTTTTTCCACTATGAGGTGCATTTAATCTTGTCAATCCAAGGACTTATACTTGAAATGGTCAGCATAGTATGTGCACTAGGTCTCTTAATGAGTCACTATGCTTATGTTGCAGGAAAGTAAAATGCAAGGAAAAGAACTTACACTATTGTTGTAAGAAACTAACACACTTAACTCTTTATGAATACTAGAAATACAATGAAAGACTAGCACATATTCCAACTCATTTCATCTACTATAACTGTTGTCACAAATGTTGGAGGAACATTCACAAAGTATGATGCTACAAGAAGGAACTTACAACTTCTACTTACAATACTAGAAATGCTTGGAAATAAATTTATACTATCCTAATCTAATCCACCTCTCAAGTGGCCCCCCCTGGTTGGCTTCAACTAAACTATTGACATAGGATAGAAACCAAAAACTATTTCATTATATTTCAGAAATTCATTACATGGGAACAATACGTAGAATTGTAAAAACAACTCACTGCAAAAGTTAATAGTTTTTTTCCATAAAATTTTTCCTTCTAACTAAACTAACACACTTGGTCTGATCCCTATATATAGAAGATTGATGCATCTTTTGTAACAAAAAAGTAAACAACCTAGCTATAAATCTGCAGGAGAGAAAGAAGGAAAATAATAGCTCAAGGCAGGAAGAAGAGATAACAGCTCAAGGTGGGAATAATAAAGTCTAAACAACCACTTGCCATAATAATAAATGCAAAGACTACAGTAAGTTTTCAGAGCTCCTTCATACTCATAGTCATGTCCTTTGGTATCGTTATGACTTTTCTCCATCGTGGCTAAACCTCAGCATTCTTTTCTCCTTGAATGCTATTGGTTGTCTTCAACATTCATCTATGAATTCTTCCAATCATCTTCAACTTCATTGCTAACTGGTTAGTTATAATGCAGAGATAATTAAAAATAAGCATTTTCAAATTAAATTCAAATATAAGAACACACATTTCGATAATTATATGAAATATTGAATCATATATATGATATTGGAAAAAGATGACATACTATCTACCCATAGGTTAATCATTGGTTTAGGTAAACACAAGTTCACAAATGTCTTGATGAAAATGAAACAGAGTAGTAACAAAGTGTTTTAAAAACTATCATGAAATAGAAGCAATAATTAGCCTCATCAAGGACCTGATATCTAATGGTCACATTTGACCAAGTGTTTCTCCATTGGGAGAACATGTTCTCTTTGTGAATAAGGATAGAGTGTTACGCTTGTATATTGATTACACACAATTGAACAAGGTAACAATTAAGAATAGGTACTCCTTGCCAAGGATCAATGATTTATTTGACCAAATTAAGGGAGCCAAAGTGTTCTCTAAGATTTATCTTAAGTTGGGGTACCATCATCTATGCATTCATGATGCAAACATCCATAAGAAAAAAATTTACACTTGCTATGGCCACTATGAGTTTACAATGGTTCTATTTAGTTTGACAAATGCTTTGTCTATATTCATGTATCTAATGAATGGAGTACTCCATTCTTACATTCAAATTTTTTTACTCATATTCCTAGATAATATATTGATTTATTCTAAGTATCAAGAGGAAAATGAGGAGCATCTTCAATTAGTCCTTCAATACCTTGGAGATAAACAGCTATATGCTAATGTAGCAAAGTGTAAATTCTTCATGTATGGGGTACAATATTTGGAGTATTTTATTTTAGGAGAAGATATCTCAAGTAATCCTATAAAGATCCTGGCTCTAGTGGATTGGTCTACTCCCACTAATATTTATGAGATTTGTAGCTTCATGGATTTGGCTGGATACTACTCTAGATTCATCTAGAACTTTTCCAAAGTTACATATCCTATCACTTCCCTCTAAAGAAAGAGGAAGAACTTTATTTGAATAGAGAAGTGTGGGGAGGCCTTCTAGAAGCTCAATGAGCTTTTGACTAGTGTAGCTATTTGATTAGTACCAAATCCAGTAGGTGATTTCATGGTGTGTACTAATGTTTCCCCAAAAGGGATTGGAACATTTCTTATGTAGGAAGGATGGGTTATAGTGTATGAGTCTTACAAGATCAAGGATCATGAATTGAATTGTGCCATACATGATCTTGAGTTAGCAATAGTTGTTCATGCCTCGGTAAGGTGTAGATATTTCTTGTTGGGCTGATTTTGAGCTTCATAGAAATCACCATAGTTTACACTGTATCTTCACATAACCCAATCTTAATGCTAAGAAGAGGTATTGGATGAAGTTTTGTACGAGTACGTCTTCAAGGTGAATTATATTCAGTAGAAGAAGAACATGGCACTTGACAGTTTGAGTTGTAGGAGGCATGAGGTATCAACATTAGCTCTTATTACATGATATCAAAATTTGAGTGTAGAGATTGACTCAGGTAGACCCTTGGAGGATAGATTTTCAAGTTATGTTTTAGAGTCAGGTGGCCTTTTGCATCATACAGGGAGGATTTATATACCACCATTATATGATATTTGTATAATAGTCCTTTTTGAGGTCTATCATGTACCCTACTCAACATACATAGGTGTCAAGAAGATGAATGTAGACTTGCAACAATTGTATTATTGATCCAAGATGAAGCATAATATCATTAATTTAGTGGCTAGGTATCTTAAGTGCCAAAGAGCTAAGGAAAAACACCAGCATCCTATAGTGCTTCTTTAGCCTAATCACATTCCCTCATGGAAGTGGGATAATATTTCTATGGACTTCATTGTGGGATTACACATGAGTCCCCATTGACATGATTTTACATACTTTTCACCGATGAAGTCATCCTACATAGTGGTTTTAGTAGCCAAAATCTTTATGTGCAACATTGTGAGATTACATGGTATTTCCCAAAAGATTATTTTAGATAAGGATCTTGTATTCACATCCATATTTTGGACTTCCTTGTAGCATTATCTTGGAGTGCAGCTAAACTTCAACTAAACATATCATCCTAAAGTAGATGGAAAGGTAGAGAGAGTGAATCGGGTTCTGGAGCTTGAGGATGTATGTCATGGACTAACAAACTCTTTGGGAGGAATATCTATACTTAATGGAGTTTACTTATAATAATGGATATGATAGTTCAATTAAAATGGAACCTTTTTGGACATTGTATGGTCATCCTTGTCAAACACCATTGAGTTAGGATAGTTTAGAGGATCACATCCTATTGGGCCTTGAGCTACTTTGAGATATTAAGTGATAGGTAGTGCACATCTGTCAGCACGTGTCTATGTCAAAGGATAGACAAAAGAAGTATGCAAATGCTTATAGGATGGATAATCAATTTATTTTTGGAGAGAAAGTATTCTTGAGAGTGTTCATGGAAGAGTTTGATCTGTTATGAAAAGGGTTTGAAGCTAACACCTCATTTTGCGGGTCCATTTGAGATTATTGAGAGGATAGGTCAAGTTGCCTACCATCTTGCATTATCTCCTAACTTAGCTTGTATACATGATACATGATGTTTTCCATGTTTATAATCTTAGACAACATATTCCTAAAGTTAATAGATGATCTTGAATGGAATTTGTTATAGGTAGAGGATGAGGAGCTAGCTTTGGATCCCATGTGCATTCTATAGAGGTGAGAGTTCATCCTCAAGGGTCAAGCCATAGAGCAAGTAAGGGTCCAATGGGTCCCTACTGAAGATTCATGTACTACTTAGGAGGATGTAGCTAGATTACAAGATTTATATCCCTAATTTTTTATAGGATTCTAGGAGTAAGCCTAATTCTAGGGGGGATGTAATGCCTACCCAAATTTTCTTTCAGTTTTACTTTGTCAAACACTTTTAGGCTAGTTTTCATGTTATGTAATTTTATTTAGTGGTACTTGGTTACATGGTTGGTTGATACCATCTTTGTGATTTGATAATATATATTTGATGAGCTACTTTGTACTTCATATATTTAATGTGTTATTTTGATTCATAGTTATTCCTATAATGATGTTTTAAATACTTTTGCATAATTATTTCAGCTATGTTCATGATGATGTCTTATGTAAATATGGATACTTACCCATACTTGCATGTGCATGATGTACATATTTATTTTTACTTTTGATTGACGTATCTAATGTGAATATTACATAATTTTTTATATTTGATTGTGTATATATTTTTAGCATCAATATTTTAGATCACACTATGTGATCCATCATCAAGATGAAAGAAAGCATGTGATGTAAAAAGTATCATGATGATGGATCAGGGAGTGTGATCCAAAATATTGATGATAAAAATACATGCACAACCAAATCAAAAAAATTATGTAATATTTATAATAGATTGTGGAAATATGATATCACTAATAGTATCTGATGTGGTTGAGGGAGGGAGTCATAGTCACCTGTGAATCTAGATCTACATAATGTACAACTCTCTGTCATTTCCTATTTAGTTTATATATATATATATATATATATATATATATATGCATATGTATGCATATATGCATATATGTATCCATATATGCATATATGTATCCATATATGCATATATGTATACATATATGCATATATGTATATATGTATACATATATACATATATACATATATATATACATACATATATATATACATACATATATACATATATACATATATATATATGTATATATATATATATGTATATATATATACATATATATAAATATATGTATATATGTACATATGTATATATGTATATATGTATGCATGTATATGTGTGTATATACACACACACACACACACACACATATACATACATACATACATATGTATATGCTGAATTTTATGCAAGTTGTAGGTACTAGGCATAGACTTATGTGAATTGCCAGGATGAGCATGCCCTATCGTAGTATCTCAATGGTAAAAGATGGGAGATAATTTTCAATTCCAAGTCCTAAACCTAAGCCTATTTTATCTTGTGGTGAAAGACAAGTATCTGACTTCTCTACCCTTTTGAATCTGTCAAGGCAACATGAATTCGAGAACTTCAAGCCTTGATTTTGATTTTTACACTTCATCTTTTGATTGAGTTTCTTTTGAATATGTGGCATATCTTATGACTTCAAGTGTAATTAGATAGCCAAGGGAATCAACTAGATAAATTAATTAAATTATAATTCTAGGATAGAAAATATTATTAAAATATATTTAATTAATAGAAAATTGATTAAATAAAATACTTAATTAAAAGTCTAATCTTGGAATTAATGGTAATTAATGTTGCCACAACTAAATTTGGCATAATTATAATTATTTAATTTAACATTTATTAATCTAGGAATTGCTTTTCAAATAATGAGATTTAAATATTATTATTAGTTAAAATAATAATATTGGTCTCTAAAAATATCTTGCTAAATTAAAACAAGTGCAAACAACAAAATAATTTTTTTTTTTTTGGCAAGGGCCTACAACACCATAGTAAATTGTGAGCCTCTTACCTATGAGGTCTTGGGTTTGAGTCCTAGAGCTTAATAAATAATAATCATTAATCACAATACATAATAACAATTTATCTATTGGAAAGGGTTAATGGGAAGCAAGATACTGAGAGGGAGGGGTGGGCGGAAGTGAATTGGGATCTCAAAATTTAACTTATAACCAAAGTTTTATGATGGTCATAAAATTATCTTTGTACAATAATAATTTTTGAGGTCTATCATGTACCCTACTTAACACACTCAGGTGTCAAGAACATGCATGTAGACTTATAATAGTTGTATTATTGGTCCAAGATGAAGCATGATATCATTAATTTTAGTGGCTAGGTGTCTTAAGTGCCAAAGAGCTAAGACAAAACACCAAGATCCTATAGTGCTTCTTCAACCTAATCGCATTCTCTCATGGAAGTGGGATATTATTTCTATGGAGTTCACTATGGGATTACACATGAGTCCCCATCAACATAAATTTATCATGATCAGACTTAAATTGTATGAACAAAACTATGAGAAGTATCTTGTCATACCTAGGTTATTCAATGTGCTCTTCACTATGATGTGGACTAGAGCCTAATACTCCATGATGCCTCTTTACTTATTGTTGTCAGTAGTTTTTCTACTACTATCTTTTTCAGATATGATTCCTAAATAACATGATTGGTGTATACATTGACTTGTCTAGCTTTTATACAAAGTTGTTGATCTAAAATGAATAAATATCATAGTGTTGTAAGAAACTAAAGAAAAAAAATGTCTTAGTATCGATCCACATTTATAATTTATATTAATAATATAGTGTTAAGGGATACAATGCACCTACAAAGAGCCATGCATATAGTTTTAGCTTTTAACTAGACATTAAATTCCCAATAGACTGAATGCCTATAGTATTCTCAAGAATAATAAGATAGCTACAATTTATATTAGGTAGTTATCTCAAGAGTTCAAGTATATTTATACTACATCAAGAATAATTAATAAAAAAAGGTCTTCCTACAAGCATTGGGCTCCATGGGTATCTTCATACACCCAACAAAGATATTAGAAAAGCTTAGCAAAACTATAGGTAAAGTGTCTATAGTTATCACATGTTTATGCACTTCATAGAATAGGGCACTCAAACCTGAAGTCATGGGAGTATTATTTTTGCATTCAAAATCCCTACAAGCATCCTAATCTAGAATATTGAAAGGAGTTTTTGGATTTAGATCATATTGTACTTTACAAGGAGTATGTTTTAACATGAGACTTAAGAGATACACTAGCTATTAAGTAATCAAATAATAGTAAAGTGCAAGTGTTTACCATCTCTCTTTGAGAAGTTGCCTCCCTATAATTGAATAGAAAAAGGAAGATGGTTAGTTAGATATAAATAACCCTTAAAACCTATATGGCATTACTTCATAATTAACAAAATACTCAAAGAAAACAACTTATCATCTCAATTTTACATTTTAAACTGTTCACATTTTATATATTGAAAATAGAAAAATATTTTAGCATGGATGCAAAAAAAGAAGAGAAGTTATTTATATTGTAAAATGAAAAATCATGTTAAGCATATCAAGAAATGCCTACAAGAGACCTACACAAGTAATTCACACAAAACAATATTACATGTCTACTATTCATAAAGGAACTACAAAAATGTTCACAAGGTGAAAATGATAATCAATTGTAATTTCCATAGGTAACATACTTATCAAGTACCTAGAACCTCTCCAAATTAAATTTGAATTATAAATATTGCCATTTTCTAATTGTTATTTGAAGAATTTAGTGGACCACAAATATATATTTAAAAATGGTATGGAACTATAGGCATATTGTTAATGGAAGAAGAGTTACTCACTAGAAAGGATGAAAGATAAATCATTCCATGATAGAAGAATATTTCTAGGAAGATTCATACAAATTAAGTAAGTGAGATTGGCAGATAGGAAAAACAATGTTCACTGATTTAAGCCAATGTAGCGTATATAAAAATAGCCAAAGCACAAGATTTCATCATAACACTCGAAGGAATGTCTCTCTTTCCCTTTCTAACCAATCTTTTCACAAATGGCCAAAGATTTATGACTACCCAAAAACTGCACAAGTACTCGACAAATAACCTCTCTTTGATTTCACTGACACTACCCACAATTGAAACAACGTTCCAAACAAGGCCTACTAAGTTTAATAGTAATATTTTAGTCGGTATGATGAACAATGCAAAGGAATCAAATGTATACTTTCCCTCATCACCATTCTCTTCTTCCTCTGACCCCTTTGGAGTCACAACAAATATTGTCTCAGACAATCCCAACAACTTCACTACAACATCAAATAGTGCAATGAATCATGAATTGGTTATTCCACAAATCTCTCACAAAACACCTAAGAAGAATGCATTGCACAAGCTAATATCCATATACTGAAAGGAAGAGTACTAGTGCAATTGGAAAAGAAACCTATGTAGTCTGCATTAGCAGTAAAGCTAGTGTTAAAAAATGAAAATTATGGTATACAATTTTTTAAATAAAAATGAGTTCATCTTATTAATATAGTTTAAACAACACATTCTAAGATTTAACCTGTTCAAGTGGTTCATCGCCCATCTTTATGATATAATTTAAGCAGTGTATTCTATGATTTGACTTGTTTGGGTGGTTCATCTAAAATCGCATAGACTCATTTACTAATATGATTAAAGATACTCCAACTCAACAAGTCAAATGGGCAGCTTAAACATCACACACTAAGGTCTAATTGTTAAATAGTCAAAATTGATTTCCTTTTTCAAAACTTATCCTATCCTAAAGATGATCCAAGTCAAAACATAGAATATATTATTCACACCACAACCATATGATGAGACCAGTGGCTAATAGGTTAATAACATGTTTCAATTTAGATAGATAAAATGATATTAATATGAAATGAAATTTAACTAACCTTGGGCAGGAATGATTTATGATATAGTAGACTCATGGAAGGAAGTATGACATAGAAAATAACTAGTACTAGCCAAATAGCCCATAGGTAGAAATAAGCATAAAGCATCCTCTACCTCAGGCTAATGCCTCTTCTGTTGAACAAGGGTATATGGACCAATGGTTGGTGCACATCCCATGAAAACTAGTTCCTCTAATTGGACATTAATGGAATGCCAACGTAGACTATGAATCTTCTTTCTTGTCATAACATCCTCAATTGTAGATCCACACATCCATCCCACCTACAACCAATCAAAAGTGAGTTAGCATATATTTTATGGAAGATTTTTGTGGGTTGCATAAAATATCTAATTTATAAGGTGATATGTAAATTTTTGTGTTTGGATTTGATTGTGTATGTTTTATTAGCATCAATGTTTCAGATCATACTTCATGATCCGTCATTAGGATGAGAGAATGCAATGAAACATGAGATATAAAAACCAAGCCCAACCAAATGGAAATAAAAAGAAAAAGAGGATCGGTCTACATATTTCAATTTTCCATTCTTTCTTTCTCTTATCCTAATGATGGATTGCAGAGTGTGATCCAAAAAATTGATGCTAAAGAAACATACACAATCAAATCCAAAAACAAAAATTTTACATTTCAAATAGGTAGTGGGCATTGATAAGATTAATATAACATGATGGGAAATCTTTCAGTGGGAATTATTTTTAAGAGAAAAACAAGGTTATGCATCTTCTACCACTTTGCACCAAGCAATTTTGGTTTCATAGCTACAACTAGCAACTTTCAAAGCTTCCTCTATAACCAGGGAAGGAAGGGTGTGGCCATTGCATGGAATGTCACTTAGTACAGCCCAAACTACTTCAACTAGGGCATAGGATTCTCCAAATGCTTTCCTCAATGCCTCAAATGAACAAGATGATGCAAAGTCTAGAATCTCTGCTTAGGCAACATCATACATGTTATTGATTGAATATTTAAAGGGTTTATAAAAAAAATTATAAGCCTTTTATCACTATTCCAACCACATGTCAACATGACTGTTCCTCATGTTTCATTTTCTATAAATAGATTTTATTCAATAAAAGATAATAATGCATTATCAGATGAAGCTTCTTAAAAAATAATAAATTAAAACAAGATCAAGTGCAATAAAATCTTATTAAATAAAAGAAAGTCAAGAAGAGGATTCCTTATCATAATTTCCTCAAACATCTACTAGACACTATATTTTTTATGTACCTAAAAACAAAGTGGTGTACAACTATAAAAGTAACTTCTAGAAAGCTTGCTTCAAATATGATTGAAATTATAATTTATTATTTTTTAATTAGGTCTAGGGAGTTTTCCAAAGGGTTACCATAGTTATACAATGTTGTCAGTATACAACAAATAGTCAATAAGAAAAAAAAATCAGCAAAGATATCAATATTATACCTAAATATTATACCTTTTAAAAATTGATTGTTAATATACAATATTATTATGAACATTACGATATTAAAAGACATTTAGCAATATATATCATTATTTCATTTGAAATATTTGAATTTAGTAAAACAACATGCCATATATTGAACTTCAATCTCTAAACTAATTTAATGCCAAAGATTTGCTATTATCTTATCTTTGTCTTTCACTTCCTTTCCTGTGGTGTTGATCAATCTTAGGTGGCAACCCATACAAGACTTTTCTTCTATGAAAGTAGTTGGTTCCTCCATAAAGAGGGCCTTGGAGTGCATCTGATCCCTTCCCTATAGTATGCATACACCCAACATCTTCATTGTTACATCTATAATCATGTAATAACTTAGCCAAAAATGCTATAGAGCTCTTGAATAATTAGTTCAGAAAAGAGAGTAAATTATTTCTTACTTCTACGAGCGTTTTCAATTGGTTTCCAAAGGGATCATCCATAAGACTTCCATGGAACACTTGGGGGAATTGAACAAAACCAGATTCTTTCTCTGATTTACATTCAAGGATAAAATGCATAGCATGTTGTATAGCTCTGCAATCACTGACATGCATATCACTATCCAGATTTAGTGTGAAAGTAGCATTTGTCATCAACACTGAGACTCTTGCTTGAAAACCCAACACCACATTAGATCATAAAAAACCATGTTAAGAAATAGTATATATTTTCAATACCATCAAAACCTATCATATTTGATAGTACAATATTATATAATTCATGTTATTCTTCATAGTTGACATTACTATTAAAATTTACAAACAATTATTCAAAAACTTTTTCAATTATAATTTATACCATAAACTTTGTAAATAAGTTCTAGAAAGATAAATAACAAAAATCTACTAACCATGACATTCATGGCGCCAACTTTATAATGATGGATGACCTTGGGGCGTTTCTCTCTAGCAACATATATCAAGTGGGGTAGAGCATCGACTTTCTTGTCATGAACCATTTTGTTTTCATGAATAACCTGTACATATAAAGAATTAATAGTGTGATATATTCATCCTCTAGAGAAGCTCTTACTATCTTGATTAAAGTTTATATAGAAAAAACATAATAAACAATCATTTTAACTTCACACTTTCTTTATTACCTATACTATACTTGTATGGTTTCTAACATCCAAGCTTCTATACACAAAACCATCAACATTGTGATTAAAGATAATTCCTTGAGGGATGACAGGATGAATCAATCCTCCCTCATGCTCAAATGTTTCCCCTTGAAGAAGAGGACCAAGGAAGAAAAGGGAGATGCTTTGAGATATCAAACGATAAAAACATGCCTTTAGTTCACTATAAAAACAAGTCAATCTTGTTGTAGGAGGAATAAAATGATTAAATAAAATGTTTTTACTAGCTTAAATAGGTCAAGTTAGCCTTCATAGGGACACACATCATCAAGGTATTCATTTCCTATATTAAGGACACATGAATTCATTTTAACATTAAAAAAAATGTTTTAACTCTGTTAATTAGCAATGACTTCTCTTATTAGTAGCAATTTCTCTTCATCTATGGCAATGTTCTCCTCCCAAAAATTGTAGTGAACTCATCCTAAAAGAGCAATAATCTATCATAAGGTGAACTGAAATATCTAAAGGGCAAGGGGGAGGGGGGATTTTTTTACGAAGGGCCAATTTAGACAACAACAAGAACATCTCTTCAAAAATCAGAGATAAGGAGGGCAAGAAAATGAAAATATGGGTATGTTATATTGTAGAATTAATTGGTTTTCTAGATTTAGTAAAGTTTCATTTCAAAATTTTCAAGAGGTAAATACAGGATCACTAGAATAGGTTTCATTTTGAGTTCTGGTTTTCTTTTGGAAACTACTAAGACTATCTTAAAGAAGGAAAGCTAGGAAGTTATAGATAGAATTCTAATCCACTTAAGCATTTGGAAAGAGAGAAATAGACATATGGTCAAGGTAAAGTTTTGGATGCTACATATATAAAGTTAAATGTAGATTTTGAGAAGGCTGAAATGGAACAATTGATAGGGACAGGGTTGTGGTGCTTCCATCTAGATCTAGCTGCAAGACCCAAAATGAGGCAAGTGGTAAAGTTGTTGAAGATGGAAGATTGAATACCTAATCTTCCTCTAGAGATTCATACCTATATCATAGAGTATCATCCCATCATTATAGACCTACAATGAATGAAATTGATTAATTAGTGAAGGTATGTTAATTTGAGCTTCACTTGGTTTTGAGAATACTTTGATATTCATTACATAACAAGGCCAACCACGTGAAGGTGGAAGCTCATCTGGCCTCACCCCCCTCCTCCTAACATCAATCTAAATCCTCCATTAACATCTAATTACATACCTCATTCATTCATTCATCCATTTATGAACTATAACATTCAATCAATACAATCACATAACATTCATTAATACAATATTAATCAAGACTTCATTAACACAAAAATATTCATTAACATGACATAAAAATTAATATTAATATGCAAAATTCATAGATAATTACTTAAAACAACATTCTTTCATTATCCAACAAAGTTTATCAAATAGCATGATCATCCAACAATTATTATCACTGAGGAGATAAATAAACAGAGCATCAATTACCAAACCAATCTGCAATAAATGGTAATGTTAACCATGAAATATCAATTATCAAGCATGACAAGATTATCACCTTATGTATTGCTCAAATGATCATCATAATCACCCATCAATTATAACCATTACAAGAGGTATTGATTAGGAAGATTGAAAATAAAAGGAAAAATTTTGTCACACCATTCAAGTGTTCCCATGTTAACATCAAATAACATAAGTGCAACCATAGTTGTGTGTATGTGTGTGTGTACATATGTATGTAGTTTCCTATCAGAAAATAGATAGTCACATTATCAACAATCAACATGATATTGTATTTATCACCACCTATGGAAGATTAATCAAACAATGTCAACTAACGAGAACAAGCTAATTAGTAGTGATTATTCATAACTATGCAAAGACAATGATTAACCATTAAATATCCATTTCTTAAAAAGAAAGGTGCTATCCCAACCTATGGGTGCAAGTATCCAATAAAAATGAGATCTATTATAAGAATCAATCTCATTCTCAAAGACATCAAGTGTTTCTTATCAACTATTTATCCTTATTGGATCACTCAAGAGAGTACTTGCCTTTCCAAAATTAGTTTGCAAATACTTAAGGAAAGTAATCATGAAGAGCCCACTCTCTTGTATATTTTCAAAGACAAGGTAGACATAGCAATATCATTATTGCAAATAATATTGATGACAATTGTATAAATATAAGGTACATATTATAATTAGCAATATCATCACTATAAGTGATGTTGGAGACAAGTACAAATAAGAAACACCTATATCAATACTATAAGTAATATTGAGATATTTGTGTACTTATAAGATAGATTAGGAACAACAACATACATCATTTTTATAAGCGATAAAAGTAGACTTCAACATATTAGTGCCATATCAGAGTCAACTATGTTGACATTGAGAAGACTTGTACTCTATCTTATATTGATATATTAGAAACAAACAGCAACAATTGGAAGGAGACTTCACACAATTCATATTGTTATAATAGAAGTGCAGATCTGATATATAGCAAAGATCATCTTGGCATAAATCTCATCAATATATCTGAGATAGTTGTGATACTCTATTTTATTGATAAGTAATGTATCTTATAGCATCATATTATAAGCAACATCAATTGTAAATCATAATCTTTCATTCTTATATTAATTGGTGTCAATTATTGTCATTACAAGTCTTGTAAAGGGTTTTTAGAGTCTTCGTGGAAGGAAGTTTCTTGCCGATTTTTGTGAGTTAATTGTCCCTAATTCCTAAGAATTAATATAAGGAGATATTACATAATGTTAAGAGGACTCTTCACTACCATTTTTTTTCATAGCTAAAACTAGTTTATGTTCGTTTCAAACTATTTGGTAGGAAGGAATCAATATCATAATATTAGATGTACACAAGATTCACGACTCTCTAGATTTTTCATAGCTTAATTTTTCATACCTTCTAAATAAATTAAATAATTTTAGGTTCCCATTTCTTAATGGGAACACTAACCATGAGCATTATAGATTATTATAATATTTTATTATGATATTTCTGTGTATGCTAGTAGTTGGTCTCACTTTAGCACATCTTAATTTTCAAGGAGTCAACAATGCCCATGAAGTAAAGGCCTTTTTGGTACATGGAGAATGATGATAGATAAATTTAACTCAAATAGGTCCAGTGAACTCACTCTAATTAAAAATCTAGATATTTTCCCTCATACTATTGCCATCCATTTAATAATATCTCTTAAAACTAAAGAAAATTCATTTGGCAAGATAATGGATGGGATAGTTAAAGAGACTTGATTTGAAGATAATGTATGGGATAAAGAAAACACACACTTCATATCAGAGAATAAATTATGTGCATACTTTCATAGTTTATAAGGAGCTTATCACCAAGAAAATGTTTTTCAATGGAGGCAAAAATTATGGGGGACATCATCATGGAAGAGTTGTTTCTGCCTATTTCTAATGTAAATTTAAGATTAATGAACTTGCTACGGTAATTTTTTATCACAAATGGGAAGAATGAATAGTCCCAAACTCACTAAGATCTAGCCTACATTATCTATCTCAAAATTTAATAAACTGATTTACGGTTCTCCTATAATCATTTGAGAATAGTATATATATGACAGACTTATTAACCCATCTATACAATTGAGAATAGATAAAAACTATACAAACTCATTTCCTCCTTGCAAACAACTCTGATGAAACAACTGTAAGATTGAGAAAGCAATCACTTACTATTTAGATAGAAGCCATATTTTCTAATAGATCATGAGGCACAAAATTGAAATACAATCTAATAATATCCAAACTTCAAATAATGATATAAAAGACAATAAAACCAAGATAAAAACAAAACAAAACAAGATTGTCATTATGAATGTGGCCTGAACACTAAAATTCTTATAGGAGCTCCTAATATGAAAAATCTTATGAGATCTAGCATAAGAATCAAAATAAATAAGAGGCACTGATCCTTAGGTATGAGCTGGTAAATCCATAGGGTTTTAGTTTTTCCCCTCAAGCTCTCTTTCTTTTCATTTCATGGCTGCCAAGGTTTGGCTCTAATTTGAAATGAGGGTTTTATGCATTCACTTTCTTTCTACCATTCACTTGAGGTTTTGGCATTCACTTTCTTTCTACCTCCTACAACTTATAACCTCCTTTTTCATTCACTTGCTTTCTCTCATTACTAGAAACAATAAATGAGCTCAATTTCTTTGTGATTAGATCACTTGCATTCAAAACCATGCATCCTTTTACATTCACTTCTATTCAAAATGGCATGGGGTCAATGACTTACCAAATAAATTGGTGACACACTTGTAGCTCGATTTCTCCTCCTGTGCACTTTTCTCTTCTTCTTTTTTTTTTATAATCCATCTTGGTCAAAATTTCAACCAAACAAACTCATGTTGGTTGAATTTTCGACCAACTCAGGAGCTTAACAAAAAAAATAAAAATCAAATGGAAAATTATATAAGGTCAAAAATTAAGATCAAAAAGTTAACACCAAATCTACTAGTGAAAAATGTTGATTTCACACCTAATTCATCTCATACTTTAAATCTAACATTTAACACTGTAATGCTGAAACATAAATTAAATTCATCACATCCGTGAAAGATTCAACACATAACACAATGATTTGGTAACCCAGAAACACTTCAATGCAAAGGTAAAACTAGGGTGGGGATGAAACCCACAAATCTTCACTGTTGCAACAATAAAATTAACTTATCAGGGTTACAATGTTTGATCATAAGATATGATCTACCCTGTGAGGGGTCTGCCCTATTAAAATCTTTGGAGACTATTAGGTCTCACCTTGTTAAAGGATTTTAAACTCACAATGAAGTAAGGACTTTGTTAGGAGGTTTACATAGATATGTTAAGACCACTCTATTAAAAGATTTATCCTCACTCAATTAACAATAACTAATTCAGTAACTGACCCTCATTTTTCTGTATAAGATGTTCTTGGGTCTCCTCTTTGCAATAACTCTAGTCTGATCTCCTAATCTAATATCTTTGTTCAGTCATTCATTTCTCTAATTGCTTTTTTTCTTATTTGTTGTTAGACTTAGTCTTTCCACTTCACATGTGCATACATGCACATTCATTCCTTCATTCATGCATATATATTTATTCTAGGGTTAGAATCCTCCTTAGATAGATGGTTCTATGAAGGTTCTAGATCTTGATTGATGGTTTATAATTCATCATCTTTTGTTGTTTCTATCTAATTTTTTGATTGGTTTAATTGCATACCTTGGGATGATTACCTTCTATGATGATGCATTATCATCTCTTTAGCTGGCTCTACAAATATTAAGTATCATATAGAAGTCATCCAAAAATGGTTTACATATGTATTTGTACCATTACATTTTCATA
Source organism: Cupressus sempervirens (assembly GCA_028749045.1). Classification (NCBI taxonomy): domain Eukaryota; kingdom Viridiplantae; phylum Streptophyta; class Pinopsida; order Cupressales; family Cupressaceae; genus Cupressus; species Cupressus sempervirens. The sequence goes on along the minus strand of CM053787.1, from coordinate 509,921,948 downwards.
TGACAAAACTAAACTACTCGACACTTGAATGCTCTGAAACTCAGTCATGTTGACTCATTCATATTGTCACTTGACTTCTATAAAGCTCCTTGCTTGGAAATCGTCAACTTGTCAATGTGCTTGATTCCAACTATATTGCTCAGTGCATACATGTGCTCGATCTCGACTAAATACTTGATAATCACTATCCTGCTCGGTATTTAAGCTTTGTATGCTCGACCTTTACTAGATGACTCAAACATAGTGATGAGTGTTTAATGTTTCTTAGTAAATGACTGAAGTGTTTGGACACTAACAGAAAACATAGGCTTAAAGATCAACATTTAACTTGGCTTTGACCTCTTACCAATAAAATAAAAAAGTATTGTTTTAATAAAAAAGCACTGAGTGTGCATGAAAGAGTTAATTAAATAAACTAATAAGAAAATTAATTAAGTGAGAAGCCTTTTAGAAAATAGAAACCCTAACTAGGGTTAGAGGCCTTTATTAGAGAGTTTTAGCTCATTTCTCTACACACGTGTTTGGAGCAACAATTTGGAAGTCAAGGAAGTGATTTTTTTCTAAAGCTTTGGAGAGCATGAATCTTGCAGGCATAGCTAGATTACTAGATTGTTAGCATTAGATCAAAATAGGGTTTGTAGAACCCACTATAGAAATTTTTTTGAAACTTATGTATTCTTTGTGCCTGCAAGAATGCAAATCTATTGTAGAAAAACTATGAAAGTTTACATTCATATTGTTGTCATGAATCTGGTTAAAAATTGAAAACTATTGTTTGAAAAATGATTGATCTTCATAGTTAAACAATTTGTTAGAAAATGAGATTAAAACCCTTATTAGAAGAATTCGTAGCTAGGGTTCGAAAAGAAAAAAAAGATTATAACTGATTAAATTCAATTGATTGGAAATTATTCCTCCATCGGATCTAGACATTAGAATTCTTTTGAAATATATATTTATAAAACACCACAATAATTAAAAATTACTATGATGCTTTAAAGTTTAATAGTTTTACTAGTCTTTTGTTAAAAAAATTATATTAAAAGAAAAAATAATAAATTGGGGGCGGGGGCCACCACCTCCCCAACACCCCCCCCCCCCCACACCTTTTTTGGCAGTGTGGTTGTCGCAAGAATGTACGTTGTATAACAACTCTATTACTGCAACAAGTTGTGCGTGCATGCTATGTTGTAGCGACAACAACCCCTCGTTGTGGTTTGTTTTACGTATATATATACATATATGTATATATATATATGTATATATATGTATATATATATGTATATATATATATATGTATATATAAATATGTATATATATATGTATATATATATATATATATGTATATATATATATATATATATGTATATATATATATATATATATATATATATATATATATATATATATATATGTATGTATGTATGTATGTATATATATGTATATATATACATATATACATATATATATTTAGTTTTTTTAGTTTTTTCTTTAAAAAAAAAGTGTTTTATTAATTTTCATATATTTAATAAAAATTCACCATTGCCCGTTCAGATGCAAGCAAATTAATTTTTTCCCTTCTCTTACTCCTCTCAATCTCTTTTGCCATTTTATTTCCTATGGTGTTGGCATTTTGGATAAATGATGCATAGGAAGATTAGATTAGTTTGCTCTCTAAATGCTATTATTTAATTAGTATTGTAGCCCTACTTTATGGATTCAATGCTCCTTTTTTGTTTCATCTAAGTCATGTGTTATAGTTTTAATGCACTTCCATCTCTATTTGATGGCTTCCTAAGGTGTTTTGTTTTTATCAAATTTCATTGCATTGATATTTTTAGTTTTTTTTGACCTTTAATAATGATATATGGAGTTTCGTGTTCGATTGGTTCTCTATGAAGTGTCAGGTCAATCAACTAAAGGACTATTACCCAACTTCATCCTCTCAGTCCATCATGACTTGGGTTGTACTCTTTTTTATATTTAACATATGGCTTCGACATCTTGCTTAACAAAAATAAAATAAAATATATATTATTTTTTTAAAAAATATTTCATATTGTTTAAATTTAGTTTACTTATAATTAAATTGTAATTATAATTTAATAGTATTAAATTTAATTATTATTAAAGTGGATTTAATAAATTTTAAATATGATTATTAATATTTGGAGTAAATTAATAATTATCATTATGCTTAAATAAATACATAGTTTATTTGGAAAATATGGATTCTTAAACTAGGAAAATGAGACTTTTTTATGATCAAACTAAACTATATCTACTGGAACTTTTGTAAATGAAAAACTTTAAGTTTTACTCAAATTGAACTTTAGGAAATTATATTGAAAACTACATGGCTGAAAACTGCACTTATTTAACTATTTTTTTTGGTGTTATGTTTTACCTAGTGATGTGTTTGGAAAACATTGTAGTTGGCCAAATTAGGAATGTTTACTAGAGGTGGAGAGTTGTGAGTTTGTCTTCAGTGACTTATGTTGAGTCTATTGTTATATGTGTCTCTGTGATGAGATTCAATTCCTCTATGTGATTTTCATGTGCTATGATTTCTTGACGTAACCTTTGAGGTTTTGAAGTATAATTTATTGGTGACTTCCAGTTACTCATATAGGACTGATGCGGCAATTGTGACTATTTAGAGATGTATTTCTATGAGCTTAGGGTTAGTATGTTACCTCACCCATGCCTCAAGTGCTAGTAGAGGCTAGGATTGGAGTAGAGAGGATTCTTGGTTGTGACCTTGCCTCATTAATATTTCTTTTCAATAAGAAAGGATATTGATGTCACATAGAGTCACTAGGGGGTTAGGGTCCTAAGAGACTACTAGGATAACCTTAGATTTGACTTATGTGATGACACTTTCCCATATGCATATTAGGTTTCCTACATGTCTTGTTTACCTTTAGGATTAGATGTTACCTTCTGTACTTAGTACCTTAAGATAGGATGGTATCATGATCCCTTGACTTAGAATTGCTATTTGTTTGGGACTTGAGATTATCTCCTCAGCACGGTGGGAGTGGAAACAATTAGGTTCCATGAGGTAGGGTGGCAATGATTCTTTTTCCATTCAGATTTGATAGTTGGACATCGATGTTGGATGCATTGAAGATGTTTCATTCTTCTTATCTTATGATTATGTTGTACATGGTCATATCTGGTATTCTTTACTTTGGTTATTGAGATCCTATGGGATGATGTATCTTATCATGATGTATATTGTTTTAGCATTTCATGCCATATGACATGTGCAATGGATGAGTATGCATCTTATATACTTGTATATTCTTTCAATAATTGTATGCATGCTATAACATGGACTTCATTTATTTGTCCAACCTAAACTTAATGAAAATTATGTGTTTGAATTCAATGTTATGGAACTCTTGAGAGATGTAATTGTTATTGTTTCTCTTATGTATGTATGTGATGCATATTTGAGTTATTGCTTCTACTTAGTTATATTTGTGTTGTTTTAGTCTTTAAAAAGAATTGTTTAGCAAACTTAGCAACATTATAGGTTAATTTCTCTTAGTTTCCCTAGTGAGGATTTACACAAATACATAGAGATTGTGGTATTTGGAACACACATGCCAAATTAGGAACTACAAATACATTTGTAGAGATCCTCTAAAAACAACAAGTTAAGAAATGGAAAATTAGGAATCAAACCTACCTTGAGGGACAATAGGAGGGGATAATTTAAATCTAAAAAATAAATTGTCAAATGATGACATAGTTTGGAACAAAGCTAGATCTAAGACCCATAAACTAAAATTTGTTGATTCTGGAAATTTGGAGGCCTCTAGTAAGGGACAACATGGAGGGTCAAGGTTGACTTGGGGTCAAAGACAACCTTGGTTAAGGTTGAGGTTGACCTCAACTTGCTTTGCACAAAATTTTGAGATCTAAAAAGTCAGATGAAAATCTAAAACCCTAGTTCCAAAATCTCATTTTGTTGCTCTAAAAACTTGTAGATCTACTCCTACACACATAAACAAAAAAAAAATTAAAAATTGTTGGGGGAGAGGAGGGGATTTCCTTGGTCAAGCCTCTGTATAGAAATTAACCTTGAGATGAGAAAAATATGTAAAAGGGAGATAAATGCAAATATTCACGTTGCTTTTCAAATCTTTATGAATGGATCTGGATCCACAATCCACAAAGATGTATGAATGCTTGTATGTGTAAGATGTAGAATGATAATGTGGATTTCTCCACAAATGAAATAGATCTAGAGGTGCCAAATCATATATCCATGGGTCTAAGTATGCTCTTGAACACTTTAAGAGATGAATTCTTAAATGCTTGTGCAAGATTGATAAATGAAGATATCCTTCCTTGATGACCAACTATACTATCTTCAATGAATAAAAAATATAGATCTTGAGAAGGAAATGCATGAGTGATGACAAAAAATGAGGGCCATCAATGAATCCTGATTTGCTTGGCTTGAAATCCTTGAATGTATCTTGAAGGCTTGCTTGCCAATGATAAATTGAATGTATGTTTTCTCATGAAAATATGGATAGTATATAGAACTTGAGGACCCTTAAACAAAGTGAGAAGGTCTCCTTTTATATCGATTCCAAGATGAAATCCAAAAGGAGCCAACCTCATTTGGGTAGGATAGGGAAGAAAACCCCCAATAAGTCCAGGATCTAAAGCAAAACCCCTAATAATGGACAACCTCATATGTTACCTTGGGGTAACAGATGACCTTTCCACTTACCTTGGGGTAAGGAATGACCTTTTCCCTTACCAAAGGGTTTTATAGCATTAGGTTGACTTCCATAATCTTAGGGATGGAGGCAGAAATTCAAGGAAAGACAACATATTGAACATAAATACATCCACGTTCTAGGAGATTGCTAAAATGGGGCCAAAGAAGTCCCATGGAGATACTAAATTGATGGGTGCTAAAATTGAAGATGGTACATATATGTATTTACCGATAAAAATAAAAATTACCTATAAGATTATTCTATTTGTTTAATATCAAAGCACAACTCTCCAAAGAAAACTTTAGATTAATTTTTCCAAAATGATTTCATTTGTTTTTTTACTTGTAGCATAAATCACAAAAAAAATCATTCTAGTCTTTAAAAGTATCTAAATAGCTAGAAAATGTGATATTATTTATTCTATATATAGTGTAAATGACCAAATAATTATTTTTTTCTCCACTACATGAAAGAGCATTATGTATCATCATTCTCCACAAATGGTCTTCCAACCACAATAATAATATTTTGCATAGGTGGACAAGGTAAAATGTTTGATTTTGATCTTTGGGTCTAAATTTAGTTGTGAGGGTTACTTAATATTAATGGCTTGTAATATTTTATTAGTCATAAAAATAAGTAAACAATCCAATTAAACTAAGATTGTGTGCCCATAGATAAAAGTAACCAACATAGAGATAGATGTAAAAAATACTAGACATGTAGACTCAACTATTTAGAAAAATATACCATTATAATGATGTATATCAAAATATTATGTTAAACTAAACAAAAATAAATTGATTAAAAAATCTCATCATTATAATTACTATTTATTTATCATCTAACTTAAATTTATCTAGATTAATTTATTTTATTGTCTTACATAAATATATTTTCTATTTAGTATAATTATTGTCCTAACAAATATTTTAATGATTATGCTATAAAAAAAAATAGGACAATAACATATGCCCCAATGTAGTTACATATGTAAATAAAAAAATTGCTTAAATTTAAGAACTGCTGCTACCCACAAGAGGATAAATTGTAATACATTTCTATTTAAGCGGAAGTTCAAAACTAGAAAATATATTTTGGTAAAAGGTATTGTAAAATGAGAGGTTCCTTTTTATTTGCTTCGATAAAAAAAACTTACCCGAACTGACGAGAGATATTTTTATTTATGCGTGTATTTATTTTTATCCTCGTTGTGGTGGGGGAGGAAATTGTAGCCGTTACGCCATTCAACTTCAAAATTAAATTTGAATTCTTTGGTGACAGTGGGTCCTACATAACAGGATTTGTAAAAAATGTATGGAATTTTAGAAAAGGGGTCCGGGAGGAATTCTTCAGACGGCAAAGAAGAGACCAAGAAGAAGCATCGGAAGGAGTCGACTTACTAAATCCAAACCCAGGTATCTTTTATTTACTCTTCGACTTTTATCATAACACATTTCTTTTATGTCTCCGCTCGTAGAAAGATGCATATCACTTACCAGATCCTTTTTAACCATTTCGATTAAATGGTGAAGGATACCCAATGACCCATTTCTGCTACACACCTGTGTGGTATGTGGTATTGCCAACATTTTTGCAAGGATCTTACCTCTCACATTTATTACCACACGCCCTTGAGGTTTTTCTTTTCAAAAATTTACTCTCTTCCTTCCGACATTTCGCTGTCCTGAACTGTTGAGAGGATAATAGATAACAGTATGCCATCCGCCCTCCTCTTTTGGATCTGCCCTCTCTTCTAAACCAAATTCTTAATTTCAACCTCAAACCCTGCTTAAAACTTGGATCTTTACCGTCAAACGCTAATTGATGGTTTGTAGAATGAATGGATTATTTTAATGACATTTATGTAACACTGAACAGTTTTAAGGGATCAGAGAGTAGCATCTTCAGACAATCATCATCAAATAAATGGTATATCTTGTATTCATATTGGGTAATCCTTGCAGTGCATTCTATGGTAAAAGTGTCATTCCGTTTCTACTATAACCTTATTGTAGAATATGCAAGTTCTCTCTTTTTCAGACTTCTTTGGGCTTCTCACACCTGAAATGATGTGATAATGTCATCAATTAAAACTGGTTTGCATTTAGTAACTGCACCCAAATATTTTTTTTTTCCCATATTGACAAGCTAGATTAAAACTCAAGTTTTTCTATAACAAGGTTTTATATTTCCTCATTAATATTGATGAACGTGTACTCTCTCTCAAATGAATGTGCATCTGTTTTATTATTTATATACATTCAATTCTTCCAATTAGAGTGAATGAGCATCGGAAATGACATAGAAAGGAGCTGCATGTGTTGGAAACCTTACATTGTATGATTACTGTTCAAGCTGAGATGCTACAGTGTTTGATGTGTTATTTGCTGACATGATGTGATTTTGCGGATCATGTGTGAGGTCTTCGATCAATTGTAAAAGAAACACCTTATGATTCTAGAAAAATGAACATTGACAAAATTTCATCCCATTTTCAACCAAGTTTCAGATTGCTTGTGGGGAGTAGGGTTAGGGACTATTGTTTTCTATTTGGTCTCATTTTGTTTGTGTGTTTACTATCAAGCTTAATGTTTCTTTTAACAAGCTTTGCACAATAGGGAGATGATGGCTGTGGTTTCTGGAGGTTCTCAATCAGAGGGGAAACTGTTTGAAGTCCAAGAAGTGAGTGTTGAGATGATGAAAGATGGGCAGGGGCAGGAAGGGATTAACTCTTTCTACCATAAAATAAAATTTACAAAGAATTTGGGGCATGAAAATAAGCAAACACGAGGCAGGGCTGTTGCATTGCTGAAATCATGGCTGGCAGCTCAGGAGATTGTAAAAGAAGGGGATATGAAGAAAATATGGAAGGGTCTTCTTTACTGCTTGTGGCATGCTAAGGACCATCGTGTACAGGAAGAGTTGATAGAAAACTTTGCATCGCTTCTTGAAATCCTGGATTTGAACTTATCTCAACAATATTTCAGAGTTTTCCTGATGACACTGAGACAAGCATGGCCTGGAATTAGTGATCTACAGCTGGACAAGTTCTATCAATTGCTTAAGCAATTGCTTCGTCACATGTTCATTGTCCTCAATATAAGTTGTTGGGATCCTAAACTGATACAAAGCTTCATGAAGAATTTGATAGAACAAGCATATCTAATTAGTGAGAAATGTGTATCCCAAGGAATGGATCTTTATATTGCAGACGTTTATTTGAATGAGCTTGAGGAGTTTCTTCCACTTCATGTAGATACTTTTGTTCTCTTGATGGAGCCCTTTTATGCAGCTTTGGTAAAAGCATCTGATGATAGCTTTCTGAGAAGGATAAAAATCAGTGTGTTTGACCCCCTTGTAAAATGTGGTCGAAATCTAATTAGTTGGAGGCAGGAAGGCAAGCAGATCGATTTCAAGTTGCAGAATCTTGGTAGCATTGCGGTGACAATGGGAGCAACAAGCAGGCTTTTGAAGCTGGCTACTTCATCTACTTCACATGCCAACAAGAGGGTTTTGTCTGAGCTGCATCAGGAGTTCAGTCAGATGGACACGCTTTTAATAAGCTCTCAAATACCACTTCATTTTCCCGAGGGCACCAAGAACTCATGCCTATATAAGTCTTCGGATAGCGTAGTGGATGGAAATTCTATGGAGACATTCAAGGCAAAGGGTTCTCATAAAAGTCAGTTGCAGTGTAATGGGCCAAAGGGAATAAGAGAGGAAGCATCTGTTGGTGTTCAGGGAGAATGCAAAATTCTAAAAGCTGGAGCTCATCAGCAATGTGAGGATTCAGTGGTCTCGAATCTGGAGAAGCACTTTGAGAAGGTTGCAACAGAAATTGAAGATTGTAACTCCCCTCTTCCTTCTTTGGTACTCTCATTGTCTCCATCAAGTAGCAGATCTCAAAAGAGGAAGAGAGTGATGAGTGCGAGTGCATGCAAGGCAAATGGAGATGATAAGGAGAATGCTGAGTCCACTCCCACAAGTAAGATAAGCGATGGTGTGAAGAAGGTTACTTTTGTTCTGAAAAACAACATTGTTTGGAAGCCATCCACTCCGCTACCCCCTCACAGCCTCAGGGTACCCCCTTCTGCTACACCAAGAGGCAGTGCTTTGAAGAGGGGAGTACCCCCGGGGCCTATTTCTATTTCTATCCTCAACATCAATAAGGAATCTCGAAGCCCTAAAACAATTACACCTAAGAAAAGGTGCACAATGGCACGAAATAGTAGTTCAAGGGTGTTGCAAAGCAACTCTCCGAGAACTCAGTCTCTATGGAAAGCGAGATGCAATATTCAACACACTTGCAACAATTGATTAATGTAGAAACATCTGTGCTGAAGAGTTGATTTTGAATTACAATTAGTAGAGAAGTTTGATTTTTCTGGCTATTTCTTCAGTCATAAAAGAGAAGGAAGAAGAAAAAGAGACAGAAGAAGGATGGTCCCTTTCCTTTCGGACCTTAATCCTGACTTCACTGATATCTTGGAAAAGTAGGATATTTCTACAGGCACTTAGCTGCTTAGTTTTTGTTTCTGTTTTGACGGACTTTCCAGGCTCTGCCCATATTACATTCATATGATTTCTAATCCTCTGTTTTCTTTTGTCAATAGTGTAATTAATAAAAGAACTTATTCATGGAAAAAAATCGTTGAAAATTGTCATCTACTCAGATCTCTTTCTGTCAATGATTTTTGTCTTAATATTTTTTATAAAATGTAGTCTTAATGATTTTTGTCCAATAAGGAATGCAGATTATATGCTAAGATAGCTTACTTAGAATGGGTGACACAATAGAAACGTAGGACAGGAAAAGATGAGAAAAAGAAAAAGCATGCCTAGGTAACGTATTTCAAATATCAGATTCTGCATTGTTGACCATATTCTTATATCAGAATGGTAATCAGTTTTATAGACTGCGCACATGATCCCAGAATTATGACCTATTATTTATTCGGATGCCGCATGGACATCTGTTTGTGAGAATAAGTTAAACACTTTGTTAAAATAGATATGTCTAAACAGCATTTTAATAGAATTATAATGATATGTAACTGTCATCTCACAATGGTAAAAGCTGGTTTTTAAGGATACTAAATCTTTCCAGTAAGCCAGGCTCATCAAGGACACAAATGTATGACAGCTCATACACAAAGGTGTATTGAGATTCAACAATTGCTGCTGTCATACAAAGGGCTTACTGTATCCATAAACCTACCCTAAATGATGGACAATAGCAATTAAAATGTCCAAACACATGATAATATAAAGAAATACATAGCCCAACCAAATTGTAACCAAAGGAAGGGAAGATCCATTACACAGATCTCTATGACAGATTTATAAATCATTCCAAGATCAGTTAGAAATTGTACACAAAATTGAAAGAACACCATAAAAGTTAATGACTGTTTTCGATCTACATAGAAATCAATGTGTTTGATCCTTCTTAGCTACCAGTCTATTAACTCAGGAAATGATTTATAACTTGTAAGCAGAGTGTAAAGTTAAACGAAATGAATGCTTGTAGATATGTTCCTCCACAGTCAGGATTAGATTATTATCATAATCTTCAGAGATAACTGACAAACTACAGCCCTAGCTATCAAGTTGTGTATGGAAAACCACTGTCCAAGCTATCTTCAGAGACTCTGTGCTAAAACATATTCACCTCGAAGGCACCACAAGGTATAAAATTTCTCGACCCTTAGCTGCTGTAATTTGTGGCAGATTCATAAAATGTAACAAATTTTGAGAAACCACCATTTTTTTTATAATTGTTTACAGGACCGTAGCCTTAACAGAACAAATGTCATATTACAATTTCAAGCAAGTTACACTCTCTTTATTTACACTAGGCAGTAGTCACTATTATAGGAGGTCAAGGAATATATCTTCTCACTAAATAATACAAGGACGAAGAATTGTTTAGGACAACTGATGGAATGTATAAATTTGTTCAAGTCACATTGTGATGCATCTCATCACTTGAACAAATAGTTCTTTTCAAATATTTCATCTTATATTATTTCTAATTATTTTCAACCATTAGTCTAATACTCAATTTTAATATTTTTTAATCACATATTGCACTGATCTAAAATCACATCACTTTTTCCAAATAGTTCTCTACAAAATATTTTGTTTTGATATCTTTTGTCATCATTTTTTTAAATTTCCAACAAGCAATCCTCCTCACATATACTATTCCAAAAATATCATAGTTCTATTTATAGAATTGAGATATTCCTCTTAGCTTTCCCTTAGCCTTCCCACCATTTGGGATGCTATAGATAGAGGTTCCCATCTAAGAATATGGGTATTTGCTTCCATTGTTTGAGTTTTGACCAGCTATGAGCTTTTATAGTTGTTGGATTCAATCTCTAGATTATATTAATTATAGATTCATAATAAAGGCAACACTACTATTTCAACAAGGGAGGGAGAATCAGTCTTATCTATGAAGTAAATTAAAGTTATATTTTGGTGATTTTAAGGAATCTAGTGTTTGATTGCTAGTTGATGACTTTAGCTTGATTGAATTCCAATAGAACACAAAGAATAAAATCAAACTATTATAATTGATGTGTGTGTGTGTGTGCGCGTGCGCGCGTGTTTGTGTTTATATAGGTGGGTGCATGTGTGTGTACACATACATACATACATATTAGATGTATATACACACACCATCTATGTATGAGTGTATATATATGTATGTAAATATATGATGCAATGAGAATCTGAGGGTACCCCTATTGTAGGTAATCTGGATCCCTGCAAATAACCACATGATAGAAACACAACACAAGATACACAATTTGATACCAAATGCAATTCTTTGTTCATAAAATATAACTATTTACATGCATTGTGCCCGATTGTAAGGCCTTTCAGGTTGTAGCCAAATGCAATAGCAATTACAACAAAAACTGTTTTGCAAGATCCCTCAAGATCTAACTCAATCTTAGCTAGTCCAGATCCACACTGGTAGAAAACTCCAAAGAAATTTCAACGTGTGCTCGCAAGCCCACTAAGCAATCTCTTGGTTTGCCAAGCCTCAGTTGCTAGCCCTTCTCAAGGTTCGCTCCTATACTTCATCCTCTTTCTCTAAGTTAGATGAATCTATTCTCTAACTTAAGACTCCACAAAATACCCCTACATATACCCAACTAAGCCACAAGTTGGCCTACCCCATTACAAATTAAAATAAACCCTTACATTAAATGTTTGCATAAGTCACAAGTTAGCTGCAACACATTAAATACCCATACATAAATTAAATGTCAAAAGTTGGCTCACAGACAACTCAGGCATCACAAGAACAAAAACCAAATCGAGTGTCAAAGAAAACCATGTTGAATGTCATCATTCCATCAAACATAACCAAGATCCTTTATTGACTAAGCACCAGTATGTGTTGAGTACTCTAAATGCAACCAAGCCCCCTTCATTGACCAAGCTACTCAGTCAATACAACAACCAAGCATAATTGAGCCCTCTAGTATGATTTGAGCTCCCAATGTACGTTGAGTACCATAAACATCACCAAATGTCTTCATTAACTGAGTCACTTGGTTAACATAGCGAATAAACCAACTACCTAGTAATGATAGAGTACCACCTCATTCTTTGATTGAGTCCTCCAACTCCAAGGTCAAACCATACCATACACACCTATATCAATATATCTATATATAGGTACACACACACACACACACCCATATTGTTAGAAACAATAGTCCACCAAAATAATTGAGGGGGATAGGGGGGTGGGGTGAATCAGTTATCCAATTAAAACATTTATCAACCTTAATTAGTTGTAACCATGTAACCAAAGTAAACAACAACCATAACAAGATGCACATACACAATTACACCATATTTGTTAACTAGGGAAACCCTTGATCAGAGGAAAAACCTAATGGAAATGATGCCCACAAAGATATACTAATATATATATATATATTCCTTGTTAGAGGATGGACCCTATTAGGAGTCTATAAACACATTTAGTACATAAGAGTACTTGTTAGAAGACTTTGAATCCTTGTTAGGAGATTCCAACCCTATTAGGAGTTGTGTCAACCCTATTAGGAGTTGTAGAAGGTACAAGGACCCACTTTACAAATAGCTGTTGGGACAAGACCACTGAACTTCAATGTCCAACTAATCTCTCAACTATTCCTTGCAGAATAATTATTCGTATTGTTCTTTAACCTCTTTCCTCTATCCTATCAACTGAACCAATCACTGTCAGACCTTGTAGACTAGGTCACGAACCTTGAATCCAAATATCAAACTTTGGATCTCAAAATAAAACCTTGGCAACAAAGTTCTCTCCAACTTCACTATGCTCTGTTTATCCTCACATATCAACTCCTTCTCTTCTATTCCACTCTTCGTACTTCTTGCAATCATTCATGCAATCAAAGGAAAATGTCTTTCTTTTATACCGAATTCATAAAACAATTCCCTGAGTCAACTATTACACCTTCTCAATTAATTATTTTAGGACCTCACTAAGAACACGTTATACTTAGCGATAACATCAATCAGTCACCTTTTGCCTTGAATAACTTTTCGTACATGTAGTATTATGACAAGTGAGCTTAGCCATGTCATTACTAATTCTACATGCCTTTAACCTTGCTTCTCAGAATAACAACTCTACTAAGAGATATAATGAGTTTACTAGAATATGCTTCTATAAACTCTATCTCAGAACAATCTTCACCAAGACTTGCATAACTTCTTCTAGACTTGATATCTTATGCACCTGAGATGAGTTGCATGTTAGGATTAAACGTTAGATAGAAATAACAATTACATGCAAATGTAAACAATATCATAAAATAACAGATCACATAGAAAAGAACACAAGACATCAAGATTTAACGTGGTTCACCCAATCTCTGGGCTACGTCCACCAAACAATAAGTCCAATATTATTATAATCCAACGATTACAACCTAATTACAATCCGTAATCCCTTACAGCTCAATACTGCTGTAAGAACAAATATTCGCATTATCCATTATGAAACAATTCCTAACCCTAAGCCTTTTTATACAAATTTTTTTTCACTTTAGGGTTAAAACATATTAGCGATAAATTGGCGAATATTAGCCCAAACTTTAGTGGTGAATTTGTGAATAATACCAACAATTTTTTTCGCAAAGAATTTATGAAGTATGTAGAATACTTCCCTGATCAGTCACCACAAACTAACAATCTCCCACTTGGGGACTAATCAGACTCCACACTAGACAACAATCTCCCACTTGGAGATTGATCTTGTAGCTATGTTGCTATGCCATGAGGCTTCCACTGTATCAAACCACCTTGGACTCTATTGTTCTTTTATTCATGTTCAGTCTAGAAGACTAACCAAAGTTGAAGTGGAGTTCAGCTTCTCCCTTGTTACTACCTTTATAAACATATCTATTGGATTGTCATCTGTATGTATCTTGTCTAGCTTTAACTATCCATCATCCAAAACTGACTGAATGAAATGGTACTACAACTGAATGTGTTTAGTTTTTGAATGCAAAGCTGAATTCTTTGCAAGATGAATGACACTCTGACTATCTGTAAACAAATAATTATCCCTCTAAAGGTTTCCCAATTCATCCAAGAAGAACTGAAGCCATATCATCTCCTTGGCTGCCTCTATAGTAGCAACATACAATGCCTCTGTATTGGATAAAGAATTAACCTTCTATAACCTAGAAACCCAGCTCATGGCTACCCCACCAACAATAAAGACATAACCTGCATACTCCGCCTAGTATTAATATCCCCTGCTAAATCTAAGTCAATATAGCCCTGTAAATCAGTAGTAGAGCCCCCGAAATATAAACACTTATTGGATGTTCCTCTCAAATATCTAAGAATCTATTTTATTGCATTCCAATGCTCAATTCTAGGATGACTCATATACTTGCTAACAACTCCCACTGCATGTGCAATATCTAGCCTGGTACATACCATAGCATACATCAAGCTTCCTACAACTAAAGCATAGGGTACCTTGGACATCTTATCCTCCTCTAATTGTGTCTTAGGACATGTCTCCTTAGTCAACTTCAAATAACTAGGTAAAGGTGTGCTGATAGCTTTAACATTCTCCATAGAGAGAACATTGCAACACCTTCTCAACATAATCAACCTAAGATAGCATCAATTTTCTATTTTTCTATCTCTCCAAATCTTCATACCAAGGATTTTTTTTGCTGCCTCCAAATCCTTCATAGCAAATGCATGTGCTAAATAGTGCTTCAGCTCCTTAATGTGATCCATGTTAGATCTATCTACAAGCATATCATCAACATGTAAACATAAAATAATGTTGTTGCCATCATCCAATGTCTTAAAATAAACACAATGATCTGAATGACACCTACTATATCCATGTTCATGCATAAAACTGTCAAATTTATATACCATTGCCGAGGTGCTTGCTTCAAGCCATATAAACTTTTCTTCAACTTGCACACTATGTTCTCTTTACCTTTGACCTTAAATCCCAGTGGCTAAGCCATATATATTTGTTAATCCAAATCACCATAAAGGAAGGTTGTTTTAACATCAAGCTACTCTAAATGAAAATCTTTATTAGCCACAATACTTAAAACAGTATGGATAGAAGTCATTTTAACAACAAGAGAAAATATCTCATCAAAATCAATGCCCTTTCTCTGTGCAAATCCTTTTACAACTAACTTGGGTTTAAATCTTTTCTTACCTCCATCCTCTTCTTTTAACCTATAAACTCACTTATTTTGTAAAACTCTTTTATCTGCAGGCAACTTGCATAAATCCCATGTCTTATTCTTCAGCAAAGAATCCATTTCGTCTTTCATTGTAGACTCCCATTGAATCTTAGTATCCATCTACATAGCTTCATCATAAAATTTAGATTCACCAGCATCTATTAATAAAATATAATACAAAGAGGGAGAAAATCTTTTTGGAGGTCTAATTTGCCTTGTTGACTATCTAACATTCATTGGTGTGTGTGATATTTGTTGTTGCAGTTGTTGCACATCATGAGGAATGACTGGAACATCATCTTTTGGAGTATCATCTAACACTACATAATCATCTTCTTTCTTCTCATGTTGCTTCAATAGATCTTTGTATAACACTTTCTCATTGAATATGACATCATTGCTTCTTACAATTTTATGATTTTCAAACTCCCAAAGCCTATAACCAAATTCATTAATGACATATCCAACAAATACACATTTCTTTGACTTAGCTTCTAGTTTGGTTCTATTTTCAGAATCTATATGAGCAAAAGCTTCACAATTGAAGGTCTTGAGAAAAGAATAACTTGCCTTCTTACTAGTCCATGCTTCCTCTGAAATACCACAATCTGAAAGAGTAAAGGGACCTCTATTAATCAAATATACAATAGTATTGATAGCCTCTGCCCACATGTATAAGGGAAACCTAGCATACAACTTCATGCTCCTTGTACGCTCCATTATAGTCCTATTCTTGCATTCAGCCACTCCATTTTCCTATGGAGTCCTTGAAATAGTATTTTGTCTACGAATACCATTAGTGGAGCAATAATCTTCAAATTCATGACTACAATACTCACCACCATTATCAGATCTGAGACATTTTAATTTCTTACCAGTCTCATTTTCAATCAAACATTTTCATTTCTTAAAAGTTTGAAATACATCAAATTTTTGTCTAAGGAAATAAAGCCATACTCTTCTAGTTGCATCATCAACGAATGTAACATAATAATGAGAGCCACCAAGGGAAGATACTTGAGCCGGTCCCCATACACCTGTATGCACAAGCTCTAATTTCTCTCTTTTATTTTTCTTCCCAATCTTCAGAAAAATCTCTTTTGTTTTCCATATAGACAACTTTCACAGAAATCCATATTAACACATTTCAGACCTGGTAAAACTTTCTTTGAATGAAGTACTTTCATACCTTTCTCACTCATGTGCTCAAGTCTATTGTGCTACATTGTTGTATCAAAATTTACAACATGTATTTGTTCTCCCTACTCAAGTACAACAACTGTTCCTAGATATTCATTTTTCTCTTAAAAAATTAAAGCAGAAGGAACAATATGACTTGTACAAGGATATAAGGTCCTACTTTCACACCTTTTGTTACTATAAGGGAGCCTTTTAAAACTTTCCAATTTTTATCATTAAAAGTAACTACACAACCCTCATCACTGAGTTGCCCTGTTGAAATTAAATTCCTACTTTACCTTGGAACAAGTCTTACCTCATGTAGTAGCCAATGATTCTCATTCTGCAACTTAATCTTAACTTTTTCCTTTTTAACAATCTAACAGGGTTCATTATCCCCCAAATAAACAAGTCCAAAATCCCCTTAGACATAATCAATGAAATAACCTCCATGAGGTGTAGCATGAAATGAAGCACCAAAATCTAAAACCCATTGATTATCAACACTTTCTAAAGACAAAAGTAAAGCATCCTCTTTAAATTTGTTACTTACCACATTTGTCTCCTTATCTCCATCATTTTTCTTTCGAGTCCAATAATCTTTCTTTTTATGCCCTAGTTTCCCACAGTACTAGCAATCATTTAGTCCTCTTGATTGAGACCTCTTCTCCTTTGACTTTCCTCTTGATTTCCCATGATTTCTAGAATTACTTTCTCTCTCAGTTGTTCTACCTCAACTTTGTGCATTCAAAGCACTTCCTGATGTAGATCCACCTGAGGATTTCGTATGAGTTTCTTCACTCAAAATAACACTGATCACATCATCATATTTTAGGGCACTAGATCCAGGAATAGAATTACTCAACCATTACTGTTGTGGTATTCGCAACACACGCCCCATTCCGCGCTAGGAGTGGGGACCCCCTAATTTTTTTTGACTCCCAAACTCACAATTTGAGAGTTGGGAGAAGAAAAAATCCATTTGAATTTTTTTTTTTTTAAAGCTCGGTAAACGGTTGAAGCCTTCATTAATTTTATTAATTAAAAGGAAATACAAATAATTCCCCCATTCTAACAGGCACAGGTAAGAAAGAATGGGGAAAGAAAATCTCTTGTCTTGCCTAGGACCACAGTCCTATATTATACATTAGTAAAAGGGGCATACCCTAGTGATTACATTAGACTGATGTTTAGAGCAATATAATTGTCTTCCCAAGAGGTTCCAAGTTGGAGAGAAAATAATCCATATTTGTCTAAATTCACCACCATCAACAAATGTTAAGGGTTAATGAAAAACTAAATCAATAAAATTTAATATGGAGCCAAGGGAACCATCTCAAAATGATATATGGGTTAATGAAAAACTAAATCAATAAAATTTAATATGGAGCCAAGGGAACCATCTCAAAATGATATATTGAGTCATGAAGAAGTTAATATAGTAGGTTAATTAACTAATTCTATTATAATTTTAATTAATCTTTATAATTATTAATTGATCTTTTTAAACTTAATTATATTGATTTGCAGTTAAATTAATTATCTTAGTATTTGTGCAATCAATAATTAAAGTACAAATGGGGGACAAATTCTACTAATCTTAACATGATTAATTTTCATGCTCAATTAAAGAAAATTATTTCCAAACTAAATTAAAAATTTGAATCATAGGGGAGAGCAAGCTGAAAACACATCAACAATGTCTTTTTAGATACTCCAAATTTCATATTGAAAACACTGATACATGAATTAAGATCCGGATTAAAACCAATTAGCATAAAGCCCTGACAAAAACCATTTGAAAGTTAGTTTTAGAGTCAAAAAATATTAAAAATAAATAAAAAATAAAATAAATAATAATAATTAAAAAATTTAAAAAATAAAATAAAAAAATCTCCACTCCCCATACACGTGCGTGCATCAAGGCGCAGTGCATTTTTCACGCAAAGGGAGGAGGGTTATAAAACCCTTCCTCCCTTCCTTCTCCCTCACTTTTTTTCTAAGTGATCAAAGAGGGAGAGAGGTAAACCCTCGCACCCTCCTCCATTTCAATAGGTTGCACCCTATGCGCCCACGTGCTTGCGTTAATTCTAACTTTTTTTTGTTTTTGTTTGCTTTAATATTTTTGAAAAAATAAAAAATAAAATAAATAAAATAATTTTTAAAAAAAGAGGGGGATTCTTTTTTTCAAATAAAATGAATAAGTCTCGAAAAGGGGACATTTCATTTTTTTTTCCCTCAATTATATTTTTCGATATCTAGTGACTGATCGTGTTTTCTTTCTCATGATGCACAGGTAATACAATCAGATGGCATCTACATCCGGATTAGCAGTGAAACCAGTTGTTTACAAATTTCAAGGCATGACCCCAAAATCACTGTTACACGATGAGTAGGCTAATATTAAAGACATGGACCTCAAGCACACAAACTTGGGAGAATTCTTGAGAGTTTACAATAGTCCGATGGAGAGGTCAACCTTGAGGTCTGCATTAATCCATTTCGGATTAGTGAATACAGCATCACATCTAGGGATTGTACAGTCAGCCGAGTTGATCATGACCTTATCCTAACAGTTTGTTCCTGATGAAAGGGTAGTAAAGAGTGTTACTAGAGAAGTGGTCTTATATTTGTGACCTAATAACATCGAGAGAGTTTTCCATCTGCCTAGAGCCGATCAGTTCATCAGACTCTCATATGAAATAGCTGAGAGATGGTATAAAGATCACCACCGAGAGGCCATCGACATCATACACTTATTATACTTTATTGAGAAGCCACCTCGGGGAAAGAAAATCAGAAAAGTGGATATGACTCAAGGATACATGAAGGATGACATCGAATATTCAATCATTCTCCTGAGTAGAGTCATGGGTTTTCCTGCAGTGGGTCATCTTGCTCCATTCATGGTCAACTTCATTGAGACCATTAGACATGCAAAGATGCCACTGGATTGGGCCACCACACTTAGCGAGAACTTGTGTGATCAATTGTAGATGGTAAAGGACAAGAAGAAGTTCTACATGACTTCTTATGTGGTGTATCTACTTGCAGCAAGGGCAACCAACTATCCTAGGTTGTACAAAAAGGGCAGTATGTAGGACCCTAATGCATGGCCGTATATAGTTTATCCTCAGCTAGTGAAGAAGAAGCTCTCACTGTAGAGAAAGGAGTACAGAATTGTAAATGATGCCTTCATTTTTGCCATCATTCGATTCATCAAAGGGGATTATGAGAAGAGATCACCCGATTTGTGTCTACATAGCTTTTTGTCTCGCATGAGCACACTTTTTGTGGCCTTGCGATTTGATGAAGAGTGAAACACCATTTGACTTGTTAAAGATTCTCACCGACGATTGCATCAGTGGATTCTAGGAAGTGTTGCTCCTATTTTCATTGGTTTCCTACCGATTTCTTTGAAGGTTTAACTTGCAGCGTGTTGTGTTCTGTAGCTTATGTCCATTTAGAAATTTCAATTTTAAGTCATTTGATTTCATGTTATTTGCTTTCAATTTCATTATTTTCTTTGCTAACCCCTTTTTAGGATAGGAATGCATTTTAGCTGCATGCATTGAAAAACAGAAAATACAAAAATATTGTTCTTTTGGTGCAATATTTTGAGACAGCGAATAGATTTACTTCAATTCTGAGATAAAAGATTTTTTAGAACCAGCAAAGGCCTCCTTGTGAACACGCACATTTATCTTCTACTGAGTGGATTTTGGTACATCACAAGACAAATATTGAACCTTGGAGTGAATCCTTAAAAAGATTTGCTTTTCAAGAGAGGAATTACGTAATGGATTCCTATCGTTGACCTTCTGCAAAATGAATGCCCAACAATTACCAAGCCATTCCAGCTTTTAGGCAAAGAACACAAAATCAAGAGAGACCTAATTTTATGATCAAAATTGATACCTACAGAAAATAACTAACTAGTAATAGTATTAAAATCATTTAAATGATTTGCAACAAATTCACATTCTGTCATTTTCATATTAAATAAACGCTTCATGAGAACTACCTTGTTTGAAGTGAAGGGCTTTTCATATAGTTTCACTAGGGTTTGCATCAACTCTTTTGTTGTCTTCACTTTTGTAATATTAAATGTCATCGATGGTGCCAAGCATAATCAAATGCTTCCAAGTGCCTTTTTGTGTAAAAGATCCTATTCATCATTTGACATAGATCCCTGATTCTTGGTTTTGTCTTCCAATGGCTTCCATAAATCCTTGTGATAAAGATAGTCTTCCATTTGCATCTTCCATAACTTAAGGTTCTGCCCATTAAACCTGTCAATCCTTACCTTACCATCATCTTCCATCTCTCCCACTCAACCATGATACTTTCTTGCAAAGGATAACTGGAAAAACCCCTAGGCTCTGATACCACTTGTTAGTATTAAGCCTCAGATAGAAATAATAATTATAAACAATATTAGAAAATAATAAATCACACAGAAAAGAACACAAGACACCAAGATTTAACCTGGTTCACCCAATCCCTGGGCTACGTCCATCAAAGAACAAGTTTGATATTATTACGATCCAGTGATTACAACCTAATTACAATTTGTAATCCCTTACAACTCAATACCACCGTAAGAACCAATTTTCGTATCACCCACTATGAAACAATCCCTAACCCTATGCCCTTTTATACAAGTATTTTTTCCACTTTAGGGTTAAAACATATCGACCATAAATTGGCAAAAATTAGCCCAAACTTTAGTGTTGAATCTATGAATAGCACCAAAAATCTCTAAAGAATTTGTGAAGTATGTATAGTACTTCCCTGATCAATCACCACAAACTAACACTGCATCTACTAGACACTTTGTAGTATCTCCCTTTAACCTTGCTAGTGAAAGTACTCCACAATTTTCTCATACCAACTTGATCTTTCCACTATTCTTTGTTAGATACCACAAAAAAATACTATGTTGACATCAATGACAAACACAATCATGAATGTAACATATCATCATGATCATGTTTCTACAATACTCCCTTGTAGAAGTATCATCAACATTCATGCTTCCAACAATCTCCCTCTTTGGCATTGATGGCAACATAAATGAAAAACATCTAGTTCCAAGAATACCAACTCTAAAAGATTGTTATCCTTTCTTTTCAAATTCTCTTCATCAATCATTCTCCCCCATTGATATACCTAATGCAGTGCAAGGTAAAAGAATCCCCAAAGGAGATGTCCTAGCCCCCAAAAAATAACCACACAACAGAAGAATAAATAATAACATGGATAATTAGATCCAAAACAATGCCAATTCTCATAATATAATCATAAGATTTACATCCAACATGCTCGATTGAAAGGCCTTCCAGGTTATGGCCAAATACATAAGCAATTACAATATTAATTCTGCAAGATCTCTCAAGATCCAATCCAAACCCTAGCTAGTCCAAATCCATACTTTGGTAGAAATCTCTAAGGAAGATCCAGTTGGTACTTGCAAGCTCACCAAGCAATCTCCTTATTTTCCAAGCCATGGTTACTAGCTCTTCTCAAACTTTATCCAAGATCCAAGTGTAAACTGCCTCACATTTGGCACTATGTCCACACAGCCTAGAAATATTCTCTCACTTAGCTACTCCATCTGCCATGCTCTTTTGCAAGTTGGATGATCAATTATGACAAGACAAGACACTCTACTTGTACCAAACCAAGCCACAAGTCAACCACTAGCAAGTTACATTAAATAAACCCTCAATCCACAAGTCAGCTTAGCAAGTTACATTAAATAAACCCTAGCCACAAGTTACATTTAATAATGTCACCTATTAAATGCCTTTTTTTCTCTTTTCTCCATTTCTTATTTATTTTAATTTTTATTTCTTCTAATTTTCGTCACTTTCTCTCTCCTCCACAATTTTAAAAAATAATTTTTAAATTTTTTTTTTTGAAAACAAAACCAAAAATAAATATATTTCCCCCTTTATTTTCTGATGCAAGATGCTCCTACATCAGACTCCCTAGGTAGATAAAAAAAAGTTTGTCCCATACTTTGACACCAAAATAAATATATGCAACCATCTTCATCTTCACCAAAGGATTCCACTCCAATAGAGGCAAGAAAACCAACATGCAAATCATCCACATCTACATCACTCTGTCAAACACTAGAATCTCAATCATCTAATCAACATGCTCACTCGTAGGAACAAATTGAACATATCGCTTCATTAGTAAATCTAGATCCACAACAACAATTAGTGAATCCACACCAACAAAAAACTCCACATCAACAACAATATGTAGATCTCCATCAACACATTCCAAACTCACAGCACTAGTGGTCTCATTGCTCACAAGAAGATGTTCTACAACATACAAGTCACCACCAATAGCAATCGAATCATCCATGACTGAGTGCTCTACAATCTCTATGCCAGACTCAACCAATTGGTCATGAAAACTAATCTCCATCCCAACATCAACAAGGTTAGGAATATCCTTATCAACAACCTCTAGTTTCTCTATAGGTTTTGTATTGGACTCTATAAACTAATCAACAAAACCAACCTCTTCCACCTCAACCTTACAATGCCATCTTCTCTCTTGAACAAGTCTTCTAACCAACCAGACAACTCTCTTTTGAACCAATAGACTCCAACTCCAATAGCATACAATTTCCTTCTTTTGTTTCTCAACTCTTTTAGAAAAAGTACCATCCACAACAACATCCACCTGAGCTATTGACTCATTAATCCTCCTCTCCACTATATCATAGAGATTCACAATCATCCCAAGGTCCAATCCTCTTGAAGCCATCTTCCAAGATCTTTGCAAGCCCTCTACAAAAAATAAAAAATAGATCAATATTCTTGAACAAGATCAACCTTCCATCCTTGCAACCATAGATCTATTCGCATGTCCTCCCAAGGTCCTGGTGAAAACTGCATTAACTTTGATAGTCTGTCTACATGCTTAGGAACAACCTTCGCTTTGACACCACTTGATGTAGTGCAAGGTAAGAAAATCCCCAAAAGAGATGTCCTAGCCCCCAATAAATAACCACACAATGGAATAATAAATAATAACATAGATAATTAGATCCAAAATGATGCCAATTCTCATAATATAATCATACGATTTACTTCCAACATGCTCGACTGTAAGGCCTTCTAGGTTACGCCAAATACATAAGTAATTATAATAGTAATTCTAAAAGATCCCTCAAGATCCAAACCAAACCCTAGCTAGTCTAGATCCACACTCTAGTGGAAACCTCTAAGAAAGATGCAACTGGTTCTTGCAAGCTCACCAAGCAATCTCCTTATTTCCCAAGCCCCAACTACTAGCTCTTCTCAAACTTTATCCAAGATCCAAGTGTAAACTGCCTCACATTTGATGCTATGTCCACACACTTTAGAAATCTTCTCTCACTCATCTATTCCATCTTCCATGCTCTTCTCTAAGCTAGATGATCAATAATGACAAGACAAGGCCCTCTACTTATACCAAACTAAGCCATAAGTCACCCACTAGCAAGTTACATTAAATAAACCCTCTAGCCACAAGTTACATTTAATAATGCCACCTATTAAATGTCTTTACCCTCTTTTCTCCATTTCTTATTTATTTTAATTTTTATTTCTTTTAATTTTTGTCACTATCTCTCTCCTCCAAAATTTTTTCTTTAAACATTTCATCTTGCATCAATACCTTAATGTACTCTATATCAAAACTATTTTTCATGCTGTAATCCCTCCCCTATTGACATCAATGTCAAAGTTTTTAGCAACCATTTATCTTTGCAACAACTATCTCTAACTTACTCAAGTATCCAAAGACATTGTTCAAAACAACATCCATCAAGAGTTCTAGATGACTTTGTCCAACACAGATACTTCCCCATACATGAAAAATCAACATTCAATCTAGATAAACAATAATGCTCTATAACACTAGACTGATGCACTCTTGCATCATCTACTCTAATGTAGGAAGGGGCATAACCCCTAACATACCTTGCAAATATTCAAAAGTCTCTCTAGGAATAGGCTTGGTGAAAATATATGCAATTTTCTCTTTGGTGCTTACATACTCTAATTTGATTTTCTTTTCTACAACTTTCTCTCTCAACATGCGATATTTGATAGAAATATGCTTAGTCTTAGAATTTAACACTAGATTCTTTGACATATTTTCTATGCTTGTGTTATCACAATGTATGACAATAGGTTCACTAAATTCTATCCTTATATCCTTCAGCATCTGCTTCATCCAAACAACTTGATTACAATTGTTTGCTACTACAACATATTATGCCTTTTTTGTACTATGTGAGATACATTCATGCTTCTTGCTTAACCAAGAAACCAATGTTCCTTCAAAAAAGAAGGCTCCACTACTGGTGCTCTTTTTATAATCCATACTACCTGCCCAATCAGTATCAGTATAAGCATATAAAGTGAAATCATTAGATCTGTCATACCACAATCTAAACTCTGGTGTTCCCTTTAGATATCTAAATATCCTTTTAACTTCTACATAATGTGCTTCTTTGGGATCAGCTTGAAATCTTGCAACAATTCCAATTGCATTTGCTATATCTAACCTTGTGCAAGTCAGATATTGTAATCCTCCAATCATAGATCTATACTTCTTCTCAATAGTAGCTGTCTCATCCTTTGTAGATAACTTGTGTCTAGCTACCATAGGTGTTCCAATTGGTTTACATATTTTCCAAACCAAACCTTTTCAATAGATCTTTCAAATACTTAGTTTGAGAAATAAAGATTCATTCTTTATCCTATAAAATATATAATCCTAGGAAGTATTTCATCTCTCCTATCACTCTCATTTCAAATTCCTTCTTCATTTCTTCTGCAAACTTGTCTTTTTCATCATCATCTCCTCTAAATATGATATCATCAACAAATATTACCAAGATCATCAATCCATCATCTATTTCTTTCAAGTATAGATTACTGTCTGCCATACCTTTGCTAAATCCAAGTTTTGTCAAATGCTTGTCCAACCTTGCATACCGGGTTCTGGGTGCTTGTTTTAATCCATATAATGCTTTCTTCAATCTGTATACAATGTCCTTGTCATATATTAAAGGAAAACTTTTAGTCTATTCTATGTATACCTCTTCTTCAAGTTCTCCATTCATAAATGCTGACTTGATATCCATCTGATATACTTTGAATTTCTTATGTGCCACATAGGATAAGAATAATTTTACTACTTCAATTCTTGCCATAGGAGCATAGGTTTTGTCATAGTCCATTCCTTCTTGTTGTGAGTAACCTTTACATGCCAATCTCTCATTATTCCTCACAACTTCACCTTGTTCGTTCATCTTTTTTCTAAATTCCCATTTTGTTCCTATCACATTCTTGTCTGCTAGTCTAGGGACCAATTCCCATGTTTCATTCTTCACTATCTGATCCAATTCATCTTTCATAGCTTGCTTCCAATAGTCATCTTTACATGCTTCATCTGAATTCTTCGGTTCTACATGAGATATCAGACATAGTTCTCCATTTATCTTGCTTCTTATCATCACACCTTTATCTCTATTGCTAACGATTTGCTCTAGTAGATGATTCTTTGTCATATTCTTACCAAAAGTAGGAGTTGTTATCTCAACTCTTAGCTCTATTCTAGGTTCCAAAATTTGTTCTTGCCTTAGCTATCCTTTATTTTACAAATCATTGCTTGTCTCAAAGAATACTTCATCATTCTTTGGTTTAATAACAACAATATTCTCATCATCATAATTGTAGTAAACTATTCTTTCTTATCTCTTGAATTTCTCATCAACTCTTACATTTGCACTTTCAACAATAGTCTTAGTTCTCATATTATAACATCTATAAACTCTTCTTTTAAATGAATAACCAAGAAACATACCTTCATCACTTCTAGCATCAAATTTACCAACATCATCATCTCTTTTGATATAACATTTGCTGCCAAATTTTTTGAAATACTTAACTGTAGGTGAGTGACCAAACCATAGTTCATAAGGGGTCTTGTTTGTGTCTTTCTTGACTTTCACTCTATTCATAGCATAGACTATTGTATTCACAACCTCTCTCCAAAACATCTTGGATACATTATTCTCGGCTAACATAGCTCTTCTTGCTTCTATTATTGATTTGTTTCTTCTCTCTACAATGCCATTTTGTTTAGGGGTTCTAGGAGCTAAAAATTGTCTATTGATTCCATTAGCTTCACAAAAGATATTAAACTCATTTGAAGTAAAATCTCCTCCTTTATTTAATCTTAAACATTTAATCTTCATACGTGATTCATTCTCAACTCTATTCTTGAATATCTTGAAGTTGTCAAATGCCTCAGATTTTTCTTTAAAAAATGCAACCCACATCATTCTAGAAAATTCATCAACAATAATCATGAAGTACCTTTCACCATAGAATCCTTTAGTCATTGTAGGACCACTAAGATCTATGTGTACAATCTCCAACTTTGTTGTAGTAGTAAACTTGTTGCTGGGAAAAGAAGAACTATTATGCTTTGCCAATACAAACTCCTTTTAAATTGTGTTAGTAGGCTTTACAATCTTAGGCAAATCTCTAACTGCAAACATATTACTAGTTTCCACAATGTTGTCAAAGCTTAATTGATAAACTCTCTTATGCCATAACCAGTTGTCATCTACCTTTGCAACCAAACATGTCATTTCAGTGGGATTCAACTGAAATACATTACCTCTAGATCTAGTTTCTATTCCAATTACCTTTCCATCTTTGTCTTTGATCATGCATATCTTCTTTGTGAACTGTAGGTGATAACCTTTATCCACTAGTTGTCCACTGTCAATTATCCAATTAGATTTCTTTTCAACCCATGATACCAAAGCCATTTTCTCTAGAATTTCTTCTTTAATAGCTAGAAATCCTTTTTTTTCATTACTAGCACTTATTGCTTGTTCTTTAGAATCATCTTCTTTATTGGTATACAAACAATCTTTATCTCTTCTAGGTTTGAACTTTCCTTTATAATTTTTCTCTCTTTTAGGACACTTAATTGCATAAGGACCAAACTCATTACAAGTCTAACATTTAAAGATTTTCTTACCATCTTTTTCTCTTCTTGCTAGAAGCGCTACTCCTTATATCTTTCTATCCTCATTAGATCTACTATTGCTAACAAAATCTCCTATAGCACTTGTGCTCTTGATAGATTAGGTCAAATATTTAGGGCACTAAAAGTTGTCTCTATTTTGGATAATTCTCCAAACTATCTAAGCTCATTTTCAATTTTTTCAAGTCTACCAAGTAATGTTTCCTTGGTGAAATCTTTGGTACAAGTGATCAAAAATTGTATCATTTGAACTACTTGCTTAAATAGTGGTGTTAAACTGTTTAATATCTTCAATATCACCTCATTATCTTCCTTGGTTCCTCCTTGAGATCTGATACCTATAGTAATTTATGATATTCTCCCTACATATGTTCATATAGATTCATCTTCCATCAATTTAGCATCTTGAAATGCACAAATCAAACTTTGTAGTTTCAATTTCTTAGAATGTTCATCACCTTCAAAACCATTTTTCAAAGCTTTCCAAATCTTATGAGAAGTATCAAGTGTTTTTACCTAGTTGTACTAATTTTAGGAAGTGTAGACAATAGGGCTTCTCTAGCTCTCATGTCACACATGAAAAGTTCTCTCTCATCCTTGGTACAAGTTTCCAACACACTTTCAACAATAATTGTCATTTCTGATTTTGTCAAGATCCAATATCTTGGACTGATACACAACATATGTGTCTTCATGTTTTCCTTCTGACTATCATAATTTGTTCCATCAAAATTTAGACTATCCTTTTTGAATATGTTTGCCATGGATATCCCAAAGTTGTTAAACTTTTTCTTCATGGACCTAAAGCTCTTATACCAATTATTAGAAACAATAGTCCACCAAGATAATTGAGAGGGGGGAGGGGGTGAATTAGTTATCCAATATATATATATATATATATATATATATATATATATTCCTTTTTAGAGGATGGACCCTATTAAGAGTCTATAAACACATTTAGTACATAAGAGTCCTTGTTAGGAGACTTTGAATCTCTATTAGGAGTTGTGCCAAGCCTTTTAGGAGTTGTAGAAGGTAGAAGGACCCACTGTTCAAACAACTTCTAGGGCAAGACTACTGAACTTTAGTGTCCAACTGATCTCTCAACTATTCCTTGTAGAATAATGATTCATATTGTGATTTAACTTTTTTTCTCTATCCTATGAATTAGACCAATCACTATCAGACCTTGTAGACTAGGTCATGAATCTTGGATCCAAATGTCAAACCTCATATCTCAGAATAAAACCTTAGCAATGAAGTTCTCTCCAACTTCACTATGCTATGCTTATCCTCACATATCAACTATTTCTCTTCTATTCCACTCTTTGTGCTTCTTACAATCATTCATGCAATCAAAGGAAAATTTCCTTCCTTTATAACAAATCTATAAAACAATTCCTTGATTCAGCTATTACACCTTCTCAATTAATTATTATAGGACCTCATTAAGAACACGTTATGCTTAGCGATAACATCAATCGCGTGAATAACTTTTTGTATGTGTAATATTATGATGGGAAAGCTTAGCCATGTCTTCTACATGCTTTTAACCTTGCTTCTTAGAATAAAAAATCTACTAATAGATATAACAAGTTTACCAAAACATGCTTTTGTAAACTCTATCTCAAAACAATCTTCACCAAAACTTGCATAAGTTCTTCTAGACTTAGTATCTTATTCACCTAAGGTTAGCTACATATACTAGACACTTAGTAGTATCTCCCTTTAACCTCACTAGAAAAAGTACTTGACAATTTGTCTGTACCAACTTGATCTTTTTGTTGTTCTTTTGTTAGATACCACAAAAAACTGCTATGTTAACATCAATGACAAACATAGTCATGAATGTAACATATCATCATGATAATAATCTAATCATGTTTCTACAATACTCCCCCATAGAAGTATCATTAACATTCATGCTTCCAACACATATATGTATGTATGTGTCTATGTGTGTATTTATGTATGTATGCATAAATAACTACTATGATTGTCATTATGGTCATTCAAGGCCTAGATTATTATCTTTGTTTACTCTTTTCTTGTCTTGTTGTAAACTTAAGGGAAACACCATCCTAGGTTTAATAAAACCTAAAGTAGAGGGGTTTTGTCACCTATCAATTGACCCAACCTATCCTTATTCTCCCCCCCTCATTGGTAGTGCATTCTTATTTCATTTACATTAGTGATGTGCATGATTGCATGCAATTGCCATCAAGTGATGATTGATATAGGACTATATTATAATCTTTTATTTCTTTTTAATTATCTTATTGCGACTTGAAGAGAAGCACCTTATTGTTTTAGTTAGTATAAGAAGACATCAAGGTACTAGATGACTACATTATAATCTTCCATTTTTTTAATCGTCATGTTGCGACCTCAATAGAAGCATTGAAAAAAAATTAGCTATCAATTGTTGAAGACTATATTGGTTAAAAGATCTATATTTATGTTTTCATTTGTGGTATTTTTTATTATTTTGTTGTAAAAAATAACCAACTAATGAAATTCTAAAATTTTCTTGTTATAGTGATTTAAGAACACATTCCAAGTTGATATACTAAAAAATATTACTATGCATACTCCTTCATTCACAAAAATAAAGTTTCTTTCAAATCAAAGTTCATAATTGTATGACAACTTTAGTTTTAGTACATTGTAAAAGTGTAGAACATAGCTACTATGTATTATTGTGCCTTGCATGCATGACTTGTTTTTTTTCTTTTGGCTAAATGTGAACCTCTTCTTATTTTTTATTTTGGTTCAGATATTTTGCTTCTATATTTTACCTTGGTCTTAGGGTGTTAGAATGTTTCAAATAACTGAGTGGGGGGAGGGGGGTGGTTAATTAGTTATCCAAGGTCTAGATGTACCAACTCAACAATTAAACACTTCAACTACTTCATATCTAAGCATCCATTAGCTCAACCTCTATAATAGATTATCGGCATCAACTACCAATCCAATGTCCTTATAAAAACAAACTTGTAGGATGTAAAACATTAACAATAAATCATCACACATAACATCCAAATCACTCTATTAAAGGTGGCCTTGTTAGAGGACTTAAGAACATTCCATTAGAATGCCACCTTGATTAAAGAATTTATATATGAATTTTAGGTCAACCTTTATTAAAGGATTTCAATACTAATATAATGGTTAAAAAATAACAACGTGTTTTGATTTGACTAATACAACTCACTTTGCAAATATAGATCACAATTTGGCTCACATGTTGATCCACTAATTGGGCTTCATTGTCATCTTTGTCTCTAATCTACTTGGCAACCCTTCAAGCAGTCACTCTTCACCACTTCACAACTCTTCTTTGCCTCCTGCTCAAGTTCACCAATCAATAGCATCAACAACTATTTCACCATTATTAGGTCTTCATCAACTCTACTCAACTCTACTCTTAACTTAGCCCCTATGCCTCCTTAAATAGGTAATTCTGATCTTTTGTTGCTTAAGCATCGTTGTAGATCTTAGGGTTAGGTAAGATTCATTAAATCCTTCCATAATTTAGTCTCCTCTTTTCTCCTCTAGAAACTTCTCTAAAATTCTCCTTGAATCCTTGCATAGAAATATGCAAACATGGTTTCTCTTGATTTAAATACTCCATCTCATCATTTCTTATCTTCAATATGCTTTACATATTCCAAGAAATCAACTATTAGCTGGAAATCACAATTTCCTCATATACTATTAAATGTTGTCCCTCTTCCAACACTGTTCTAATGCTTGGTCACGTGAGATCCATATCATATCCCCTATTTTGTATCCTAATCATTTAAATAAATTAAATAACACATAATAATAAATCTTACTATCAAACAAATATATAAAAGAATAACATACCACTAATATATTATACAATAATGACATATTATAAAGAAGAATTAATAATAGTATAATTATAACATAGATAAGAGGGTGAACATATAAATAATAATATCATCATTAATAGAAATTATGATATATTAATATAATATTAATAAGGCATATATTTAATACTTGATCAATATATCATAATCTATAATCAATAAACATAAAGTGGAATATTTATATATAAAATGATGAACTAAAGTGTACTACAAATATCACATATACTAATATAATGTCTCATTTGAAATATAACAAATAAGAAACATATTAATTAACATATATCTTATGTTTTACAAAAAGACATGTCTAAAAGTCACAATTTTTGGGCTAATATTTAGAGGCAATCAACAAACTAGAAAAATATACTATGGGATTGAATAGAAGAATAGGGTGAAAATAATGACTAAAATAAGGGTCATTATAGGTCATCACTGGGTTACTCAGTCGCTACTAACATTTATGTTTGGCACATATACTAATGCTTGGTCAATATTGATCCTCGATGGACACTACTTCTACTTGACACATACTAGTTCTTAGTCAAAACTAGCATTGCTTAGCATATAATTCAAGCTACTTAATCTTCTTCTCTTTTTATCATTCAAGCCTATGCATTTAGTCATTCTTTGATCATTTCTTCAAGGCTTCAATGCAACTATCTTCTTTACTTATAGCATGATTAAATAATCACTTTATCTTGTCAAAGTCTAACTAATCAAGTGCCCATTGTAGTTTCCTCATAACTCAACCTTTCCTCAGGGTATTTTTGTTATGTCTTCTCTCAAATCCTCTTTATCAATCATCTAGATATGTCACTCAAATCAGATAGCAAATGGTCATACCAATAAGCTTTGACATCAATGACAACATAAAAATTGTTCCAATTGTAGTTTCCAATACAGGGAGCATGCGATAAAGTGAAATAATCATTAGGTTTCATGTGTTCCAAGTTCAGTTGCTTGTTTGGGTTGAATCAATTTCTTTGAATTGGAAGTTTTTAAATTTTATAGTCTTTTTTACAATTATAGATTCATGGGAGAATTTTTAGACTCCAAATTTGTTGTCCCGACCTCTACTTTTTCTAACCCTTCTTCCTATGGACCTTTCCCTTATTAGTCAAAATTTCCATATCTTTAAAAAGATGATTTTATGGATTCTAAATGCACTGGTGGTAATGAAACATACTATTCAAACCTCCCAATGTCTACTCATCTACAAAAATTTTATATGTTAGGTATCCTTGTTAAGGTCATCTTGCAACATTTTGGTGGACATATAGATATGTGTCTTTATAGATGTATTAAATCCAACCCATCATTAGTTTCTCTCAATGTCTTTTAGGTCTAATTTAGGTATTTTTTTGTTCATTTCAAATGGGTTGTTGGCATTTCCTATCTCTCAATTTCATGTCTACCTCCACATACTTCTCATTGTCAATGTTAATGAGTGAGTCTTTGATACCATGATTCTTAGAGTTGTGAGATTTCCATGTTTTGAATGATATGTTTATGTTGTCTTAAGCTATCACTATCATTTTTGTTATAAATTGACCTTTTAACTCAAAATGCAAAATGTGTTATGAATAACAATGCACCATACACAATAAGAGGGAGGAGGGTGAACCAATTGTGAGTAAATTGAAACATTAAACATTCCAAAACTTATAAGATCTTAAACCTTAATAGCAAGGAAAAGAAAATAACACCATAAAACTTTCCTTGTACACCAAAATCTCTACATTCCTAACAAGTACATTCTCAATCATGAAAGTACTTTCTACCATCTTTTCAAATAAGGTGGTCCTTGTAGTTGGATTTCATTATTCATTTCAGGAATAAGGTTGTTCATGAATATGTCCATTATCTCTCTCAAGAATTTTTAATGGATACCTTAAAAATACTTTCCTTCATCTCCGAAGAAAGGTTAGGAAAGGTTCTCCCCATTTCTATTTAGTATTATAAATATCAATCATGGTGATTGCATCTTGACTATTCTAGGACTATTACTGTAAGAATAGTTTAGCAAGCTCATCGAAAGTCTTAAGTTACTTTAGAGAACCAATCGATAGAATGCCCATCCAAACTATGAGGAAAGAGGTGCATAAGATATGTCATGCATAAATTCCATGCAAAGAGCACATAATTTTCTAATATGGTATTGTGGATATGAGTTGCCCATTTATTTATCAAATTTTGGGATTTCAACTCTTGGAGAAAATGGGGGCATAGGTCTTGTGGATATGAGTTAGCCATTTATTTATCAAATTCGGGGATTTGAACTCATGGAGGAAATGGGGGCATATACAAAGCCTTCTTAAAAGGAAAGGGACAAGTTGAGTCCAAAAAGTATTCAATAGCTAATTTGTGTTTCTCTTTTAGTATCTTTTGCATTTGAGCTTGTAAAGCTTGTAGTTGTTTCTATTACATCCCATATTTTTTATTAATTTAAAATTATTTTGACTATAACTTATAGTCATTGAGATTTTATGTGAATTGGAAATGGCTAGTTAAATTGGTTATTTGTTTTTGATAAGAAAAATAGGTTTTGAAGGGAGTCTAAAACCCTTTACATATTAAGAAATTTTCAAAGAAGCCCAAACCAAACAATAGTCCAAAGGTAATATAGATCACCCAACAAGATACAGTGACCATTACAGATAACACAATACTCATTAGCCACACAAACAAGTTTTGAATGGGCACCTAAAACTCTCAACAAGTTTTGAAGGGTGCCTAAAACCCTATAAAAAAAAACAACTCAAGGTGAAACATGACACCAAACAAAAGGTGACCAAGGTGGTAACACATAATTAAATAGAACACTATAGCCACAAAAACATGTTTTTGTTCAGGCTCTTGAAACCCCATGTAGACACACACTACAAATAACTACAGGCCAAAAGAGCCAGGGGACACTATAGAGAACAATAGGCCAAAAGCCAAGAGTGCTAAAAAAAGGATAGCCACATTAGACTTTCCCTTTTGAATCCTTCTTTTTAGACTGTAATGCCATATCAAAAGAGGGTTTGGATGGTTTGACCTTTTTTCCTTTTACTGTGGCCCATCCATCCTCCACCAAACTAGTAGCCTTCTGCTACTGAAAATCAACACCATCACAGCTAGTACTTGAAACCCATGAAGCCAAGGAAAAGGCCATAGAAAAGGAAGTGATAACAGAAGCTTGAGATGAAACAATAGCACCTAGAAAAGGAACCATAGGAGAAACTTCCTTAGAACACCAAAAAATGGGATAGTAAAATCTAGAGATGGACTAGCTACCACCATAGAAGGAGCCAATGATGAATCCACCATCAAAATGCCTGGAGTGGATGGACAAATATAAACAACAAAAAAGTCCATACGAGAAACTGGGGTAGCAAAATCTAGAGATGGACCAGCTGCCACCAGAAGGAGCCAAAGGAGGGAATGGACAAATAGAAACTACAATAGAATCCACACCAAAAACTAGGATATTAGAATCCAAGGACAGATTGGCTGCTACCACAGAAGGAGTCATAAAAGGATCCTTCATTAAGATGCCTGGAGAAGATGCTCTATCAGAGATAGTAGTAGAATCCACCACCAAAGTATCTTGTAGAGAATCACCATTCCCTACAGAAGGGACTTTTTGTCCATCCTTCATAGAGGGGACCTTGTAGATCGTAGTGATTTTCTGATACCCCCTTCCACCAAGAAGGGGGAATTTTTGGTCTAGATTTACCAAAAAAGCAACTTGCAGCCAGGTGGCTAGTCATATGGCATTTCCTGTAGCAGAAGGGGATACCCTTATAGTCAAGAAAAAGATTCAAAGATCCAAGAGGAGAAGCCAAAGAAATCATTTTCGAGAGTCCCTTAGAAATGTCAATCGCTACCAAAATATGAGCATATGTCATTTGATACACATTGTATGAATCATTATCAACCATGAAAAAGTCTCCAAGGGCCCCCACTTCCTCCAAGATAGAATCTACCCAAAGGTGAAGGGGGAGATTCAACAACCTAACCCACAGAGGGAACTTATTAAAAGATTCCATCAATGGGTTGAAATCTTTATGCCAAGGCTCAACCATCAAGGAAATCTAAGTTTGAAAAGTGTATTGGGGTCTTAGCTGACCTAGCAGCAATTTCTGTAAAGGCATGGTATTTATGCAAAGGACATCTTGTGAATTCAAGTGTGCTATCTTGAAGTAATAGTTGTGTTGAGCAATTATATGAAAACTTTTGTGAAAGCGATATATGTAAAGTTTTTTGAAGCTATTTTGAGATTCGAGATTGAATTGAGAAAGATTTTATATTCTAGAAGTCTGATTACTTTTTTGGGTAGTGAGCTCTTCTTGTAATTGGAAGTGCATGTTTGGACAGTGGGCTCATCTTGCATCTACTGTACCAAAACTCCTAATAGGGTTGGAATCTCCTAATAGGGATTCAAAGCCTCCTAATAGGGACTCCTTATACTGAATTTTCTCATTGACTCCTAACAAGTTCCATCCTCTAACAAGGAACTTATATATCAATATATTATCTAGTGGGTATCATCCCCACCGAGGTTTTCCCTTAGCTAGGGTTTTCCTAGTTAACAAAATATGGTGTTATGAGTTATCTTTGTGCATGGTTACTATTACTGTTCAACATTACTTTATTGCTTTGTTATGTATGGTTTAAAGTAATAAATAATATCTAGTTGGCAACTAAAGTTTGTAGATTAGTGATTCACCCCCCTCAGTAATCTCTATTTCTAACAATTGGTATCGGAGCATAGTTACTCAAAAGAGGATAATAGCTTAAGTAAGATCCCTATTGATATGGAATGGTTGATAAAGAACCTTGAAGAGGCACTTGAACAAATTGATCTCCTTATTGAAGAAAGAGATAAGAGGACATATATGAAGACTCCAAAGTATACATTGGATGATTGAAAGAAAAGATTGAACATCTCAAATCCAAGCCTAAATATACTAAATCTAAAACTAGTGCTGATGATTGTTCAAAGTTGATAGAGTACAAGATCTTGAAGCATGAACTAAAGATTACAAATTTGAAGTTGACTGAGGAGTGATCCTAGAAAAGTTGAATCTGTTTTGAAAACTAAAATTGTAGATCTTAGAGCAAGTCTAGCAAAGAAGACATTAGAGCTTGAAACATTGAAAGAAGATCATGAAGAACTTCAAAAATACAATACCATTGTGAAAGGTAAATTAACTTAGTGCAAGAAACAACTCAAGAAGCTTTATTCTAGTAGAGAAAAGCTTGATGATTCAATGTCCATACAGAGACCTACTTATGATAAGACTGGTCTAGGTTATCTATTTAACATGTCTACAAAGAAACTTGAGATTAGATTAGATCTGAAAGAAAATGATAAAACTGATGATAAGATTGAATCTAGTTGATCTTCTAATAAGCCTAAAGAAGTTAGTCAAGAAAAAGAAGTTGAAATTCGAGATGAACCAAAGCAAATGGAATCTCCTAAGGAAACTAGGTAGGAATTTAGAGGTAAGTTTTTTTCATGTAATGAAATAGGTCATATAAAAAAAGATTGTACAAATAAGTCATTTAATCATGTTAAGGACTTTTATTGTCATAATTGTCATGGTATGGGTCATAAAGCAATTGATTGTAGGAAACCTAAATATGATAGTGATAGAAGGAATAGTAGAATGTCTAGAAATGCTAACCCTGCAGATAGAAGAAGATCTAATGAAAGGACATCAAGAGAAATAAGACCTTATAAGGAAAGAAGATAGATCGTGTGTTATAAGTGTAACAACTTTGGACATATAGCTTGGAATTGTCATGCACCTATTATTCAACAAAATCCTAGCAGTAGAACACCAGTATGTTAGTTATGCAACAACTTTAGATATACAAAAAAGTATTGTAGAATGAACATAAACTTTGGAGATAGAAGGAACAATGGAAGAAACTTTGGAAACAAAAGGAATGATGGAAGAAACATCAAAAATAATGGAAGGAACCATGAGAGGAACACTAGAACTAACAAAGACAATGAGGAACAAAGGAATCTAGCTAGTGAACTTTGAGAAGAACTCAATGAGGCATTTGTAAAAGGATTAGACATCTCAAAAGAAAAGCTAGAAGATGATGAAATAGGAAGAGTGAAGTCATTTGTTGAGTTTGATTCAATTAAGTTGAATTAAGCTTGTTCACAACACCAAAATTTGTAACTTCATCTAGAGATCAAACTAGAGGAAGAAAATTTGGAAAAAGATGTATCAAGTTAGGTTTAGACTATATCTAAGATTGCTTGTAATTTGGAGCTTATTTGAAAAATTATGGAGGAATTAAGAGTTACTAATATTATAGAGAAAGTCAATTCTATAGTAGAAGATGAAAACTATGTTTTTGCTGAAAATTTCATGAAGCAAAGTTTAGTAGAGCTTTGTCATGATAAAAGATAGCTATGGAAAACCTTGGGTAGTGTCTAAAGATTAGATATAAGATCTTGAGCAATTATTTGATCAAAGAAGGTAATTGACAACTTTTTCATGTTTTTAAAGTACACAATTAATGCAAGTTCAAGTTGATGGAATAATTGGAATACAAACTTGATTTCTACTTCATTGTGATTATATTCGAAGTAGAGAGCTCTCAAAAGTGACTTGTTAAGATGATTTCAAAGAAAATCCTATTTTTGGAAAGAGGTATTTTAATATTTTTCCATAATTTGTTTTGGTAAAAGTTCATGTTTGATAGAATCATGGATATGTCAATAGTTCATAATTTTGAGAATGAGAATAGACCTAAGTTGAATATTCTTTTTGTGAAACTTGTAGAAAGAAACCCTAGTTCAACATTATCCATTACTTTGAATAGTTTGTAGTATATTTGGAAGATGTAGGAATTATCCTAATAGTAAATTTGGATATATTGGGAGTGAATATATGTACAAGGATATGGAATTAGTTTTCAATCATGATATGACTATGAAGCCTAGATTTAAACATTTGAAGGAACTAGACCTATTTAAATATCATTTCTACTGTGACTTGGACATAGATGAGTGGACACAGATCATATTAAGTAGAACATGATGGGAAATTATGGATGCAAGATAGTTTAATTGATATTTTAGTCGACCTTATTCATGAGGTAATTGGTCTTTGTAAACAAGGAAATGTACCCATAGGTGAGAAAATTGTTAAGAAGAAAGTTGAGAGTTATACCAAAGCAATGTACAATGGAAAGGCCATGGTGATCAATACCATTAAGCAAGATGATGTAAGATTCCTAAGTAGAATCATTGCCTACTCTGTATGTGCAAGTTCAAAGATTGATGAGTTGTTAGCAAGATTCATCTATGTAGCCTACAAGATATGTGTAGAGTAGGAACAAGTTAATGTTAGTGAAAATTTGAAAATGCAACTACTTGAAAACCTAGAAAAGATCAAAATCACTAAGAATGGTGTATTTAGATTCTAGTTACTAATTAATCACATATTCTTTCATGTGCTTAAATGATTTCCATATTTTTCAGTCATAGAGATTATGAGTAGTGATAGATGTACATTGGAGAAGATCACTAATTTATGTAGAAGACATCCAATAGATATAATATCAGATAGTGAGAACTTGATTATAAAGATATTTTAGAATAAAATGAGGCAAAGATTTAGAATTGCACCTACAATCGTAGACATATTTAAAGATGATATTTGTATTATGGTTGATACAAATTTTACTTATTTTCAAGTAGGAACCTTGGGAAACATTTCTTGATCCCTTAGGTTATGAATTGAGTGATGATATTGTAGTTGGATATATTGATTTATTATTGAAATTAGAGAAGGATAAAGCAAAATATAGATTTGGAACCTATGATGAGATTACCCAATCAGCTCACTAGACATCCTTGGAGAAGGCTTCCCACAAGAAGATATAATCAACTATAAAGAA
The DNA here is from genome assembly GCA_028749045.1 of Cupressus sempervirens. Taxonomy (NCBI): domain Eukaryota; kingdom Viridiplantae; phylum Streptophyta; class Pinopsida; order Cupressales; family Cupressaceae; genus Cupressus; species Cupressus sempervirens. The sequence goes on along the minus strand of CM053787.1, from coordinate 509,882,354 downwards.
AGCTTTATCAAAAGTCTGTATAACTGAGAGTGAATCACAAGAAATCAGACAAGCCATGAAATAAGGTATATTGAATGTGTAACCTTTGTCGGTATCTATTTTAGAGTCATCTTCAGAGTAGAGCATTCCATATGTAGTAGTATTAGATGTGCAACCAAGTGAACAAAAAGGAAAATCTAAGAGATTAGTGGAAGCTATGACCACAAAGACCAAAAGGGTCAAGCAACAAGCCACTAGACCAAGAAAAAAGCAAAAGATATTTGTGACAATTGTTGAGTCTAGTGAAGAAGAAGAAGAAGAAGAAGAAGAAGAAGAAGCCAAACCAATAGAGAAGGTAACAAGTTCTAAGTAATCAATAGGAAAAGCTCAACAACCCTAGAAGCTGAAGATAAAAAAGATAAATTTAGGTATTTCTAATGAAGGCAACTTTATGCAAATGAACAAATTCTATGATTTGTGTAATAACTTTGAGAAAGATCAGATTGATATCTCTACTATGAGATACATTATAGCTAATAATATGAAGCTCAAGGATATTGAAGGCATGATGAATCAGAAAGTTTATGATAGACTTATTAAGAAGAAGGCCCCAACTAGTGAAGAAGATTTAGAACTTTAGAACTCTATGCTAAGGACTATTTGCAAGACTGGTGATGATGAAGAAATTTAGAGATTATTGAATAATCTAGCACCTTACTGGAGGAATAAAGTGAGACCATTTTTGCTTATGGTGGGTGAGAAAGATAAGTTAAGAAGTGAAACTTCAACAACAATAAGTCAGATGTTGGTAGAATCTAAGGTAGCATCTTCACCTACACCCAAAACCTTGAAAGTGTTAGTGAGTAGTGACATAATGCAAATAGATTAGACTAATGTTACCATTAACATTAAGGATACTAATCCGTTTGAGAGTTCAAAACCACCTAAATCTCATTTTGAGGATATTAAAGATAAACTAATGAAATTGAAGAAAAGAAGAGATTACTAGAAGAGAAAAAGAAAATAGAAGAGGTCAAGTAGAAATTGCTTTAGAATGAAATGAAAAGAAAACAAGAGAAGGAAAACAAAAGATTAGCTAAAGAAGAAATAAGAAGAAAAAAAAAAAGAGATGAGAAGAAGAGATTGGAAGAGGAAGAGACGAGAGAAAATGAAAAGAAGGAAAGAGAAGAAAAAGAGGAAGAAGAAAGAAGAATCAAAGAGGCAACTAAGAAGAAGCAAAGGGAGGATGACACTAAACCTTCTAGATCATCTACTCTACTATTGCTTTCCAGCCTAGCAACTGATGATAATGATCAAATTGACTCGATCTCATCCTTATCAAAACTCATTTAGAAGAACAAAACAATGAAGAGCCTACAGAAAACCTTGATGGAGGTTACTAATAGACTACATAGTACTCTGGTAGTACAACACATAGAGGTAGATCTAGAATAGAGGGAACATGTAGTGCTAAATTTATTTGATGAGGAATCCACTTTTTTTTGAGTTTTGTAGAAACAAAGGCACAAATTTCACATGATGCTAACTTGTTTAGCACCATTTGTCAAAATATTAATAATAATTTGATAAGTCTTGATACTTGTATCAAGGAACTTTGGAAGTTTCAATAGGATGGTAAGATATTGTACATTAAGTGTACCCTATCTTATAAACTAACTAAGGATATTGACAGTCAGATTGGAAGGAAGATGAGTGAGCTAGAAGCTCTATCTAGCCAAATACAACATCCATCTTGTAAGATTGATGATTTTGAAGAACAAGTGGCCAGTATTCATAATGATATCAGGAAACTAGAACTTTGGAAGGAACACATTTTGAAGAGAGTATAAGATTTCAAAGAGTCTATTGCTCTAAAAGTATCTATTGTTGAGAAACAATTGGAGGAATGTGTCAAGGCTAAGGGCACTTATTCTAACTTTTGTATTTAGACCTTAATGAAGTTGAGATTGCATCATGTATTGAATCTACCAAGGAGACATGGACTAAAGATATGGATAATCTTAAGGAAAATTTTGATGATTTCATGAAGATTCTATTAGCTTAAGGAATGAAAACATTTTTGATAACAGATGGACAGTTTTATGACAATTTTTGACATTATGACCTTTGTCATTGATGTTAAAGAGGGAGAGATACAATAGAAAATTTTAAATCAAGTAAAAAGGATTGCAAAGTATATTGTAATGGGGAACATATATAAAGATGGACAAATTGTAATAGATGTAATGTGAATGTATTATTTTTATTAAGTTTTTGTTACTTAGCCAATTTTCCCTAATTTGTTGCCATCAATGCTAAAGGGGGAAATTTTTGAAAATTGGCTAATGAGGATATATAATTGTTGTCATTTATGTCAATACATGATGTACATATTTATAGGAAACCTCAGAAATAAAGATAATTAGTTTTTTGTACTTAGAAAATTGTCTAAGTATGGAATTTGGTATACAATAGTGTATTGTTTTGTTTATAACTTGTTGCTAATGTCATATTATGACTTATAGTATACATGTTGTTGATGATGTGTATAACCTTAGAAGTTAGTATTGACTGTATGGAACAAAGATATTCATGTCTTAAGAGAAATATGACAATGAAATTAAAGGAAAGGAATTATTTTGTTTACAAAATAATTACTTGTCCAATTAGGGCCGACATCCTAGATGTTTGCTCTAAGTTGGAAAAGTATATTGTGGTCTTAGACAACCTAGCAGATATTTATGTAAAGGCATGGTATTTATGCAAAGGACATCTTGCAAATTGAAGTGTGCTATCTTGAAGTAATAGTTGTGTTGAGCAACTATATGCAGATTTTTGTGAAAGCCATATATGCAAAGTTTTGTGAAGATATTTGAAGATTCAAGATAAAACTAAGAAAGATTCTATATTCCAAAACTCCAATTACTTTTTTGGACAATGAGCTCTTCTTGTAATTGGAAGTGCATGTTTGTGTAGTGGGCTCATCTTGCATCTACTATACCACAACTCCTAACAGGGTTGGAATTTCCTAACAGTGATTCAAAAGTCTCCTAATAGGGACTCCTTATACTAAATTTTTTCATTGACTCCTTACAGGGTCCATCCTCTAACAAGGAACTTATATATCAACATATTATCTAGTGGGTATCATTTCCATCACGGTTTTCGCTTGGCCAGGGTTTTCCTAGTTAACAAAATATGGTGTTATGAGTTATCTTTGTGCATGGTTACTATTACTATTCAATATTACTTTATTACTTTTTTTATCTATGGTTTAAAGTAAGAAATAATATCCAATTGGCAACTAAAGTTTGTAGATTATTGATTCCAACCCCCCCCCCCCACATAATCCTTATTTCTAACACCCTATATCTATATTAATTTATATTGGAGCTAGTCAATGTTTTACATCTCCAAAGTTGTTAAGCAAGTTTCCAAAAAGAACTAGATATATGGAAAACCCTTGGACTATTGAGTATGCAAACTAGTCAAAGGTTAGGTAGATCAATGTTTATTTGAGACTTAGGTAGACTTTCCAACCTTTTCAATTGTATATAGCACCTCTAGGGTCTTACAATATTATTATGAGAATTAATTGGCTTAATGAATATAGGGGAAAAGTACTTTGTCTTGTAAAAATAGTATAATTCTTAGATGATAGTATAAACCTTGTTGTTATTCAAGGAATACAATATGAAGTTAAAACATGTCAAATATCATCCATGCAACTTAAAAGACAGAAGAAAAGGGTCTGAGATTTATGCAATAAAAATAGAAGATATAAATGAGATCCAAGAAAAGGTTTATCACAATGATTAAATTTTAGGGGATGGGGAAATTAGAGAAGGAATCTTTTGTAGAAATATATCCTTACTTTAAGAATTATCAAGATGTGTTCTTGAAGGAATTACTTCAACTACTTCCTTATAGGGTTTTCAATTTTTTCATAGATTTGGTGCTTGAAGTAGAACCTATATCCAAAGAACCTTAAGAATGATTACCACATTAATAAAATTGATGGAATTACAAGTCCAATTGCACAAATTATTTGATAAGAAATTCATGTGCGATGGTGTCTCTCCATGGGAAGCACCAATATTGTTTGTTAGAAAGATGGAACCATGAGGTTGTGTGCATATTATAGAATGGTTAACAAGGTCACCATAAAAAATAGATACCCACTTCCCTGAATTGATGATCTATTTGATCAAATGAGATGAGCAACGATATTTTCTAAGATTGACCTTAGATCAAGTTATCACTAAAGCATGATTAAAGATAAATATACTCATAAAAAAACTTTTAGAAGCTATTATAGGCATTATGAATTCATAGTATTACCCTTTAAAATAACCAATGCCCTTGCAACATTTATGAGTAGTGTGTTCTAGGACTATTTAGATAAATTTGTATTGGTCTTCATTGATGATGTTCTTATTTATTCTTAGAATATGGAAGAGCCAAAAAAACATCTGGAAATAGTTCTTCAAAGGTTTTGTGAGAATAAGTTGTTTGGGAAATTGGATAAATGCTCCTTCTTTCAAAAGGGAATTTAGGATATAGGGTATACTATCACTGTGAAACGAATTGTAGTAGATCACTAAGATCAAAGCAATCAAAGAATGGATTACGCCTAAAAATGTCTTAGAAGTCATATATTTTATGGGACTAGCCGAGTTCTATAGAAATTTTTTAAAAGACTTCTCTTGGATAGCTCACCCTATAACCAGCTTGCAATGAATAGTGAAAAGGTTTGTTTGGTCAGAGATGTAATCAACATTTAAGAATTTAAAGGAAGAGTTAACCATTGCACTAGTACTCAAAGTGCCAAATCGGGAGGGTCACTTTGTGGTTATCACTTATACACTATGAGAAGAATTAAGGGGGATGGTGGTGTTGATGCAAGAAGAATAGGTCATTTCCTATGAGACTAAGAAATTAAAGAGATATGAGAAAAACTATGCACCATATAATTTAGAATTGGTAGCTAGTATTCATTCTCTACAAATGAGGAGACCTTATTTGATAGGGAAGCCTTTAGAGCTAAGAATAAATCATCATGTTTAATTCTCAAAAAGGAGATGGTTGGAAATTTTAGAAGACTATGATTTTGAAATTAGTTGTATCTAGGGAAAGGAAAGCTAAGTAACTAGCACCTTGAGTAGGCAAAGACACATTTCTTTCATAATAACAATAAACACTAGACTTAAGGAGTGAGTGCTTTAGAAATTACTGAGGGACAATTTCTACAAATAAGCAATTCTAGCCCTCCAAAATGATCCATGTGACATTAAATACAAAGGTTATCCACTAGAAGAAGATTAATTCTTAAGGTATAAGGGGAGAATGTATATACCTAAGGATTTTGAAATCCACAAAATGATTTTGTGAGAAATTCATGTAGCTCCTTATTCAAGATATCCTAGGGTAACAAAAGTGTTAGCTAATGTAAAATTACTATACTTTTGGAAGGGTATGGAGCATGAAATATTCAATTTTTTTGCGAGTAGTCTGAATGTTAGAGGACCAAAGATGGACATAGGTATCCATCTAGTTTGCTATATCCAAATGAAATTCCAAAAGGGAAATGACAAATAGTAAGCATGGATTTCATACAAGGGTTACCCATGACTGGAAATATGCATAACACTATTCTTGTGGTAGTGGACCAACTTATAAAGTATCTCATTTTATTCTAGGAAGTTTAACAGATGGAGCAATAGAAATTGGTCATAATTTTGTAGAGAAATTTTGAAATTTCATAGGATTTTAGAGAAGATTATCTCACATAGAGATGCTAGAGTGACATATAGATTTTGGAAAACTTTATTTTCTGCCTTGGAAACAAAATTGTTAGTTTAGCTCATGATCTAGAAACTAATAAATAAACATACATGGTAAATTAGGTGTTAGAAGATCTATTAAGGTATAATATATGGATCAACAATACCATTGGGAAATGTATCTTCCCTTAGTAGACTTTTCTTACAATAACACATCTTGGTCTACTAATAAGATGACACCATTTTTGACCCTGTATGGACAAAAATGTATAATTCATATAAGTTGGAATAATATTGAGGATCAAATAATTGTTGGTCATGAAATGCTCTTAGAATTATAAGAGTAGGTATTTGAATTTTTTCAAAGATTAAAGGAGGTGAATGGTCATCACAAGAACTATAAAGATGCTAAAAGAATTATCAGAGAATTTGAGGTGGGAGAAAAGGTTCTCCTAAAGGTTAAACCACATACATGTGCTATCAAATTTAGTAGAAATGTCAAGTTGGCCCTAAGACATGTGGGGCCTTTTGAGGTGTTGAAATTCATAAACCCTATAGTATACAAAATTTCTCTACCTCTGGCCCTTACTTGGATGCATAATGTGTTTCATGTGTCTTGTCTTAGGAAATATATAGCCAAAGCTAAGCATATCATTGATCATAATTGTTTGCAAGTTTAAGATCTAGGGGTGGTGGTAATATAATGAATTATAATATTCAATGTGTGTGAAATATACTTATTAAGTTGGGATACAACCCAAAGATAGGTCTAGTGGGACAATATGTTAGAGGAAATGCTACTTGAGAAGATTTTGATAAAATCCTCTAGAAATTCCCCCATCTTTTCTAAAAAATATGAACTTTATTATGATACTATTATTTTGAGTTCTAAATTGAGGATTCAAAGACATTATGACAATTCTTATGTAATTGATTATATATAAAAGACAAAACATACATACAAATATGCATGAAATAGTATGAGAATTGATTATATAATAATATGGGCAAAATTTAATTCCCCTATCAAATTTAATTTAACTCATGAAAAGCCCATCGACCTCTTACAATTCCTTTTATTATTTTGACCTTTTATATTTTCTTCCTATATTGTCATTTCATCAGCCAAGGTAATAAGATATGGATGGATGTATCGACACCCTATTTTTTCATGCAAATGTAACTCCATATTTCCTCTACAACATTTGGGGTCAAATTGTGATAGCAACTTTCAATGGCAGAGGCATTGTAATGAGAAATTTAAATTTGTTTGAAGTGTCCATGACATCGTCAATTTTTAAATGGCATCATTAGTATTTTGACAACATCAAGAATATAAGGGAAAAAAAAGGAAAAGACATAAAATTATATTAATGACCCAAATCAACTGTAAGAAACTCCAAAATACTAAAAGCTGCAAAGAATGAGAATCTCAAAGAAATCAACAAAAGCATGAAAGTAATTCCAATTTTCTTACAATCTTAGGACAATTGACGAAGGTATCTATTGAATTTTTTGTTCATTCTTTGTCCATTTTAAAAAATAATGCAAGCTTTTGTTGAGTCCGGGGATGGAAGGGAAACTAGAAGTCATTAAATATTGATTGATTGTGTTATAACTTATGCCCCCATTCATTCATTTAGGATTTAGAAGTGAATATAGATTTTATCCCTTCTCTCGCCCTTGTGATCTACGTCTCTATAGTTATATGTTGTCTCTTGTTTGTCCCTTGTGATCTACATCTCTATAATGATATTTTTAGTGGAGAAGGAAGAAAGGGGAAAGGAAAAGGAAGGGTCTTGTAAATAGAGAAGAGCATGCATGATGCTATATCATCTCAAATGATTATATGTGTGTACTAAATGTTAGGTTTTTGTAATGAGTACTACAAAATCATCAATTTTATACCTTCAACTATACATGATATCTTTCTATTTTATCTCTACTCACATGCCCATTTCATTTCATTTGATCATTTAGGATTCATGAGTGAATATATATTTTGTCTCTAGTTGCGCCCTTGTGATCTATATCTCTCCAATGATCATTTTTAGTGGAGAAGGAAGAAAGGAAAGGAAAAGGAAGGGCCTTGTATTACTATGTTTGTAATCCCACACACCCATTTGATCTCAAATGATGACATGTGCATACTGAATATTGAGTGTCTATACTGAGCACTCCAAAATCACCATACCTTCATTGTACACAATGTCTTTCTAGTTTCTTTCTACTCACATGCCCATTTCATTATCTAATCATGTGAATTTTATCAATCAACTTAGAGAATAGAAACTCTTAAAATACAATACTCTAATCCCTTGACACCCTTCTATGTAATAACTTAACAATGAAAAATGTAATTTGAACAAAAACCTTGATCACAATCCACTTCTAACACTATTTATTATAGATAAATGATACTATTAAGAATGACATATAAATTTGAATAACCAATTACTCCCACCTTAGAATCATCATTTTAACTCAAAATGATCATCATACAATTTCACTTACAATTTTCATAAGACATATTTCATGCATGGGCACCTAGGGATCAAAGTAGAAAATATTTTATCATCATAGATGCATTGTCATAGTCATCATATAATCTTATGAAAGATGACATAATTGTTACAACTTATAAGAAAAAAACATAACACCCCAATGTAGTATGTTCTAGGGTGGACACCTAAGTAATTTGGCTTCACCATTTTGTTTATTTCATGATGCATGTGTAGTGAAAATAACTCATTAACTCCCTATTGGTTAATAAATAATTATCAATGACAATAAAAATATATACCAAGTCAATAGAATGTTTATTAACATTGACATTTGTACACTTATTTTACAAGCAAGTACCAACAATATTAGAAGAAATTAATTACATGGATTTTTGGATTCCTTCATGAATTTGCATAAGGTCAATTCTAGTAGGCAAAAAATATGAATTAGATCACTTGGTGTTATGGTTTACTTGGAATTAAAAGAATAGAAATAGTAGAAATAATGGAACAAACATAGAAAAATTTATGGAGTATACATTGTTTGGAATTAAATTAAGAAATCCATGTATGCTCATTATAAGTACAAAAACCACTATTTAACCAAATTATTTACAATAAACATAGTAAGAGACATTCTTACAAGATTTTAATATTTAGATATTTAAATAAGGGCCTAGTCATTTCCTTTTAGCAAGAATATCTTATTGCTAAGCTTAAATAATATATTAGAGCATAATTCCTAATATAACACATAACAAATTTGTTAGACCCCTTTGAAAAAGGTAATGGAGTTGAATGATGTTAAATGAATAAAAAAAAATTCTTCTTCTATTTCTCATCTTAAGTACTCCTCTCTAGATACATGATTTTGTCAAGTAAGGTCAAAATTTATAAAATATTTAAAATAATAGTTGAAATTGTGTGATAAGGTCTAATAAGAATTTGAAGAGGTTAAATAGGTAGTATAGATTCAATGAGTTGAGTTTTTCTTCATATGTGTGAAAATTGACAAAGTTTCATAAAAAGTTGCAAAATAACAAAAATTACAAAAAAGGTTGTCAAAATAATGGTTTAATGGTTTTAAGGTAGTTGGGATTGGTTATAATTGATCCCTCTATTCTATGATAATTTATTTAACATACTCCATTGAGATATGCAAGTTGTGGAAGTTTGTAAATGAAAACCAATAAAATTTATTTTCCTTCATGTTTCAGATTTTTGAGACAATTTTTATAACTTTTCATTTTGCTAGTGGGAAAAATCTAGGATTACAATGTGAGAGGTTGATGGAATAGATTCAGTGATGTTTTAATAATGAAATGGTATTAATAAAACTATATCGTAACCAATGATAGTGGGTTATTAAATTCTTTGGCCATGATTAATGTGAGTGTAGGTAGAAGGTTGCAAAGATGTTTCCAAAATTGCACTAAGTTTTTTTACTAAGACATCAAGAGGTAAATGATGTATAAGCTCCTTAGCTCTCATAGTGTCATTGTTTTCCCTATCAATTATGCAATAGTCATAGTCCAAGAATGGAATCTATATCTTGAAAGTTGTTTTCAATTAAGAGTTGAACTTGTGTGGATATAACCTAGAATATTCTAAAAAAAAATTTTGTCATATGATTCAAAGGAGTTTTTCTCTATAGTTGGAAAATGTTATGAGGGATAATAATCAACTATGGATGATTTTTTTAAGATGTGACAATAAGAGATTTCTAATTTTTTGAGATTTTTGAATACGAATCTATCATGTGGATTTGTTTTTGATTAAGTAAAAATAATTTTAATTGAACTCCACAGTAAACAAAATAATACTGAATTAAAGTCCAAAACATAAAGTAGAATAGTAAAAAATTATAGGCCAAGGATGACCACAAACTAGTCCATAGAAAAAATAGCCTCTAAAGGAGTAGGAAAGCCCAACAAATCAAAAAACCAGGGGGAAAAACATAAAAGACATGAGAAAAAATCAGGGCACCATTTCTTTGACCAACTCAACTGTCTTGAGCTCCTACTTTTCCATGGTCTCTGTTGCTTCAGTCATTAGTTGATTGTCATCTAGAGTGTCCTCCCAATCACTCTTGTTCAATATCTCTTTATTTCTTGGGCTATCATCTAAGGGGTTGGCATCCTCTTTAGAAATCTTGTTTTCTTCATTGTCTATGTCAAGTTTCCCACCTGTGCTAATCTCCATCATAGCTTGCATTTGTTTGATAGTGTCATTTAACCCTTCGATAATATTTAGGCTCTAGTTAGTATAACTATGAAGAGTGCTCTCCATTCTCTCTATTCTCTTATCCATCTCAATAACCCTAGTTTCTAGGATGCTAATTCTATTAGACCTATCTACCCCTTCCTTCCTTTCCAAGCCCCTACTTTGTGGAAAATCCACTTGATTGACAAAAGTTATCCACCATACTATTACGGGCATTGTTGAGGAGATTCATCCCCACCTCCCTAACGTTTCCATTGAGAACCACCATAGTTAGATCAATAAGTTTCTCCAAATGAAGTTTACCATCATTCCTCTCTAAGACCTTGGGCTAGATAGTCTCTCTAACAATGCCCATTTTTCTAATCTAAGACTTAAAGTTCCTCCAAACTATTTTCCTGCCCTTGGAGCCAAAATATATGGTAGTATTCTCCTTGCCATAATCCTCATTTTTGACCTCCTAGGCATTGAAAGTAGTCTCCTAACCCTTGCCAATATCTTAATCAACTTCAATATCAATTTCCCTTCTCCTCTTAGCTGGGCTATCCACCTTTTGATGAACTGAGACCTTGCTAGTACCCTCCTTTTTCACGTCAATCTCCTCCTCTGTATCCATCCCCTCATCATATTCATTACAATCCTTAGCTGAATGGACCTTAGAATTGATACTTTTACTTGCTGAGCCTTTCCCAATCTTTTTCCTCTTGTTTTTACCCAAATCCTTAATTATCTTGGCTACCTCCTCTTCATCATCTAAGTGAAGCCCCACACTATCCTCAGTATCAGATGGGAGATAGGAGATTTTTGTATCGTCTGGGGACTCTACTTTATGGGCAATAGATCTACCACAAGTTTGAGCCTTGAAATGCTCATAAATTATTAACAATAGGCCCTCATGGAAAGCTAGGTTAGCATACGATTTCTTCTTATAAACCATGATATTCTTATTAATATAGAAGAAGAGGTAGTAGGGTATGGAGATTTTTGTCCCATACCTAAAGTGGTTAAGGATGATAAAGTGATGGTTATAGATTCTATCATACCTAGTATTGAACATAATGTAAGAAATAATCATCCTTAGGATGAACCTCTAGAGTTTTTTGATTGAAGTTGGTGCATAGTATGCTCCCATCTTCACCAAATATTTTATCTCCTTGGAATCCTTAGAAAATTCTTTAACTACATTGAGGGAAACTTTCTTGTCTCTAAAGAATTTTATGCCCTTGGAAGGGGATTTAGTGACCTCTGCAATAATGCTTTCATTAACCCAGAAATCAACACCATCTATCTTAACTTTCCCATCTTTCCAAGATGTGACCATAAGATCAGTAACCTTAGGGTTCCATTATGCAATTTCTCAATAAAATTGGAAATGCCTCCTTCCACCAGTTTCTCCCAAACCTTTGACCACCTTTTCTATTTTGCCACTTCATCCTCTAGCTCTCTGTGATGCCTTTCACCTACCATATTGTTTCTTAGAGTAGTAATTCTTTGTAACCTCTAAAATTGAAGATCAAATTTCTAATAAAACTCACTAAGACAAAGATTACTTTTATTCTCAAGATGTAGTAGTAATAACAGTTACCAATAACCCATAAAGTGTGCCAAAAAGCCTCCCAATTAAGATAACTTGTGTTTAACCAGTTCTTAGCTCTCAATAAAATTAATGTAATTCTGTCAACATTATCTTTCATACTCTTAATATTTTTTTGTCTTCCCTTGGATTCTCTCAATTTCTATCATGTTTTTTGTTGCCATTGGAATCTTGTCACCATTAATTCACCTATATGATGTGTCCCTTTTTACCACCTCATTTTCCATGTAGTCAGCAACTAAGTTAGCCTCTCTATATTCATGTGACATGTAGACCCTGTTGAAAGTGAGTAAGATTTGTTTGTTTTCTTCTACCAAATTCTTCATAGACCAAGATGGAGGATGATCTCCTCTTAGGAATTTTATGATGTTATTCAAGTCCCCCTCAAGAAAAAGGTATTTAAAACTAATATCTTTAGCTAGCATAGTAGTTTGAAGGGTGGCACATGCCTTAGGGAAGTGATTTGTTTGGTACCTGAGAGGAAAGGTAACTGCTGCTATCCCAAAACCATAGTAATTTTGAATCACCCCACTACTACCACCTTGTCCTAGATTACCTTTAGCCACCCCATCAAAATTCTCTTTGTGCCATTCCACTAGGGAAAAGTCCATTAGCATTCATGTCTTCTTTTTTGAGTGTTATTATTGCACATAGTGGTACCTACAAATGGGTTAGATCCTTTGCAAAAAAGGTAGTTTTCACAAAAGGAAATTAAGAATTTAATTAGACACTATCTTGGTAGGGAGGCTTGCTTCGCTAAAAATTCAATAATTGTGTTCTTTCCATATTCCCCGACCAAAGTGAGGCAGAACCAATTTACTGATGGCTTGAAGACCAGAGCCCTTCCAAGAGTCATCTCATTGCTTAAGGAATTTAGTAATTGTGGCAAGGGAACACCAATCCAACCCAAAAACATGGCTGAAAATAGACCAAACCTCTCTTTTGAAAGAGAAATGAATAAGCAAGTGGTCCATAGTCTTAGCCTAATTTTTACAAAGGATGCATCTATTAGGAATGTAGAGACCCCTTTTACTAAGATTGTCAATAGTTAAAACCCTATTCTAGAGGAAAAACCAAAAGAAGATGTTGATTTTGGGAATAAGGCTAGGGTACCAAGCTTTTTCACATATAGGTTTGGAATCCTGCTTCATCTAAGCTTGGTACCTTGAAGCCACTAAGAAATTGCTAGAAGAAGTGTTCTCCCACACTAACTAGTCCCAATCCTCATTCAAAATCACAAAGTGAAGGATAGTCATCAAAGGTTTTAGCTCCTCAAAGATAAAAGAAAGATCTCTCCATTCTTTGCTTAATCTATAGTCATTAACTTTGCTACCAAACATTTGAATGCAAATATTAGCCCATCTGTCAAAAGTAGAAAATTTGAGGAGAGGCCCCTCGAACATTTAGTTTTCCTACTAGAACAAAATCTCTTTACCATTACCTACTCTCCATTTTGCCTTGTATTTGGTTGTATCTCTAGCTATGAGCACACCATTCTAGATGCTCAAACCCTTGGGATTGTTATCATTATTGAATAGGTTTCTAATGGAAGGTCTCCAAAGGTATTTATCTTCCATGATATCATGCCAACCCCCTTGCTTGAAAAGATTCTCCAAATCTATTTTGCTTGAAGAGCTTTATTAAAAGGTCTCATTTTTCTAATACCCAAGCCCTTGAAGTGTTTGGGGAGGTCCACATTGTCCCAAGAAATGAGAGAAAATCTCTTGTGTTCTTCTGAACTAGACCATATAAAATTCCTCTAGATCTTCTCCAATATGTCAACATATTTGCAGGGAATCCCAAATAGACTCAGTACATAAATAGGAAGATTCTGAAGGGTGAATTTTACCAACTAAATTTTATCAACTTGGCTAAGGGTTATACCCTTCCACCTTGCCAATTTCTTATTAAACCTATCAATAAGGCTAGTTTAGAAAGAATTAGGGGGTTTGAGGCCCATAGGGAGACCCAAATAGGTTGAGGGAAGGCTACCTATGCCACATCCTAGAATATTAGAAATCTTCCTCTGTCTCACACCCAAAGTATTGATGAAGAAGAAAGAGCTCTTGTTCTAATTAATAAGCTACCTTGAACCCCTAGTGTAAGAACTCAAAATCTTTTTGACCACCCTGGCTTCCTCAACCAAGCATTTCCCCTCCAAGTTAGTGTCATCCACAAATTGTTGGTGAGAGAAAACCAAGGGGCTTGCATAAGGTCTAATACCTGTCAAAGCCCCAGATAATCTATTGGGAAAAATCATCCTTCCCAAACACTCTACCAAAATGATGAAGATAATGAACGATAGGTGGTCACCCTGCCTTAACCCTCTAGAGGATTTGAAGAACATAGAAGGAGAACCATTGATCAAAATATCCAAAGAGGAAGTAAAAATAAGCTAGTTAATAATCTTGCATACCTTTGAATCAAACCCAAAATCTTTGAGGACCTTAAAGAGAAAAGAGCAGTCCACCTGATCATAAGCCTTGGACAGGTCAACCTTAGGAGAAAGCCTTCTCTCTTGCCTTCTTGAAAAGAGTGGATGACTTCATGGACAATCATAATAGAATCAAAGATCTCCCTAGAACAAAACCAAACTACTAAGGAGAAATAATCAAAGGAAGAATCTTGATTATCCTATTAGCTAGGACTTTTGAAATAATCTTATATAAAGAGTTGCAGAGGCTGATAGGTCTAAAATGATCCATAGAATATGCCCCTAGCATTTAGGGATAAGCATTAAAAAGGTAGTATTCACCTCCTTGAGAAGACTTTTAGCTCCCAAAAACTCTTGAACCACTTTGATAACATCCTAATGGACCACTTCCCAGAACATATGAAAGAAGAAAGTGGGGAAACCATCTAGGCCTAGAGACTTGTCTATAGGGGGGGAGAAAATAGCTTGCTCAATTTCTAGAGAGGAAGGAATAGCCTCAATCATATTGTTATGTGCTGGCTGGATCAAAACTGGAATGTTAGAGATAATATTCTATATGTCCCCATCGATAAGATTGAGGTCTCTGGTTAGAATATTAGAGAAGAAAGAGATGGCCTTAGCCGCAATCTCTTTATCATCCTCCAAAATAACATCCTCTTTATTGATACTATTAATTCTATTATGGACTCTATGTTTTAGAGTGGAGATATGGAAGAATCTAGTATTCTAGTCCCTCTCTCTTAATCAAACAACTCTCGATCTCTGTTTCCAAAAAGCCTTCTCTTGACCAATAGTATTGTGAAGATCAATAAGAATAATTTTTCCTCCTCCAACCTCTCCTCATTATAACCCTCCTTCTTAATAGCACCCTGAATAATGTTGAGGTCCTCTGAGATCTTAGCTTTGGATTAGAAAATGTTACCAAAATATGACTTATTCCACTTCTTGATATTGAGTTTGATATTTTTCATCTTCTTGGCCACCCTAAACATGACAATGCCCTCTATGTGAATGTTACACCACTCTAATATATGAAGTGAGATATCTGGGTGAGACATCCACATTCTTTCAAATCTAAAGGGGAAGTTACATTTAATAGCAATGGGATCCAAAGTGAGAGAAATAGGAGAGTAATTTAAATCAGTTAGAGCCATTAAAGATAAATTACAATAATTAGAATTCATCTAATCAAAAGATATGAGAGCCCTGTCTAGCCGCACTTGGATGTAATACCTACCTATTCTTCTATTAGACTAGGTGTAGAAGCCTCCCTAAAGCTCAACATCTAGCAAAACCAAATCATTGATGAAGTTAGAAAGGTCTTGCCTAATCTCCAAATCTAAAGCCAAACCCCCATTTTTCTCATCATCCCTTAAAGGTATTAAATTCCCCCATAATGATACAATTATCCACATGTAATCTATTTTAAATATTCCTAATTTTAACCCAATAGATCCTCCTACCATTCTTAGAATTAGGAGCATAGACATTCAGAAGATACTAGCATTCATGATTTTTGATATTAAGAACTTGAATGAGTATAATATTGCCTTTACTATATAGGACTTGGGACTTGGAAATGTTAGAGTTATAGAGGGTAAGAATACCCCATAAAGCCCCATGTGAGTTTGTAGCAAACCTCTCCATACTACTACAAGAGATTCTCTCCACACTCTTCTTTTTCATTTTGGTTTCTTGAATATAAAATCTATTCTATGATCCCTTATCATATTTCTGAGTACCACTTGTTTGTGGGCTCCATTTAGCTCATGTATGTTCTAGGATATGACCTTCATCTCTTCTTAGCAAGGCAATCCTCTTGGATGGTCTTTTGACTCCAATATCAACTTTCTCTCTACTCTTGATAGTAGCTAGGGAAACTAGAGAAGGCTCTCTATTCTTCTTTTTCTTTCTAACTATCATCCATTCCCCTTGTCTCTCATTTGCACAACTACAAAAAGATCCTCTATTCTAGTTAATTGGCCTAGTGATGAAGTTCTAACCATTTCCAACACTCTTGAAACATTGCTTTGAGAAGCTACCCCCAGGCTGAGGCTAATACTAGATTCCCTAAGAGAGGGACCACATTATTGATCAACATCCTCACCCCCTACAAGAGCCTAAGAATCCAAGACTTGAGATATATCTACTTCTACTACAAAATTAGTGCTTATAATCTCTTGCTTCCTAGATAAGAGATCCCCATTTTAATTAACCTCCATAGTCAAAGGGATAGAAAGAACCTCAAAATTTCTTCCTAGGGTAACATCCTTAGTGATTACCTCATCTATAGCTCACCACTCAACTATTAAAGGCTTAAATGTTTCAACTTCCATAATGGAGATTCCTCCAAAATCTTCCCTGTGGACCACAACAACAATTGAGGGAAGGACTCCTACCTAGTCCTCTTGTTGTTTCCTGGGCCCTCCTACCTAATTAAGAATTTCCTTCTATCTCCATATCTTTTCTCCCTCAGTAGAGTTCTTAATTTTATCTTTGGAAATGCCCTTGGCCTTATTCCTATTCTACAACTATTTCCTGGCTCTCTCCTCTTTAAATCTAGGGCATAACTTAGCCACATGGCCTGCTTTCTTACAATGAAAGCACACAAAAAGGACACTTTTAAAGTCTAGTTTCTGAATGTGCATTCCTAGTTTGGAGTGAAGATACATAACCTCCAACATATCTCTACCCTCATTGACACCAATATAGATCCTTGCATATGTTAACTGACTTCTTAACACTATAATGGGGTCAATAGATAGTAGCTCCCCAAAAGATTTGTCTATACCATCAAAAACATCCTCATACCAAAAATCCATTGGAAGTTTAGGAAGGAAAACCCAAACAAAAGCTTAAATAAAGAAAGAATCATTAAGATCTAGCTTTGAGGTCCATTTTTACAAAGTAAGGATGGATTGGCTGAATAACCAAGACCTTGCACAAAGGATCCTTGTGAGATCTTCCAAGAAAGAGAACTTGAAGGAAAGGAATCCCTTAGGCATAGGCATAATCTCAACATGAACTTTCAAGTCCCATTTATTTCTAGCATAGGCTTGCATAATATCTATATTTGGCATTGGACTAATGAACGCCCCAACTAGAGAAGAGGTCATAGTAGCAATATTATGGTCTACTAGTTTGTCACAAATCTGTATAGCATATTTCCCCTTTTCCTTATTTGAAACATCCTTTATCTTTGAAAAGGAAGACTTACTTTTGGGTTTGATACCAAAAAGAGAAGACCACAAGTAGTTGAAGCCGCATCGAGGATGTTTCGAGTAGAGTGTGGGCCTGACATAGTCCACTAGATCTTAATGCATCCTTCCTGGGCTCTTTCCTTTGTTCATGTGGGCCCTCATTCCTAGAGGTAGGTTTTTTCCCCTAGTCATCCTCCTCTTGGAAAGCCCCATAAACTTTCTTTGCTCCATCTTGGTCAATCCTACCTAATGCATCAAAATTTTGATATCGCCAATTCTCGTTCCAATTTTGCTCCCTCTGTGTGTGCCATTCTACTATTGCTTATGTGTTAACATTATTTAGTGGTACAATTGTTTGGATGAGTTAGTGATAATCTATACATCATGTGGATTTGTTATGAGATATCCTTATATGATGTTAAAATCTCATTGTTTGCACCGTAATTATCCTTTTAGTTTTATTAACCATTCTACTTTCTTCTATTTTCTTGAGTCAGGGGCATGCTCTGGAAATAATGACAAGTAAAGGTGGATGGGATCTTAATGATATTTTAAAATGCAAAAAATCTATAATTAATGGTATATGATGATTATGAAGTTTCATGCCTTCAAAAAATTTAAAGATCTTAAAATATAATGTGAATTATTTTTTAACAGTACTTATTATTTTTGTGTTTAGTAAAATGAGAATAAAAAATGGTATAAATGTTGATGAATGGAATCTAGATAGAAGCAAATACATTGCACATCAATATTCTACATATGATCTTTTAGGAAAGGTAGGTTTTAGATTTTATTTTGAATTGATAATTGTAATCTTGTATAGCTTAAGTAGACATTGATCTTGAGGAATTTGTTCATTTTCAATTAGTATTATTAGGTATTTTTAAAATAAAATGATTAAATTGTGTATAGATTGGCTTCCTTGGAAGATTAGGTTACCAAAATAGACTTGATCTAAATCAATTACCTCTTTCAAAATTAGTAAAAGACAATATACAATTTGTAAGCTTTTTTTTGTTAAGTTAATATGTAATTAGTTTGAATTTTGAATACTTAATTTGAATTGTAACAAATCTTAACAAGAAATCAAGAATATAGTAATTGACTTAATCAACTTTGTGTTTATGCAAAAAATTACACACAATCAGATCTAGAAACACAAGAAATCACTTCACTATAATGCCTACCCTAGTTGACTTTTTAGATTGGATTGACAAATTCATTTAGGCCAATTTTATGCTTTTTTCTTATGATTAATAGTACTTGGTTGTCAAATTTGA
Organism: Cupressus sempervirens; assembly: GCA_028749045.1. Classification (NCBI taxonomy): domain Eukaryota; kingdom Viridiplantae; phylum Streptophyta; class Pinopsida; order Cupressales; family Cupressaceae; genus Cupressus; species Cupressus sempervirens. The sequence goes on along the minus strand of CM053787.1, from coordinate 509,863,357 downwards.
TTGGATGTTATTTTGTACTTAGTTAATTTATGTTATGAGCTACTTGAATTACTTATTTATTTCATGTGTTCATGATTATTCTTTGATGATGATGATAGTATATAGTGATTTTAGTTATCTCATGATGATAGATAGATGGAGGTTTTATATGCGGTTTCTATGGATACTTACCCCATACTTGCATGTGTATGGTGTACATATATATTTTACTTTATGTATGATATTTCTGATATGGTTGAGGAAGGGAGTCGTAGTCACGTGCTAGTTGGGATCTACGTGATGCACCACTCTCTGCCATTGCCTATTTAGTTTAGAATATATATGTATGTACATATGTGGATTTTATGCATATTGTAGGTATATAGGCATTGACTTCCCTAAATTGTCAGGATGAGCATGCCCTATCGTAGTATCTCAATGGTAAAAGTGGGGATATAATTCTTGAGTCCAAACCCTAACCTAAGCCAATTGTCCTAGAAAGTAAGACAAGTATTTGAGTTGTTTACTTGACTGAATTCATCAAGTATGATTTTGACCCTAGAGTTTGAATATGTGCTTTGTCTTTTAGTTGGGTTTTTGTATTTAGTCTTGTGAGTCTATTTTGATTTCTAGTTATAATTAAATCAAATTAAATGATAATTTAATGAAAAATTTATTAAGATAATTCAATATTTAATTATATTTAATTAATTTAAAAATTAATTAAATAAAGGAATTAAATTTAAAAGATTTAATTAAGTCTAATTTTGGTGTATTTATATTTATTTAATTTAATAATAATTTATTTAGGAGTTTTATTTTAATCAATAGACTCTAAATAATATTATTAATTAAATTAATAAATATTTTATCTAAAACAGCTTGGGAATTAATTAAAGAGAGAAAGAATTTGATTTAATAAAGATATTTTAATTAAAGTGCAAAAGTTTAAGAAAAGGGGCTTGTGATTACATAATTGAAGCTCTAATTTGGGGAAAAACACTTTACTAGGAAATTAGAGTTCATTTTCTCCATATCAAGGTTTGGAGGAGCTAATTTTTGAGAAGAGTCTTTTGAAGGAAAAAGAGAATTGCTTGCGAATTATGTGTATTTGATTGTTTAGCATCAAATCCAGGTAGGATCTTGTGGGTTTTGCACAGTGGATTTGTTCTTTGAAATATGTGTCTCCTTTGTGATTGATTTTTTTTTTTTCAAAATTCAATTGGGTTGAAACCCTTGTTTGTGTTTTATTCTTCTTCATTTTCAAAGGCATTTGTAAATGAATGGAAAAATTGAAACCCTTGTTTGGTATATTTTTATAGATTCATAATTTGATTGATTTTTATTTGAGTAGGTTGGAAAAGAAATTAAAATTTTGATATGCAAAATTTGACTGATTGTACATATTTTTCCTATCAAATTTATGGTGAATTTTTTTTAAAAAATTATATTTATAAAATAATTACCACAATAATTAAAATTATTGTGATAATTATAATATAAATAATGCATTGATTATTGTGCAGGGGGGCACTAAATTTATTTATGGGGCTTGTGTTCTAGTATTTTTCCATGAAAAATTGTAGGAGGTTTATTTTTAAAACAAAAATATAAAATAACTTATTGGGTGGGTGGGGCCACCACCGTGCACCCCCTTCTCCTCCATCCCTCACTGCTATAGCTACTTGGGCTGCATACATCAGCTATGAGCACTACCTTGCAGTACTCATGTTGCTGTGTGCAACCACCTGAGGGGCTATAAACCTATATAAAAAAATAAAAAATAAAAAATAAGTATTTTATATTGCATGTTATTTGTTAAATAGATTTCATTTATTAATTTTAATAAATTTTAATATAATTTATAGTTATTGTTATTAATTAATTTAATTAAAATTTAATGCTATTTTTTAGTTATTTATAATTTTTATTATATTATTAAAATTAAGGATAATGATTAATATTGGACTAAATATTATTTATTAATAGTTTAATTCTAATTTTAATAATAATTATTAAAAGTGTGGTTATATGGTCATCCATAAAATTTAGAAAATATAATGATATTTTAATTAGAGAATTTTAATGGATATTGGTGTTGTTAAATTGATAGTTCTTTTATACAAAATGAGGGTTTTATATTTAAATGACTTCTATATGAATTGTTAATTCCTTTTGAGATTTTGTAAACTTGAAAACCCTTAACAAATATGATACTTTGAAAAGACAAAAACTGAAATTATGTTTGTATATTGAACTCTTATGTTTGAAAATGTATTGAACTCTGAAAAGAATTGTTAAAATTTTGATGAGATGTATGTTGTATTGCATGATTTGGGGTTCAAGTTTGAATTAGTTAACATGAACCTTCTTTATTTCAGGTTCATCTTCAAGGGAGTCCAATCCTATCAGGGCCTTTCATCCTTTAGGGTTGTGTCTATCTTTTTTGTTTCTGCTACTCAAACACATAGCTTATCTGAAACTTCCACCTTAGGTTGAACTTGAACTTAAACTTTGGAATTGATCACTTCAACTTCACCTTCCTATTCACTTGCAATAGAATAATTTACACCATAGTCAAAGGAAATAATTAGCTTTTGAGGGAATTTCATTTCTCTAGTTTTGGAATGCTCCTTTGATAATTTGACAATGGTTCCATGTCTTTTCTTCTTTTAAAGTCATTCCTCTATTCTTTTGAGTACATCTTCCATTTAGAAAGGTAGATTATCTTCTTCCCTTTTACTCCAATGTAATTTAGGAATGGGAAAGGATTCAACTTGTTCAATATACCAGGGTTCTATTACCTCATCTTCTTCATCATCTTTTACTCCAATAATATCCATGGTAATTTTGAAGGTTTTTATGTGATTTAAGGTCATTCTTGACCATAACCTTTTTCTAACCTCCAATTCATTAGAGTAGTTGGCCCAATAATCCTCTAAATGAGGAATATATGTGAAAGAGTAGGCAACTTTGAGATTTCTTTTAGCAAATCTTGCATAGTCAAAACCTTTCCTAGCAACATAAGGTTTGAGACAAAGGTCAGACATCTCTGCCTTTGCCTTCATAGCATGCTTGAGATTTTGGCATCTGTAATGAATAAATTCTATAGGAAAAAGAATCGTAGATATTTTCTTAGTGCTTTTAGATAAATTTTTGAAAATGATCAACTGATTGCAAATCTCTCATAGAACAACATTGTCCAAACAATAACGAGGCAGCTTGAAGGGCTTTCCATTAAAAGTGCTAACTTTGAGATAGGTAAACCTAGGAAATTGAATGTGGTAGAAACCATAGGTTTGTATTGCTTGTGTGGATTCCTCTAAAAGTCTACAATTTTCTTTTCCTCAAAATTCAAATACCAGCCTTCCTAAGAACATGTCAATGATTCTCCTAAACTTTTGAGAGGGTTTTCTAGCCCGCAAGTGTTTGTAGTATTAATATACCATCATATCCTCTGTCCAGGGTTCATGAGGAAGCCCTTTTCCACTCCTTTTAAATAGATAGAATATAAATAAGAAAGGATGACATGAAAAAGGGAATCAAATTAGTTAGACCTAGAAGCCCTTTATGCAATCCCTCTACTAGTGAGTCCACCTAATCAATAAATTTCTTGCCTCCTACAATCATCTGAATGAAGAAGTACATCCAGTTTTCCTAGTGGAAAGCATGCTCATTTCCTTTCAACTTATTTAAGATTAATACTATATCAAAAATTTATTTAAAAGAGTTCTTAATAGTAAATGGATTTGGCAACCTTGATCCTCCTGACGCTAGATTTGAGAGCCAACTTTGTGCCACTACAGAGTCATAATCCTTCTTATTCTTTCCATACATACAATATGCTTCTTCAAAGGTCCAAGGCTCATAAGGATCTTTGTGGGGAATTTTCAGAGATGACTTGGCCATTATCCTATCATTTATTTCTAATACTTCTCTTGAAGCTTTTCTTATGCACCTATCTGAGGATAATACTGATTCATACATTCTATTATCAATTCAAAGCATTCCATAGTGGCCAAAAAACTTGTAGCTTCTAATAATCCACCATTGGTAGCTTTTGAGCTATGGTTCTACTTTGGGTATTTTTAGTTCTTTCTATTAGCTCAATTAGGTTTACATTTACTAGGAATGTGTCTCAAATTATTGGTAGGGAGCTTAATAAACATGAATTTTTAGGCTTCAGGAGCTTAGGACAAAACAAGGTCATGTTTACTTTGAAAATAAGAAAGACCCACTAAAATAACTTCTTGAAACTCTTAAAAGAAACCAAGAATGGAAATGGACAAGGAAATTTACTTTATACTCACTGGATTTTCAATGCTAAATTACTCCTTCTCAATCCTTGCCAGCTTGGTACTCCAAACTCTAGAATATCAAGTTAAGAAAATAAGCAGAAAAAATGACTACTTAAGGTGAAAGCCTTGAGAAAGATTATGAATAGATATGAAAATGGAAAACTATTTATACACCCATGCAAATATTTATGTGACAAGACATTTTAGTCTTTTTAGTTAATTTCTTTTGTCAAACTAGCATCTGATCTCACACTTTAAGTGAGGTTAGTTGATCATTGCTTTCTTTCTAATAACTTGTGCTTTAACACATGCCTCCTACATGTCACTATTATTATGCTTCAAACCTATGGTTCTGACATGGTGTAAAGCCTTCTAGAACTCCATGCCTATATTTTTATAAAATCTCTACAAAGGAAACAAGATGAAACTTTGTTAGAAAAATGAGAAGTTGAACTTGAACTTGAAATAGAAACTTTCAATTACAACTTCAACTTTGACTTGACAAAAGGATAGTTTAATCATCAAAGATGCCTTAAAATATATTAGCTTTTAAAGCCTCTTGACCAAAATAACTTGAACTTGAAGTCAAACCATGTAGAGATAGTTCAAGTTCAACTTCAATTTGACTATACTAGGATCCACAAGAATAAAGGGGAAAGAAAATATGAGTGTAACAATAAACTCTGACTAGGGACTAAGATTGTGAGCGATCATAAATAAACCTAGAATCACTAGTTTTATAGATTAGAGAGAAACTAAATTGCATGAAGGGGGACTCTAAATAAGAACTACAAAGAAAGAAAAGTAGGAGAAAATAAAGGAAAATGGGTATATACAATGTGAACAAGCCCTAAACCTAAAGCTGATACAACTTAAGATCCTATCCATTATAGGATAGGGGTAGATCATCTCCATTGATATACTTCAGCCTGAATCCATTAGTCCCTAACTCCTAAGAAATCACAAAAGGCCCTTTCCATAAGATTTCAAATTTTCCATGAGCTCCTTTGGGTTCCCTTCTTTTGTCCCATAGTAACACTTTATCCCCTTCCATGAATTTTTTGGGCCTTGATCTTGTGTCAAAAATCTTTTTACTCTAGCTTGGTTCTTTGTGATATGATCTAGTAAATCTCTTCTTTCTTCTTTAATTTTTAGGAGGTATAGAATCCTTTTCTTAAGAGAATTAGTAAAAACATCATCTTCTATGTCTTTTTGCAATTTTAGGGTAGCTAATTCTAAGGGAAGTGACAATTGTGCCTCTACTCCATGAACCAATTCAAATAGGGTCATGTTGATGGCTCTTTTAGGAGAGGTTCTATCTATCCATAGTGCCTCATAAAGTTTCTTGTGCCAATCTCTTCCTTTCTCATATACTATTTTTTCCATGATACTAATCAAATTTTTATTTGTGGATTTTGCTTTCCTATTACCTTGTAGAAAATAATTTGATGAATGTGACAAGTAGATCCTATTATCATAACATAAAATCTGAATTTCTTGAGACAAGAAATTTTGGGCATTATCTGCCACTATCTTAATAGGTACTTTAAAATGAGTCAAAGAGTTCTCAGTTAGGAACTTATATACCAACTATGATGTAGTTTCTTTTATTGGTACTACCTTCACCCACTTGGTCAAATGATTTGTGGTAGTGAGTATATGGGTTAACTAGCACTTAAATTTGGTTTAATGGGATTGATGAAGTCTAACCCTTACTACTGAAAAGGTTCTTCAATGATTATTGGTTTTAAAGGAAGACCAACTAGATGTGGCTTACCAGTGAACAATTTACATTTTTCATAATTGTTTACCCATTTATAAGAAGACCTAAATATACCTAGCCAGTAGTAACCATTCTTCAAAATTTTGAAAGTTGTCATTGTGGAAGAGTAATGCCTACCACATGCTTCATTGTTAAAAGTTTGGAGTAATCTTTCTTGTTGATCAATATCTACACATCTAGTAATATTCTATCCAACCTCTTCTTATACAAAATATGATCAATAATCACAACTTTTGTTGCTCTAAGTTGTAGGCTTCTCCAGTCCTTCCCTTTTAAATGTTCTAGGTAGTGTCCATAAGTCAAAAAGAATTTTATATCTAAAAACCATTCATCTTTCAAACCTACAAACAAAAAATTGGGATAAAGTTCATCTTCCTTATTTTTTGCCATCAACTTACAAAGTCCCTAACCTCAAACCAATTTAGTAGGTTTGATATTAAGATCAAACTCTTACTCTTTAGCCACCCATCATACTCAGTTGTTCACAGCTACATCCTATTGTGTAAGAATACCTTTGGCCACTATGGTAGGAACATAGACCACTGAATGTGAGTAAAGGATATAATACCAAAATTTTCTTACAACTTTAACAATACAAAAGGCTTGGTTTTTGATGGGTGTATAGTGTAGCTTATGTTTCTTTAAAGAAAGACTCATGAAGGAGATTGGAATTTCTTCATCCTTCTCTTTTCTTTGAAGAAGGATGCTACACATGGTGTGTTCAAATGTGTAGTACATCACAAAATCTCACTTTAAATTATGATGGATGAGGATAGCTGCTTTGGCAATGACTTACTTAACCACTTCAAAAGATTTAACTACTAGGTCATCCCACTTAAAACGTTGCTTCTCACTCAAAAGATTAGCCATTGGTTTCATTGTCTTATCAAAATTAGAGACAAATTTCCTAAGGAAATTTATTTGACTAAAGAAAGATCTAATGTCATTGTGATTAACAAGGAGACATAGTTGTTGTATTTCCTTTACTCTTTTTGGATCAATCTTTATCCTTTTTTTTGAGACTACATGCCCTAGTAATTTTCCTTTAGTAAAAAGGAAGATGGGATTTTTAGGATTTAAAGAGATCCCATGTTCTTTGCATCTTTGTAGAACTTTCCTCGACTCTTTTAACTTCTTCTTTTACCTTCTAGAAAAGGAACTCATATCATCAAGGTATATTCTAATGCTTTTTTTTAGGAGATGTCCAAAAGTTGAATTCATCATGCATTGAAAGGATACACTAGCATTTATTAGCCCAAAAGGAATTCTTTAGTAGGAAAAAAGTACTCCAAGGTATTGTGAATGCCATCTTGTGTTGATCTTCTTCAAAAAATCCTATTTGATTGTATCCAGAGAAACTGTCAAGAAAAGACATCATTTCCAAGCCTGCAATAGTCTAAAATATTTGATCCATCATGGGTAGGGAAAGTTTGTCTTTGAAACTCACTTGATTAAGATTTTTGAAGTCCACATAGATCCTAATTTCTTCATTCTTTTTCCTCATAGGCACAATGTTAGCCACCCAAGTGGAATGATGTATTGGGAAGATAATACAAGCTTTAAGCATCTTGGTAATTTCTCTAAAAACAACATTTGACACCTTTGGATTGTAAGTTCTCAATTTTTGTCTAAAAGGAAAAGTACCTAGTTTTAGAGGAATGTAGTGTTTAAACTGGCCACCTCTGAAAGTTATTAGATCTTCATAAAACTATGTAAAAACATCTTTATATTCTTCTAGCAACTTAGTGAAGCATTCTTTCTCAACTTTGTTGCAATAGGTTCCCAAGTTCACTACCTTTAGACTTCTTTCATCACCAATATTTAGCTTTTCATAATCACCATTTTAAACATCTCCAAAGGCTATAGCTCAAGCTTAAAAAAATATGGTCCGTCAAAAATCCTTTCAAGTTCAACCAATCCCTTTGGTATCACATTATCTTTAAGTTTTAGAATATCCTCTGACTCCTCATTGGTGATGATGGGACTGAATTCATGGAATTCTATTTGTGAGCCTTCAAAGTAATTGGTAGTGAAATTATCTATACTTTTAAAGAAAGTATTGATATGAGCATCATCCCTAAACACATTCCATGAACTGTTATTATCAAATACACTTGGCTGATGTGTAATCTCTACAGTGTACTTATCACTCACAAATTATGGGTGTGGAATCAATAGGGAAGCTAAAACTACTAGAGTATTTTCCTAGGTGTTGAATTCCCTTAGTATCGATTCAATAGAAAATGTATCAAACCAATCTAACTCACCCCATACCCAATTTTTGTAATGCCTTAACCTTTCATTTTTGACTTAAGAAAAGATTTTTAACTTGCTTCACTATTAATTCAACATTTCCTCTTGCTTTAAGCAATTTTATATCCTTCTTCTTTGCTTCTTCTAATCCTAATAATAGAGCTTCATACTTTGTCATATTGTTTGTGTTCTCAAACATGAACTTGAAAGGGAAAAGTCTATCCTGAAGGGGAAATCAACATTGTGCCTACCCTTGATCTACTCAAACAACAAATTCCATCAAATTGTAAGACCTGAGGGGTATCTTCATTATCTAGCTTAATTCTTGTTACTTCAATTTTTGGCATAATCAAATAGTTAGCAAAATCAACTTCTTGATAAATGATCTAGGATTTAGGGCCATTAAATGGGAAAATCGTATATTTACACTTGGTTTTGGGTAATAGGGTTACTTTCTCCTTCCTATAGGTATAACTCCTTATGACCAATCCATCTTAAGTTCTCCTATATCCTGATAGAAAGTTTTAATAAGAAGCATGCCATAACTAGTAGGAATATCAACTGCCAAAATAGTGAGTTTTATCCTTTTTATCAGGGAAGGATGCTAATAAAACTTGGGCATCTTTGATTTGACTTCCTAGTGGTACCATCTTGGAATCTATTAGTAGCATTTTCCAATTTTTTTAGTCAATGGAAGGTCAAGATCCTTTGTCATGGCTATTGGCATTATATTATCTGAGACTCTTGAATCTACAATACAATTGCTTAGTTTGAAACCATGTAAAAAGAGATACGTAAAAAGGTTTAGGTTTCTATCTGGAAGATATGTCTAGACTTGGTTTCTTCGGTTGAACTTTCTCTTTATGAGATTCTAGTTGTTTTTCTTTGGTCTCTTCCCAAGAAGACACCTTGTTTACTTGTTTAGCAAAAACTTCTAAGACACAATGATGAACATAATATATTAGCTTATTAAGCTCATCAGGATTCATCCTCAAATATTGAATAGGGGAAATTTGAATTCAAGAGGATTTACAAAAATCACAATATCATAAAGCAAATCTGGATCAAACCTTTTTAGGATTTGAATTTGAGAAGCTTGATTTTGTGGTGCTTTATTTCCTCCTTCTAACCTAGTTTTAAAATCTTTTTCTTATAGAGGTGTTACAATGCCCTTGTGTTGAGAGTCAACTTTTCCTCCCTATTTCCCCCTAGATAAGAGCGAATAGGAGGGTTCTTCCAAAGTTACAAGGATGTCACCACCTATATAAGAATCAGACTATACTTGAGATAGTAACTTATAGAGTCACCAGGTCCTTTGGAAGAGTCCTCCTCAAGGATTGTATTTGTTGTAGTTACTTTTTATGCTTCCAATTGTTCATGTCTCACATTTTTTGGACATGTGGTCCCTTCATGATCACTGTTAAGATGAAAGAATCACATGTTTCTTTTCCTAGGAGGAGGTCCAATTTGAAGATATGTTGACTGGGAGGGAGATTAAATTGTTTCCCTTGATTAGGAGTATTTTGGATTGGGTATCTTTGTCGAATGTCTTGATAAGAAAACATGTTCTTTGATAGTTGTCTCTTGATAACTATCATATCATTTTCCATCTTTTAAATTAGTAAATCATTTGGAGAAGAGGAAGAGGATGCTTGATAATTTGGGATTTGTACATCATTCTTCCATTTTCTAGTTGTTGTAAGAACATCCTCTAGCTCAATAGAAATTGTTTGAGAAGCTTCAAGTGTTGTAGAATTAGCCTTTTTTAATGGAAAAGAAACATCTAGGCATATTGCATTAAAAAAGAAACCTTTTTTGTTCTCTTTATTAGGTCTTCTCTTCATTAGGTCTTCTAGAACTAGGAATTCTTTGCAAGGACTTATTAAATCTTGCAAAAAATTCATGCATGGGTACATGTATCTCCCTTTTCATCTAGCTTAATTGTATTAGCAAGGAATTGGCATCATCTATTGATTTAAACCTAGCTTTGAAAGTAGTTCTCATGGTATCCTAAGATGTAATGGATGCATTCGGAAAATAATGAAACTAGTTAGTTGTAGAGTTAGTCAAACTTTGAATAAATAACCTTATGGTGACAACTTCCATTGGGATTGTCAATACACCACATGTTTTCTTGGAAGCATTCAAATGTTCTTCATGTGACTTCTTATCATCTTCACTAAATCTAGGCAGAGCTTATTGGGCTCATTTAGGAAATCTACCCATATTAACTATAGTCTCAAAGGACCTACAATGATGCCTCAAGGTTGGTTGAGTGCCATTCTTGGTAGCTTAATATTAAGAGGGATAATATTAATGGTAGAAGGAATCAAGGTTCTGAGAATGAGCAAGGACTGAAAAGAAGATGATTGGGTAGCACCTTTTGTAGGAGAGGAAGGTCTAATAGTGGTTTTAGTTTTCTTTCTTTTCAAAGAAAGGTCAAGTTTAAAATCAATATTCACTAGGTCTTTAAAATCTTTATCCACTAGCCCTAAGAATCTATTAGTCTGAGTGTATCTTTTTTCCACCAGGGTGATTGAGAGATATTGTAACTTGGTTGTTTCAATTATTTTTGTGGGTAACCATTTCTACAACTACTTCTTCTTGAGCCTTTGGAATCCCTCTAATTATCTTAGCTATTTCTTCTTCTCTTTCTAGGACCTATAACACCTAAAGATATTGTTGATTACTAACTCTATTTGCCTAGGAACAAACATTAAGATCAAAAATAATGTTTTTTTGTGTATCTAGAAAACCTAGATTTGGTTGTAGAATAGGCAATTGATTATGGTTAGGAAAAACCATTTTCCAAACTCACAGAATTCATCAACTAATTTAGGGAAAGTATTGATCAAAGGGTCTTCTTCTTTCCCCACCAGAGTCACCAAAAACTAGTAGTGAATAGTTTTCCTCCTTACAAAGGTGAACTAAACTTGTTAGAGTAAATACCAGATTAACACCAGTGGTTTGAGTTCCCAAGAAAATAAGAGGGAACTCTCTTCTTAATAATTATTTTCAATATTATAAGGTACAACTACTAAATTTAAAGATATTCATTAATTCCACTTTTTGAGGGGAAACTTTCCCATTAACATTTTACCAAAAAATACTTAAAAGATTATAACAATCAATTCATCAATGTGAAGAGAATGTGCATCTTGAAAAACCATTCAAATTTAATTTAAAAAAATTATCCACATGATTATTTATTAAATATGAAAGCTAAGTATGACTTTCACTTTCTTCCCTCTGTTTCTTATAATTTCAAAATAAGATTGCATCAGTGATAAGTAAAGAGAAACATTCACATGTAATTCATCTCCACAAGAAAATAAATCATAGTTGAATAGGCAATAATATCTATCCAAGAAAGTTCAAATTATAAAACAAACCAAATTTTATATTTCTTATCACCAAAATATTACTTAGAATTCAAAGCATAGATACTAATAAAAAATAGTTCCATCACATATCTACTGAGAGTCAACCCTTTTTTGTAGCCAGTTATTACATATATATCCTTTTTAAGAGCAAGATAAACGATGATCCAAAATCACCCTGCCAAGAGTTAATAGTTTTTAGTTACTTAATTATTCTAAATGTTTTAATCATGATAAAGTAAAGAAACTAAAATATGGAAATATTTTCCAACTAGGTGGCTTCAAGTGTCACATGATCCTAAGGTTTCTCCATAGCAACAACAAATTTTTTTCCTAATTTCCAACTCTCGTATGTGGTGGTGAAGGGAGAGATAACTAGTTGATGTGGTGGACCCATATATGATATTATCTTCTTCTATACTTATTTTTCCTTATGAATCTCACCAATCTTTACTTCATATATTTCAAGGTATTTTTGATTGACTATCAACATGGCTTCCACATGAGCTATGTTAGAGAAATCTTGTTTTGTTGGAATTTTCTTTTCTTTCACCTCCAAGAACTTCTTTTACATGTCTTTGACAATCTCTTTAGTGGGAGTAATTAGATCTTTTCTTTCCTTATCTCATTATGTATGAAATAATTTTGGATCACCTTGGATGATGCCATCAATGTCATCAAGCCCACTAAGCAGATCATTGATTTCTAACATTTCTTGTGTGATAGCGTAATTTCTTCATTCGGTACAATTCTTGATCACATAGAGGGTTTTGTCATCCAAACCTATCACTAGTTGTTCTACAAGGAAATTTTTCAAACTATATTCCTATATTTCATTCATCCATGAAACCTCTTTGACTGAGTTAACCTTTTGTTTTTCATGAACATCAACATTTGATTCAATCTTTTTAATCATATTGGTAGTTCTCTTTCAGGATTCATTTAGAGGACTTATCTACTTCATTGTTTCCTCTTTGATAAACTGAATCCATTTCTCGAATGTTTTGGTAACTTCCTTTCTCCTCTATAGATTGTCTAATAATAACTGGTTAACTGATGATTTAATATCAATGATAGAAGTAATTTTATTAAGTGGCTTCAGCTCTCGATGTATAATATCAGTAATGTATTGGGCCATATTCTTCATTGGTTTCTTCATATCCTTCTTGTCTTTGGCATCCTTCCATACTAGCTCTATAATTTTCTTGTTGGAGACCTCAAATATCTTCACATCAACTACCTTGCTACCTTTTCCCATGTATACCTTTGACATTGATAGTCTTGAGGAGTTATATCTTCTTCAAGTTTGTTCTAAGCTAGTTTGGCATTCTTGGCCAATCAATGCTTTGTGTCTTTATCAAAATCGATCCAACATTTAGTTTTTTCTTTCTTAGATTTAGAAGACTTACATACCCATTTTCTCACTTGGTCATTGATGTGCATGGGTAATATTACCGTGCTTCATTTCTTTACGATTGAGGTTTCCAATCACTTTGGTGCTATGGTAATTTTCTTAGGTATAGAGAAAGTATTGATTATGACAAGGGCATCCATGGGTAGACTCCCATCTCCCACTAATTTTTGTTGACTTTCTACTATATTTGAAATACTATTAATAGGAACCTGCTCCTTTTAGGTTTGGCTTTAGGGGAGTCCAATTCTATCAGGGTCTTTCCTCCTATAGGGTTGTGTTTGCCATTTTTATTTCTAGTACTCAAACAAGTAGCTCTTTTTATGACTTCCACCTTAGGTTGAACTTGAACCTAAAGTTTGGAAATGATCACTTTAGCTTCAACTTCCCATTCACCTGCAATAGAATCACTTACACCACAATCAAAGGAAAGATTTAACTTTTCAGTGGATTTCTTTTCTCTGCTTTTGAAACACTCCTTTGATAATTTGACAATGGTTCCTTGACTTTTCTTCTTTGTAAGCCATTCCTTTGTTCTTCTAAGTACATCTACCATTTGGGAATGCAAATTATCTTCTTCCCTTTTACTCTAGTCTAATTTAGTAATGGGAAAACTTCCAATTTGTTCAATATACTAGGGGTCTATTATCTCTTCTTCTTCATCATCTTTCACTCCAATAATGTCCATGTTAATTTTGAAGATTTTAACTTATATAAGATCATTCTTGAGCATAACCTTTTTCTAACCTCCAATTTATTAGAGCAGGGGCCCAATAATTCTCTAAATGAGGAATATGTTTGATGACCCTCCTATTATCCTATCAATTATTGCTAAGACTTCTTCTAAAGCTTTCCTTATACACCTATTTTGATGATCATAATGACTTACATAATCTCTTATTGATTTAGGGCATTCCATAGTGGGTGTAAAATCTATAGCTTCTAATAATCTAGTATTGGCTAGCTTGTGAGATATGGTTTCACTTTGGCACTAGTAGTATTGGCCTAATTTTTGACAAAAATTGGTCAAATTATCTACAATTTTTTTTTTTTTTCTATTTTCCTTGTCAAAACTTTAACCAATCCTTGTCAATGTCAAAATTTTAACATACAATTTGGTAAAAAATGGCCTCTCTAATTTTTAAGAACATTCATCAAACTTTCAAACAAAGCATTGAAATCCTAGTTGATATTTTGGTCAAAAGTTTCACCAAAGTTTGCTCAAAATGTTGACCATGTGAACCCTTGATTGACCAAAACTTTTGACCAAAGCATTGACCAATATGCCAAACCCATGATGACATCCTAATTAGTGCTTTGATTAATAATTTGACCAATGGTGATCCCTCAATCAACTAGGATACCAAACCCATTATGATATCCTAGTCAATGCTTTGGTAAAAAGTTTGACCAATGCTTATCAAAATGGGTCAAAATTTTGACCAACGTAGTTTGTCAAAAAAAAATTACTTGAAGATAAATATCCAAAGTAATGACTGACAACAACCTAATTAGCGATTAGTTTGAATATTTATCTTCAAGTCTTCGGTGGGTCTACCACCACCATGACATGAGATTTCATAGAGCTATATTGATGGCACTTATAGAGAGATGAGATTCTAGTATGACATCATTCTATTTCCTAATTGGGAGATGTTGGGAGTTTTCCATTAAATTAGTAAACATCTATTAGATTCTATATATTCTCATACATGGGGAACAAGTTATGATAGATAAACCCTTGATAGCTAACATTAATGAGTCATGCATATATAAGGTTATGGTAGGTTAGTGGATCATAAAAGAAATCTCTACTTGTAGTTGCTTGAGTAAGTATGGTGCCAAATTCTATTGATGTGGTAAATTTTGATCACTATAAGTGGCTACAGATGGATGAGGTTCCCATCTATCAGGGTTGTTAGAAATTTTTTAGAATAACTTAGGGGGGGGGGTGAATCAGTTATTCAAGGTCCAACATGTCCAATTCAAACTTTTCATCAAGTAAAGTGTGTCCATCAAACTATTTATTCATCCAAGCTTTAACTTTCATATTCAACAAGTTACCATAAATCAACATGCAAGCATAACATATAAAAGATCAACACATAACATAGTGATTTATGTGGAAATCCAATTTGGGAAAAAACACCAATAACATGCTACTCAATTCTCACTCTTCTGAAGTGATGCCCTATGAAAGGCTTGCCTTATTAAAGGCTTATGGCACACTGTTAAATATGACTTGGTTAAAGGATTTAACCACCCTATTAGAAGTGGGCCTGGTTAGAGGACTTTTAAACATTCACTTGGAATGCCACCCTGTTAAAGAATTTACAAATCACTATTAAACCAACTTAAGTCCATAGGATTTTCTTTTACCCTAATTGATACAATTGCTAGAGAGTAACAATAAGGGGTTTTTGATCTGATTAAAAAATACAACTCAACTTGCAGATCTCAAATCACTTCTTAGCTCATAACATTGCTTGGTTTTCAGTCCCTACAACTCTGACAACTAGCCCTCCTTTCAAGCTTAGTCTCCTTGAATATCCATGCTCCATATACTAGTGCAATCATATTTCTCTAACCACTTGTCAAAGCAGAGTCTCTGTGCTCTATTCTTCCTTCTCCTAGATGTCTTCTCCTTGACACCCTTCTAACCACTTCACAATTTGGCACTCTAGCAGCTCTTGCTTCTTGGTCTATGACTCCTTAAATAGAAGTCTTGGAGTTTCTTTCCTACTCAATTATTCCCTCCTTTAATTTCAATTTGTATGGATTAGGTAGGATTCATTGAATCTAACTCATATTATGTTTCTTTTCTAGAAACATCATGAAGAATCTTATTGAATTTTCTCAAAAATGATCTACATAAAATTTTGTGCCACTAGCTCATCATCCTTATCCTCCAACTAGTTCACAAAATTCAAGGTAATCACTTTGTTGGCTCAAATTTGATGAATCTTTGTCATTTCCAATAATGCAGTAGCTTGACACTATTGAAATCTTGATGCTCGACACATACTGTGTTACTTAGCATCAACCATGTTTTACTGAAGCTTAGCACCTGAAGTTCACTCAACACCTACTAAGATTTTCTGATGCTCAACACCTGTTACTTTGCTTGGCACTTGAACTTCACTCGGCACACACTAGATTTTTCATTTTCTCGACCCCAACTAAATTTTTTCTTAGCTTCAACTAGCTTACTCGATACCCACTAATGAACTTAGTCCAGGCTTTGCAGTTAACCTTGCTACAACTTATTCCTGCAATGTTTCTAAGTGTGACCAACCTTTGTAACTTTGAGTATGTTATCAATACATCATTTAGCCATTGTCTTAACTAATCCTTGCACTTCATTACAGTATCATAACTCAACCTTTCCTTTAGGTGCTCTTGTTACATCTTGTTGATCAAATCCTCCTCATCAATCAACTAAGTGATAGTACTTGGATCTTATAAGCAATTGTCATTCCTAAAAATAGTAGGTTTGACATTAATGACAAAACAATGATTGAAAACATTCTTTATCAACCAATCTCCTCTTTGACCTTCAACAATGATCTTTTCAATCAGATTTCCAACAAGGGTGTCTCATTCCCTACATCTAGACCATGAAGAGGAAGAAAATATATGTCGGGGTCATAGCATGCTAGTACACCTATACCACAATCCTAGTTGCTACATACACCATGAGTACCATAAATCAAAACATACCAAATATATTAGGAATGGATGTCAGAGCACATCATGTACATTAGGCATGTGAGTTAACCTTATCCTATTGATTCTTATCTCCCTCACACACACATATGTTCATAAAAATAAAGACAAAAGGAACAAGGAAGTAGTTTTCATTTAGGTGAGATTGAGATAACACTTGCTCCAAAACTAGTTTAACAGCTTCATCCATTGAAATACATATCCTAAATAGGGTTATGATTGATTGTAATCAAATTCTCAATAAAAAGAATCAAATGTAGGAAATGTTTTAGGTGTGGGATATTCTTCAATTAATTAGTAATCACTTGAATGAATTATATGTTGCAAACTTGAGGTTGAACCCAAAAAGACACATCACCTTCTTTGTTAATCTCCCTCAAATATTAGATCTAGAAAATTTATCATAAGTAAATTGTTCTCAGTGAGGGCTCAAGTTTTTGTATGTTGAAGGTGGTGCCTCAGCTTCTATGTTGTGAAAATTATAGCAAGACATTATTTTTCCATGGTAGAGCTATAAGACTTATTATACTCAACAAGAACATGACTAATATAATAATAATTTTTTTCCCTTGTCATCATACTAAGCTAATAAAGTTGCTAAAGCATTGTGCAACACTGAAAACATAGAAGGCCTATCTTACATGGTGTGCATCAACATGGAAGGACTAACAAGTTTTTCTTGATGGAATCAAAATCCCCATAGCACTCACCTCCCCATTTGAAGTGCACATCCTTCTTTAAAAATCATCTGAATGAAATAGTAAGCTCAACCAAATGATTAACCCTTGGATTTATGAAGCTTTTTAAGCATGTATAAGTTAGCATAACATTAATAAGAATAGTAAATGTAAGTATATTAATGTCTAAAAATTTTTGGACAACAAGGAAAATTGGACAATATTTGTTCGTAACAATCAAATTGAATATATGTCATACATTATATACCAAAATATTATCCCAATATAGTTAAGTCAATTAGAATTTGAAAACATAATAATTACATTCATAATGTTGACTATCCAGGTGAGCTATTGAGCCATAAACTTGACTTCCCATATCATTACCCAAATATGATTAATACATTTGATTTGAGCCTAATGCCAAGTGGTAAGGTTTACTAAGTTATATATAAATCATGCACTTTAACAATATTACCATATGAAAGAGGTAAAGGTTTTCAAGGAGGAGTTAGAACATTTTGGAATAAGAACAAATCAATAAAAATGAGTATCTTTTTTGAAGATAGTTGAAGAACCTAAAATGGCAGATTCCTCTCACTCTTCTTCTTCTTGGGTAGATGTAACATTAGCATTTACAAATCATAACTTCAATGTGAACATTTTCCAAGACCAAGATAGCCCTTATGTGTCACCACCAATTATGCCACTTCCTCCTCATCATCAATGCCAATGCACCAATTCAAGAATGAAGGAGATCATAGAAATCTAAACAATACATCCCAAGAAGCACTCAATCATTATTAAGCACAATTACTTTACCTCAATCAAAGCATACATTAAAAGAGAATATTCTATGACTTATTGGATTAATACATATTTCTTTCCATTTAATCTCTAGTTCATATTTGAAGTTCTTTTTGAAAAGAAGTTATCTGGGATTTTCTAGCAAAAGACAATTAAATACTAGTGTAATCAATCTCTATCAGTGATATCTGTACCATTTGAAATAGAAATAAACATGTAGGATTCCTCATTCAAATGTATACTAGAATCCATTCTTATGTGAATATTCTCATTCCTTATTCACATTGCAGCAAGCTTGTAACAATGAGAAGAAATATTAAACAAAATATTTATGCATTAAAGCTAGTGGAACAAGAAAAACCTAGAAATATCATAAAATCTTATGTATGTGATGCCTTGCAAAACATTACAATGTCTTCATATGGAGGTCCAACATGAAATCTTATCAAGAATGTTTCACCATTGCTCCCATCCTTCTCAATTGTATATGTGGGAGCCCTTATTTTATCAATAAGATTTAGATAAAATATATTTAATTCATAACCTTCTACAATCTTTAGAGAAGGATTATCATGGTCATAATGGGTTTGATTATATTTTTTCCATTCATATCTAGTGTGCACTTGTTTTAAGTACTTGGGCTTTTGAGGATGATATCTATCATGCCACCAATAAACCTGAACATCAAGGCTATCATTACTTAAGTATATAAATAGAAATGAAATCTCATTAAACATAGGATTCCTCATTTTCATTTTTATTTATATTGAAACCAAAAGAGACCTAAGATAAATAGATTGAAAAATGAAATCTGATTAAACATATGATGCAAGATTCACTTTAGAACCAGAACCCAAAATAGCATCTCCATCTTCCATGACTCCCATTTCTTTTATAGAAAGTGTCCTTTCTTGGTTTATCAGTTCAATGTCATCAATTACACTAGGCCTCACAACAGCCTCTTGTAACCTATGCTACTACTCTTCCAATAAAGAAACATATCTTCTTTCCTATTAAATTTATTCTAGGCATCATTAACATATCAAGTTTCTCATAAAAATAATTTAAAAAACTCACTAGTTCTACTATAAATAAAATACTTCAAACACTATTTTGGTTGATTGTGATATTGATACACTTTAGAGGCAGACATTACTTTTTGTGTTACTTGGAAGTTGATAAAATAAATCCTTATAAATGGAATTTGTCAATTTTAAAGAGTTTGACATGTGAAATAATAAGCTAACTTCTCAGTTCTAGTAGAGAGGGATGGGTATAGGTTCATTAGTTTGCATTATACAATATAGTATACATATGCATACATGTATGTATGTATAGAAATAATAACTCAATATAACTTAAAAATGACCTCCATGCTTGAAATTTCATATTTTATTATGACATAAATGTAATATGTCAAAAAATCATATAATTTTGACATAAAATATTCTATTGATCCCTCAATCAATGCTTTCAAAATTGAAAGGATTTATCTATTATGGTCTCTCAACTCTCTTTCTAAATGGTCAAGCTCCCTTCATCAATTTTTGAGGGAAGAAGAAAATTAGAAGTATGCAAAAGCATATTACACTTCCTTTTGAGTTTGAAATGGAGCATATTGGCATTAATTTATGGTATGCAAAGTAAAGATCAAAAAAATGAAAATACCAACAACCTGGAAAGCAGTTGTCTACCCAATTTTAGACAAGTGTAGGGGTAAAAGCACAAACCTATGTCACCCTTTTGTAAAGGAAAAGGCTAACTAGTAATTATTATTTAGAATTTGAAAATGAAGTAAACTAATGAAATGTGTAGAAATGAATGAAGTTTAGGATTATAATTTTTAATAATTATTTGGAATAAGAATGGATATCTTTTCCTAATTTTTATTAAAAAAAATTAGTTGTTGAAAAATGCATAAAATTAGGAGTTTAGTTCTGACCACAAAACTATATGGAAATAAACTTATTTCCATTTGAACTCAAACTATGTTATAGATAACATATATAGCTAGAACAATTTTTTTTTTAAAAATGGCTTTAGACCTTTATTTTATCTTTTATAATGATTCAAATTTCAACTCACCTAAAATCAATAGTTTTCATCTCCCACCACATTTTTCAAAACAAATCTATTCTAACCAAAGAAAAATTATACATTTTAGAAGAGGATTCTCTCTTGTAGAATGTCATATAATTTTAAATTTTTTTAATATGATTTAATATTTTTTTCTTTCTAGGGCGGGGGCCCTAGCTCGGTCGGCTAAATTTTTCCTATTGCAGGGGGTTGGTCACGGGTTCTAGTCTCCCCTGTCCTCATGGTACCGGTGGGCGTGTCGCGTCAGCGCTACTGGTCACGTTAAAAAGTTTATCAGGTGCACTGCAGTTTATAAGGGGGTCGTGTTGCACCGATTCTTGTAGTTCAAAAAATATATATATATATATATATATATATATTTATTTATTTATTTTCTTTCTCAAAATCAACATCTTTTTGTGTGTTAAAATATGTGCTTGTGGACTTTTTTAATTACAATATATACTATATCTAATTAAAGTACTATAAACTCTATATGAGAATATTCTTGACTTTGAACTCTATAAAATGGTGTTTATATATTACTATAAAACTATCATAAAAAATAGTAAGAGTTATTAAAACATCATTAGAAAATAGTGAGACCACATACAAATTAGCTAGAATAAATTTATATATATCATATGTTTGAAAAAAAATGATTTTTGAATAGAAATACTCATATTTAGTTGTTCTAATAAGTTAGCCTAAAAGGTGACACAAATTTGTACTTTTACCCATAGATTTGAACAAGGAAATATCCTAAAATGATTAGACATGTCACTCTTCGTAGGAAGTATTACAGAGAAAAATAGAAAAGAACATTTTACCTTCAAATATGACTAGAATCACAACTAAACATATGGAATAACATAGGACAGTTCAAAAAAATTTAACAAAACATGGATAGATAAAGTTATCTTAGATCAATGCACCAAAATAACTAATTTTGCATGAGCCTCCAATTGGGCACACCCAGAGTCTACCCTAGAAATCTTGGGTGCACTGTGACACAAAAGGATCCACTACATACTTGGAGTGCCTATGTCAAACCTTGGACAAGCCCAAGGCCATGCTAGACCTAAGTAGAACTGAGAACTAGTATAGTGGCTATTACTATGTAACTTGGTAACATAGATAATAACTTTTATTGGTGAGAGAAGTAGGACAAACATGCAAAATTTGAAATACAATAAAAATAAAAGATGTACAAAAATGTTGTAATGAACACAAGATGTGATAATAGACCTAACTACCACAATTGTGGACTATGCATTTAAAACTAGTTTCTATTTTAGGAAAACTAGGTTCCTAACAAAATAAATGCATGGTTTAACTACTTCCCATATACCACTTGCTTGGTTGTGAACAACATGGTGATACACATTATGGCCTTAAGTTTACCCAAATGAAAAAGGATACAACTAATGGACAAGTAATATCTTTTCTCTTTTACAATTTAAATAAAGATACTTGTAGATACTAAAGAAGCACATTCATTTAGGTCAACATTTAAACATAAATCAATATAAAGAGATAAAATTATGAAGAAAAGAAAAGAAAATTAAATAAATATGCCATATCAGTTCTACCTTGTCAACTTCTAGATCTAAACCTTCTTCTCCTTCATAAACATGCAATAGCTCCGGTGAAAATGATCTAGGCTCTTCATCAAGTTCTTTGTCTTCTTCCTCTACTAAGATCACTTCAAGAATGTAAGCTCCATAATCTAAAATACTTCAACCAGACTTTTAGTTTCTATTTTTTGTTTGAATAAATTAACACACTTATATTAAAAAGAGAAAAAATTGCAAAATCATCATATACAGAAAGCTTTTAAAAAAAAAAAAGTTTCTATGACATGGAAAATATAATAGTATAGATATAATTAAATAAACATAATCACTAAATAGGAACTATTGTAAATTATCATGAAAGAAGTATACCTCGACCAACATCTC
The DNA here is from genome assembly GCA_028749045.1 of Cupressus sempervirens. Taxonomy (NCBI): domain Eukaryota; kingdom Viridiplantae; phylum Streptophyta; class Pinopsida; order Cupressales; family Cupressaceae; genus Cupressus; species Cupressus sempervirens. The sequence goes on along the minus strand of CM053787.1, from coordinate 509,841,006 downwards.
AAATCCTACCTTCTATTGCTCTCTCACTATACTCAATTTCAAGTTCTACATCACTCTGTTCTTTAGCTTTCTATTGATGATGCAAATGATGATAAAAAAGATCTACATGGATTTCCCTAAGGTGGGCCTAAAATAGAAAATATAATCTTGTAAGTGATAGTACATAGCAAGGACTATGAAACCCTGAGAAAATGAATTCATATAAACTATTCCATGAAAACTAAACTGAATATGAATAAGAAGAGAGGATATACATTTATGAAGGAATTTGTTTAGAAACATCACTAATAAGGAAAAGAAGAAAAATAAAAGGTTTCTCTTTCCAATAGTTATCTTTTAAAAGTCACACTTCTTTGTCGCTCTAGTTATTAAAAGTAATGTGTGATTTTTCTAGTCATAATTCTTTCTAATGTTTGAAAGGCATCTAATGAAATAATTTGATTATTCCAAAGCACTATATTAGAACTTGGCATGTTTTCACTCTGACTTATAAGTCCATGGGGTACCCTCAGCAAGTATGCAACAACATGTAGACCTACCAAGTCTTGTTTGTAGACTCATGAGATTTTATGAGATTCTCAAGTCCTACTATGGGGCTTCCATCACACTTTGAAAATACTTGAATGTCTTTGGTTTTTTTTTTTCCTTCAAATAAAAGTAGAACAAATCAAATGTAAACCAAACAAGATCTTCAGACATTGAAATACATTTTGTTTCCCTTTCAGCCATTTTCACTTTCTCATTTACTTTTAAAATATTTTCACTCTACTTGGATCTCATTTTTGTTTTCAAAGTATAGGAGCATTCTTGTGCAACAATCAAACAATGTAATGTTTGCTTCTTTGGATGATATAGTTTATGATTGGAATAGCTAATTTCCTTGAGCCTTGCAGGGCAACTAAATGGATAAGTGGTCTTCAGATGAAGTTTCTTGGGAATTTGGCGACATTAATCATTGATAAAATTGGTAAGTGAAATAGTTCAGATAGATCATTATAGGAAAATCTAGAAGAAGAATCACTTAAATTTAGTTAGAAGAACTAAATTGTTACTATCTCTTTTTGAGGAATCAAAAGACATGCACCACAGAATAGGATCTTTCCCTTGGGATTCTCTTCCCTAAATTTTCCAACAATCTACTAAAACTTCACTTCAACTCTTTCCTAATGGTAGAAAACTCTATCTAGTCTTTGAGAGTGAGGTAATCACAAGAAAGTTTCAACAATTGACTGAGTGGTGCACGCGCACCTAGGATAGGTAGTTAGAAAGAAAAAAAGAGTCTTGGAAATAATTACTAACAAGGTAACTATTTTGGGGGTCCTTATGCATTTAAAGAAACAACATAATGCATTATGGTAATTTGGTATCAAAATGTTACATTGGCAAAATGTTGTCAATTAGGACCAAAACTGCTAAAAGTTGTCTTAGAGGGATATTAAGTGTAGGACAATTGTTAGGCATGGAAATGGCCTAAAAATGGTCTAAATAAATTCCATGGTTGATTTGGAGTCATGATTTTTAGCCTCATAAAGTCTAAAGTGTAAAAACATAAAAATTATCAATTTTGCAAAAATTGCGCATTGACAATTTTGCAAATTTTCAAATTTCTTGTCCAAGAAGTTGCAAAAGTGGTTAGAAGGTAGAAGGAGGTTACCAAAAATTAGGATTTGGTTTATTTATTTGGATAATGAGTTGTTTAATTCCTCCAAGTAACCATTGTAGAGATTGGAAGTTTTTTGGAGTATGGATGCAAATGAATTCATGAAAAGTGCTAACAGTTTTAAGTAAATGGAATGGATTTGATAGGAATTTGATACTTTCGCTATTTTGGTGTTTAGAATTTTTTTCTACACATTTATTAATTTATTTTTTCTTTGGTTTTAAGTTCCTAGAAATCTAATTGTGATTGTAATAATTTTTTTTGCAATCTACCCATTTGTTGGCCAATACTGAGACAAACATCACAAAAGGGTGTCTACTAGCATTCCCCATGGTTGGAATTCTTTAAAAACTTGATAAATGGTAGTAGACACATTTTAATTTGTATTATAGTAAGGATGGATAGGGAAGCACATAGCCAAACCTTTTCCTTGGAATCCCTAGGTGAGATTGGCATGTTCTTGGCTAGAAATTGAAACACGAGAATTTCTTTCAAGGGTGAATCATTTTGAATGGAATAGGTTTCATCGATGGAGAAAGCATAGAGTGGAGACACTATGGGTGCAAGGATAATTTTTCAATGTTATTTGGTTCATGCATTGATCCTATTGTAATCCAATCTTGATTGTAAGCCTTAAAGGCATTGTTAAGCCTAAAAGGTACCTAGGGGTCACTAGGAATGGATTAAGGGTTGATCTAGGTTAGGGGGTTGGGAAGATGACCTATAAGGGGGTTTATAATGATGTAATAAGGCCTTAAAATCTTTAAATTATGTTAAAAATTCTAAGAGTGAAATAATTTTTAAGTTTCCTATATTGGCAATATAGGCCAAATAAGGGCTTAGATGGGCTTAGTAGTAAGGGTTATAGGATTAGTATGGCTTTAAAGGTTGTCTTTAAACCTTTTAGAAGTCTTAAGATTGGGTTTCTAGCCCAAAAAGGTGAGGGTTTATTTAATGGGAGTGTAGAAGGATGAGTATGGATAAACTAAGTTAAAAAGTTGTATCCTTTGATCCTTTACCAAGACAATTTAGGGTCATGGAGTCTTGGAGACAAGTGGATATGAGGGATTTCTTTCTTATGAGGGGGCTAACTAGACCTAGGAGAAGAATTGGAAGGTGATGGATGTCTTCACCAGTCAAATGATGAAGGTTTGGGATTGAGATGAATTTTGTAACTCTAAAAAGGGTGTTAGAAAATGTAAAAACCTTGCAAGGTTGTTTCAAGAGTTTGTGAGAGATTTGTTGATTTCAAGGTGTGAAGGGCTACTAGACATGCCTAGAGGTTAAATAATAGCAATGGTGAAACTTGAGTAGATTGGTGAAAAAATGAATGAAATTGATTAATTAATGAAGTTATGTTAGTTTTAGCTTCACTTGGTTTCAAGAATACTTTACTATTCTCTAATTAACAAGGCCAACCATGTGAAGGTGGAAGCTTATCTGGCCTCATCCCCTACCCCTAACATCAATCTAAATTCCCCATTAACATCTAATTACATACCTCATTCATCCATTTATGAACTATAACATTCAATCAATACAATCACGTAATATTTGTAATCACCTAAAAATGGTCATCTAGACTATTAGCCCCCTTTTCAACATTTTGGCTAAATTAATTTAATCATTTACCTAGACCAAATTGCTAATAATCAATTTATTTGATTATAACCTATAGTTTGACTATGCTATCCTAAGTTCATTATTTGATTAAAAGAACAAGTCCCCTTTTAATTAAATAAAAGACCCCATTCTTCTAACCCACTTAAAGTGCACACATAAAGTCCTTTTTCTATTTTGCAATTATAAGAAAAGGCTTTTTGGCTTTTGTCTTATATGACAAGTCAACTTATATTCTATTGGTTGACTTGTGTGTGCACATGGATCACTCCTCTTTTCAAATTCCACCGTTGATCATCCACCATATTCATCTTGATACCTACCATCCGTATGACTTTAAAAGGGAGAGAGCTTTCCCCCTAAAAGGATCAATCCTCATTTTGAATATTGTTATGCTGCAGGTTTTCTAACAGATTTCTTTGAAGCTTTGTGGAGAACTTCTATTTCTTGTCTACATTCTCTCATCCATGGCATCATAGCATTCTATCTTAGCTTAGCTTTCATTTTTACACGTAGCTTAACCTCACATAGCTTAATAATAGCATAGCTCCACTTTTCATCTCATTCTAGCTTAATTTTCATTTGCATTGCATTCTTGAGAAACTCCTTGGGACATTTGCATTCTTGCATCTTGTCTTTGGAACCTCCCATTGCATGGTTTACTAGCAAGAAGAGTATCTCTAAAGCTCATATGAGAGTTTTCTTATTCTTGAAATATATTCTCTTGAACTCCATGGATTAGGGAGCTCTAAGCCGACATTCGAACATTCTGAACTCATGGAATCGTTTGGATAGAAGGGTTTAGAGTGGGACACTTTTGAGTGTACATTTTTGGCACTCACCGTGGGGCTTGAATCAAGTTTTTAGCTCCATTTGCTTTTATTTTTTATCTCTAGTTTTTTAAACCAGTATATTGGATCTAATTAAGTGCTTTTGTAGAATTATCACTTTGATTTTAAGGCCAACCCATAAGTAGATTGGTTTGAAGGCCAAAAATCTAGTTGGTTTAAAGATTTGATCATATCTTTTAAACCGTTTGGATTTTGGTTCTAAATTTTTTTTTATAAGTTGGATATGTATCCAAAATGTCTTAGTACAATTTTCAGAGCATTTTGACATTATTTGCAGAAGTTATGATATTTTCTTTTTTTTTTCCATAAAAAGTCATTTCTGGTCGTACATCAGCATCTTTTTCAGAAAAACTTACATTTTCAAAAATGGTTTTCAATTCTAATAGGGGTTCTTTCTTTGTGTTTTTTATTTTGAGATCGTATTAAGGATCAAAAATTTGATTTGATAAATTTGTCCTATTTTGACAAAATTGGTCTCTAGGGCGCAAATGAAGAGATTTTTTTGAATTTCTTGCATTTTTGGAAATATCTCTAATTTTTAGAAGGGGTCTCTTCTTTTTATTTCTATTTTTGGATCTGAAATCATAGCAAACAAGTCCAATCTTGTTGACTAGGTCAAAAGCAAAGAGTAAAAATGAGAGCATTTGTGATTAGTTTGCACTTTCTTTGCATACACTTGATTGGAAGATAACTTGAATATTTGAAGCAACCAACCACTTTTTATTGCATTATTTTATGTTATTTCACACTAACTTGTGGTGCTAACAAGTTGTGATTGCAGGTTTCCATCCTTGTGAAAAAAATTGAAACATTGCATAAAAAGAACGCATGTCAAAGCTTCAAATGCACAAGGGCTACTAATGATTGTTTGCAAGGTTTCCCAACACATAAAAACCTAATTTTTTTTGTTCTTTACTTTTACATGTGTGGCATATACTAGTTGTTTATTTTTAGGCACATTAAAACTTACAATTGGGATCTTTTGGTGATAGGAGAGTATGCTCTTCACCCTTGTGGTGAATCAAAAATATTGACTTACCATTTGGTTTCAAGAGTAAGAGGCAACTGAATCTTCTTGGCATGTTTGGGAGAAAATTATTAGAATAGGAGAGTATGCTCTTCACCCTTGTGGTGAATCAAAAATCTTGATTTTCGAAAGTTGATCCACTCTTTGTGTAGTTAGAATCCTTTAGAGGGCCTACTCTCGGACAACCTGAGAGGACCGACCGAAGTGGGTACAAGCCGATTACCTAGCTCTTCCAACCCACTATAAACTCAAGGGTAACAAGGACACAAAACCTTGGTAGACGTAGTTTTTGTCTTTGCCTAATGTGATTGCTTATGGAATTTCGACCATAGGGAGATCACTAGGCAAGAATGCTTAAGGTACTCTTGTGGTCGCAAGATCGGTTACTCATCACAAGGTGAGGTGTCCCGTAATTGGGAACAAGAGGAACACTATGAATGAAAGCCCTATCTAAACACCCTAAGTTAGTAACTACCCTTTTTTAGCCGCTCAACTTCTTGGTGCAAGGATCGATCCTAGTGGACTACCCGGATCACCCCAAGATATTACACTCACCATTTGTGTTCCCTTGGTTATGCTTATGGCATTTCCATGACAAAGCCAATATCTCTTGTGGGAAACCACTTGGTGTGAGGCAAAGGAGCATCAAGCGTCAGCCAAGTTGTTGAGTAATGAACCATGTCCTTTAGGTAGATATTTCTTGATGTGTTCTCGAATGTGGTATACCTGTGAAAATCTTTTGAACATACACATGACGATAATTCTAGGGAACTCTTTTGAGACCTCATATATTCTTGTATCATGCAAGGTTTCTTTGTCCCTTTCTTGATTGTTTGAAGACAACTCCATTCTCACTATCTTTCTTGGAAAGAAATTGCTTTTGAACATCAAACTTGCTATGCTATCAATTATTGTCAAACTTTGTCAACTAAGTCAAAATGTCAAGTGCAAACATTTTCTTGTGTTACTTACTAAGGGGGGTTTCATCATTTGGCTATGATTTGTTATGTCTCTAGTGCTTAAACATGCTTAAAGTGGCTCTTTGGTCTTAGTGCTCTTGGTCCTTTTGTCTTCATGGTCTATGCATGTTTGCTACTTATCCTTTTGCTAAAATGGTTACCTTGATTTCTTAACTACACTCTTGGGTTGGGAAAGTTGTTCACTTGTCACCCCACTTGCTCTATCTACTTGGCTATTGGCTTCTTGCCTAGCTCTTGACTTGAGTCACTAGTGTCATAAGTAACTTGGATACTTTCTTGACAAGTCACTTTACTCTATCTTTACTATATTGGCAAGTGAATAATCTACCTCTCTAGTTTGGACATCAAGTTATCTTGTGTTGCCTTATTAGCTTCCTCTAGTCTCCTTCATGCTTGATTATCTATCTACTACTATGGAATTCAAAGCTTGTGCTACCAAAACTCAACCAAATCTAGATGATCATGATATCCTCCATGTCACTAAAGACTTCCAAGATTTATATGCACAATACAAAGAACTAGAAGAGACAAATGATCTTTCTTACCTTCATCTCTCTAAGCGCATGATGAAAATGAAGTCTAAACTTGAGAAAAGGTTGGAGGAGAAGATTGCATCATTACATGAATCTTCCTTAAGGTCTTTACATGCATGTGAGTCACCTTCTTTGAGGTCATCCTCTTCTTCTAGGTCTACATGCTCTACTTCAAGACATCAAATGTCTTCATCTTCTAGAACTAAAGACCTCTTTAGAGAACAAGCAAGTGATACCTCCTTTGAGCCTATGCTAAAATTTCATGATGGACCTATCTTTGACCAAGATAATGATGAAGACATGGATGCATACCATTCACTTGAGAAGCAACAAAAGGACTCTAGAAATACTTCTAATAGAAGTTTTGCTCCCTTAAAAGATTCTTATGATGACACTTTGCAAAAAAAAATTGGCAATAAGATCATCATGTTACCGAAGGCTAGCTCATATGGAAACCCATTCTTGGATATCTATTGTGCTTATCATCAACATAATGAGCATAGTACTTCAGATTGCATTAAGCTAAAACATAAAATCCAAGATCTTATGGATAAATGAATTATTGGAACCTCTAGTGACTCATATGCTGAGGATACTTCTCTTGAGCAAGATTACGTCGATGAACCTATGTCTAGTGGTGGCTCCATTACATCTTCCACTTCTTCCAACACTCATGCATCTCCCAACACTTCAAAGCTTTCCAAAATGGCTCTATCAAAAAACCAACCTAATGCTTTCCACATTGACTATGTGTATCCTCAAGGGCTACCTCTAAAAGAAACTTAAGCTAACCTTCACTTGGTTGCAAACCTTTTCCATGCTACTAATCCTAAACATCCTCAACCTTAATGCACTACTATGCCTAATCTAAGCACTAGTCCATTCACTCTTCATTCTCCCTTGTCCTTAGAAGTGGCTCCATTTCAAGAGGGCTCTCAAAATGAAAAAGCTATAAATGTTAAGAAAGATCAAGATCAAGCACCCTTTCATCTCCTTCAAAATGTCACTCCTCCATATCCTATGTCTTATCCACCTCCTAAGTATGATGAAGATACCACTTCCATTATCTCCCTTGAGCTAACTAAAAAATATGAGAAAAGTTCTCTTCATATGCTATCCAAAGCTACTTGTCAAGATCAAAGCATCCCCTCATGTTCTACTTCTCCACATCTACTTCAAAATTGTGCTCAAGCTTCAAGTGCTTCTATTAAAAATGTTGTTCCTATCAAAGGTACTTATGAGTCTATTGATGGCTTTGACCATGTTGCTGATTCTAAAGATGTTGATATCCCTTCCCACTATCCCTTTACATCTTCTAAATCTATCCTTGGTCCTTATCCATCTAAGCTAAAGCATTCAAACCTTCCATCCATATTGGGGCCTTATGTTCCTCCATCTCCTACATTCACTCCTAGATCATTCCCTTGCTCTCCTATAATACCTCAAGATCAACAAAGACACTCATCCTTGATGACTTTTCACCCATCTATACATCTAAACCAGTCATATCATCCTTATTCATCCACAAATCCCAAGTCCTTTGGAAGTGAGAATAAACATAAGAATCCATTTAAAAATGAAGATCACTATGTCCCATCTAATCGACATGTGGATGCTAAGAAGGAGAATGCACAAAAGAGATCACAAAGGTCCAATATTAAAAAAGCTAAATCAAAGAAAATATGGGTTCCTAAACCCATTATTGAAGAAATGTATTTTGAAGTATCCAAAGGAAAATCTAAAGCTATATGTATTCCCAAGTCTCTTTTAAAAGACTTGAATATTGAAAATACTTCAAAGTTGACATTCAAGCTTCCAAAGGCTTCCATTCCATCTTCTTCCAAAAATCTTTCTAAAAATATTCCAAAGCCTTCCACTCCACTTTTTTCCAAATCTCTTCTACCACCTCATACATCTAAGCCTCAAGCTACTTCATCCATGATTCCTCCATCGTTCCAATACCCTTCAAGGTGTGTGTCAATGTTGATCTTGTCCAATATTTTAGCTACCCTCATGAAATCCTCTAAAGCTTACACTTATTTTCTATACATGAACTCTTATCCTCCATATACTCTTCCTACTACCATTTCTCTTTCATCACCCTATCAACATCTTTGAGCATACCTTTCTATGGTCTTGGCTTATCATGACTTATCTTTCCTATAGGAGCACTATCTACATTCAAAAAGCTTGAGCTCTTTCTAAAAATTCAAAAAAAAAAATGAAAAAAATGAAAATTTGCCTTGGTGAAAACCAATTCTTGTGGCACCTTGGTAGCAAAAGTAAAGAGAAATAAATTTATCCTATGGTGAAAACTACTTCTTGTGGCACCTTCGATAAGTACCATGATGAAAACCTGGCAAACAGGCATCATGTGTAATTCTTCCATCATCCATCTATCCCCTCTTCTCTCTTTGATCTTGACAATGTTGAGCTATCTTTGCATATTGGCTATCTTATCCAACAGAATTTCCATTGTGCTCTCCCATTCACTCATAGCCTCTATCTTGAGCTTTATTCTTATTTCTCTATCCCATTGCTATACTATCTAGTTGACCCCTTGGTCTTGATCATAATAAATGAAACATGGTTCTCATAGGTCTCTTGACATGGCTACTCTTTTGGACTACACACTTCATGCTATCTTTCTTATCACTTCCATTTCTTATCTAAAACATGCTTCATATGACTATTTAATCTCTTTCCCTAGCTTGGGTACTCTTGAGGAGTCAGTTCTTGAGGATCACTTTCACTTGCTTCACATTCCTTTCTTATGCATCTTTTCTTATCTATCAGCTTGTTTCTCCATCGTGTCCTATACCTTGCTAGACATTGGGAGAAAATGATATGATCTTGCTTGAGAACTAGTGATATCTAAAACTTTCTAAAAAATTCCAAAAAAAATCATATATGATCCTAAAAAAAATCCTAAAAATCAAAAAATGTCCTAAAAAAATGATCATCTTAGTGAAAACCTAACAATAGGTGCTTTGATGTATCACCAAAAAAATTCAAAAATAAAAAAATACAAAAAATTGAAAAAAGTCCTGAAAAAATCTGTCAAGTGGTGAAAATCTGGAAATAGGCACTACTTGAAACCCTTGCACCTATGTCTATCAGTCTCAATCATCCATTTTGCTACACATTTCCTAGCTTGGAATTGTTTCTTGTCCTCGTCTGGGGGGCACAACTACTTAGCCTATTGAGTTATTCTTGTGCATTAGGGTTTCTTGGTCAACTCACAAAATAGTGTTTCTCAATACTTCCCCCACCTTGACATCAAGTATTTTTCAACACTTTTCAAATAGTTTACCTACGATCTCCGATGTTGCGATATTTCTCACTATCAGAATCAAGTCTTGAAGAAATGGCCAAGTGACTTACACACACGCACTTTAACACTTAAACAACTAAGCTATGATGATCTTTATCTACTTTGTGTGCTATCTATGATGATTTCTTTGCCATGTGTTCCCTCCCTAATAGTCTTTCGAGGATATCATTGACTAGAAGACTAGGGGCATGGGACATACTTTCTTGATTTTTGCTTGTGGGTATACTTTGTTTGTCTATAGTGTTGTAAGCATTTATGCTTGTCCTATCCAACATGTTGACTTACAAATGTATCATCCTTGACTGTTTTGCAAGACCACACTTGGGGGTTATCTTAGTGCTTATGCCTTGATACAGGTTAATCTTGCTAAATTAAACTTAGGGAATCTAATCGCATAGTTATCTTGACTTACATGTCTCTGATGCTTAGATTAGATTTCCACATACCTATCTAATATCGATCATATTCATATCCCCATAGTTATACTAGTGATGGTTGTATGATCTCATGATGTCCCTAATAAATGCTCAATGATAAAATTAAGAGTCTAAATGTTATGCGCTTCTTGCTGGTAAACCACTTTGCATATTCGCTTGCATTTTAGGTTCATTTTTCTAGCTTAATCCTATATTCTTGCATATGGGGAGAGCTCTCTCTTCATCTTTTTGTGGACATATTGGCTAACTCTTTTCATATATTTCTTTACCTTCTTCTTGTTCATGTCTTTTCACCTTCTTAATCTATCGCTTCATCTCTTTTCTATCTTATCATCACATTATATAAAATTTTGACCTCTTAAATAATTTCAACGTCCTAGATTCATTTTCAGGATCAAAATCCAAATTCAAGTTCATCTTGATGGTCAAAATTGTCTTTTCAAATTCTACTTTCTTCTAAGCAGTTAGCTGACCTTTTGAGGTCTAATCTCTGAATCATCACTAGGGCATCTTCATTTCTTCATGTCTTCATCATTTCTATGCTTCATATCTACTTCAATTCACTGTTTCATGTCTAAAATCACCTTTCTACTCATTTTGACCTAATTTTTATGCTATATCCTTCAAGGTCAACTCTATTCAAACTAGGGCATTTTATCAATTTTTTTATAGTCATTCTTGGGTTCTAATCATCTATCTGTCATCTTGGACATTGCTATATTCTAGTTTTTTCATGTCTAGCTAGTTTTTGCATCCCCTTACCTCATTTCAATTTCGATCCTGAGGGGGCAGAAATACTTTATTGCTGATTATTACAGCTATCTATTTCTTAGGAGCATTTGTTTGACCTTATCACTTGCTCTCAATCTATTCGCTTTGCTAGGTGTTAGAATTATTTTTAGATCCTAACATCATCTTCCTAGTGTCCAGTACTACTGCTATCAGGCTGTGCATTCAGGACTTACTATCTATTTCTGCATTTCATTCTTTGGAATCAGATATCTACATCCATCACCACCTACTTGGCTTTCTATTTTCTTTGACATAATGTGTTCCCAGATCGATCACGGGGCAAATGTAATCACCTAAAAAGGTCATCTAGACTATTAGCCCCCTTTTCAACATTTTGGCTAAATTAATTTAATCATTTACCTAGACCAAATTGCTAATAATCAATTTATTTGATTATAACCTATAGTTTGACTATGCTATCCTAAGTTCATTATTTGATTAAAAGAACATGTCCCCTTTTAATTAAATAAAAGGCTCCATTCTTCTAACCCACTTAAAGTGCACACATAAAGTCCTTTTTTTATTTTGCAATTATAAGAAAAGGCTTTGTGACTTTTGTCTTATATGACAAGTCAACATATATTCTATTGGTTGACTTGTGTGTGCACATGGATCACTCCTCTTTTCGAATTCCACCATTGATCATCCACCATCTTCATCTTGATCTCTACCATCCGTATGACTTTAAAAGGGAGAGAGCTTTCCCCCTGAAAGGATCAATCCTCATTTTGAATATTGTTATGCTACAGGTTTTCTAACAGGTTTCTTTGGAGCTTTATGGAGAACTTCTATTTCTTGTCTACATTCTCTCATCCATGGCATCATGGCATTCTAGCTTAGCTTAGCTTTCATTTTTACATGTAGCTTAACCTCACATAGCTTAATAATGGTATTGTAACACTCTCATACATGTTTTAGCATAGCTCCACTTTGCATCTCATTCTAGCTTAATTTTCATTTGCATTGCATTCTTGAGAAACTCCTTGGGACATTTGCATTCTTGCATCTTGTCTTTGGAACCTCCTATTGAATGGTTTACTAGCAAGAAGAGTATCTCTAAGGCTCATATGAGAGCTTTCTTATTCTTGAAATATACTCTCTTGCACTCCATGGATAGGGAGCTCTAAGCCAGCATCCAAACATTCCAACTCATGGAATCGTTTGGATAGAATGGTTTAGAGTGTGACACATTTCGAGTGTATAATATTCATTAATACACAATACTCATCAAGACTTCATTAACACATAATAATATTAATTAATATGACATAACAATCAATATTAATACACAACATTCATAGATAATTACTTAAAAAATGTTTTTCATTATCCAACAAAGTTTATCAAACAAGGTTTATCAAAGAGTATATTTTAAAAATCATTTCTTATTTTTGTTTTTTTAGATTTCTTAAGGAAAAGGTTGATAGGAGCATCAATATATTTTGCATTCTCCTCTTGTGGTATATGTAATGACAAATTATGATGCCTCCTCCTATTTTGAGAAGCATGAGGTTTTTGCTCTAAAGGGGGCTCTGTTGCAATAACAAGTAAATGGGTTCAATTGGCATACTATTTTTATTTTTATTTTAATTATTACAAGTATTTCATTAACTAGTAGAACATAACATGCATTTTTCTTACCTAACAATGCCACATCATGTACAATAACATTTTGATCAACCCCAACTTCAACATGTTGAATACTTCGAACATGCTTTAAAATATTCAAAAAAGGTTACACAAAAACTTACTATTGAAGATGTTAAATTATATTCATAATTGCATAATTAATTTCCAATAGAAAATTAATACCTCCACCACTATGATGCACATCATGGTCTTCATCATGCACAGGTTTTGTGATAGGATTTGAAGGTTGCAGTGAAATTTTATGTGCATTATTATCATTGTTTGATATATAAAAAAAAATATTCAATTTATGTTAGAAACTAGCATCAAAAAATAAAATTTCTCAACTATTCAATTTGATTTACTTTTCATTTCACCAATTTATCTGTGTCTCATCTAGTGCTCTAGATTCTTGTCTTAGGCATGCAACCATGCCTTTATAGCCTTCCTTCAAAGAATTTTTGTTATCTTCATCTATGGGCTCTACATTGAATTTTCCGCCCTTTATTTCTTTCTTAATAATGTTAGTTTTGCATGTATGATTTAATTAAACAAAATTGTTTGCAAAATTATATATAATTTTTTTATATGAAATTCTATTGCTGCAACTTACAAGTTAAGAGTGAAGTTTCATATAGCCACTAGAACCAAGTTTGTGTTGGCCAACCTTTTGTATTCTCGCTTGGTAGCTTTTGATGTATCCTGTAGTCTATGAAATTTTTAAACATGTTAGACTATATATTTACAAAGATCACTAATTAGTGTATTATTACATTCTACTTAGTACTATCATGACATACCTTATTTTTCCCTCTTCTGGTTCAATTCCTTTATCCTATAGCCTTTTCTCTTTTACATCTTCTATTGTTTCATTCCACTCCATCGATGGAATCATAGGAGGATGCTCTTACTTGAGGTTAACCTTTAGATCCCTTATATTGGTCCCTCATAGTCTTTATATGTTTGGATGCTCTTATAAGAAATAGGACACTATCAATTTTGTTTTTCCAAAGAGGTCCTCAAAAGATGTAATAAAGGATAAATAATGAAATGCCCTCCACATGTGAAATAAAGGATAAATAATGAAATGCCCTCCACATGTGTACAATAGGACAAACTACATTTAGGGATCCTTGGAATATCCCAATTAAATACATCCAAGGAAAGATTAATGTTTCTAACATCCCCCCTTAATCTTTACTTGGGGAGTTTACATCAAAGGGTTGTAAATCCAAATTTTTACAATGAAATTGAAATCTTTCTTGAGAAAGTGGTTTTGTTAAAATATCAGCCACTTGATGTTCACCTTTACAATAAAGAAGAGGAACTTACTTGTCTTCAACTTGTTCTCGAATGAAGTGATGTTAAAGTGAAATATGTTTGGTCCTTGCATGAAAAACTGGATTCTTTGCCAAGGCAATATCACTTTGATTGCCACAATGTAGAGGGGTAGGTGCTTGTTGAGGTAGACCCAAATCTTCAAGAAGTCTTCTAAGCCATAAAGCTTCCTTAGTTGCATTGGCACAACCTTTGTATTCAGCTTCAGTTGAGCAAAGGGAAATAGAGTGTTCTTTTTTACTTTTCCAAGAAATTGCACCTGAACCAACAAAGAAACAATAGCCACAAGTGGATTTCCCATCATTTGGATCTCCACCTAGATTGGAATCAGTATAGCCATGTAAAATAAATTCAAAATTGGCATCATAGAATAATCCCATATTAATAGTTCCTTTAATGTACCTTAAGATTCGTTTAGCAACTTTAAAATGAGTTTGTTGAGGTTTAGACATAAATCAAGAAACTAAACCAACACTATAAGCAATATCAGGTCTAGTAAGGGTTAAATAATTTAAACTTCCTACCAATTTCCTATACAAAGTTTCATCAACAAAAGGAGTATTCATATCAGCCATTAATTTAGTTCCTAATTCACATGGAATTGAAACATGGTTAGAATCATTCATCTTAAATTTTTCTAAAAGATCATGAGCATACTTGCTTTGAGAAAGAAAGATACCCTTAGGAGTTTGGAAAATTTGCATACCTAAGAAGTAATGTAAAATACCTAAAACAGTCATTTGAAATTTTTGTTTAAGTTGAAACTTAATAGCAGAAATCAAAGTATCTGAACTAGAAGTGAGAATTAGATCATCTACATAAACAATAACAATGATAATATCATCTTTAGTATGTTTAATATATAAATTAGGATCATTCTTACTTCTAGAAAAGCCTTGAGAAATAAAAAAAGAATTAATTTTAGAATACCATTCTCTAGGTGATTGTTTAAGACCACAAATAGATTTTTTTAATTTACAAACCAGATTTTCACTACCTTTCTTAACAAATCCAGGAGGTTGAGCCATATAGATTTCTTCATGTAAATCACCATTTAAGAAGGCACTTTTAACATCCATTTGATGAATGAGCCAATTCATTTTAGATGCTAAAGCAAGAACTAATTTAATAGTAGGCATTTTAGCAACAGGAGCAAAGGTTTCATTATAATCTAATTCTTCTATTTGTAAAAAATCTCTAGCAACTAATCTAGCCTTGTATTTACTAATTGCATTATTAGCATTCAATTTGGTTTTGTATAACTATTTACATGAAATTATATTCTTTCCATGAGGTAAATTGACTAAGTCCCAAGTTTGATTAGCAATTAAAGAGTCATATTCCTCTTTCATGGCCTTTTTCCAATGAGGTTGAGTGTTAGCTTGATCAAAAGACTTAGGATCATTAGAATTCATAATAGTATCAAAGCATAATTAAAATAATTAATCCTTCTATGTTTAATTCCACCAAATCTAGAAATGTAGTCATCACTTTCATTGATTAAGTTTTGAGCCCATTTAGGTTTACGTTTAGTTGTAATGGAATCATGACTAGAGGAAGAATCATTATCAATAAAAGCATCATTAGTAGCTACTTGAATATCATTACTTGTAGAAGCAGAAATAATTGGTGGTGCTTGAGTTGTAGGGTTAAGAGGAGGAGTAGGGTTAAGAGAAGGAGGTTGGTCCTCCACCAGCACAATTTTAGTGCCACTAAATTTTGCATCATGTGTAGTAGAACAGTCATGGACTCCATTTTCTACAATACAAACATCTCTAGCAACTTGAACTTTGTTAGTAGTGAAATCATAAACACGATAACCCTTAGTATTTTCATCATAACCAAAAAATATATAAGGAGAAGACTTAGCATCTAATTTATGCCTTTTCTATTTAGGAGTATGAACATAAGCAACAGATCAAAAAATCTGCAAATGATGTAAATCAGGTTTCTTACCAGACCAAGCCTCTTCTGGAGTAATATCCTTGAGAGCTTTGGTAGGAGTCCTATTAAGAATATAAGTTGCACAAAACATGGCTTCAGCCCAAAATTTATAATGTAGATTTTTAGCATGCAACATGCATCTAGCCATTTCAACAATGGTCTGATGCTTTCTTTCTGCCACACCATTTTGCTATGGTGTATAAGAAATAGTAAGCTTGTGTTTAATTTCACATGATTTCAAATAAGAATGAAAAGAATTATTCACATATTCTTTTCTGTACACTCGAAATGTGTCACACTCTAAACCATTCTATCCAAACAATTCCATGAGTTGGAATGCTTAGATGCCGGCTTAGAGCTCCCTATCCATGGAGTGCAAGAAGCTACTATTCAAGCATGAAGGCTCTCAGCCAAGCCTTATAAATGTGCTTCTTTCTAGTAAACCATGCAATGGGAGGTTCTTTGAGACAAGAGCAAGAATGCAAGTGTCTACAATGAGTTCCTCAAAGATGCAATGCAAGATGGAAGACTAAATTTGAATGGAAATGCAAGATGTAGCTATACTAAACATGGATGAGAGTATTACACAACCAAATATTTAAACTATGTGAGATTATTGCAAGAAATCAAAGCTAAACTAAAATGCAACTATGCTAAGAATGCCATATGATCTTATGCTAATATGATGGGATGAGAGAATGAGACAAGAAATGAGAAGTTCTCCACAAAGCTCCAAAGAAACCTGTTAGAAAACCTGCAACATGACAATATTCAAAAGATGGATTGATGGGGAAAGCTCTCTCCCTTTTAAATTTGTATGGATGGTAGAGATCAAGATGAAGATGGTGGATGATCAACAATGGAATTTGAAAAGAGGAGTGATCCATGTGCACACACAAGTCAACCAATAAAATATAAGTTGACTTGTCATATAAGACAAAAGTCACAAAGCCTTTTCTTTTAATTGCAAAATAGAAAAAGGACTTTATGTGTGCACTTTAAGTGGGTTAGAAGAATGGGGCCTTTTAGTTAATTAAAAGGGGACATGTTATTTTAATCAAATAATGAACTTAGGATAGCATAGTCAAACTATAGGTTATAATCAAATAAATTGATTATTAGCAATTTGGTCTAGGTAAATGATTAAATTAATTTAGCCAAAATGCTGAAAAGGGGGCTAATAGTCTAGATGACCATTTTTAGATGATTACATTTGCCCCTCTTTGACTAATGCGTGACTGATCTAGGAACACATTATGTCAAAGAAAATAGAAAGCCAAGTAGGCGGTGATAGTAGATATCTAATTTTGAAGAACGAAATGTAGAAAAAGATAGCAAGTCCTAAATGTACAGCCTGATAGTGGTAGTACTGAACACTAGGAAAAGATGATGTAGAATTCAAGAAGAATGCTAACACTTACCAAAGTAGATAGATCAAGAACAAGTGAAAAGATCAAACAAATGCTCCTAAGAAATAGATAGTTGTAGCGATCAATGATAGAGTATTTCTGCCCCCTCGAGATCGAAATTGAAATGAGGTAAGGGGATGCAAAAAACTAGCTAGACATGAGAAAATTAGAATATAGCAATGTCCAAGATGACAAATAGATGATTAGAACCCAAGAATGACTATAAGAAATTGTTAAAATGCCCCAGTTTGACTAGAGTTGACCTTGAAGGATATAGCATAAAAATTAGGTCAAAATGAGTAGAAAGGTGATTTTAGACATGAAACAGTGAATTGAAGTAGATATGGAGTATGGAAATGATGAAGACATGAAGAAATGAAGATGCCCCAGTGATGATTCAGAGATTAGACCTCAAAAGGTCAGCTAACTACTCAGAAGGAAGTAGAATTTGAAAAGACAATTTTGACCATCAAGATGAACTCGAATTTGGATTTCGATCCTGAAAATGAATCTAGGACGTTGAAATTATTTAAGAGGTCAAAACTTTATATAATGTGATGATAAGATAGAAAAGAGATGAAGTGAAAGATTAAGAAGGTGAAAAGACATGAACAAGAAGAAAATAAAGAAATATATGAAAGGAGTTAGCTGATATGTCCACAAAAAGATGAAGAGAGAGCTCTCCCCATATGCAAGAATGCAAGACTAAGCTAGAAAATGAACCTAAAATGAAAGCTAATATGAAAAGTGGTTTACCAACAAGAAGTGTATAGCATTTAGACTCTTAATTTCATCATTGAGCATTTATTAAGGACATCATGAGATCATACAACAATCACTAGTATAACTATGAGGATATGAATATGATCCATATCAGATAGGTATGTGGAAATCCAATCTAAGCATCAGAGACATGTAAGTCAAGATAACTACACGATTAGATTCCCTAAGTTTAATTTAGCAAGATTACACCTGTATCAAGGCATAAGCGCCAGGATAAACCCCAAGTGCAGTCTTGCGAAACAGTCAAGGATGATACATTTATAAGTCAAAGTGTTGAATAGGACAAGCACGAATGCTTACAACACTATAGACAAACAAAGTATACCCACAAGCAGAAATCAATAAGACATGCCCCATGCCCCCAATCTTCTAGTCAATGACATCCTCGAAAGACTATTAGGGAGGGAACACATGGCAAAGAAATCATCATAGACAGCACACAAAGTAGATAAATATCAGCATAGCTCAATCATTTTAAGTGTTAAAGTGCATGTTTGTAAGTCACTTGGCCATTTCTTCCAGACTTGATTCTGATAGTGAGAAATATCATGACATCGGAGACCGTAGGTAAACTATCTGTAAAGAGTTAAAAAAACACTTGATGTCAAAGTGGGTGGGGGTAGTGTTGAGAAACACTGTCTTGTGAGTTGTCAAAGGAACCCTAATGCATAAGAATGCCTCAATAGGCTAAGTAGCTATGCCCCCAAGATGAGAACAAGAAACAATTCCAAGCTAGGAAATGTGTAGCGAAGTGGATGATTGAGATTGATAGACATAGGTGCAAGGGTTTCAAGTAGCACCTGTTTTTAGGTTTTCACCACTTAACCGATTTTTTTTTTGGTGATACATCAAAGTGAGGTTTTCACTAAGAGATGATCATTTTTTTAGGACATTTTTTTATTTTTAAAGATTTTTTCAGGATCATAGATATATACAAGATAGCTGAGCAGCAAGCCTCTAAGTATAGAACTTCTTCAAGTGTAGGATGTTGATAAGCTTTGCAAGTTCTTCTCCCTCTGAAGTAGACAACTGGTAAGCACCAAACCCAAATGCTGTTGTGATAATGTAAGGACCCAACTAGTTAGGTTCAAATTTCCCTTTCTGTTCTCAATTTTGCTGATTTTTGGGATTCTCTCTAAGCACGAGTTCACCAACTTGGAACTCATGGGGGTGAACCTTTTTGTTATATTGTGTAGAAATGCGCTTATGATAATCTCTCATGTGATCAAAAGCAGTCTTGCGACGTTCATCCAGAGTCTCTAATTTCTGTACTCTCATTGCTCTATGATCTTCATCGGTTATTAACCCATGTAAGGAGACACGCAAAGAAGGTATCTCGACTTCTAATGGGAGAATAGCCTTAGAGCCATAGACTAGAGAAAAGGGCGTAGCCCCTATAGGAGTATGAATAGAGGTTCTATAGGCTCAAAGTGTCGAATTTATTTGCAAGTGCCAATCTTTCCTAGACTTGTGAACTGTGGTGTAGGATTTTCAGCGGTGTTTTATTAGAGGCCTCAGCTTGGCCATTCCCTTGGGGTAGTAAATGGAGGACCAGTGTTGTTTAATTCAAATTTTTTTGACAGCTGTTTTAAGTCCTTATTCTTGAACTACCCTCCATTATCCGTAACAATAAAGGATGGGATACCATATTAGCAAATGATGTGATTTAGTATAAATAGGGCAACATGTTTGCCTATAGCAACAGATAATGGTACATCTTCAACCCATTTAGTGAAATACTCTATTGCTGTGATGATGAATTTATGACCATTGGATGAGCTTGGATGAATCTTTCCTACCAAGTCAAAGGCCCATTGCTGAAATGGCCAATATGTTACAGAAGGGATTAACTCTCACCCAAGAGCATGTATCAAGTTGCCATGGAGCTGACATTTTTGACAGGACTTTGCATAGCGCACAGCATCAGCTTGCATGGTGGGCCAGTAATAACCCGTCCTAAGCAGTTTTCGGGCAAGTGCAGGGCCATTAGAATGTGCCCCACAAATGCCATTGTGGACTTTGGCAAGTGCCTTCTCAGACTCTTCTAGCTCTAAACACCTAAGCAATGTTTTGTCTAGACCCTTCCTATACAAGTCACCAGAGACCAAAGTGTAGTGTGAAGCATTACGAAGGAGTTGGCATTTTTGGTTGCGCGTGAGGGTTTCAGGAATAACCTGATCACATAGGTAGGAGAAAATAGCCACATAGCGGGAGGAATCGTGACCCACAACAGTGTAGATCACCTGGTTATCTGAGGAATCATAGGCTGGATGGCGCAATTCTTCCACCAGGAACTCAAATCGCGATTCATGTTCTTGTAATTGGAGGATAGATGCTATGGTGGCCATAGCATCAGCAGCCTTGTTTTTTGCTCTATGAATCTGTTGGAATGTTACAAAGGTAAAATAATTACTTAGAGCGTCTACCAACTTTTTATAAGGGATCAACTTGTCATCCTTTGTTTGATATTCATTATTCACTTGGTTCACAACTAGTTAAGAATCCCCATAGATGTGTAGCTCAGTTATTCGCCATTCAACGACCATTTTGATCCCATTTGTTAATGCTTCATACCCTGCAATATTGTTTGTACATGGGAACAATAATTTGTAGGACTTTGGGATCGTATAACCATGAGGGGAAAAAAACAACACCCCTGCTCCTGCTCCATTCTATGTATGGGATCCATCAAAAAACATCTTCCATGTTTTGTCAGTAATGTTCATGATTGAAGCATCTGGAAACTCAATTTGCATAGGTGCTACATCTTCAAGTGGGAAGTTAGCCAACTAGTCAGCTATTGCCTGTCCTTTGATTACCTTACATTCAACATACTGAATGTCAAATTCGGAAAGAATCATCATCCATTTAGCAAGGCGGCCAGTAAGTGCAGCTTTACTTAATAAATATTTCAAAGGGTCTATCTTGGCAATCAAGTGAACTATATGGGCCAACATATAATGCCGAAGTTTTTGGGAGGCAAAAACTACAGCAAGGCATGCCTTCTCTATACTTGTATAATTTAGTTCATAAGCCACCAAAGTTCAACTGATATAGTATATGGCTCTTTCTTTACCCGTCTCATCACTTTGGGCTAAGAGTGCTCCTAGAGAAGAATCCGTAGCTGAAATGTACAGAATCAAAGGTTTTCCCAGAATGGGTGGCATCAAAACTGGCAGTTTTGCCAAGTAGCCTTTGATTTGGTCTAAGCTTTGTTGACAGTCACTGTTCCAAATATGGGTAGATCCTTTATGCAGATTTTTATTGAAAGGTTGAGCCTTATCAGCTAATTGAGAGATAAATCTTCTTATGGATTGTAGTCATCCTTGAAGACCTCTAAGCTGACTGATAGTCTTTGGTGGTGGCATATCCATGATAGCTTGGACCTTTTCAGGGTCAACCTCAATGCCTTTTGCTGAAATGATATAACCTAGCAATTTTCTAGAAGTGACACCAAAGGCACATTTTTTTGGATTCAGCTATGTTGGAATTGTTCCATATGGTCCAATATCAAACTAAGGTCTTTGAGATGTGTGTCTCATTTCTTTGATTTTGCCAATGTGTCATCAACATAGTCTTCCATGTTTTTATGCATCATATCATGAAATATGGTTGTCATTGCTCTTTGATATGTAGCACCAGCATTTTTGAGCCCAAAAGGCATGACATTCTAGCAAAAGGTACCCCATGCACATGTAAAAGCTATCTTTTCTTGGTCTGTTGGAGCTATCTTTATTTGGTTGTACCTAGAAAATCCATCCATGAGCGAGTACATCTCATATCCCGCAGTCATGTCCACTATCATATCGATGTTTGGTAGTGGAAAGTCATCCTTGGGGCATGCTTTATTGAGATCTCTAAAATCCGTACAAACTCATATGGATTTGTCATGCTTGGAGATAGGTACAATGTTGGAAATCCACTCGGCATAATCAATGGCCCTAATGAAGTTTGCATTCAATAGTTTTTCTAACTCTGTCTTGACCAGTAGGGCCACATGTGGATGCATTTTTCTCAACTTCTGTTTGACAGGCTTGACATCTGCTGAGATTGATAAGTGATGCATGATGAGATCTGTATCAAGCCCTGGCATGTCAGAGTATGTCCATGTGAAGTTGACCTTCTTGTCTTGAAAGAATTGAGCAAACTGTGTCTTTTCTTCGTCTGACAAAGATTGAGCTACTTGGATAATCTGAGGACATTCTTCTATTCCCAAGTTGATAGGCTGTGTAGGTTCGACTAGAACTGAAGATCTATCTTGGAAATAGCTTGGTAGACTACCAAGTACCTCATCCGCAGGTGCCTCAGAGAGGTTTTCACCATTAGATACGCCTTTATTTTTACTTTTTTGAGGGTCAGACACTGCCACAATGTGGTTTTCGCCATCTGATCGCTTATTTTTCCTTTTAATTTTTTGACTGAGGTACTTGATATCTGATCCCATCATGTTAACCACGGGTTTTCTGGTGGAAGAAATGATATGTTCAATTGCATTTAGATAAAAAGTGATCTCTAGTCATTTTGGAAAGACCGTATTTCAGGTCTTTGATTTTGGATAGACCAATCTATGAGATCTGGGTAAATTAGTGAGAGTGAGGGAGAAGTTTCAATGTGATTGATATGGAAGGAGTCATCTCTAGTGACCTATGAAGTTGAGCTTATAGAAAATGTCACAAAAGAGTCCAGCTCAGGAATAGTCCTAGAGGAACTAGCATGATCCATTGAGACATGTTGTGAGTCAAACTCATCCAACCCCATACTAGACCGTTCGACTACATCGGGTTGGGTTGCATAGGCATGAATGACATCCACCCCTAGCTCAAAAGATGCATCAGAGAGGCTTTCCCACTCATACTCATGAGAATCTGTACTTTGACCCCTATCTATGAGATGAGCAATATTCTACCTAATTTGTCCTCTATTTATGTCCTCAGAAGTAGACCCTTCTTGTTCCTGTTGTTGGGAGGTAGAAGCTTCTTCATTATTAGCAGTAACTATTTATTCTCCCCAAAGGAGGGAAGTGAGAGGAACAAAGTATTTGTCTTGTGCAATAGTAGCAATTACGAGAGAGTTATCATCCTCTAATTCACTAGACATGAGTAATCTTCGATCACAGTTTGGTGTATTATTGTCTAGCCCAAAGCCTAGACCAGCGGTGTCTCGAGCATCATGACCTTGAGTGTGACTTAAAGGTTCAACTAGAGCATTCTTACAACCAGTTAAGGACCCGTGGCCCTGGTAGCCCATTTTTGTCAAAAATTTATAGCCTTTTCCATATTTTTTGGGAGGAATAGGGGTACTCATTGTAACCTCCTCGACTTCCTCTTCTCTGTATATCCAATCCCTAATGGCTTGTTCTTCCTTCTCTGCTTCCAGTGGTATGGAAGATTGCACAAAAGTGCCAAAAAGTGTCATAACAGAAGCAGAAGACTTCTTTGCAATAGTTGGTTTCCCATAAGACCGAGGGGAAATCGGTAAGGCAGCAATAGAGTCGAAAGTGTACTCACCCATACCAAGGCTCATCATTTTCAGTTTTTGTTCATATTCTATGAAAGATGGTGCTAGCTCATGAGAAGAGTGATTGTGCGGGACTAGCATTTCAGCGGTAGATAATGTGTTGATAGACATGCAGTTGTCGCCAGGGACAACCACTTCAGTACCATTAAAAGGGAACTTAATGCACTAATGGTATGTAGAGGGTACTGCTTGCATATCATGAATCCATGGTCAGCCCAACAACAAGTTGTATGCAAGTGGTATGTCTAAGACTTGGAAAACGACATTCTTCTCAACTAGACCAACTCTGATTGGAAGTACAATTAGACCTTTAGAAGGCTTTTCAACCTCATCATAGGCCTTTATAGTGATCTTGCGCTTAGGATCGATAGAAAATTTAGACATGCCCAATTGTTGGATTACATTGAATGAAATGATATTTAACCCTGCACCATTGTCTATCAAGACTTGACGGACATGGGTACGAAAGATTTGAACTTCGATATGAAGAGCAAGGTTATGGGGATGACTGAGAGCTCGGTCATCTTCTTCAAAAAAGGTGAGATAGTGAGGCGAGGAGATGTTGTTCACCATAGCTTGGAATTGTTCCACATCAATATCTGTGGGAACATTGGCAGAACGTAAAGCTTTCTCAAGGATATCCCTGTGCAAAGGAGATAACTCTAGCAATTCAAAAATGGAGATTTGTGCTTGCGTGCATTGTAGTTGGCTAACAAGATCATAGTTGGAGATTTTGAAAGTAATTGGTTGTTTAGACGATGAAGCATTTTTAGGATCATTAGCAACTTTTAGGACAACCTTAGATTGCCCCCTAGTGACAGCGTTGAGTGGTTCACCTTGAGAAGATGAAGACTCAGCCACCCGGAGTACCACCTTGGGTCTAGTATCAGTATGATCTTGAGGAGTGGATCGTGTCCTTAAGACCACTCTTGGTCGTTCATCTTCAGCATCATAATTTGGCCAGTTGTCATTGTTGGAGCTTGCCATACATACGTATTCAATGGGCTCAAGCATGATTATAACATTATCAGTGTCAGCATAAGCATAACCAATTTTGGCGTCATGATTCTTTTTGGCAGCTACCCTTGAGGTCTCACCCTTTTCATATTCAGGTAACGGTTTTTGGAAAGCCTTATGATCAGTATTCTTAACAAGGCCATCTGTAACAACTTTGCCAGCTTCGATGAGGTCTTGAATTACATCTTTGAGTTTGAAGCAATTCTCTGTGTTATGTCCCTTACTTCGGTGATAGCTGCAAGTATGATCTTCTCTCCACCATGGAGGTCTAACAGGTGGATCGTAAGGATGTGAGTTGTTTGGAAAGGTAACCAATTTGTTTGCAATTAAGGTTTTTAAAACCACTTCATAAGGTTTGACCATAGGTGTGTAAACACGTCGCTTCTTTGCAAATTTAGAGCCTTTGTCAAAGGTTTGTGGTTTCGAACCTTCTTGTTGCTTTGTTGCATAGATGGCATTAGAAAGGTTAAATGCATGTTCCTTAGTCTTAGGAGTGTCCACTACTCTGTCATTGACAACATACTTGCTTTTGTTCCAAGGTTTTCCTTTGTCTTTACTGTTTCCATTGTTAATTCTATCCTTGTTTATGGCAATATCACCTCTTTTGATAGCAACATCCTCAATGCAATATGCACTTTCTACCATGGCGTTGAAGGATGTGAATAACTATTTTCTTAGATCAAAGTATAATTCGGGTACAAGCATATTAACAAAAATGTCAATTTTTTCAGCCTCAAGCACTTGCCGAGGATACCGAGAGTATAAAGATCTCCATCGTTGGAGGTATATTGCAAAAGATTCTCTTGGTTTTTGTTTGATGTTGCATAAGTCTAGCACAGTCACAGGATGTTGAATGTTGTATGAATATTGTTGGATGAAGCGTTGCGCAAGTTTGTCAAATATTTTAAGAGGAGGACTCAATTTTGTGAACCATTCCATAGCTTGTCCTCTTAGACTTCTAGGAAACAAATGCATAAGAAAGGTGTCTTCATGCATAAAGTCCATGCTAATAGCATAGAAATGTCTCACAAGGTCATGAGGGTCACCATTTCCATTGAATTTGTCATACTTAGGAACCTCTATATCCTTAGGAAATGACAGCATGTATAGACTCCTATCGAATGGAAGAGCGCAAATCGAGTCAACAAATGATGTCTTAGGTGGCTCCTTTGAAGTTTGTAGTTGTGCAAATTGTTTCCTTAGTTCCTGTATTTCTTCCCTTAAGATTTCAGCCTCAGTGGGCTCTTGCTTTGGAATAATATGTTCAACATTAAAACCTTGAGGGAGTTTCGATCCCCTAGCTGTCATGTATCAGAAGTATTGGTCTCCATTTTCCTCTAAAGCTCTGAGCATTAGTTTTTGGGCGAAGCCATCTTGTTGAAATTTGATCACGTCTTCGCTAGTTACTTCTTCATCACTATCATGATGAGATGGTTTAGGTGAAGGACATGCACCAGCAACAGCTCTAGGAGTCCTTGGAGGTGTGTGATTACCATCATTATTTTCAAAGGGATTTCGAGGACAAGTTCCTTTATATCCTTCATAGCGTGCCTGATTATCAGTTTTAGCTTGTTGATTTTCTCTCTCCATAGCGTATATAGCCTCCAAAGTCTTTTGGGTTTCATGTGCTTGTTCTTCTAAGCAACGTTTAATTTCATTAGGGTGCACCATAGTGACTATACCACTCGTATCCTTGGGTGTCTCAAAGGGTGTACCAAATGGATTTTCAAAACTATAAAGTGGGTTGTGCCGAACATTAGCTATTTGTGTTTGAGCAAATTCAAGATTCTTATCACAAGGTTGTTTGCGAGGACGTTTGGGTGGTGTTTCCAATTTCTTGAAAATGAAAGGCGTGTGGCTACTGTTATCAACTTGATATCTAGTTGTGGACGACATGTAAAGAGTTTTCTTTGTTTAGTAGGACAAGAAGAGCGAGCCAAATTTGAAGCTTTTACGATCAGGACTAGTCACTTGTCAAAATGTGATAGATGGCTTGTCAAACAGTGCTCAAGATCTTACAGCATGGGTGACTCAAGCTGAGCGAACGAGCGAGAAGCTCAATAGAAGATAGCTAGAATAAAATAATAGCTGAATTTTGACAAGTGATTCATCAAGACATTTCAAGACTTACATTCGATGGACTAAAATCATCTTTTCGACCTAGGAAGAATTCTTCACATACTGATACATAGCCAGGATCAAGGGTGACTAGCATGACTCTCCTTAGGCCAAACAAATCCAATGACAAACTCTGTTTTTGATCCAAAATGACTCAAGGCGATACTTTCTCAAAAGGAGGGTGACATAAGTTCAGCAAACAGTGTCGCACGATAGAATTTCAGGAACAGTGCGACATATTTTGTTCAGATGATAGATATTAGGCCCGAGTGCGATAGAATCTTGTAAATAACATTTTCAAAGGCATGCGACAGAATTTTTTGAAAAAAAATGTCGCACGATATTTCTTCTGAAAGCGTGCGACAGAGTGTCAGTTTTGTGCAAAAAAAGTCAATTTTTTTGGTGTAAAGTTCGTTTCAATTTGTCAATCAGATAGTCATTTTAATCAAACAATGTTTCGTTTCAGTTCATATCAGTAAATAGCAAGGTTTGCAAATAGTAAGTGTTGTAACATGTCTCAAAACAATTGATCAAGGGTAAAAACAACCTTGTCAATACGCATTTGGGATATCAGAACGGCCTTCCTAACAACTTTTTATCGAAATGTTTATGTTGCAAGAACGTTAACACTAGTCAAAACATCAAAAACAATAGCCAAGAAATCTACCTTAGAGTCATGCTTCATTACTCAACAACTTGGCCCACGCTTGATGCTCCTTCACCTCACACCAAGTGGTTTCCCACAAGAGATATTGGCTTTGTCATGGAAGTGCCATAAGCACAACCAAGGGAACACATATAGTGAGTGTAAATCTTGGGGTGATCCAGGTAGTCCACTAGGATCGATCCTTGCACCAAGAAGTTGAGCGGCTAAAAAAGGTAGTTACTAACTTAGGGTTTTTAGATCGGGCTTCTGTTCATAGTGTTCCTCTTGCTCCCAATTACGGGACACCTCACCTTACGATGAGTAATCGATCTCGCGATCACAAGAGTACCTTAAGCATTCTTTCCTAGTGATCTCCCTATGGTCGAAATCACATAAGCGATCACACTAGGCAAAGACAAACACTACGTCTACCAAAGTTTTGTGTCCTTGGTAGCCTTGAGTTTATAGTGGGTTGGAAGAGCCAGGTAATCGGCTTGTCCCCACTTGGGTCATTCCTCTCAGGTTGTCTGAGAGCAGGCCCTCTAAAGGATTCTAACTACACAAAGTGGATCAACTTTCAGAAGTCAAGATTTTTGGTTCACCGCAAGGGTGAAGAGCATACTCTCCTATTCTAGTCATTTTCTCCCAAACACGCTAAGAAGATTCAATTACCCCTTGCTTTTGAAACCAAATGGCAAGTCAAGATTTTTGATTCACCACAAGGGTGAAGAGCATACTCTCCTATTACCAAAAGACTCCAATCACAAGTTTTATGTGCCTAAAAAATGAACAACTTTTCAAATGTTGCACATGGAAACAAAAATCAAGCAAGTTTGGGTTTTTATGCTTTGGGCAGCCCTGCAAACAATGTTAGTAGCCCTTGCGCATTTAAAGCTTTGACATGCATTCTTTTGTATGCAAGGTTTCAATTTTTTTCTTCACAAAGAGGGCAACCTGCAACCACAACTCATTAGCCCAAAAGTTAGCACAAAATAATCACAAAAATCGTGAATTAAACCTCTGTAAAACCACCTAGAAATCTTCTTAAAAATGACAGTCAGCCAGCTAAGAAGAAATTTGATCAAATCCCTCAAGGAACAAGCAAAAAAAAGTCAGGCGATACTTTTTGCTGAACAAATGTCGCGCGATACTTCGCAGTACACGCAGGTGACAGTTTTTGTTCGGGTGACAGTTTTTCATATGTCATGCGACAAATTTTTCGTAGAGAGTGACAGTATGTAGGCTGCGAGAGCGACACTATTTCCAAAAAAGTGTCGTACGACAGTACTGTGAACTATCGTGCGATACTGGAAAAATGTCGCCTAACCCTGTGACTGTAAAAAAAGAAAAAAAAGCAGAGAAGTAAGGGAAATGCAAGCAAAAATAAGAAAAGGTAGGGTGAAACGTACAGTCCTACCCCATGGTGGGTGCCAAAAATGTACACTCAAAATGTGTCACACTCTAAACCATTCTATCCAAACAATTCCATGAGTTGGAATGCTTAGATGTTGGCTTAGAGCTCCCTATCCACGGAGTGCAAGAAGCTAGTATTCAAGCATGAAGGCTCTTAGCCAAGCCTTAAAATGTGCTTTTTGCTAGTAAACCATGCAATGGGAGATTCTTTGAGACAAGAGCAAGAATGCAAGTGTCTACAATGAGTTCCTCAAGGATACAATGCAATATGGAAGACTAAATTTGAATGGAAATGCAAGATGCAGCTATGCTAAACATGGATGAGAGTATTACGAAACCAAATATTTAAACTATGTGAGATTATTGCAAGAAATCAAAGCTAAACTAAAATGCAACTATGCTAAGAATGCCATATGATCTTATGCTAATATGATGGGATGAGAGAATGAGACAAGAAATGAGAAGTTCTCCACAAAGTTCCAAAGAAACCTGTTAGAAAACCTGCAGCATGACAATATTCAAAAGATGGATTGATGGGGAAAGCTCTCTCCCTTTTAAAGTCGTATGGATGGTAGAGATCAAGATGAAGATGGTGGATGATCAACAATGGAATTTGAAAAGAGGAGTGATCCATGTGCACACACAAGTCAACCAATAGAATATAAGTTGACTTGTCATATAAGACAAAAGTCACAAAGCCTTTTCATTTAATTGCAAAATAGAAAAAGGACTTTATATGTGCACTTTAAGTGGGTTAGAAGAATGGGGTCTTTTATTTAATTAAAAGGGGACATGTTCTTTTAATCAAATAATGAACTTAGGATAGCATAGTCAAACTATAAGTTATAATCAAATAAATTGATTATTAGCAATTTGGTCTAGGTAAATGATTAAATTAATTTAGCCAAAATGCTGAGAAGGGGGCTAATAGTCTAGATGACCATTTTTAGGTGATTACACTTTCCATTATCAGTTCTGAGAATTTTAAGTTTAAAACCAGATTGCCTTTCAACGTATAACTAAAATTCAATGAATATATCAAGAACTTGATCCTTGCTATGCAAAAAATAGATCCAAGTTCATCTAGAAAAATCATTAACAAAGGTAAGTGCATACCGAGAACCTTGGATGGAGTTATTCTCCATGGGGCCCAAAAGGTCACTATGGACAAGATGCAACTTATGAGTTGCTCGCCATGATTTTTCACTTGGAAAGGGCTCCCTATGCATCTTACCACTCATACAACCAGTACAAGCAATTTTGGAAGGAATAATGTGAGGCAAGCCATCAACCATATTGCTTTTTTGCATTAAAGTAATATAATCTGAATTTAAATGGCCAAGTCTTTCGTGCCATATACTGAAATCAATGGAAGTATGTAAAGAATATCGTGAACTAGCAAATTCATGGAATTTAAATAAATTGTCATTATCTATTTTAGCATGAGAAATCACTTGTTTAGTTTGAGGATCTATGACATAACATGTATCTTTATAGAATTCAACTTTATAGTCCTGACATAACTGTGAAACAAAAAGCAAATTAGTTTTTAGATCAAGTACATACAATACATCATGCAATTTACCATTAGGAATAGTTATATCACCTAAACCTTCAACTTTACAAGTCTGATTATTAGCTAACTGAATAGGAATGTTAGCAATATCAGGTTGCAAAGAATCAAAAATTTATTTATGAGAAGTTACATGTTGTGATGCACCACTATCAACAATCCATTCTAAAGGTCTACAAAGATTAAAGCTACAAGTAAAAGCATGACGAGAATTAGAACCAGTAGAGTTACCTTTTTTATGATTTGATTTTTGATTATGGTTACTGTTATTCATAGGTTTTTTATCATTTTTCTTTTTAAAACAGTTATTGACAACATGAGCATCTTTACCACAATAAGAACAATGAGGTTTGGAATTCGAATGATTCCTTTGATTATTATTATTACAATTGTTATTATGATGATTGTTATGGTGATTGTTATTATTGTTAGATTTCACATGAGATTTATTGTTGAAATTATTAGAATTATTATTATAGTGTTTGTTATTATTATTATTATTATTTGAACGAAAATTATTATTATTTGAATATTGAGACATAAATGCATGTTCAATTGATTTAAGGGTACCAAACTAAATTAGCTTAGCTTCTTCTTGTCTTAATAAAGTTTGAAAAATAACATAAGTTAACTGAGTAGTTAATGTAGGAATAGCAAGCTGAGCATGAACATTAGTTATAAACTATTGAAACTATCTAGGAAGACACTTTTTAAGAATAATATGAATTAAATGAATGTCATCTAATTGAACACCTAAAGCAATAATTTGGCTTTTAATAGAATCAAATTTCAACAAAAATTCATCCATAGTCTTAAAATCTGTATACCTGAGATCTTCAAGTTGATCCTGCAACTGTATTTTGCAATATTCATCTCCACTGTCATATTTGGTTTGCAAAATTAACCAAGCATCATGAGCTTTAGAACAGTGAGCAATTAACATATATAAATATGGAATAATGGAAATACTGATTAATCCTAAGGATTCTTCATTTTTAAGTTTCCAAGTATCTTTTTCATCTTGAGTAGCCGTTGAACCGGGTTCAACAGAAGGATCAGTAGCTATCTTGAAGAGGTGTTTAAAACGAAAAATGAACGAAATGTGAGTTTTCCCATGAATGATAATTAGTATGATTAAGTTTTATTTCTGGAATTAAGGTTGACATTTTTATGAAAAAAAAATGTCCCCCTTAATAGCAATATGACTTTTTTTTAAAAATTAATTGGAATTAATTAAATTAAAGCTTGCTAATAGAACTATGATTAATTGTGAATAAAAGATACAATCTTGCAAAATAAGATGTTAGAATATAATGATTTAAGCTGAAACAGAATAATAGAACCCTGCAAGCAGATGTTAGAAAAAATGATTAGTCTGAACCAAAAAAAAAGATGTGTTATATAATGATTAAAAAGAATTGCTTAAAAAAGAATGTAATGAGTTATAATAATGACTAGAACTTTATGCTTAACTTGCTAAAGGTAAAAAAAACTTAAGAGATGACAACCCTAAATAGAATTTAAAAAAAAAATAGTAATACTTTTTTTCCTTAAAGAACAAAAACAACAACATGCAAACTAACTAAAAAAAAACTTTTTTAGTCAAATGCTAGGAAAGAGAGACGCAAGAGACTTATTAAACTTTAGTAAAACTCTTCACATGCGATTGAATAGCACTAGATTAAAAAACAATGCAATAATTAAAACTACAGATGCGTAAGAATGACAGAACAACAGATGTGTTAAAATAAGGCAAATACCAATCTCACAATGACCAGAGCGCTAAATGAGTCAAATTTTGTATTGACTCCAACTAAACCATGACCAAGAGGGCCCCTCCAAGGATTTGTTACACCCGTCTTTTGCAAAGAGATATCTTTGAAGAAATGACAGCTCTTTGCAATGCCTTTGACGGAATGGAACATACCAGGGATTGAGATTGAGAGTTTTCCAAGAAAATGACCAAGCACGAGAGTGATCTTTAAGGTTTGCAGTATACGTTTCTCTTTGGAAAAAAATGTCTAAAAAATAAACAAAAAATGTCTGCAAAAGAAACGCTTCTTATAACGTCTTAGCAACATGTTACTTGGTAACGTGTTCCTTTTAAAAAGGTTTTCCTTTTTAAAAAAAAGACTAAAAGGAGAATAACAACTGCAGAAAAAGAAAATGTTTGCAAAAAAAAAAAATGTCTCTGCAAGAATGAAATAAATTTGCCTCCGTTGGAAGGAAGAAATATAAAAGAAGTAGAAGTAGAAGTTAATAACTTGGTAAAGTTCTCTGTGAACCCCAGTTACTAGAGAGAGATGGCCCGCCTCCTTCAAGGGAGAAGAAAAAGAAAATTGCCGCTGCACAGGAAACTTCCAATGTAAAGAAGAAGAGATCTAGGAAGAGCCAACGTAAATCCAAAATCGAATTGGAACCATTCTCGGTGCAAACTTACCCTAAGGAGATCTCCGTGCGGGTATAAAGTGCAAAGCAAACAAAAATGCAAATCACTGAGATTTAGGATGATTAAGATATTGTTTTTTAAATACCGGTTGGGAAAAAAATGGAAGTTACTAAAAACAATTGCAAAACAATCACTTCAAATGGGATTGACAGAGAGGTTCCTAATTTGAAAACAAAGATACTAAAATCTCATATATTAAATAGATATATAATTAAGAGATTTTTTAAAAATATATATATATTTTTAGATTTTTTTTATAATATATATATATATATATATGATTTTAATGAAAGAATAATAATTAATGTACAAAAATTGTACAATTAAATACTATTGCATCATAAACACTAGAATAAATGCTTAAAATATGAAAAATTAAAAATTGTATAATAAATGAGAGTTATGTGATAAATTTTTCTTGTTTTGGCGGCATGCCTTCCAAAACAAGAGCAATTTTTTTTTTTGAAATATTGATAGGAAAACCCTTTCGCGGCAAGCCTTCCAAAGAGGGTTAGTCAAAAAATGATGATGAAATAAAACCTACACACACAAGATGTTAGGATGTGCAAAAACAACACAAAATTCTTCTCTCAATAACGTCTCCAAATAAGGTGTGCTCCAATGAATGGCAACCTTCAACACAAAACTTAAAATGAGGATTAGTAACCAAGCTCTGATACCATGAAAGAAACGATAAGATAGAGCAAGGAATGAGAAACAATCCAAGTAAGTTAAGTGTGAAACAATGTTACCATGAGATAAGCAAAATTCAAGAGCATACACCAAGATGGTTCAACAATGGAGACAAAGATTTATAAGGGAAAAGAAAAGAAAACCCCTTGTGATTATTATGAATGAAGGCAAATGCCTAGAGAAGAGAGAGAGAGTGTGTGTTGGAGCAAAATAGCTCAATACAATAACATCAAATTGATGTGTAAAGAAGAAAGAAAGAGGAGCATCTCTTTTAAAGAGATGAGAAAGGAATTGCATGTGTTCGCATGTGTAACTCCTATTTCTATGAATACCACATTCATAATAGGTGTGTGCAAAGTGTCACAATCCTCTTAAGGAGGATAAACTAAATTCCTTAATAAAGGAAAAAAATGAGTTGTCCTCACATGTGAAATAAAGGACAAATAATGACATGTCCTCCACATGTGTACAATAGGACAAACTACATTTAGGGATCCTTGAAATATCCCAATTAAATACATCCAAGGAAAGATTAATGTTTCTACTTCAACATGGTATCAGATCTCTAGATCTTCATGTCCATGTTCTATTTATGATAATTTTGGCTTGGCTTTCAGATCTATCCTTTTTTTCTTTAGAGGGTTTCATTTTTCAGAGTTGTTTTGTATTGAATCTAGGGAGTCATTGATTTTTGGGCCACTTTGAGTCAAAAGGGACATCATCATTGAGCTTAGAGCACCCAAAAGCCCCTATTTTCATATAAAACTTCTCTAATTTGGACACAGTTAGAATTTGAGGCTAAAAATTTTGCTCCCAGATTTGGCACATTTCCTGAGACATCAATTTTTTAGATTTTTTGCATGCAAATTGAGATTTTTGACATGTTTCTTGGGACATTGATTTTCTAAATTTTGTATGCAAATCAAGATTTTTTGAAATTTATGTTTTTGGCACATTTCCTGAGGCAAAAATTTTGTGCTTCATGATAGAAAATTGGGACTTTTTGGGCTGCAAATTGATATTTTGTTGGCATGCAAATCGAGACATTTTTGGTATAGAATTGACATACTTCCCAAGGCAATTTTTGGTGCTAGTGGGCACACTTTTAGAGACAATTTGGCATAGATCCTGAGGTATCAATTCTTTTTCTTTTTCAACTATGTTTTTGGACCTACATGTTGTTTTTTGGCCATAACTTGCTCATATGGACTCTATTTTTTGATCTAAGAGAAGTAATAGAAAGATGATTCCAAGCCCGTCATGATCGTGTAGTTAATTTAGATTTTTGATGCTTTTTAGTTTCTGGTTTATGAAGTCAAAGTTAGAAGTTCTATTTTGCACTTCAGAAGACATATATTGAGAATTCTATTTTTTAGATTCTGCCCCAGGCACATCCCATTCATTTTTTTTTTCTTTTTTTCATTTTGATGGATATCTTGGTTATTTTAGGTCCAAAGATCCATTTTTTTGTTTTAAATGATTTTTTATGGATTACATTATCTACTATATCAGCCTTATGTCTCTTTTAATCTTTGTTGTCATCCTTTTGTAGTATTTTGGAAAACACACTGAAATAAAGTGCCACTCTATTGTATTATGGGATCTTGCACATATTTGTATTTTTTTATACTCACACTACATTATAAAGTGCCTTGGGGGGTTTCATGTTGGCCATATTCACCATCTTCCTTTGTCAAGTGAGTGTTCCTTCCATGACATTAGCCTCATGATGTGTCAATGACATGTTCCATTATAGGTGTTTGTACTTCTTTTGCACTTCGATGTTCCTAATTCTTGTTTTTACATGAGATATTTCATTTCATTTCAATATTCATGTCTTATGTTTCAACATTATAGGAGGGCTATGTTGGTTTTATTGCTTTCTTGGTTTGATGGAGTGAGCTATGTATTCAATATTTGATCATATGTACTAGGCAATTTTAGTGGTTGGATACCTATGCATTTCAGTGAGATGGATCATTTATCATATAGACATTCTTTCATTCCTATTTTTGGAGGCCATAGAGATACCTTCCATCTTCAATTGATTAACTCTTCAAACTTATTCTTCTCCACCTAGTCATTTTCTATATAGTGGAGGTTCACCAAATTAACAGTTTGGTAGTGTTTACAAATTCATGCTTTAGTGGTGTTCTTCTTAATCATCTTTTGTTCCTATCTTCTAGAACATATTTTCTATCTCTTTTTGGAGTAGGATTTTTCCCATGTGGTTTTCTCTATTTCTCCTCTTTTTTGAAATTCGGTTGTGCTTGGGTAACTCATCAGGCTTTGCTGTTGGGACCCAATTTTCTTTTAGCAATAGTTTCTAGATTTTTAGCTACTCCCTAGGTTTATCTTAAGGGGGGTGCTAGAGTAATAAGATATTGCTTTATTAATTAAATCATTTTTATTTAATTATTAAGTCACTTATTATCTCTAGTTTAGTTAAGCTAAATTTTAGATATATAATAATTAATTCTTTTATTAATTATTATCATGCAACCTAGGTTAGATTCCTGTTAGGGTTTTGATCTTCTTTTATAAAGATTGATCTCTTTGTAATTTATTCATTCACTTTTGATAATAGCAATCTTTTTCTTGCTCATCAAGAATGTCTCATCTATGGATCTGGCAATTCCAACCCATAGCTTTTGCTTCTCTCTTTTTATGATAGGTGTTTACATGTAGGAAATTCTCAAGAGCTTTGGAGTTTATCTTTAATCAAATTCAACATCTATTAGTGCAAAAAATAGGTCCATGAGTATAAAATCCACCCAAAATAATAATAATGCATGATTAGCACATAAGAAAATATATAAAAATAGGGTTTTACTAGTTGTACTTGGTATAGAAGATGTATGCAAGCTCCTTGTTGCTGACAATGCAGTTGGCAATATCAAAGTGGTGACTGAAGGAGGCATTTGCACTTCACCATGAGCTAAAATATAAATTTTTAGTAAATACATTTGAAATGGATAAATATCAAATGAGATACTAGCTAGAAGGATCCCAAAGGTTAAATGAATGGTTAAAGGTTTAAGGATACTTACATGAAGGTTGTGTGCTACAACTCTCACCATATTGACCACAGAGTCTCACAAGTGTCACAAAATCTCATAAGAACACATAATATTTTAGATCATGATTTGAAAGATATTGTAAAATATAAATACCTCTTGAACTTTTATTATTGCATAAGATTAATTACTACTTACCATAAAAGGGTTGACTCTACATATTAATTCATCTTTGAGTGACTCTATCTCCTCTCTTTTGTTTTGCTTGAGGACAAGGTTAAGAATTTCATTACTATATTTTTTTATAAGCTGACTAGCCATGAAGAAGGGGTTAGTGCTACATGCGATGTCATCTAAAAATGATATCTCAATTTTAGTTCAAATTTGATCTGCTTTCATTTGCATTTTATCCTATCAATAAGTATCAAGTTGTGACATCAATATTAGTAAAATTCCATCAAAATAACTTTAAAGTCATAAAGAAAAGAACATAATAATATGACATTTGTTTCTATATAATTAGTAGAATTACACTAATTAAAGTTTACCTTTAAAGAAGAAGGTGTGTGAGGAACATCGCCACCTGTGTCTTGTGGTGGATCCATGCCACGCTATGACAAAGATTAGTAATTCTTAGCAATCAACAATGAAATAGAAGTAATAAACTTACCAAAAAAAATATTAATAAAACTCTAGATTGCATATTGGAGTCAATATTAATTGGAGGCAATTGGTTTAAATGTTATGCTTAATAGTTCTATGATAGGAAATTTTTTTGTATCTAGACAATTCAAATTGTAATCTATCAAAAGCTCTTCCCCTGCACTTATTGATTTTATCACACATACAAAAACAAGATTTCCCTTATGTGCCTCAAATATACAATTCAACCACTTATTAGTTAATAGAGGTCAATAAATATTTATAAATCTTGCAATATTCCCTATTACTTTTGGCCTTCCATCAATATACATAGTGAGCATTTTACTTTGATCATTTTCTTTGTATTGTATATAATTTGGTGAAAATGCATACCTACGCATACTTTTTTTATATTGCATAATCCACATCCAATTGTTTTAATTGTAACAAGGTCCCACATACTCCATCAATTCAACAACTTTATTATAACTGGCCTTTATGCCATCAATGGAAAATAGGCCCAAATCATGTAATGAAGATGGAGCTCATTATCATGATATCCGTTATAATAAAGAAGGTGATAGGATGTCATAAAGGTCAGTTATAATCAAGGATAGCATAAAGGTCCTTTTGTTAACAAAAATATTAGTGGTAACTAGAAGTAGTTCCTTGGGTAGTCATTTTTTCTAAAAATGTGTATACCTTAAGGGAACCTTCCTATCACCTTCTTTCACATTATCATAAGAACATGACTCCCCCTTAGCAAGAAAAAATTGTATTGTATTTATTTATTAAATTTTAATCTAATCTTTTGACCTCTAGTTGATCTCCCTATTTTAGACATACTAGATGTCTCACTTTTGTCTTCTATTCCTACATTTTCCTTACTTGAGGAAGACATATAAGACAAATACCCATTTGGTGATACCTATAATCCATAAAATGAGAGAAATACTAGGACCAAAGTTGATGTTGACAGTTAAGAGAAGATATACAAATAAAAAATTGTATCTATAGGGTATATTAACTTATACCTATCGATCCATGTCACTATGCATTGTCCTAGTCAAAGGTATTAAATAGCCTGCATATGTAAATCATTTATCTTAAGTTAGCCAAAAAATTATATGATATATATGCTATAAATTATGTGGAAGACAAAAATTACATGATGCATTCATCAAAATCATTGTATATTTTAAATTTCCTTACCTTTAATTTATGTGTGATAGCTATGCAATATCATTGTATATACTTGATAATAGTAGAGTTCAAAAATTAATAACTTAATTATAAAAACATACAAGTCAAAAAAAATTCTATGAATAAATCACTCCATCATACTTGACATTGATCATCATCTTCATCCATGTCATCATCATCATCACCATCATCGTACTTGTCAATTTGATCATTGTCATCACCACCACCATCTTAACCACCATCATCATCTTCATCAACATTGTTCGGAACATCATCATCATGACCATCATCACCTTGATCATCACCATCCTCATCATCATCATGACTATCATTGTTAGCATCACCAGAGCATCATCTTCTTCTTTTTTATCATTTACTTTGTCTTTTGTTTCTTTAATATCTTATTCTTCCATAACATTATACTTTATCAACCTTCCTCTTGGATCATATATAACAACAAATGACCAACCTAGATTATGTAGAATTCTAAATAAAACACTTTCTCACATTTTCTTGGAAGAACATAAGGCTGATCTCCAACTAGATCAAATGACCCTATATTAATCATTATAAATCCAGTATCATGTTCAATAACAATCCTATCAGATTCATTTTTATTTAGCCATAGCCTATACCATATGACAACATATAGAACTAATTTGAATGAATTAAAGTTGCACTCAAGTATATCATCCAAAATTCTATAGTATTCATTTTCAAATTGTTGAGGATGTATGTCATTTATAGATGAAATATTGGTGACCTCTAAGACTATACTTATCCTAGAATCACAAGTTTTCTTCATTTTGTCTAACTTTTTAATGCAAAATTTATGAACATGGTAGTACATAGCTTTGTGGTGTTTGATTTGTAATTATTCAAACATGTCAAAATTATTTTCATCAATCTATGAGTTGATATTAAACTTATGGGTCATGATTAGTAATCTTATATGTACCCTTCTATCTCTTAAGCCAAATGCTAGATTGAGTACCATCGACATAACATTGGGATCTCCATTACAATGATCTTATTTAACCAATGATGCAATAGTATCCCATGTTAATGAGTGACCATTTTCTTGAGACTATTGAATCCATACCATCATCTAATCTAGATTGTTTGCAATATACAAATGTAGTGCATCCCACTCATGACCAACTATAAAGAAAATAACTAGACCAATTAGAAACAACTTATATTGATGATGGATAAGAATTAATTAACTACAATAATATCTTATAATTATCTCTTACTTTCCTCAATCTACCTTTCCCATCAAGTACTCCCCTCCAAATATATTAATGGAGTTAGGATCACAAATGTGATCTACATAGATCTTTTATACAAAACTTGAGAAAATATTCACTAATGTACACCATGGTTTGGTATGCCATATATCCCTCTACCATAGAACCCTCAGGATGTTCTCTTTTTCAAATAAGCCCTTCATAAGTTTCAATTTTCTCTCAACTATTCACATTGACCTAGTTTGTATAGGTCTATGCAATTCAATCTCCTCAACTTGATGTATGTCATAGTGTTCTTGAGAATTGAGAAAAGTGTAAGGTAGACACTTTTGTATTTCATAATTTCTTTAGATGATAACCAACTAGAAGAGATTCAATACACAAGAACATATAAATGAGATTTTAGATAAAAATATGCAATAAATTACATAAAAATTAAAGTCATAAACATAATATATGTATAAAAAATCTAAGAAATAACACTTCTAACCTCATATATTTTCCAAGATCATATATAACTTGTTTAATATTGTTGTCAAACTAGTGTGGGGGGATAGAGGTAGGACATATTGCAATCATTAAAAAATAATCTTTTCAATATATTATGAAATAATAAAGTAAAAAATATATGCAATTTTACAAATATATTGTAAATAGAGAACATGACTTACCTTGACGAAGGTATGCCAATCATGTGTTTTCAACCCTATCCCAAAATCAACTTTCTTTGATACAAGATTGCTTATATTTGCAGCAAATCCCATGAGAATTTTTTTAATGATTTCTTTCAATGAATCATTTTGTTGCTTTATTAATAACCACAGAAGGACACTCATATTTATGTGATCTCCATTCCTATTTGATTCAATAAAAATTTTCAATGCATGATTGGATTCATGAATGCCATTACAAATTTTTGCAATTTTTTCTCTATTGTACCTTCCATCTAATATTTTCCATAGTGTCTCTATTACATTCTTTCTAATATTCATAGCATCAAATAAATGCATGATTGGGAGATCATTGTACGATGGTAACCTACTATATTGATTAGGATAAATTTTTATTCTTCTAGTAAGCTGGTCATTGATGCCTTGACAACCTTCACAAGCATCAATTACATCATTACTAAACTAAAGAGAATATCAAAATATAAATTTCAAACTTTACACCACAAACTAGACATTACTTCGGTGATTTAGTTGATTGTATTCTAACTTCCATAGATGAGGTGTCATTATTCATGGCCTTCATGTAATCTCTTCTTTCCCATCAAAATTTTTTTTTTACTAATTCAATACTTATGATTATTGTAGAGAAAGTGCCTAAACTCATCAAACACCTGCTTTCCTAAACTTCTTGAATGACAAGATTTCATCTTCAGATTGCAAATTGGACATGCAAGTTTTCTCTTTGTTTGAAGAGCTAAAAGATCATATAAAATTAGATCATATAGAATTATCATGCATAACTTAGACATACAACAATAATATGTAAGCACTATAACATACCAAAAATATGTGACCTTAATAATATAACATATCGCAAAAATGTGTTAGCCCAGGGGCATCATGTATTTGTCCTATTGATCTAGAGACATCATATATAGTGACCCCATTCCATAACTTCAACAACTCATCAATAAGGGGATCAATATACATGTTCATATGTTTAACTTGGTACTTACCTAGTAATTGAATGAATATAGACATTACATAATTATTATGATCATTTTGATGCATTATTTATAAGTTAATTTAGATAACTATTAAATAAAAAATACCTAGTACAATCATTAACAACATTATGTGCTCCCTCTTTATGGGCATCCAAGGAGTAAAGTTATTGTTAATAACAAAAATAGGCCACATGGAGTAAACAAATCTCATATCTCCAAATGGATTGACATTGTCTGCTACTAATGAAAGCTTGAGATTATGAGGCTCTTCTATAAAGTGTTGCTATATTTTTTCCATGTCTTTAAATGTAGAACCATCTATAGAAATTTGCATAATTTCATCTTGACTTCTATTGCATGCATGATAATTCATAAATTGTGCCAAGCTAGTGCACTTGAATAATAGTTGAAGATGTGGAATAATGGGAATATATCAAAGAACCTTGTAGGACACCTTTTTTGATATTTGATATGACCAATGTCTACTAATATGACAATTATGGCATTCTTTCAAAAATTCATGTCATTTATGATATAGAATATGATAATTGGGGCATGCATGTATTATCTGATACTTCATTCCAATTTGATTCATAATGGTAGATAATTCTTGATATGAACAAGGCATAATGTTTGATGGTGATGACAAAAACTCACCTATCAACCTACAATAACAAATATGAATTGTTAATATAATGAATAGTAATGGTATGCTAATATTAAAGATGAAAAAAATGGCATACCTTAGCATATGTGACATTTCTACATTGGATAAATTAGTCATAACCTTCAAGTTCACCAACAACACTATAGTAGAGAGAAAAGTTATTTGGGAGCCTTGGTATAGGGGCTCATATGCCTTTTTAAGTATAGGTATATCAAGACCATCTTCATCATCATTATTAGATGTACTAGTACCATCATCCTGATCATCTTGATTAGTTGCACCAATACCATCTTCTTCCATGGGAGCATTATCCTCAGCTTGGATATTCACACCTCCATGTTCCTCCAGTTTGAAATTGATATTCACCAATTAAAAAAAATCATGGCCCCCTTCAACTTCACCATTTTGACTATAATGACTATGGATTGTTGTGATTAAAATTCTTTGATTCTTTGAGCCCTCACACTTTTTTAAAGGACAATTACATTTATCAACTTTTCTTCAAAACCAAGACCACAATCTAGCAATTGTCTCTTTATTTTGTTCTAGGTTCATATTTCCAGGCCTGGTCTTTATCACAGGAAAATATATCCACAAAAATATTGGACATGTTTTACTTAATGTTTAAATCTACACATATGGTTTTAAAAGAAAAATTTGGTGTAATTAATGTGTATATCTCCAAAAATATTGAAAATCTTGTACTTAATGTTTATATCTATGCATATGGTTTTGAAAGAAAAATTTGGTCTAATTAATGTATATATCTACAAAAATATTGGACATGCTATACTTAATGCTTATATCTTCACATATGGTTTTGAAATAAAAATTTGGTCACCTTGCTCAAAAATGCAAAAAGTTGTCATATTTGACAAGAAATTGCAAATATGCAAAAACTATAATTTTGGAAAAGTTGTCAAGAATGTCTTTTAGGCCTCTCAACATTAATAACCATCAAAATCTGGTTTGAACTAACTAGATGAAGGTATTTAAGACTCATTGTGTCCATTTCATAACTGATCCTCAAGTTGTATGGAAGAATCAACATTTTATGAAGGAAAAAACCTATTTTTTGGAGCAATTTTTTTTTTATGGCTTTGTATGGATTGGTACAAATGGTGCTTTTATTCTTGTGATACCTTTCATTTTCAATTGATTTGGTTGAAATTGATTGAGTTTGGAGGTAATTATAGAAAAAAATTTGACTGTAGGTTTGAAACCCTCATTTCAATAGTTTAAAGCCAAGAGATGATCATAACTTGCAATTTCACCTTTGGAAATTGATTCCCTTTGGTAAAATTCAAGTAGGTGGGATGAATTTTGATACTTCAAAGGCTTAGGATAGGAAAATCCCATTAGCCACTTCAAACTTGATGCCTTAGGCTAAATATGACTATGTATTTAGCCTTAGAATGTTTTTTTGAGCAAGTAATCAATAAGGGAAGATTGTGAGTTAGATTTTATAGATGAAAAATTTAATTCTTGGTTTGTAGGAGGTCACCAAACTAATAGATCAGTTTTATGCACCCAATAGAGGTCGTTCTAGCAAGCCCTAGCCTAATTTGATCACATAGGTTAAAGTGTTGTTTGTAGTTGCTTGTATTGGGAAACTAATTATTGTTGTTTGGGGAAAAGTAAGGATTGTATCTAAACTTTCCAATTCCATCCTAAGAATCCTTGAAACCATAACCTCATCCTTGTTTCTAGAGAGAAATCACTAGGAGAGACTTAGTCTACAAGTAGGCTAAAGGCCACAAATATGATATGTAGGAAGTCAACCTTTAGAAAAAAGGTTGGGTGATTCAAACAAGTGTAAAATCCTTCATATAGGATACTTTAAGTATTGGGTCATCATATTGAGACTCATAGTGCCTTGGAAGGAAGTAGGAACCAATAAGTAAATTAGGAATCTTGAAGGAAGAGTAGAAGTTTGAGTTGATAGTGCATCAACACTTTAATCCATATTTGAACTTTGGATTGGGAAGAAGTTTTATTGTGTAACTCTACATCATAAATTCTCAAGAAGAAAAATCACAAGAAAGTTGTTACCTTGAAACACACCCTCTCACAATACTATGGGATGTAACAAAAAAAAATCTTTTTAAACAAATTCAAAAGGACATTGTTATGTTAGGCATATTGGTTTATAAAAAACTCTTTGGAG
The DNA here is from genome assembly GCA_028749045.1 of Cupressus sempervirens. NCBI lineage: Eukaryota > Viridiplantae > Streptophyta > Pinopsida > Cupressales > Cupressaceae > Cupressus > Cupressus sempervirens. The sequence continues at coordinate 509,796,619 of CM053787.1, read as the reverse complement.
AGGGGTTATGTTCATGAAAATATCATATTATCAAATTTATGGTTAGGGAAATACTCTAGATTCAAAAGAGGGCCATTATACATAAAATCCTCACTTATGATAGAAGAGGAAGGCTCCGGAATATGTTTAGAGACAACAAAAAACCCGGGGATAAATCCCTTTAAGATATTTAAAAGAAATAAAAGAGTGAAACATGGATTGCAAGAAAATGGTCATTTTGTGGTAGTCCTAAGTGAAATCTTGAAGGTAAGTATTTGAATGTGTGCTTTGAAATATTGATAGGTGTAGGAGTTGATGAAATCCAACTCCGCAGTCGCCAAGATCACCTACATGCAAATAGCTTGCTGAAGAGAAACCGAAAGAGCAAGAGCATGAAGCAAACAATGCAAGAGGAAATATTTCACAATAGGAAAATGAGATTGCTATGTGAATTGAATCATTTACAATGTGAGAGAGACCGTTGAAAAAGGCCTCATGGAAGCTTGTAGAACAAGCTGGAAGGAGGTAGAGGACAAAAATGACAACTCAGCACATATCCTCAAAAAGTGGAATATGCTAAAAAAGGAGAAAACTCCCGAGTTGTCAACAACAACCACTACATGCATTAATTACTAAATATGCATTAACCTAAGTAAGCTTAAGTAATAGAATAAATAATTAATAATTAATTATTTACTCTAACAATAGGTTCATCAAAGGATTTATAACATGTCTTGAACCCTTTGAGTTGTTTGCAAAATCACATTGTAAAGGATTAGTAGTAGGATCCTAACAAATTGATGAACTTTAAATAATAGGACCTTGGAATTGGATAGTATAGTGACCCAAAGAATTAACAAACTTATCTACAAATGAAGAATCTTGTACTTGTATTTTTTGTTCCCATAGCCCCCACTTGGAATTAATTGATATCTTAGAGGGAAATAGATTTTAAACTTTCAATAAAAAGTGGAATCTTACCATTAAAGTAGGAAATCTAATCAAAGATAGATCATGCCTTAGGAAAAATCCCATTTTGTTTGCAAATATTTCAAGAAGATTTGAATCTTAGTATTCTAAAGGAAGTGAGGGGAAGGAGATACAAAAATACATGAAATAAGAAGTTGCTAGCCCAAATTTGAAGTTTGGAATCCAAGGCATTGTAAACATACCATAACCTTTACATAACCAACCTTTGTTCTTATGGACAAAGTCTTGATTTATTTTTGAATGAAATATTGCAATGCAATATTCATATTCTAAATCGATATATGTCCTCGATTCCTAGCCATAATTTAATAGCCCAATCCAACATCTCCAAAATTATCAAAGGAGAATCAAAAAACTTACCAATAAGGCATCGTTCTTGAGGTGATGTTATCTTGGATGAAAGAAGTTGTTTAGGAAGAGATATTTGAATGCCACTAGTGGCAATCACACCTATTATGATTATTTCGAGGCTTCTCTTGGTGATAGGCATCAACAAGATGTGTGTGTTAAATATTTGTGATACAAAATTCATTATTACACAATACTAATAAAATTCATATTTGAATAATTCCTTATCAATATGATTGTGTTCTTCATGTCCTATGATATGATATATCTATTATATGTGTTCATCTTTTCTTATAATCAACTATTGATGACACATGTTGGTAGTAGATGGTTATTTCAAATAACATTAAATTTGTTAGTTTTGAATGTAATTTCTATGTTCAATATGCAAATTTGTGAGATGATGTGATGTATCCATAATAAGTCAAATTGGTAGTCAATATATTATTAATGAAAACGATCTTTGATTTCTTTATTTACTTGATCATGTGATTTGGATATATCTCATCATTCAAGACTTTTTCTTTAATTCATATGACATCTTGTAATATATCCATCATATTTGTTCCATTTCCCTTTAATGGTATCTCTTTTCAAAAATGATGACACATGTTAGTGGTGGTTGCTTTCAATCAAGTTGTGATAAAAATAACCTTTACTTTCTACTTTATTTGACTTACTTGTCAAATGGATGTGTTTCATCTTTTCCTTCTATTGACATGGCATGTAATGATATCATATATCTATTGTATTTGTTCTCCCTTTTCTTATAATCAACTCTTGTGAAAGAGTTAATTCATTAAAAAAAATTAGTGATGGAGGCAAAGGCAATGGTAGTGGCAAAGACACACTTTTTATTGGTTCATGGAGGATGTCATGGAGCTTGGTGTTTGTACAAACTTCTCCCTCTTCTAAGAAAGGTAGGCCATAATGCCAATGCAATAGATTTTGCCTCCTATGGAATTCACCCAATGGATGCGCATCAAGTTTAAACATGGTCTGACATAAATCGACCACTTATTGAGTTGTTCAACTCTCTTCCTCCCCATTGAAAAGTATTATCTCTACACTACTTCTTCTTTTTTCCCCTCAATAAAAGATCTTTCTTACTTCCATTTGGTTTTAATTTGTTGGATGGAGGTAATATTGGTGGATTATAGTGTTAGAAGCATAACTTTGAGCTCAATAATGGAGAAATTCTCGGAGAAGATCAGAGTCATTATATTTGTGACAAAATTTATGCCTCTTAGTGAATTGTTCAACAAAATTAATGTTTTACAAGAAAATGTACCTAAAGAACTATTAGTTTAGAAGAAACAACATGGATTTGAAATAGTATAGAAAGTGCTTAACATGAGAGGTCTACAAGTGAGGGTGTTGACCAATCTTGAAAACTTGAATGTTGAAATGAAAGCTATTGATGATTATTTTTCTTGGTCCACATTATTTTTTTGTAGGATCTTGAGGTAAGTCACTTAGCATGGGTTGAGTGTTTTATAATTTTATTATTTGGATTCTAGAATATATATGCAATTAGATCAATTTTTCTATTGTGCTAAGATGTAATAAGCACCTTTAAAAAGATCTATCTATATATTAAATTAAATTAAATTAATTTTTAAATTATATTTATGAAACCCCTAACATTAATTAATTTTTTTTTTAAAATGATATTCTACTTTCCTTCTAAAATTCAATCTTTATATGTATTTGTAAAAAAATCAATCTGACTTCAATTTACATAAGCTTGTCCATTCCATTTTCTCCACAACTTAAGTAGAAAGAAGGGAAATCATGGAGTTCTACCATTGATATGATAGCTGAGATACATTAAAACAAGAAATAATTCAATCTTTATATGCATTTGTAAAAAAATCAATCTGACTTCAATTTACATAATCTTGTCCATTCCATTTTCTCCACAACTTAAGTAGAAAGAAGGGCAATCATGGAGTTCTACCATTGATATGATAACTGAGATACATTAAAACAAGAAAAAATTCAATCTTAATATGCATTTGTAAAAAAATCAATCTGACTTCAATTTACATAAGCTTGTCCATTCCATTTTCTCCACAACTTAAGTAGAAAGAAGGGCAATCATGGAGTTCTACCATTGATATGATAACTGAGATACATTAAAACAAGAATTTTTTATTTGAATTAGACCTTGTTTGTAAGACAAGAAACTCCTAATCTAAGAAGGTATCTCACTTTTCAAATTGGATAGGCGCTAGTGATTTTTATTTTTTGTATTTGCAAACATATGATTAGTGGATGTTTTATTTACTAGATACTATGGATTGTGCCTCCATTTATTGAATGGATTTTAAAAAATAGATACTTTCATTAGATTGAAACTAGGGAAAAGTGAGATGGCATTTTTGGGAGAAGTTAGGGAAAGAATATTTAAGAAAATGATTTAGGTAGACATAGTTTGATAATTTGTGTCATACTAAGGATTATTGGAAAGGAATTATCCCATCTATAGGATAGATAAAAAATAAATGCAAAGGTCATTTGTGTTTGCATCAACCATCCTCCACATTAATAATAAAAATTCAATTGTCTATGATTTGTGTATGACAAGGCAATTATTTATGATATGTAGATGTCTATTAATGAATACTTTTCTTGAAGGACTAAAACTTGAAATAGAGTTAAGCATCTAAAATTTATATTTTTAAGGAGACTCATATTATTATTAGTTCATTAAGGGTGAGGAGTATTTTTAATTGTAAATTAAATTCACTAGAAGTTGCATACGATAATATGACATTTTTCATTAAAAAAAAATGCATAGATACACTTTAAGTATTCCAATTCAACCAATAAGATCATGATCAAAGAAATCCTATAGTTTTCCATATTTATTCTCTTATTATTTTATACAATGTGAATTAGTAGGTAATATTTGAATTTTTATTCTTTCCTTCGTATCTTAGTAATTGTTTAATATTAAAAACAAGAATTGCATCAAAAACTTCCACAATTCAAAATTACCTTAACTATAACATATCAATGAAAAATACCATTTCTAAAATGAAAAGAGAGAGATTTTTCCATTGCCTAAGGAAAATTAAAATTTCTCTTGTTTTCCTCATGATGGAATTCATTGCAAAGAGATTAGTTGGTAAAGAACATATAAGCACCATTTCTATACATATTTATATTCCAAACTCTATATCAAAATATGGAATCCAAGATAGCTTTAAGAAACTTTTTTACAGGAAGGAATTAGCATGGTAGATTGCTTATAAAAAGTAAATATTAAATGCAATTGTTTAATTCAATCCCAGAAAAATAACAATAGTTGGCATTTTTGCATATCTAGGATAACATACTGATAAAGAATACCAAACAGTGCAGTAACCTAAATTCTAATGTGGATTTGAACTAGAGTGCTAAAAATTGATACATATACTTAATGTTAACATTATCAAAACAAGTGTTATTATTAATCATGATAAAAGGAAGGATAGTCATTAACTTCATTCTAGACTTTAGAGTTTTACTTTAGTGATTCTATTTATAATGCAAACATTCAAATCTGTATAGATGATTAGATCCAAAAATGGGTAAGATAGTAGTGTGGCTCCTTTTCATCACCTTCACATGGAATTTTTTGCCTTTTGAAAGGTGGATCATGGTGGGATTTCAACCTTTGACCCTTCACCTCTAATCCTAAGCATGAAGTCTTGTATACAACTTATAACCTCCTTTTGCATTTACTTGCTTTCTACCTATTGGTTGTTTTTTAGACTACTAGGTACCTTAAACCCAATACTAGAATACATAAGACAAAAAAAAGCCTAAGGATTATCCAAATCCTATATTTAGTGTGATCAATCTCAACTTTTGGACCAAATTCAATAGAGTATAATAATACTCCCTTCACTTTAGGCTCTGTAGGGGCAAGGTGGTCAAACCTTAGGGATTTATCTAAAAATATTTATGATATTCTTCTTCTTCAAGACTATTACCTATAGCAAAAAATGGTCACAATCTTATTACATTTGTAGTAAGCTTCTCGATCACAATGGCTACTTATAATCAAGAGGAAAGATATTACAAATAAGGGTTGACTAGCAACTTTAGTTCTTCATTACATAAAATGGAAAATTGATTTTGATTGATGTATATATTTTGCAATCATATAAACCATCAACTTGCAACTAAAATTAAGTGATTAGTTCCTTGTCCATTTTTATATAGAGTCAATACTAGTAGTTTTAGATCTATCTACTTGACTTACAAATAAATTTGTCAATAGTGAAATTTGAACTTCATTCTTATCATATCCCTCTCATATACCCAAAACCCTACCACTTATTGAAAGTAATTACTTAATTCTTTGAACTAAATGCAATCAATAAGAGATATAAAGTCTATCTAAATTGTATTAAACTGAAAGAACATTGCTCATTTTAATCTCAAAATCACATATATGTAAGGAAGGAGACAAAATTCATATACACAAATATGCAGAAATTCCCTTTTGTATTAATTTCCTTTGATGATACATAAAACACTTGATATAGAATCATGGTATAACTCAAAACTTGGAAATTTTTTAGCATTCATATTCATTTTTATCTCAATTTCACAAGTTTTAACACATTCATATAATCACAAAAGACTAGACTAACTACAAAAAAAACATAGATTTAAAAATATACAAACTTCCAATGTCAACTCCCCATCCTATAAATCCTTATATAGGATTGAAAAAAGCTACAGATGGGAGGAGAACACATGTCATTACCTTAATGGAAAAGAAAAAAGGAAAGACATAAACAATAATATATCAAAAACATTCTCCTGTGCTTGATCCAAAATTAGGAGAGTAGTTGAAAAGTCAACAAGTGACACTTTATTGCAGTAACTTTATCTTCAAACCACCTTGTCTTCTTCTACCATCTGCTTTGACAAAAGTTTCAAAATTTGACATGAATATTAATGAGATTTTTATTCTTCTGGTGAAGTTCTTAGTGTATCTAATCTTATCTTTTAATCTCTTATTACCTTTAACCTTAATTATTTCTTAATTGCTTCCTATTGGTAAGGCCTTTATTTCTCCCACCACTTCCCAAACATAAATCTCTCACTTGGTGGGCCACTCTATGTTTTTAACTTCTTCCAAGTCCTTAGTGGCTTTGGTCCACATGGCATCTGTGATAGCTTTAGACTCAACTACAATTTTGTTCAAGTCTAACTCCACTCTAAATAAGGAATCAACTAGTTTATTGAAAGGGGCATCACTGATATCTCCAAAAATTGCCACTATGGCCTCTTAAGTCAAAATGGCACCAAAGGAATTATACCATTCCTACCAATCCTTCATTGTCTTAGTAGCATCCAAAATTGGTGCTATGCAAGGTTGAATTCCCTAAGATAAAACTTTCAACTTTCCTTGGATGAATTGTAATTTTCTAGTGAAGAAGCCTATTAAATCTTTAACTATTTCCATGCTCTCCTTCACTACAATTATCTTATCAAGAAAATCTAGTTTTTTAGCCATCAATACAATAAGCCTCACTAAAAATTGAGCTTATGGCCCCCACAGATTGAATGTGGGTGATAGTCATGAAAGTGCCTCATTGCAAAATTGCTCAACACTTTGTAAAGCAACATAAAAAGTATGAGTTTGTTGTGATATACTCTTTAGAGTCTCAACCATGTGGCTCATCACATTCTCTATAGAAGTCTCTTGCCTCCTATATAGTCATGATTTCACTCTCAAGATCATAGGCTTGAAACTTTTTAACCAGTTCTAACTTTTTCTCGTTTGATTCTCCTGGCTTCATTTTCAACAAAAACTCACTCTATTTTATCTTATTCAAAAAAAAATTGAACTCTATTGATTTGATGAATTCATCATCCTCTATGAACTTCTGGGCTTGGATGATCTATCATCCAACCTTGTTGTAGCTAGTTCTAAGTCTTGTATTTTCTACTACAATAACCCTATCTTGTATATAGCTTTTCCTCAAATCAACAAAGTAATGACTCTTTCTTGGTGACCCATGATGCCTTAATAGGTTCATCTTCCTCTATTTCCTCTTCAGGGATTACATCAAGTTTAGGGATGTTAGGACATACTCTCTCTTCCTCTCCTAGGGGTCCCTCTAGCATTTGGGCCATGATTTCAGCATGGTCACTAACCATCTTCCTAATTCTATGAGGATAGGGGATATCCATATAAAATCCCTTGAAATTGGGATCTATTCTCTTCATTTCCCTTTCTACCCTCAAAACATCATCAAGCTTGGCCAACTTATCTACTACCTCCCCCTCTACAAAAAAAATTAGGAATTACATCCTCATGGGGTATCTCCTTGATATTGGGCAATACATAGTTCCATATTTATTTAAGGTTGTTCTTCATCCAATTATCAGGATCATACATCCCATGAGAATTGGTTGACAGGTTGAAGTGGTGGAGGAAAGAGTGAATTTGATCTATGGCCTCTTCTCCATTTGAAAACCCCCCACCTTGAAACATCTACATAAAAATGTGCCTCTATGAATATTAGGGCCTAAGTACTCCCTATTAACCATAAATAATTGTCACATGAATTCAATGATAACTTGTTTGGGGGGAATGAATTTTTGCAATATGTGGGGTGGTTGGGGACAACCATATACCCTAATCAAAGAAAAGGTTGGAAATAGGAATATATCTCCCCAATTATGGTATAATCTCTTACTCTTTGGGAGCAAGGTTGGTCACAAAAGTCTTTTTAGGATTTTAGGGGCCCTAAAGTAAATTTGATATCACATTTTCATAATAATAGTACTAAAATTATTGAAGAAATAATTTTTTTAAAAAAATGGTATGAACTATCCCCTACCCATTTCCACAACTGAATTGGAAACTCTTCATTTGCATTAAAGGTATGATCAATGAAATTAGGGCTTATGTATCCAATATTTTTGTTTAAGATTAGGTGCATCAGTGGTGAGTAGTGACGGAACTTGAAATCCTTTATTTCTCCAATCTAAGCTAGTGCAATGTACTCCTTCATCACCTCATGGATATATTAATCATATTCCCCTCCATGGTATGAGTCTTACACATCTCTAGCTATGATAAACTCTACTCCATACACCATATCTGTTCAATCTTTTCCAACCACCTTGTGTACACCATATACTATTTTTACAAAGTAATTCTTAAACTTGTCCAAAGGCATCATTTTATCCACCTTCTTAGGGTAATCACCCATAATTTTTAAGTCCATGTGAATTTGTTATAGCATAACTTCCCTATATAAGCTTTTGTATTTCTCTTAAGTTTCCTCTATGGGTCCTCCAAATCTACAGGCTGGCCCATGTCACCATCCAATCCAAAACCTTTAATGAACGAAGCATGATTTAGTGTATAAAGAATGGTTCCATCTCTCCTATGGAATGATTTGGTGGCCAAATTGTATGACTTGATTAGGGCTTTTACCAAATCAACATTAATGAAAACCTCTGGAAAAATTAATTTTGCCAAGTTCTTCTTCCATGGATTACACATTAGGATCATCTTCTCTCTGTTATGATAGAAATATTTTTAAAGATTAGAAACTATTACCCCAAGGCATGTAGCATCTCTACAAAGAGTATATGGGTCCATCAAAGCATGGTAATTTGTAGCATTAGCATTTGAGGATCCTAGGAAAAAAATTATCCATTCTTCCACCAATTAGTTAGTTTTCTTCTATCTTCTTTTTCCTCCCTTAGAAGTGGAATCTCTAAAACTTCCTTGTCCACCACATAAATCTCTTCAACCTCCTTGTCAAACATTCTAAAATAGTTATAAAAAACTAGGCAAAACTATATCTAGGTGCTAAAAGTAATAATTTTCACGTACTAGAAATTCTATAACTACTTAGATTTTCTTCTCTTTATGAATGGTAATGTATAACTAATCAACAAAATTTCTTTATAACTTAGTTTACATCATCAACATCCCTTTTCATTTCTTTTCAATGTGCTTGAGCCTTAAAACTCAACTTATTCTATCACCTCAAGGGAGTGTCATCATTACTATTCAATGTTGCACTTTCTGTATATTGTATAAATTTTATTGGTTGGTAGCCCTTTGTCATTTCTAGGTCAAAAAATGAAAAAATTATTTTCATTTCAACTTAGGGTTTACAATCTTATGATTGACCTAGTAGTCAAACCCTTCATAATATCCTAGGCAGGGAATAAATGCCCTTCGATCTTACAATCCCAAGGAATTAGACCTTTCATCACATCATTGTAAGCCTTTGAAAAAGTCTTTAAAATCTTAGATATAATAGCTACCATGATATTAGAGCTTATCTTAAACATCCTTACAATCCTATGATCACACTTTAATTGACCATTTCATAGCTTTGGCAAGAATCCTTCTCACCCCTATGATGTTACAAGAAATTGTTACCCCCCTTCATCTTAACATTTTTGACATCAATTTTTACCTCTATGATCTCCTAATACACTTTCTATCATAGCCTCATAATACCTTTTAGCTACCCTTGAGATCTAATGGAACACTATTTTTCAAAAGATCAAAGAACATGATCCGTCAAATCACAAACTTATGTAAAAACATCTTTGGTCTCATCAGCTTGATGTGTCATCCACCTTGTATATGTTGCACCATCTAACCAATCAAGATAGGAAACACATCACATTTATGACACTAAACTGCAACCTCACTTTGTCTTTTATTGCTTTATGATCTTACAATTTCCACCCTCATAGCACCATGATCTTTAAAATTCTCTTCCCCAATATTACAACTATGGCATTTAGCATACCATCAGAACACTTTACAAAAGACCATTATGATGCCTTGATTATTGGCATCTTCTATCTTCTTCCTTATATTCTCATACTTCTATGATCTTATGACAAGCCACTTATTACTTGGTCATAATCCCTCCTTTCTTCTTCTACAATACCCCAACTGCCTATGTATCATAACATCACACACCATGACTTACAACCTTCCATAAAAATGTAAAATACTATGACCATAGAGTATCTTAGGATTAGAGAACTTGAAACACCACTCTACAATCCTCCACTAACCCTTATGTCATAACATCAAGAGAAAGAAAAAGTGATCTTGCAACTAGATGCCAAAGCCATGATTGTAAGATTAGATCTCTAGGATTTGAAGGATATACCATCTCTAGTCTAAAACACTTAGGATAAGGGAAAAATGGTTATAGTATTGATTGAAATTTTTAATGGCAAGACAAGAACATAACTTAGGATACCAAAATAATCCCCTAGTGAAAGATTTTCACTGTTTGAATTGAAGTAAAATAATTTTGGCTAGGGTTCCTCTGAAAACTAAAAAATAGAAAGAGACACAAAAACCTACCAAAGAAAAAAAAAAAGAAGAAGATTATTTTCACAATGAAGATCAAATTTTTAGTAAAGTAAAAATGAGGGCTATTAGTGGCTCTACCTAGGGATGACGGATACCTTTATCCATGCAAGAATTTAGATTCTCTAGGCAAAGCAGATCACACACATGACAACCTGAGACAACTTCTAGAGATTATATAGAAACATATACATATATGCAAAGGTTGTACACATATGCAATAGAAAATACACAAGTGTACAAAAATATACAAACCTAACTATTGTTCATGGAAAATAATAACTTCAACAAATGTATTCCTTCAAGAATTGTACATGAACTAGTAATTCAAGAAAGTTTCCTAATAATTCCTTGAGTTTCCTCATCCCATGTAGAGTGAACTAGGTAAGGGCCAAGCCATATAGGATCAAATTTTCCATGCTTTCCTTTATCTCCAATCCTTGCATTCCATATTAGGACAAGGTCATCTAGTTGAAACTTTCCAGCCACTACCTTCTTATCATATATATGTTTTGTCTACAACTTTAATTTTACATTTCTTGTACATGCTTCCTTCCTAGATTCAGTCAACCCAATGAATTCGTCCATCCTTTCTTACATATCATCAATGATATCTCTATCATACATTTGGAAGTAATTATACATGCCTATGAGGTTGTTCTAAGGTATTCTAGCCTAGATTCAATATATTAGGTCAAATGGTGCAACGCCTTTTTCACTGTTACCCTGTCAGCCCAGACTGCAAAGTGTAACTTAGAGTCCCATGCCTTATTATTATCATCTAGAGTCCTCTTTATGATTTTCAATAGACTCTTGTTTATGGATTCAACCTATCCATTCCCCTGTGGATGATAGGGTGATGAAGTTGATCTAGTAATGCCATATTTATCACAAAAATAGATAAATTCATCAGACCTAAAGCACATAGAATTATCAATTGCTATTCTCTCAAGACATCCAAATCTTGTAATGGTATTATTTAGGATAAAATCACCTACCACCTTACTAGTTTCTTTTCATGCAGGGATAGCTTCCACCCATTTGGTGAAGTAATTAGTTGCAACCAATATCCATGAGTAGCCACTACTAGACTTGGGTGATATTTCTCCTATGAAATCCATTCCCCATTGCTAAAAAGATGCCTAGACCTCCACTAATTTCAAAGGTGTGTTTCCAGAGAATTTTAATTTTTGAGAAAATTTCTAGCAGGAATCACAATTTTTAACCAAGATTTGGGCATCCTTAAATAGTCTAGGCCACCAAAAGCCTACCCTCATGACCTTGTGGGCAATAGTATTTGCTATGTAATAACCACCACATATTCCTGAATGCATCTCAATTAGTAATCTTTATGATTCTTCTTGATCAATGCACTTTAAAAGTATGTCTTCAAAATTTCTCCACCACAAATCCCCCTTCACAATAATCTATATAATGGAATGTAACTTCACTATCCTTTTTTCATTGTCAGTCAAATGGGGTGGAGCTTGCAGATGCTATAAATAATAAATCACATCTATATACCAATCACATTGATCCATATTACATGTATAAGAACTAAGGTCCTCATTAATAATATTTATTTTATTGGCATCTAAATTTGATTGAGCCATAACCTTTGCCAATCTTTGACCTCTTACTAAATTTTTGATCTAGATATCTATAATAAATTCTTGTATTCTATTGATCCATCCGTACCTCCTATTGAGAGAAAATATTTCTGACGGCTACACTAGGTACAAAGGAAATGACATAACCACCTAATAGGTAGCACCTAAAGGCCTTTGCATCTTTAACAAGTGCATAGGCTTGTTTCTCATTAATCTCATACTTAAGTTCTGTTGGCTGAAGAGATTTGCTAAAAAATGTAATAGGTTGTTCATGCCCATCCTCATTTTTTTGTAACAATATTGCATATATAGTATGAAAGGATAAAAAAGAAAAAATATGCATAGGATTTCCATAATTAGGTGTCCTAAGAACTAGTTCCTTTCTAATTGCATTCTTTATTTCTTAAAAAGCAATAGTAGGTTCCACTTCCCAATTTAGGGTTGCTCCTTTCTTAAGCAGTTTTGAGATTGGTTTGCTGATTTCAGAAAGAAAGAAAAAAATCTCCTTAAAAAGTTTAATTTACCAAAGAAGGGCTATATACCTTTAAAATTTTCTAGCCTTGGGACTTTTTCAATTGCTACTACTCTCTCAGGGTCAATCTTAACCCCTTCTTTTGATATTATGTGACCAAGTAACTTTCCTTTTGTCACCCTAAAGGAACATTTCTTTGGGTTTAAAGAGACTCCATATTCTAAATCTTTGATAAAAATATTTTCTAAGTTTTTGAAATGATCTTCAGCCTTCTCTAAATATGAAGTTAAGTCATCTTGATAGACAACCATAAACTTATCAATGTACTCGTCAAAAGCTGCATCTATGGCTCTCTAAAATGTTGTTCCTACACTGATTAAACCAAAAGAATTCTTACATACACATATATTCCCCATGGTGTAGTGAAGGCTATTTTGAATTGTTCCTTTTTATCCACAAAAACCTAATTATATCCAAAGAAACCATCAATCATGGATATCAACTCATAACTAATAACTCACTAAAACATGGCCTTTATATTAGGTAAACCATAATTATCTTTTAGGGAAGCAATATTGAGGTTTCTAAAGTCAACACATAACCTAATATTGTCATTCTTCTTCTTGTCTGGCACTAAATTTGATACAATGAAGAATGTCTAATTGGCTTAATTATTCCCCCATCCGTAAGCTTCATGAGTTCTTCTTGCATCTTAGGAGCTAGAGTAGGGTTGACATATCTTTATTTTTGTCTGAATGGTTTGACTTCCTCCTTGAGAGGTATTACATGTTGAAAAAGGTCTTCCCTATAGGCTTTTAGTTCATCATATGACAATGCAAAAAAATTTCTAAACTTTCTCAACAGATCTATTAGAGATTTCTTAATTTTAGGAGACAAGAACTTACCAATGTATACCTTTTTTAAAGATTCAACATTGCCCACATTTATTTCTTCAAGTTCCTATGGCTTTTTGTCTTTTATATTTGTATGGAGTCCATCCTAATTATCAAAGGTACTCTCAAGCACTACTAAACCCTTATGTACCTTCTTGGTTTTTAGCTACAAGATTTTCTAACTGAGGATGATCTATTTTCCACCTATTGTCTCCACAAAAGTACTACAAGCCAATTCTTGACCATGATACTTATCCTAACTAAGAAGGAACTTTAAGATGTCTTTATCATCTTCAAAAACTTTCCATTTCTCTAAATTTTCAAGAATAGAAGGTCAATTCTGCATTTAAATTGTAGATACACTAGTAAATGAAATGTCACCTGGCTTGATTGCTACATTAGCTAGCAAATTAGCTATTTTATTATTACTCCTATCCATCCAAGAAATTACAAAGGCATGAAATGATTCTATGTGATCCCAAAGAACATTTGTATACTATTTTAGTCTTTTGTTCTTGGGGGCATATGTTTCTTTAATTTGAGACAACTAATTCAGAATTCCCAATGACATGTGATTTCTTGATTCCATGACTAGCTGTAACTTTTAACCCTAGCAGTAGTGCTTCATATTCTGAAACATTATTGGTACATATTAAGTTCAAGGTAAATAAGTATCTAAATGTGTTTTTGTCTAGGGATATAAATTCTATCCTAGCTCCTAAACCTTCCCTAGAATTTTCCCCATCAAAATACATGGTCCATACTCTTATGAGTCCCAACATTTAGTCACCTCTTGTGTAATCATGGGGAATGGTTTTTCAATTTCTTGGATGATAAGTTTAACCCTAAATGCATTAACCTCAGTGTCTAAAAAAAAAGTAGCATCTTTATCAATACTATCTTCAAAAATATGAGTAACCCTTGGCTCCCTATCAACCTTGATAGCCTTTTCTCCATATGGAAAGTAGCATATCATAAGTCACACTATAACCTACTTCTCATCATAGCACTCTACTTCCTAGGTAGTATAGAATCCATTGCTCTACATCTACCCTATTTGGTATCAACCTTTAAACAAAGAGCCTCCATAACCTTAAAAGACATAATATTGTTGGATGCACCAGAGTCAATCATATAGTTCCTTAGAGTTCTACCATTTATAACCAAACTGAGGAAGAAAGAATAAATATCTTGTAGATAGGCTATAGATGAATTGTCCAAATACATTTATAGTATTTAGGCTATGAATCCTTTGTCCTCATTGTCTTTTACTATAATTTATGTGTTGGATGATAAGATTGTTGCTTCTTGTGTGACAACATTATTATTTCCTATTCCCTCGAACCAAGATAAAGCCTTATTTTTGTGTTCCTCTATGCTAAAAATTTCTAATAAAGGGACCTTGACAATAATTTATTACAACATTGAAATCATGTCAATAGGATCATAATTAGTGGGCTTAATAGAAATACCTGTGGCTATAGGAATTTGAACAACAGGAAGCTTCTTTAGCTTGAAGCTATCAAAACTTGACTTCTTTTCTTGTACAATTGCCTTGATAGTTTTAACTCCTTGAAACCACACCTTTTTCTTTAGTTCCCAATTCTTGGTCTTAATGTATTTGACCTTTGCAATCACTAGATATTCTTTCATTTAATCATCATTTTCTTTATGAGTAGTATCCTATTACATAAATTGACCATATTATAGCCTATGTCCTCATGGCCTTCTCCCTCATTTCCATCCTTATTTTGTGCTTTTTGATTAGTAGAGAAAGATTGGGCTAGTACATAATAATCAAGGGAATGAGGTGACTAGCATACATTACACCAAGGCACATCATTTGCCATATTAATTGAATTTCTTTGTAGAGGATCTAGAGGGCCTTTATCTTTGTTTCCTTAGGCAAGATTAGGGGTTGGCTTGCCATCCTTCCATTATATAGTATAGGGATTATTATTCATTCAGGGTTACCTATTAAATTTTAAAATGAAAGGGGCCTTCTCAATAGTATTTAGCTTATTTTCTTGGTAGGTTGGTTGATTCATTTTCTTTAATTGATTTAAAACTTGACCCATTGTATCCTCCTTAGGCTTCTTATCTATAGTAGGCTTTTCTCCAACAGCTTGACTTTGGTTAGGAACTTGGGGCTATTGGGCTTACTAAATAATAGGGATCTGGCTAGTAGTAGCAAAATTTGAGGTAGAGGTTGACTATGAAGAGCTTTGGCCTATTATTAGAGGTCTAGTAGTAGGGAAAAAAGGGGTAACTTGTGAGGAATAGCCTAGCTGAAAAGCTAGGGAAGAGTTAGATTTAATAAACTAGATTTTTCTCCTAGTCTCAATTGCTTGAGCTTCATTCTCTTTTTTCTCAAGTTCCTTTGTTAAATCTCAAGCTTAGACATGACAAGGCTAGTGGGCTTATTAGGAAGTGCTTGGAGCCCATTGATTTGTACTCCCATCACCTTTTGTTTTCCTTTGTTAGGATCTTCCAAAGTCAAATCCACAATTTTAGGTTCAATGGGTTTATAGGGTTGAACTTGTAAAATAATAGGCCCCTTCTTTTCCTTAAGAAAATACTCCTACTCTTGAACTTTAGATTTAAAGCCTCCACATCTCCAAATATATAAAAATGTAGCCTAGAAGATTTTTCCTGTAATCTCTTATTTTTCTTTTGTAGGGAAACCATTCTCCTAAGTAAGTTGTCTCTTTCAATGAAAGTATTCAACGTGATATGTTCCTTATCTTTTTCCAAATGCATATGTCTAGCCTCTTCTTCTACAACCCTTTTTCTAAGAGCTTCTAATTCTAAAAATAAATCCTCAGGATCTGTATAAGTAGCTTTTGAATCTACTGGATCATCATGTTCTATGAAATTTTCCACCTCATACTGACATTATCTAGGAGTAAATTCCATATCCATATTACCCCTATATCCCCATCTATGGTTTACTTTATTTTCCAAATCAAGCCTACAAGGAATATTCCCCATTAAGGACTCATTTTTGTCATGATATATTTTCTTTTCTTGACATGAGGTAGTGAATGTTTCTTGCAAAAACATATTGGTTTTAGATTCAAAGCTTAAGGAAGATGACAATCCTCCCATAACCGTTATGTCATAACCTTCAGAGAAAGAAAAAGTGAGCTTGGAACTAAAAGAAAAAGCCATGATTGTAAGATCAGAGCTCTTGGGTTTAAAGGATATACCATCTCCCACCTTAAAAACTTAGGATAAGGAAAAAAGGTTGTAGTATTGATTGAAATTGTTAATGGAAAGATAAAAACATAGCCTTAGGATACCAAAATAATCCCCTAGGGAAAGATTTTCACTATTTGAACTAAGGCAAAATAATTTTGGCTAGGATTCCTTTCAAAACAAAAAATAAAAAGAGACACAAAAACCTACCAAAGTAAACCAATTTCATATCATTTTCACAGTGAAGATCAAATTTTTAGTATAGTGAAAATGTTGGCTATCACTACCATTACTAAAAACAAAAAGGAGCCATAATATTGAGCATGGGGTTGATGAATTACTAGAGAAATTGGCACCACACTTGTAGCTTGATCCCTCCTCTCGCACCCATGACCAATTAGGTCATAGTGAAAAATGGGATTCACTTTTTATTTTTATTATTAAATAATCCATGTTGGTCAAAATTTTGACTAAACAACTTTAAAATGTCTAACTTTCAACCAAATCAAGATCTTAATAGAAAAGAAGTGAAAATCAAATGGAAAATGGCATAAAATCATAAAGTAATTGAATAGAAAGAAAATATGTAGGGGAAGTATGATATGAGGGAGAATATAAGATCCATCCTTAACCTAAATTCCCAAAAGGAATGATCCAAATTGATTAACCACAAGAAAGCGATCAATGCATAAATGAATCAAACAATGAAGAATATGAAGAAATAGGAAATCTTATAATCTAGTATAGATAGTAAGTACTTGAAACCTTGAATGAATAAAAGACAAATACTAACTTCAAATAAGGAAAATCTAGAAAATGTTGATTTCTAATATCTGTGTATAGTTTTAGGGAATTTTGCAACCTACTTTAGATTGGAAATGTTGAGACAGAGAAAACAAGAAAACTTGTGTCCTTCTGAGGGTAGGTCAACCTCGATTGAGATGGCAGGGCACAATCTTACCTTAGGTCATAATCTTATCCCAAAAATTTGACCTTGACTTACACCGCTCCTACAAAAGAACTTGTTCATAGATCTTAAAAGTTTGCCAAAAAAGGTATCAAAATTTTCACTCCAATTTGATGTCCAATACCTATGAGAAAAATAGTTTTTGTTTGGATGAGGGGTTTTTCCTTGGTCAAACCCCAATTTGGAATCAACCTTGTAATGTAATAATTAAAATTGTAATATGAATAAAAAAAGTAAATGGAACTATTCACCTTGCTTATGTTGAAATTCTTGTGGAGGATTCAAATACTTGAATCCACAAGTACAAATGCTCCAAATAAGTTTATAAATGCATGTAGGATGTCTCAAATCAATTGCATTAGATCTTCAACACCAATCTTGAATGGATCTTTGCATTAGAAGAGGCTTGTATGAATATGGATGTGGATGGAGAAATCTCCAACAAGAGGCTACATAGAGATTGAATCCTTCAATAGATAACAATGGACATCCTTGAATTGGATCTTAATACTTAAATGCTTAAATGCTTGATAATATCTCCTTATAGTTTTATGTTATCACCTTATTCATTCTTTGAGAAAATGAGAGGAGAAAGCTTACTTATATTGAGATCTAGGGTACAAACTTCTAGAAAAGGCCAACATTGGAGAATTATATCCCAGTTAAACTTTAATCCCTAGAAATGGACCTAGATTAAATGCAATTTAAGATTTTACCATTCTAAAACCCAAAACAACTACCCCAGAAGTGGGAAAATGAAATTTTTGAAGCTCAATTTCTCAAAACTCCTAGAATTTGAAAATTGGACCTGGGGTTACGGTCAAGGTTGTCCTTGACCTAGGTTACGGTCAAGGTTGACCTTGACCCTTTAGGTCATCCTTGATGTAGAAAGTCAAAGTCTTCAATTTCATAGAGAATGTTGTCAAAAAGAGGTAGGAAAGAGGTTGAGAGAAGTAGAATAGGGGGGAAATAGCTAGATCCATGAAAAGACTTATTCAAGGTGCTTGACATGACCCCAGACCACTTACTTAGAGGGCTAAATGCTCTTAACATGGAAGTGCTTCCATTTTAAGATGATACATTAAGTCTCCACTTTTGCAAGAGTATGGACTCAATGAAAACTCTTGGTAAAGTAGATCATAATGAAAATATAATCTTATTAAAATCAAAGGGATAAAGAGATCCTTAAGCCCCCAGAGACTCAAGTCCTTGTCAACTCCAAGATCACAATAAGAGAGACATCTCTAGAAAAAGGGAAGAAGAGTATGATTATCTCACCCAATGAGAACTTATCTCCCATTGTGAACCACACAAGGAAATAATGCAACTAGAAAGATGGAATTGAAACACCTAGTGAATGTGGCTACTCATTAGTCAACCCATCAAGGGTTCACCCTCAAGAATATTCTATTCTATAAGAGTAAAACAAAAAAGCAAAAGAGATCTAGTCTTAAGGACACCATTGACATTAAGGGATAATTTTTTTTGAAACTAGAGCAATAAAGGAATCCTACAATATAAATCCATGATTTAGGGATTATTCACTAATCCAAAAAGGGAGAAAAGGTATCTTGAAAAATAATATATACATATTGAAAAGTGCATGTGTGTAATAGGTGAGCAGAGTGTATGCCCCACATTAAAGCCATTGCTAACACTTTAATAGGAGAAATGGCTTTAACAAAAACATAAACAACTCCACTCATTATGTTTCCACTATGAGATACCCCTAGATGAAGACAAGTCAAGCGAACATAGAAGGGATCTACCTACTATGGGGTCATTATGATCATAAGATTGTGTGTGTGTGTGTGTGTGTGTGTGTGTGATATTATTGTAAATGAATTGATGACATTCTACAAAGAAAGAAGAACTACAATCACAAAGGAGGAAAGATCACATAAGAGATACAAAGAATAATCTTTTTGGACCCTGACCTGGACATCAAAAATAATTAGTGCTACCAAGTCATGGATCCGAGTAGATTACACAAGGAAACATTTACAAACAATAGTATAGGTATAACATAATATGAAACAATATATGGAATAATAGAGATACATATAGAGGAATAGTACAATAGGTTCAATACCTTTATCACCTTACACCAACAAAGCAACAGAGATCATATAAAATAATCTAACAATATATAGAAAACACATCATGGGAGAAGCACAATATAATAGACAAATACACAAAAGGATACTATGAAGGACTAGCTAATCAAGGGCACCACCTACTCTCCATCTCATTCTATATCATTCAAGGAAGGTGAGTAACACACAAGAGGGACTATATCCAACATAGTAGGAATAATAGTAAGTTCCAAACAAGGATCCTCTTGAGAATCAAAATGTTCAATGCTAGGTGAGTGTCAATTGCGAAAAAAGCATATTAGGTAAATCAATGTCAATGTCAATAGTTTCATATTTATCATTAACATCATCAATATCATCAAGAGTATCTTCTTCATCTAGATTAATCAAAATAGGATCTAAGATATGAATGGAATCATCATTATTAGGAACAACTTCTTCTAGCACATCATGCATAGTGTATCCAAAGAAGGTAAAGATATTTGAAGAGAAAAATTATGAGCTTTAGCTTGAGCATGATGCTTATTATGATTTCCATTAGTAGATCGATTAAATTTTGTCTTTATTGAAATGTGTTGAGAACTAGAAAGAGAAATTACTAGATTCTTCACATGTTCTATAGGGGGATTAATAAGATTATCAGTAGACTGACAAGCAATAGGAGGATCTTGATAAATAGATGTAGAAGCCATAGATAAAGGAGGTATGGAAGGTGCAGGCAAAATACCATAATTAAGATCCATAGGAGGTAAACTTAACTCAAGAATCTTATGATGCTTATAATCTTGATATGAGAGAAAAAGATGATTAGGTCAAGAAGGACATGAATTAGGTAATAAAGGCCAAAAGAAGTCAAGTGTATCGTAATCCTTAGGCCTAGAAGTGTGATATAGACTATGATTAACCATATTCACTTCTTCATCATGAAAATAATTAAGACATTTATGGGTAGGTGAAGTAACAACATGCATGGTGTTTAACCATAGAAAACCAAGCTTCACATGAAACTGATAAGAAGAAGGAACAAAAACAAAGGTAGTGTTCACAATTTCTCCACAAAGTTTAACTAGTAAATTAATAGAAGCAAATGATGGATTAAGAAAACCATTACAAGTTTGAATCTACACATCATATGTATCATAAAAATCATGTTGCAATATTTCCATACAAAAATTTTCTTTGGTAATAATATTGATTAATGATGTAGGTTCAAAAATACAAGCACGAGTAGGTATATGTGAAATCCTAGCATAAATATAAAGAGGACCATCAGGAGCTTTAATAGTCTAAGAATCATCAAAGGTAATCAAAATTTCCTGAGGTCTATTATTCTTAGGTTGTTGAGGTTTAAGTTGAGGCTTCAATTTAGGCTTAGGCTTTAGTTGAATTAAAACTTGAGATTGAGGTTGAGGTGGAGATATAGATTGAACAATATGCTTCACTTTATTGACAATGTGATTAAGATCATCCATCTTTGAATCATACACAATATTCATAGAAGATGGTTGAACAATGGTATCAGTTGCTGGAAATATTATGATAGGCTAAGTTACTGATATGGGAGGGGTGAATTAGTAACCAATAAAACTTAATCCTTAATTAGCAATTAATTCTTCATGTATATTTTGATCTAATTACATTCATGAGAAATTGAAAATGTTAAAGCATACATAACACTTTTGACACACAATTTGGTGACCTAGAAACCTTCCAAATAAAAAGTAAAATTGGGGTGGGGATGATACCAACAAGCTTTAGTAATGTAGTATAAAGTTGGCTTGTTAGGGCTTAAAATGATCACTTCTAATGATCTACCCTATTAGGAGCAATAAGGACTACTAGGTCCACCTTGCAAAAGGATTTACAAACATACAATGAAGTATGCACTTGGTAAAGAGATTTACACAAGACTATTAGGTCTACCTTGTTAAAGGATTTGATTGATCTACCTATTAGGATGAAATAGTAGCTAATCTCTTATCTAAAACTTAGTTTTTTAAATGAGATTCCTTTGAGTGTACAAATCACCTTGCTATGATAGATAAATCTTTGCTACTCCTTATACTATTTTGGCCTTTGTAATTCAATCTTCTTTCTTCTCTACTTGTTTCATTACTTCCATATATCATCTATTGGATGTGACACAATGCATTACATATATAAAAATCCAATTACAAATTACAAAGTTGGCCACAATACAAGTTTACACAATAATTACAAAGTTGGTCAAAGTGTAGAAACTCAGGTTTTGAAGAGTAATGCAGGAGGTTCTGATACTCGACATCCATTGGCAATTCTCAACATTTTCATGCACTTGGTAGACATAGAAGATTAGTCCATACTGATCATTTCCAAGTAGTCTTAAACTCAATTTGCACTGGTGACTCGACAAATACTATGAAACTCAACATATAAACTAAATCACTTGATTCACACTACATAGCTTAGTCAGTGCTATCACTGTGAACTTGGTATGAACTAAGTCACTTGGTTACACTAAGTAGCTTGGCTAATACTAGACTTGCATCACATCAACTGTGAACTCGATAAGCACTACACAACTTGGTTTGCACTAATAAACTCAGCATACACTGAGATGCTCAGTTTATACTACTGATCAATAACTTTGTAGTAACCACTTGGCACAAACTAAAATCTGTCCAAGGGATATGATAGTAACTGAAATGCTTGGTTAACATTGTTAATTGTATAATATGCTCGGTAGATACCTATAATCTAAATAAGTGTATGTCACTAATAACAAACATGAAAAAAAGGTCAACATTCCTCCCCTTTGGCATTAGTGACAAAAACACTTATCAGTCAAAATTGAATTCAAGAATGATCAAGAACACCTTTATCCATCACCTTATGTTTCCAACCTGATAGAGTATACTATTTTTGAGATTTTTCAAAACTGGTTTTGTAAGAGATGTATTTCTGTACATGAATATGGTTTTGTAAGAGATTTGTTTTTGTACATGAATATCTTCTTCCTTCTCTTTGCCTTTCCCAAAAATATTGTGCTTGGTTGAGGATTGGTCTCAACTATCCTTGCACTTATTACTTGCATGGTAGGAATGAAAACAATTTTAGAAATGGTAGAACTGACTGAAAAACTTGATACTACACTCATTGTTGAAATACCTATAGAAGAAATACCTTGAGTAGCCAAAAATGATGTAGAGGGAAGAGCTTGTAGCTCAGTAGATGAAGTGCTTGTCACTTCTATCAATGAAGTATTGAGCTGGATAGTTGCAAAGATTGATTAAGTGCTCATGTTTTCAATGCTGGTCATAATCAATCCTACTGAGGCTATCTCTGAGCTTGGTATTTTTAATGCTTTGCTTGGAGAATGAGGAAGTGAGGCTATGTCTACTGCAACAATCTTTACTAGGTCAGTCTCCTCAATATCTTGCACATTTAGTAAATCTTCCTCAGTAGCTTCCTACCCCTATTCTTCTTCATCATCTACATTATCAAAATGAGTGACTTCTTCATTATCAATCTCTTTAGCTTTCTCTTGCTCATCACCATCATCTTTGTCACTTACACAAAATACAAAATCACTCAGCTTGTGAAGAAGATAAACATTCTTCCATGTGTTTGTAGCATTCTTCACAACATGCACAATGCCTTTCAACAGTAGACGAAGTGTTAAAT
The DNA here is from genome assembly GCA_028749045.1 of Cupressus sempervirens. Taxonomy (NCBI): domain Eukaryota; kingdom Viridiplantae; phylum Streptophyta; class Pinopsida; order Cupressales; family Cupressaceae; genus Cupressus; species Cupressus sempervirens. The sequence continues at coordinate 509,773,027 of CM053787.1, read as the reverse complement.
CTCAAAGTTAGCTTTTCTTCAATTTTCTTTAGAGATTCCTTCACCTCCTTATCATCCAAATTTGGCATGAGCTTCCTCAAGGTTTACTCATATATATCATTTGTAGTTTTCATGGCATTCTCCCATCTTGGCTTGACTTTCTCCAGTAAAACAATAGGAATATATTGAGCTAGTTGGTCTAGGGAGTACTTGCACTTAACCATTTTAGTTATTAACACTTCTTATATTTTCTTTTTCCCATCTGCACTCCTAGTCTCATATTTCAGTGCCTTGAAGTTTCTTAGGTTAGATCCTAATTCTAATTCTTTCATCCTTTCTTTAAAGGTGGGTGGAGACTTCTTGAAGATTATATCTCCTCCTTCTTTATCTGCTTTCTTCCTAGATGATCTTCTAGTGAACACAATAGTAAATGTCTTAGCAAGCTTGGTAATAATTACCTTACCTTTCTTCTTTAGTGGCTCTTCTTCCTCTAACTTTTCTTCACCTTCTGCTTCTTCATCCTCTCTTTTCCTTTAGTCAATAGAAGATTGGAACTGGTTTTTAGTCTAGCAATTCTCTTCTTGCCCTTGTTGATTGCTTGAGGGAGTTTGATTTCTAGTTCTATTTTGGCCTTTGCCTCATTGTAGATGCTAAAGTATGCAACTTTAGGATCAATAGGCTCATTTATCAATGCCTCAATTATGTCTTTGGTTTCATCAATGTTCACCTCATATCCTAGAGGTTTTACCCATACTATCCTTGGCCTAATTGCCTAAATGTATACTTTGTCACTATCAACCATGAAACAAACATCAATTTTGTAATCCTCAACTAGCTTCCTTGAAATCTTGAATCTATTATTCATCTTTTCTTTGAATGCATCAATGTAATTATCCATAATACTTGCATAGTTCTCTCTATTTTAGCAATATACTTGTTAATCTAATAAAGAACACATAAATATTTCCTCCAAACTATTGTACCTTTTGATGGGAAGAACTTTTGAACATAGAAAAAAAAAGTCAAGAGTGAACTGAAATTAGAAAGTTTTGATGCTCTCCATGTTCTTGTTGAATTGGTTTAGTAGTAACTTAGCAAGGTGAAGTGATAGTTTATTCTTGACCACCTTGTATGCTAAATCAACTACTTAATAATATACACTATTCAACTTGCTCGTGCTGTAGATTTTTTGAGAAATGACATATATGTCAAACTTCAATTCCATGTTAGTGACACAACTGATCTTCATTCCCCTTCCATCCCACTCAGCAAGGGTTTTCTTCTCCAGCTCAATCCAACCTAGGGTTTTTGTCATTTTCACCTTTGTCAACATGGGAGACCAATGATCCTGTGGATCATCTTCTTAGTTATCAAAATTGGTTGTTCCAACCACAACTGACCATTGTGTACATGACTAAGGATAAATCTTGTCCATTTTACTTGGAAATCTCATGGCATATGTGGAATGTGAGTTAAACCTTTTGTTTCAAGATGCTGATGCTCAGGTTTTAATGCACCATCAATGCATAACTCTTTCAATGATTCATCCATCTCTAGTGTTCTGATATCTTGAAATGTGAACAAATATCATTGATTAATAGTACCTTAGGTGGAATTTTTGACTAGGCTCCACTCAAATCTAGAGTTCCTACAATAGTAGGAGATAGCTTAAAATTTGTTGCCTTCCATTCTACACCTCAAACCAATGTGTCTAAACCTCTCTTTGATTTGCTACTGGTGGATGTCATCTTCACTAGGTAGGGTTTTAGAGAATACAAAAACTTTTAGTAACAATTTTCTCAAATCACTTGAATGCTCTAAAGATCGCTCTGCATAGATAGCTCTCAAAAATTCATAGTGAGAAATGATTTCAATTTCACCCTTTTTCATCATATTTGTTCGTAAATCCCTAGTACAAAATGTTCGCTGAAATGACAAATTGTCATCCACTTCACTTGCATTGAATACTCGATAGTCTTTCATGACTTGATAACTATACAAAATTAAGTTACTCCCAACCTTGCTTGACAAGGTCTGCAACCCAACCTCACTTAGTAAGGATAGTAACTTAGTAGTGACTACTATCTCTTACTTGATGATCCCTTTGCATCTTGAATGCTAATATGGATCTTTCATCCTGACAACTAGAACTGGTATTAGATGTCTTCTTCAGTATCCTAGTCCTACTTCTCCTTTGAGAGATCAAATGGAAATACTGGACTCACCCAATTCTTGAGTGACTTGATCATCATTGCTCAGACTTGCATTCTTAGAAGGTTTTGGAACCCATTTCTATCTCACCTACTTTCTAATGTTATCAGCTTTTGCCTTCTTTTCATCTTCAATTCTCCTAGTATTCATATAGTTCTTGGCAAGATGACCAAGCTCTATACAAATAAAATATCTTTTGGTAGTATATATTTTCCTCATGTGATGTTTCTCACAATTCATTCCAATGTGTCCAAATTCTCCACAATAATGACATCTACACCAAGTTTTATAGTCTCAACCAAATATAGCTTTTACAATCTATTTTGCTGGATTCAATATCTTAGTTTAAAACCCAAAAATGCTCTAAATAGAAAGTAAAACTAGGGTGGGGAGAATATCCACAAGCTTTAATACTGTAGTGTAAAGTTGGCCTATTAAGGCTTACAATGATCATTTCTGATGATCTACCCTATTAGGAGTAATAAGGATTGCTAGGTCCACCTTGTAAAAGAATTTACAAACATACAATGAAGTATGCACTCAGTAAAAAGATTTACATAAGACTGTTGTTAAAGGATTTGACTGATCCACCTATTAGGATGAAGTGGCACTTGATCTCTGATCTACAACTTGGTTTTCTAAATGAGATTCTTTTGAGTGTACAAATCACCTTGTTGTGATAGATAAATCTTTGTTGCTCCTTATATTGTTGTAGCCTTTGTAATTTACTCTTCTATCTTCTCTACTTGTTACATTACTTCCATATATCATCTATTGGATGTGATATAATGCATTACATATATACCAATCCAAGTACAAATTATAAAGTTGACCATAATACAAGTTTACACAATAATTACAAAGTTGGCCAAAGTGTTGAAACTCAAGTTCTGAAGACTAGCTCGGTGGGGTTCTAATACTTGGCATAATGCTTGACATCATCATGCACTCGATAGACATAGAAGGTTAGTCCATACTAATCTTTTCCAAGCAGTTTTGAACTCGGTTTGCACTGGTGACTGAGTGAATACTGTAAAACTCAACATATAAATTGAATCACTCAATTCACACTGCATAGCTCAGTCAATGCTATCACTATATATGAGCTCAGTATAAATTGAGTCACTTGGTTAACACTAAGTAGACTAGTTAACACTAGACTCACATCACATCAACTATTAATCAATAACTTTGTAATAACTACTTGACACAAACTAAAATGTGTCCAAGGGATTTGGTAGAAACTATAGAACTTGGTAGCAATTGAAATGCTTGGTTAACACTATTAACTATACAATATGCTCGATAGATACTTACAATCTGAATAACTGTATGTCACTAATAACAAACATGACTGAAATATCAACAATCAGTATCATGTGTAGGAAAAGGATTCATATATATTTGAATATTTTGGTTAGGAGGACAAATATATTTATTCCAACTACCATCAAAATTATCAACATATAAAGCATTAAAGTCAATTAAATCCTGAACCTTATGTTTTAAAGAATAAAATTTCTTAGTATCATGACCATTATGACAATGATATTGACAAAAAGCTTAAGGATCAAAGATTTAGATGTAATCATAGTAGGTAAAAGAGGTCAAATAGGAGGTAAAGTAATCATATTAGTAGTTAATAACCTATCCATAAGTTAATGAAGACGTGGCCACTTTAGTAGAGTTGTGCCTAAGATCAACCCTCTTTTCCTTCCAAGGTATTATATATGAATAGGTTCAGGGTGAGGCATTGGGCTCCCCTCTATCCCCAGTCATTTTCAATCTCTACATGGAGCACTTCAAAGAAATGGCATTACACTCCTTCCCTCTCAAGCCCAAGTGGTGGAAGTACTACATCGATGACACCATTGTTTGTTGGCCACACGGGCCTAAAAAATTAGAGGATTTTTTCACACACCTCAACAATGTGTCACCTTGCATTTACTTTACTAGGGAGTTAGAGTCAAAGGATAACCTTGCTTTCCTTTTCATGTTACTTTCAATGAAACCTAATGGCTCTTTGGGTCGGTAGGTGTTTTGCAAAGCCACCCACATAGATCTATATCTCCATTCATCATCCCATCATCACCCTCACCAAAAAGCTAGTGTTTTAAGAACTCTCTCCCTTAGGGCCCTTCACATTTGTGATGATGATAACATTGAACAAGAGTTATCTCACCTTCTTCAAGTCTTCAAGCTCAATGGGTATTCTAACAAGTATATATCCAAATCCTTCCAACAAGCAAAGACCTTTCACTCCTCCTTGAGACCTATCCCTTCTCAAGGAATGATGACCCCCACCATGATCCTCCCTTTTATTGAAGGTATCTCCTACAAAATATCATAAATTCTGATTAAAAAGGAGTTCATCATGCCTTCAAACCCCTTTCCACTATTACAAAACACTTGTCCCAAAATTAGGACTCTAGAGACACCTTTTCAGAATCTAGAGTCTACAAAGTGCTATGTTCTTATGGTATGCCTTATATTGGTGAAATAGGTAGATCCTTTATCACAAGAATCAAGGAGCATAGTGCCAACATCAAGCATGAAAGGGTGGCTAAATCTTCCTTAGCCGAGCATTCATCTTTAACCAAACATCATATTTGTTTGGAAAACTCTCAAATCCTCACTAAAGAAAACAATTATTATAACGAAAAGATGAAGGAGGTGATTGAAATATTTAACCACCCCACCAATCTCAACTAGGATGAAGGATGGGCCCTTAGCCTGGCTTGGTATCCACTCTTATCCTCCATCAAGAGACCCCATCATCCCCTTGATTAACCTTCTCAACCCTCTGCTCCACTTGTCTCTTCTCTTCTCTTACCTCTTTTCTCCTCATCTTTGTCGCCTTTCCCCTACCATCCCCTCTCCCCCTTCTATCTGCCCCCCTCCCAAGTCTTATTTTTAGTTTTTGTACTTGTAATCATTTTATTTTATTATTTATTTATTTATTTATATATATATATGTATATATTTTTACATGCACATACTATTATTTTCATTTTAGTCAATTGATTCATTAATTCTTTTATTTTTCTATTTATGTCTTTATCTTAGCTTAATTTTTTGATTATTATTATTATCTTCTCTACTTCTTTGTGTTATGATTATGTATATATGTAGGAATTTACATATATATACACACCTATATAATACATATGGCCCATTTTATATATACATGTATACATATATATATATTAGTATATTTATTATTATTAATATATTTTATTTTATTTTTAATTTTTCCTTTTCATATCATTTTTATGTAGGTATGTATATATGCTTGTATATATATTTACATATACACATACATACATATATATATATATATATATATATATATATATACATACCTATATATATAGATACATACATACATATATATATATACACATACATACATACATACATACATATATATATAAAATAGTATATTCATTATTATTAATCTATTTAATTTTAATTTTCATATTTTTATGTATGTATGTATATATGCTCATATATATATTTACATATATGCATACGTACATACATTCACTTATTATTATTTCTAATTTTGTTAATTTATTTATTAATTCATATATTATTTTTAATGTTTATACATACATACATACATAAATATATTAGTATGAGTTTCTTTTCATTAAGGCTACTTATTTATTTATTTATTATTATTAATTTTTGGCTTTAACTTAATGCAATTCAATTTATTATTTTCTTAAATTATTATCTCTCTAATATTGTTATAACGAATTGTATTATTATTATCTTTTTTCTTATATTTATTTATTTATTTTTCTTTTTTTCTTTATTTTAGCTCTCCCCCATTTTGATTTTTAACCTTTTGATCCCCTTCCCCCCCGGCAACCTCCCCCGTTCCTCTGCCCCAGCTTCATCCTCAAATCCTTTTGAATTGGCCCATAGTTATCTCGCCTTAAGCGATTACTGTTGTTTTTTCGTCTCTTAAGTTTTGATTCTTTAAATTGTCTTAGTATTCTTTTTATGCATTATTTTTCTCAATCATTTTTAATCAAATTTGTATGTAATTCTTTTTACTTAGTTCTTTATGAGTTGTGAGTTCTTTTTGTAGCATCATTTCTTTTCTCTTATTCCCCTTTTCCTTGACCTCTTTGTTCCCCTTCTTTCTTAATCATGTGCCTCCTTGACCTACTTGCTACCCTCTTTGCCCCACACCCCCTCTCCTTCTCTCTTTTTATATTGTCTGAGTTTGCAACCTATTATGTTTTCTCTTAGATCTCTCATCCTAATGATGGATCATTGAGTATGATTTGAAATGTTGATGCTATCAAACTTACACACAATCTCACCCAGAAGTATAAATATTGAATAGCACAGATTGTGGAAGTCTGTTACAATTAAAAGAATGCAAAGATTTAGAAAGAGGAGTAAACATACAATTTAATTGAAAAGTAGTGGATGTAGAAGTGGCATTGTGAGATGCAACAACAACTTGATCATCAACTACATTTGCTTGCTCATTGATCATGCCATAGTTGTTGAATTTTTTAAATTTATTTGGATTAGAAGTAACATCACCTTTATCAATAGGAATAGGAGTCATTGGAGTGTTTCTCTCAATTTGACTCACTTGTAATTGATAATGATGAAGTGCTACACAAAGTTGTTGAAAAGAGCTAAATTCTATAAGAAGAATATCCTTTGCAAATTTGAAATAAACATACATTGAATATAAATGTCATGAACATGATAGGAAATATGAGCATGTAAATTCTTAAATCTACCAATAAATTCGGTCAATTTTTCCTTAGAACTTTATTTACAATGCATCAAATTAGTCAAAGATGCTTGTAGACCAATGTTGTTTTGAAATTGTTGAATAAAAGCATTGGCAATTTGTAGAAATGAATCAATAGAATAAGGAGGCAAGGAAAAAAACCATTGTAAGCCCTTGTCACAAAAAGTTCTAGCAAACAACTTGGCTAAAATCATATGGTCATGAGCATAATCACTACAAAAGATTTGAAATGTTTTAACATGGTGAACATGGTCTCCCTTACCACTATAATTCTCAAGACAAAGCATATTGGCTTTCCAAGGAATGAGAGTATGAATGATATCTAAGGACAAAGGAGTTCCCATGTCACAAGTAGGAACACTAAACTTATTTTGAGTCAAGGATGTGAGTTGTTGTTGTAAAGATGACACAGTTTGAGCCAAACTAATAAGTTTTGAATCATTAAAGGAAATAGGAGGAATAGCAACATTAGAAATACTAGGTAAAGTGTATGAAGCTACAAGAATGGAGGAAACAACTAGAGAAATACTTGGAACCACAACTAGTAGAGGATTAGAATAAGTAAAATGAGCATTATGATAAGAAGGTTAGGTGTAGGAAAGGACACAAAAGGAACACTCTTAGGAATAGAGGGAACAGTCACAATCACCAAAGAAGGAGTATAGGTAGAAATATTAGGTAAGTGAATAGAAGAAGGTTCTACACTAGTGATAGGAGGAATCAACCCTAAATCTTGAGCTTCATGAGCTAAAGGTTTAACATTTGAATGCATAAGGTGAGAAATCCATGCAGGAGGTTAATAGCTTGATCACTATCATGAATAACTTTCTTAAGAGCCTTTATAACTTGAATAGAATCTTGATTATGGTTTTCTTGAATAAGACAATTACCCATTTTGTCAAGTTCAAATGAAAGTTTTTAGAATTATCCAAGAGGAACTCTTAAAGCATCATCCTCATCATGAGATGAGTGAGAAGAGTTTTTCTCCATGATAGGATTGGAATCAGGAAAACTAAAATTCTCATTTGGGATTCTAAGGAAAGGAGAAGAAGGCTCGAGATCAAAGGTATCCATAAGTCTATGACTTTGTCGAAATGAAAGATTAGAAGTAGGACTAGAAGTAATAAAGCTCATAAACTAATATAATGCAAATAAACTAAGCTAAGAAAACATAAAAGATGAATATTTTCTATTTTGAAAGAGATTTTGCAATTTTTTGTATTTTTGAAATATAAATGCAAGAAATCTAATTAACATGCAAGATTTAACATAAAAGACAAATCTAACACCACAAAGCACAATAGGGTATCTAATTCCACAAAAGAAAAGAGGGTAAGAATGTTAGGTTCACCAAAATGAATAGATGAAAATAAGCATAGGGGAAATATGATATAAGGGAGAATATAGGATCTATCCTTAACCCAAATTCCCAAAAGGAATGATCCAAATTGATTAACCACAAGGAAGTGATCAATGAATAAATCAATCAAACAATGGAGAATATGACATAAGGAGGAAATCTTATAATCTACTATAGACAGTAAGTACTTGAAATCTTGAATGAATAAAAGACAAATAGTAACCTCAAAATAGGGAAAATCTAGAAAAATGTTGATTTCTAATGTCTTTGTATAGTTTTGAGGAATTATACAACTTGCTCCAAATTGGAAATGTCAAGACAAAGAAAACCCAAAAAAAAATCCTTTTTAGGGTAGGTCAACCTTGACCTAGATGGTAGGACACAATCTTACCCCAAAAATTTGACCTTGACCTACACTACTTTGATGAAAATTTTGTTTATCGATCCTAGAAGTTTAGTGAAAAATGTGTCCAAATATGTACTCCAATTTGTTGTCTTGTACTTGTACCTATGATAAAAATAAATTTTTTTTTGGATGGGGGAATTGCCTTGGTCAAACCCCAGTTTGGAATCAACCTTGAAATGTAATTAAAATTAAAATATGAATAAACAAAGTAAATGGAACTATTCACCTTGATATATTGAAATCCTTGTGGAGGATTCAAATCCTTGAATCCACAGGTACAGATGCTCCAAATTAGTGTAAGAATGTATGTAGGATATCTCAAATCAATGACATTAGATCTTCAACACCAATATTGAATCAATCTTTGTATAGGAATAGCTTGGATGAATATGGAGGTGGATGGAGAAATATCCAACAAGAGGGCTCCATAGAGATTGAATCCTTCAATAGCTAATAATGGACCTCCTTGAATTGGATCTGGAATACTTGAATCCTTGAATGCTTGATAATGTCCCCTTGTAGTTTTGTGTTATCACCTTATTTGTTCTTTGAGAAAATGAGAGAAGGTTTCCTTATATAGAGATCTAGGGTACAAACTTCTAGAGAAGGCTGACATTAGAGAATTAAATCCCAATTATCCTTAACCCCTAGAAATGGACTTAGATTAAATTCAATTTAAGAGTTTACCATTTTAAAACCTGAAACACCCAACTTGAAAGTGGGAAAATGAAACTTTCTGAAGCCTAATATCCCAAAACTTCTAGAACTTGAAAATCAGACCTAGGGTTAGGGATGAAGTCAATTGTGCCCTAGGTTAGGGTTGGTTCATCCTTAACCTAGGTCATGGTCAAGGTTGGCCTTGACCCTTTAGGTCCTCATCGACCCAAAAAGTCAAAATCTTTAATTTCATAGAGAAAGTTGTCAAAAAGAGGCCAAAAATAAGGAGAGAGATGCAAAATAGGGGGGAAACAACCATATCCATGTAAAGACCTATTCAAGGCACTTGACATGACCCTAGACCACTTACTTGGAGGGCTAAATGCTCTTAACATGAAAGTGCTTCCATTTTAGGATGATACAGTAACATTGAAAGTTAACACAAAATCTACTAGTGTGGGAATTTTTGGTTCTTTCTATTAGCTTAGTTAGGTTTACATTTACCAAGAATGTGTCTCAAATTTTTGGTAGGGAGATCAAAAAATAGGCTTTTTCAAGCTTAGGGAGCTTAGGCCAAAACAAGGTCATTTTTACTTTGAAAACAAGAAAGACCCACTAAAACAACTGCTTGAAACTGTTAAAAGAAACCAGGAATGGAAATGGACATGGAAAGATACTTTTTATTCATTGGTTTTGCAATGCTAAATTACTCTACTTAGTCTTGATTGGCTTGGCACTCGAAAATCTACAATAGAAAGTTAAGAAAATAAGTAGGAAAAATGAGTACTTAAGGTGCAAGCCTTGAGAAAGATTATGAATAGATATGGCAATGCAAAATTATTAATATGCTTGTGCGAAGATTTATTTGACAAGGCATTTTAGTCTTTTAGTTAATTATTTCCATCAAATTGACACATTATCTCACACTTTAAGTAATGTCAACTAGTCACTTCTTTCTTTATAATAATAAATTGTGCTTTAACACATTCCTCCTAATTGTCACCATTATTATGCTTCAAACCTCTGGCTTTGACATGGTGTAAAGCCTTCTAGAACTCTGTGCTTGAATTTTCATAAAATCCCTACAAAGGAAAAAAGATGAAACATTGTCAAAAATGAGAAGTTGAACTTGAACTTGAAATATAAAATTTCAATTTCAACTTCAACTTTGACTTGACAAAAGGATAGTTTAACCACTAGAGACCCTAAAAAAGGTTTTAGCTTTTAAATCCTCTCAACGAATCTGAGTTGAACTTGAAATTAAACCATGTGGAGATAGTTCATGTTCAACTTCGAATTGACTACACTAGGATCCACAAGAATAAAGGGGAAACAAAATATGAGCATAACAACTTACATCCTCAAGAGTCTGAAAATTGGCACTATGGATTTTGGATGATATAATTGAATGTGGTTTTAATTCATTCAAATTACTTTTCTTCATTGTCAAATGGTATAGGTTATGACTTAATTAAAATTATCCTAATAGAACTATTATTGAATATTTCAGTGAACTTCTAATGATTAATACAAGGTTGTTTGAGCTAGTTGGGGATAATCCCTATGTTCTTTCACGGCAATGTGAATAGGTACTTTTTTAGAGGTTCCACATAAACTAGGTTGGTGATTTTTTGTTAGACATGATCCAAGAGGAAGGTTGGATGATATAACTGAATGTGGCTTTAATTCATTCAAATTAGTTTTCTTCATTGCCAAATGGTATAGGTTATGACTTAATTAAAATTATCCTAATAGAACTATTATTGAATATTTCAATGAACTTCCAATGATTAATACAAGGTTGTTTGAGCTAGTTGGGGATAATCCCTATGTTCTTTCAGGGCAATGTGAATAGGTATTTTTTTTAGAGGTTTCACATAAACTAGGTTGGTGATTTGTTGTTAGACATGATCCAAGAGGAAGGTTGGATGATATAATTGAATGTGGTTTTAATTCATTCAAATTAGTTTTCTTCATTGTCAAATGGTATAGGTTATGACTTAATTAAAATTATCCTAATAGAACTATTATTAAATATTTCAGTGAACTTCTAATGATTAATACAAGGTTGTTTGAGCCAGTTGGGGATAATCCCTATGTTCTTTCAAGGCAATGTGAATAGGTATTTTTTTTAGAGGTTCCACATAAACTAGGTTGGTGATTTGTTGTTAGACATGATCCAAGAGGAAGGTTGAGAATGTATGATGCAATAGAAGAAGAATATAACATACAATAAGAAGAATTTGAAGATGATGTAGATGATGATCACAATCAAGAGTTATTTAATGATGTTGCTAACAAAATTTTCTTGAAGAAGATGATGATGCTCTTGATCATGATGATGACAATGATTCTTCTACCAATCACAATGATGATGGCGATGATGATAGTGACAATAGTGTTGGTGATGATGTTGACAATAATGATGAGATGGGTGAAGAAAAAGATCAACGACATGAAATAAATGTACAAATATGTGATCAATGCTTATGTTATTTAATATTAATTTCTTGATATAAATATACAATTATGCAATCAATACTTAATCCATGATGTATCTTTTATTGTTTTTAATTTATGTGTGATGCTTATAGTGGATGTGATACATTCAAACTTATTATTGGTGCTAATTTCATGTTTATGCTTTGTGTGATGCTACCACCCTTGGTGGAAATACATAATAGATTATGAACATTTTCAACCCATTTGTTGAGGGTCATTTAAAGAAAAAATGAAGGTAAGGAATACAATATATATAATAATTATGATGACTACATATTGTTCATGTTGTCTACTATGTAATTTTATGTATAAGTGTTAGCTCGCATATGGTGACCCTTTAAAATTTTCAAAATATGAAGCTACTCAATCTTAATTCTTACTTTATATATATATATATATATATATTTATGCCTTAAACCTTATTGAACCAAGTTCAAAATGTTTAATTGGTTTAAAGTAGCCCATATGGTTCATCAAGTTTAGATACAACCAAGTTCAGTACATAAGTTTAGAGGTTCAGAGTTTAGGTTTGAAACATAAGCTCATTGGTTTAGTTGGTTCAAAATTGTTCATATGGTTCAAAGGGGTTTAGACAGGTTCAAGCTAGTTCAAAATAGTTTAGCAAGGTACATATGAATCAAATTAGCTCAACAAGTTTACAAATATTCAAACTAGTTCAAAATATGATCAGACAAGTTCAATTAGGTTCTCATCACTTCATTTTGGTTCAATATGGCTCATACAAATTCTACTAGTTCAAACAGGTTCAACAGAGTTCATTGAGGTTCATACAAGTTGAACACTCCAGTAGTTCAAAATGACAATTTTATAGACTTGTACACAGTAGCACATAGCTTTTAAATCAAATATTAGTCTCCTAGCCATTCTAGTGGGAAGACATAAAACTAGGATTGTGACAACATATATGAAAATGAGGACAATCCAACCGTGCAATAAAAAATTATTCTCTCCATTCTGAGACATAATTTAGCTATCACAAATATTTTTAATCTATTCAACATCAAGAATATATTATCCTTGTCCAAATATAATTTAATATGCTAAAATTCACCCTTATAAACTTTTAAACCAATAGTTTATAAAGATATAAAAGTATAAAGGTCGGAATATTATTAGGAGATAAAAGAAAAGACATAGATTAACATATAATCCTTTCAAGATTTAGTTATGAATCTAAATAACCATCTTATTGACCTATTTATTGTAAAAAGGTGGCAAAGAGTGGGGTTCAACTTTTTTTTTTGAAAGACTTTGTGCTACAGGAAGGGGGTTGATTTTCCATTTTGTAACACATAGGGAGAAGACATATTTACTTTTCATGCAGATTATTATGCAAGATTTGAGCTTGTGAGCTCATTATTTATTTCTAGTATTGAATAAATGAAGGAAGAACTTCTAAATCTGTGAATTTGTTATTGTCTTCTTTGGATTATATTTAACTATATCTTGAATATGATTTTTATTGATGTCATTAACAATACAAGTTTGGTTAATTTTGGAACTTAGTTTTCTTAGATTAATCTTCTTCCTACAAGGAGAATGTATAATATTTGTATTTTCTTTGTTTGTTGTAATTTGTGAATGCAAGAGAGTGGACTATGTATCACTTTCTTGTATTCATTATCTTTGTATTTCTTTCTTTCACATCTATCCTATATTTATGGATAGATGTTTGTGTGTCTTACTTTCTTTTTTGTCAAATGCATATCCATTTATAGTTTGGTGAATTCATTGGATATTTCACACAAGGAGTTGTACCATATAAAATTTGGAGGAAGATCATCAATCTCATGATAATCTATCAAACTATTGGTTTTTAATTTCATCTTTCCATCTAGGGCATACAAGAGTCATTCTCATACATTTTCAATAACACAATTTTTTTACTAATAGATATTTTGTAGTGCTTACCCCTAGTTTACATTTTTTTATTATTGTCAAACTCTTTTAGGCCAATTTTATGCTTGATTATTAGTAGCATTATCTTTCAAATTATCAAATATTGTTTCATATTCAATTGATCTTATGATAAGACTACTTGGTACTATGTACTTCATGTATACATGATGATGGTTATTATAGTGATTTTAGTTATTGACGATGATTAGCTAGATGGATTATCATATGTGTTTTCTTATGGATGCTTACCCCATACTATATGTGTATGGTGTGCATGTATATTTTCTTTATGTATGATGTTATTGATGTGGTTAAGGAAGGGAGCCATAATCACCTAATAGTTGAGATCTACATGATGCACCAGTTCCTGCCATTGCCTATTTAGTTTAGAATTTTGTGTTCGTACATGCATGGATTTTATGTAGATTGTAGGTACCAAGTATTGACTTCCTTGAATTTCTAGGATGAGCATACTCTATCACATTATCTCAATAGTAAGAGAGGGGAGATAAATTTTTGAGTCCAAATCCTAAACCTTTAAACCAATTATTCTAGAAAATTAGGACAATTATCTGAGATGATTACCTTTCGAATTCATCGAATGACGTAAATTCATGATTATAACTCTTTAGTTTGATCTTGTATGTGGTATTTTATGATAGGTTTTATATTTCATCCTATAGGTCTTTAGTGATTTTTTCTATTAATTAAGTCAAATTAAAAGATCAAATTAATAATTTAATTTAATGGAAATTATTATGATATTTTCAATATTTAATTGTATTTAATTAATTGGGAAACTTATTAAATGAAAAGAATTAAATTTAAATGAGGAAATTATTATCTATTTTGAGAGTGTAATAATATTTAATTAATATAACAATATATTTAGGAGATTATTTTTAAACAAATTCTAAATACTATTATTATTTATGTTAATAAATGTTATATTAAAACATTTTGAAAATTAATAAGAGAGAGTAAGAAATTATTTAATAAAGTTTATTTTAATTAAATTGCATAAAGCTTATGCAAGAGATTAAAATATAATAAAGAGAAAGCAAGAAAATTTAATAAAGATATTTTATATTGCTTAAAAACATGCATGAAAACATAAAAGAAAAGTTAATAAGGAGTTAAAAGTTGTGAGTAAGGAGTCCTCTCGAGTTGTTGCATAATTAGTGCCTCGAATTTAGGAGAGAACTCCTTATCAGCAATTGAGGGTTCATTTTAGAGGAACGAGGAATTTTGGAGAAGGAATTTTCAAAGAGAAGGTTTTGAGAGAAGAAATTTCTCCCACAAATCTTTTGGGTGTTTGCAATTTTAGCATCAAAACTAGGTAGATTCTTGTGTTTTGATTCACTCAATTAATTATGTTATTTATTATTCCTGTCTTCTTTATGATTGTCAAAATCTATTTCTCAAATTTCTTTGTATGAATCTATCAATCTTTCATTTTGAATCTTTTGTTCTTTTGTATCAAATTTCTTCTATATGCGTGAGGATTAAAATATTAATAGAACCCTCATTTGGTATATTTAAAAATTGGAATTTAAACTGGGAAGGGTTTGAAAATGAAATGGAAATTTTAAATTGAAAATTTGATTGGTTGGCCATATTTTCCCTATCAGGGTATTGCTGGAACTTTTATAAATATATATATATATATATATATATATATATATATATAAATATAGATGGGGGGTTTTGTTTTAAAATAATAATTTTTATTTAATTTAAAAAACTATAAACAAATTTTAATGGTGGCGGGGCCACCACACCCCAACTCCCATTCACCCCCCACTGTGACAGCTAATAAGTTGTCGGCATTGTTTTACAGGCCATACAGCCAGCTTCCTGCCATGATGCAGACCCCTCTCCCCTATATTTTAAGGTGGGCAGGGGCAATAATCTGCCCTTTTATTTCTAGGCGGGCCCCTACTATTTTAAGGAAAGGGTAAGGTAATGGGCTAGCAGGTGACATAGAATTATTTTAAGGCCTAGAGTAAGGTTAGCCCTCCCTCTTCATTGCCCTACTACTTATAGGATAGGAGCCTACCATGGTGATAGGTTAGAGGACTACTACAATAGTACTCTACTATCACGATAGTAGAGCTGTCGTAGTAGCCTAAAGCCCACGAGCTTTTTAATAAAAGAGGGTAAGTTATGTTTTGTTTTTAAATTTTTTTTTAATATTTAATCTTATTATTATTTATTAATAAATTTAAATGATATTTATTAAATTAATTAATAATTAATAAATATTAAATATTAAAGCATTTTAATTTAGTAATTTAGACTATTATTGAAGTTAATTTTGAACTAATGATAAATATCAATTAATAATGTTTAATTTTATTTATTGTTATTATTGTTAAATAAATTGAGTATTAATGGGATTGCAAGTATTTTTATTTAAAAATCAATAATTATTATTTGATAATTTAATAAATAATTACCTTTAAATTATTATCAAATAATGGTAATTGTGCATTTTATTTAAATACAAACAATGGGTTAAATTGTAAGGGAAAACTGTGATTCTTATCTACTTGAAACATATATTGAAAATGAAAAATTGACCTTACTATTAACTAAACTATGTGTTTTCAAAATCTAACCAAACTATGAAACTACTCTACTATTTGTATGTTGTCTATGTTTTGGGTTTGGGTTTGACCTAGCTTTGACCAGTCTTAGGATGTTACCAAAGGCTTGGGAGTCTTTTGTTTGTGATGTTATGGTGATTTGGTCTCAATCTTTTTTACTCAACCATGATAATGTGTCTGGTATGCTCTATGATGTATGTTGATCTATTGATTGTTATTGCTTTCCAGTGTTCTTTTGTGTGACTAAGGTGAATGATGTGACCTATCTAATATAACCTTTGAGTCTTTGATCAATTGTATTTGGATTGTTTTCCAGTCACTTTTATAGGACTGAGGTGTTTGTACGATTTATTCTTGGTGATTTCATGTTATGACATGTTTGACTTAAACTTTTTGAGTCCTCAATCAGTATTTTTGGAATGCTTTCCAGTTGCTCGTAGAGAACTAAAGAATTATTGTGAATTATCTTTTGATGCTTTCCAGTCACTTGTATAGGACTGAGGTGATATACTATGATTCTTTGATTTGTGATTTCATGAGATTAGGGTAGGTTATCTATATGTAATATCAAGAAGTGGCTTGCAATGGAGGCCAGGGCCCAAAGTGGCTACCAGGGTAACCCATTGTAAGTTGTTTAATAAGTGAAAACACTATACTAAATCAAAGTAAAATGAACTTAATAAAATTATCTATATGTTCTCACCCATGCCTCAAGTGCTAGTATAGACTAGGATGGGAGTATAGAGAACACTTGGTTGCGACCATGCATCATTAGTATGCCTTGCTAGTATGAAAGGATACTAGTGTCGCATAGAGTCACTAGGGAGTTGGGATCAAGTTAGACTGCCAGGGTAACTCTAGCATTGATTCATGTGATGACACTTGCCCATTTACATTGTAGATTCCCTACGTGTCTTTGTGTGCCTCTAGGTCTAGATGTCAATTTATCTTAAAATCTTTGAGTTAGACTACTTTTAGAGTTTCCTTAAATTAGATATTACTTTTGATTGTGGGATTAATATCCTATTTAGGACTTCAGACTATCTCCTTAGCATGGTGGGAGTTGTCCTTTTTGGTTTACCACGCTATTGGGTGGTAGTGCTTTTTTACTCTTACCATTGAGATTCATATGGTGTTGTCATGGCTGGAGTTTCTTTGTCTACTTTTCCTTTCATTCTATCTTTGTGTATCATGGATGGTTATATCTTTATGGTGGATGATATTTACTTATTGTATTGTATTTGTTTCATGGATCCAAAATGGATGACATAACCTATTTTTATAAATGTATATTCTTTTAGCCTTTCATACCCTATGACATATACAATGGATGATTGTGCAATTTTATTGCCAAGTGGCATTTGGAAAAAATTTATATTATTTAAATAGAGTTGGACTTGTAATTATTTTTTCATGTGGATGTGGTATTTATTAGACTTAGTATTAATTAAACTTAAATGTGACTCAATGTTTTGGGATCCTTAAGGAATGTAATCTTTTATGATTTCTTCTATATGATTGTATGTAATTGCCTCCACTACTTAATGTTTGATGTGTATGTTTTTCTTTTAAAAATAAAAAAAAAGTTTGTCAAATTTAGTAAAACTTTAGGTCAATTCTTTTGGATCCCTTGGCAGGGCATTACATATTTGGTTACTCTACTAGGGAAAGGAAGAGAATGTCCTATGCTTTCTTTTCTTATAAATCTTAAGGTGCCTCTCCAAGGACAGAAGTTAAAAACTTTAATTTTAACTAGTGGAATAAATTTAGTGTGAACATGGCCTTGATTGTATCTCCATCATGACAACCACATTTTAGTTTTCCTTGTTATGCTACCATACTTGGAGGCTCAAGGAGATACTTTCCTAAATTTATAGGAAAGAATAATCAAGATCCTGATTGACATGTCCATTTGACCATTTAACACTACTTGTGGGATTCTTGGTGTTTTAGAAGAAGACATGTTTGTTAGTTGTTTGTTGAATCCCTAATTAGCATTGTTGCAACTTAATTTCCAGATTTGGAAGATGGATGCATCACTAGTTAGAATATCTTGGAAGGTAAATTTGTTGCAAGATTTAAACTAGTAGTAAATGTAGGTTTCTTGTTGTGCCATTTTTTTAAATTTGAGAAATGGGATATTGAAGAAATAAGCATATTTGTGGATAGATTTAAGCAAACATTGTCTAAGATCCCACAAAATAACTAGCCAACCCAAGAAAATCTACTACCAACTTTCATTGTAGCATTGCATTTGGAGGTCAAATTTTATCTCAAGTGAAGAAAATTATGTGACTTTGAGACTGCTAAACAAGAGGTTTTTTGTATTGGAGATAATTTAAAACTCTTAGGATGGTTTCAAAAAACCAATCTCCAAAAGCCTTAAAAATAGATCTGAGATCAAAAGATGATGAGTTTATAAGTGATAATTTTACGACCTTAATGAATGGTTGCTATAACCTAGAAAGGGAGGTATTGTATAAAAAATAATATTTAACTCATCATAGATGATTGAAGAAAGAGTTATATGGGTATATGCACCAAGATGGTGTGAAAAAAGTCAACACAATGGGAAAAAAAGTCAAAAGTACACATAATGCAATTGTGTTATGTGTACTTTTAGTAAAATTTAAAAATGGGCCTTGGCTTGGTAATGAGCCAAGGAAAAAAAATTTTAAAAATGAAATTCTATATAATGTGATCATGTTATTCTTTAAAAGAATGATTACATTATTAAGAACTCGAAGCATTGCTTCTAGTTATCCTTAACCTTGTCAAGTTATGAAGAACTAGAAGCAATGAGAGTTAAGATATATAGAGAGAGGGGGTGAAGGAGATGCAAGGGAGGAGAGAGAGGGGGGGGGGAGAAGGGGGATGATAGAGTTCACATTTCTCTATGGATAGTTCCACAACACTTGTCACTTCTTTATTTGAAAATTTTGTTTTTGAGTGCACGTATACTAAAGAAATTTTGTCACTACTTGAGCTACTAGTAGATAGTGAGTATTCAACATCATCATCAGCATCTACATAGGATCACATGCATATCTTACTTTTTTCCTTTGTTGCATTTATAACTTCTTTCATGGATCCAACAAGGTCTTACCACTCTTTTCCATTAATCGAGTGGGATTTTTCTCTTAATCCTAAGTAATTGGTTAATAGTTTCATTCTTAACAAAATCCATAACCAAATTCTCCATAGCTAGTTTTCTTCTTGATTGCTACAATATTATCTCATCAACTGAACATTTTGTAATCACTTGATATACTCTCATATTTTTCTTGGCCAATCCTTTAGGCATATGATTGAGCCTTTAGATCCACAAAAGAGTTGAAATCTAGATCTAGTAGAAGAATAATATTAGATCCCAAATTTTAAAACTTTATCACCCAATAAAGTTTCAAAATTGAATGACGCCATTTGACATTTTTCGTTGGCACCAAGAACTTTTGAAATAATTAGAATTTTAAGGAAAGCATCCCCCACCATCCTCATAAGATGAATGCATGAACTAATTTTTGGTTGTATTTTATCCAATTATTCTAAAGGGAATAAAATTCTTACCAACAAATTCAATATGCTCTAGCCATTGAAAAAAATTAGAAAAAATTCTTATGGACTGGAATGGAAAAGAAGAAAAGATTGGGCTTAAGAAAGATTAATAGAATGAATGATTTTTTAATTGCTAAGCTTATTTGGAGTTTATATAATGAAGATGGAGAATAGAAAGATATATGGAATGTTAAATATAATATGGACAACCATGGCTTTAATCTTTTCCTTGATAGTGAGGATATTCAAGGGGGTTATGTGATTTGGAAATAGGCTTAGAAAAGAAAATAGATTATTAATAAAGGGGTAAGATGGAAGGTTGGAAATGGCAAGACTATTCATTTTTGGGAAGATATATTGATTATTGATGATGCTTTGAGTTCTGATCAGAAGTGGATTATGTATATGGACCAATGCAAGACTATTTTTTGATCTTTTGTGGCTGATCATTGGGAGCAAGATAAGTGGGTGAACATAGCTAGAGTGGATGAGGTTCTTAATGAAATTAATAAAATGTTGAATGTTAGCTTTTTAGTTATAAAGAAGGATTATTTAATTTGGGAATATAATCCAAATGGAAATTTCTCTCTTTCTTCCTTGTATGGTAATTCTCTTGAAGACTATCATGTGTTGTGCTAGGCTAAAGCTTGCTTCAAAGTATTTACTCCCAAAGTTAACATTTTTTTGGGATCTTATTGCAAGATAAAATCATTACTACTAAAAATTTAATGAAGGTTGGTGTCTTGTTAGTAGGTGTCATCTTTAAGGAAGAGGAAGAGTCAGTTAACCATTTTGACTATCCATTGCTCTTACACTAGAAGGTTATGGGAGAGGATTTGTAGAATTTTGGATGTGGATTAGTTCTTTCCCCTTAATATTAAAGACTTATTCTTATCATGGAAGTCTCCTTTTCAAAATTATTTGATTATAAATTTATGTGAGTTCATCCTTCCGTATTTATGTTAGGGTATTTGGAAGGATCATAATGATAGGGTTTTTAGGGGTAAGGATACTTCTTCTACTTAGATTTTTAATAAGATTTAAACATATGTTGATTGAGAATATTAGGATAACTAGGATGGATCAAGAACCTCAAGATGATTGGGAAGATAAAGTGATTCAAAATTGAAACTTGGAAGCAATCAGATTATCTTAGCATGACAGTAACCTTAGAAAATTGGCTAGGTGGGACTATCCACCTTAGGGATGGTTTAAGGTTAAATTTGATGGGGCCTTGAAGGGAAACCTAGAGATTTATAGTTGTGGTATTATAGTTAGGAATGAAAATGGAGATGGTGTGGGCGTTATGGCTATTCCTATTGGAGATCAAACCAATCATGTTGCGGAAGCTACTACAACTCTCTATGGCCTTTTATTTGCCAAGAGTGTGAATTTGGAAAAAGATTGGTTGGAAGGGGATTCCCTAAACATTATTAATTGACTTAATAAAGTTAATAACCCCACTTGGACCATCAAAAATTTCAAACTAGAGTTGCTCCATTTTGAAGACTGTTGTGAACAACATCAAAAATCTGCTGGACAATCTAGATTAGGGGAGAATTCATGGGTATAAGGATAGACCCAGTAAATAAACTAGAGAAAAGTCAAAGAAATTAGAGGTTTTTGAAGAAAAATAAATTGATAACTTAAAGGCCTCTACAGTGAACATGAATATCTTGGCTTTGTTGCTTTAATGTTGATGCACAGTTCCTTGTGGAATTTCTCGGTTGTTTATGTCTGATGCTTTTAAAAAGGATTTGGGTCCTTTTTAAAACCTATTTTTACTTAATCAAAACATTTTTACCCTTAAATTTAGTTTCCAAGAACATATGTTCCTTTTGGTTGTGTGGATCATATTTTAGTATCAAAATCCTTTTGATATCTTTTTCACAATGTACACATGAATGTACATCCATTGTAATGTGCTTCATCTTATCATATTTAGTTATTATTGTTATATTGTACATAACTACAAAGGTTTTATTTGCTTCACAAGATATAGAATCCAAAAGACCTCAAATAGTTTTATGCCTTCTATCTACTAATAATTTATATGATGGATAGGCAACATATCCAAGGATAATCATAATAAATAATTTTTTGAATAGACCTTCTCCTACTAAAAGTATGTGCAAATAGAGGATAGTTAAAACATATACCTCCTTTTTAACTACTTGTGATAGTTTTTGAGCTCCAAAAGTCTCATACATTGACATGCTCTGATGATCCCTTAGATTGTTGAGACTAGGAAGACCTAGTTAACATTCACCTTGGTTGCAATTAACACATGATATGCATTTGAGCCTAGATGTTAGATGATGATGATGAATACTCACCATCTACTAGTAGCTCAAGTAGTGACAAATACTCGATACTTGTGCTAATATATGCAATATGGATCCCTAGCATCACCTAGATTCATAAAATAAGAAATAAAATTCCCACCTTATAAGTAACAAACAAACATTTCTAGTGATCATATTGTATTGAAGATGGCTTTTGATGTCACATGATGGTGACGATTATGAATACTCACCATCTACTAGTAGCTTAAGTAGTGACAATCAATGCACATATATACTTAGAAACAAAATTTATCAATATCTCAGGATCTTAAGGGGTCCTAATGTCACTTTCAACACACTAAGACCCCTCATGACCCCTTTTATACATTAAAGCCAATAAGTCTCTGAAAGCACTTATATTTGTCGATAGAGGAGATACACCCATTAGATCTACAATAATCTTAGATATCTCACCTCAATTGATGTCATGTCATTTTTGAAGATTTCTTCCAACTAGAACTCCTTTTCCTTTTATAGTACCTACATTAAAATGAAAAATTTGAAGCTGAGATCATTAATTTTGCCTGTGTATGAAAACTTTGATATTTCTCAATGTATTGTGCTACCTTGACTTCATCTTTGTAGATTTGCAGAGCTCCATCATGCATCAACTTAATGAATCTAGACTTTGCAATATCCAAGAAGGACACCTATAACATGATGTAAAAAATGTATAAGTTAAAGATTAAACTCAATAGGGAAAGATTAAACTCAATAGGGAACCTTCTAACATTTTGAAAAATTTCCTTGTTCCTTTCCTTCTAAAGAAACTATAGTACTTCACTAGTAAGAGAAAACCAAAATCTATTAAAAGATAAGTCAAAAGATCTCACATAACTAGCCAAAATTTCACACCAAGAGAAACCAATAATATTTTTCCAATCAATTAAAGAACCAAAGAAAATGGCCCAGACTTTAATTTCATAAATAGAATATAAATAAACATGCTCAAAACTTTCAGATTTATTACATAGTTTGCAAGTCACAGGCTCAACATTGATGGATGATAGCACTGACCCAACAACAAGATTCTTAATCAACAATAACCATCTAAGATGGATAACCTTAGGCTTACAAGGACCCTTCCAAAAATAATCACAGAAAAAATGCTAGTTTGAGAAAGGACTATCTAAACCCCAACAATTAAATATACATTGTAATATAGAGTGATCAATTTTAAACATTCCATAAATCTATTTAGCAAAAGTGTTATCAATTATAGTGCCATCATTCCATTTTATGTTTCTAATAAAAGTATCACTATCCATGATTTTCCCAATATTCTCCTTACTCATCACTTTGGACAGAAGAGTATAGGTCTTCCTTTGACATTTGGTGATATCAAACTTATTGGATATCTCATCCCATGACCCAAGCCTATTATTCACCATTAAATCACTAATTAGAGAAATGCCTTTCTCATTTTATTTTTTTGTAGAGCAACTTTGAGCAAGAGCAAGAGGTTTATTATTCAAGTAAAAACCCCACCAAATTGATCTATCAACAACAATATATTTAAGAGGTCCTCTGATGGCATTTCTATAGGAGATGAACTCCCTCACTTGTGACTATGTAGACCATAGGGAGTTGAACACTTTAGACCCAAAAATCTTCATCTTAAAGTCTCCCATGATAATATCCCAAAATGGAATGTTGGCCCAATGCTTACCTTTTCTAATCATAGACCACTCAACATTTTTTCTCACAAGAAGCTTCCAAGGTTCATTCCACCAAAATGTTTTGTATATCCATTTAGCCGCAAGAGAAATTCCTTGAATTCTAATATCTTTAATCCCTAGTCCCCCCCAACTATTTGGGAAGGCAAAACAACTCCTGTTTAACACAATGTCTTTTCTTGGATCCCAAGCCATTTGACCACAAAAAGTTTGAGAATTTTTTCAAGCATACCAAACTAAGATTTACTAAACAACCAAGCTGAAACAAAATAAACATGATGGGAAGAAAGGACCTTCTATACAACTTGAACTCTCCCAACCAATGAAAAGGAGTGGATTTCAATCTGATATGCTTTCTATCAATCTTGTTGAACATCCACTCCCACATATCAGCAAAGGAATGTTCTAGAGAAAATGGAATAGCCAAATATCTAGAATGGTGTTAGGCCTAGTCCATTTCCAACCCATCTTTATTAACTAACTAGGAGGTATCTCCTTCCATCCCATAAAAAATGACTTGTGGGGGCCACTTTGGCTCCAAAAATAATGTAGAAAAAATTAAATCTATTGAAAGCCACATAAAATTTATCTTCAAAAAGTTACAAATAAAGAGCAGTGTCATCCATGAACTGAGCATTGACCAATTCCTCTGAATTAGGGAGAGCGATGCCCCTAAAAGGATGCCCTAAAGAAGAATCCCTTAGTATGTAAGAAAAGAGCATCAAAAATAATGACAAATAAGGAGCGTGTAATAGGAAAACCTTATCTAATAGACCTCTATAGGACAATAGGGTCTGATAATTCTCCATTCAACTTAATAATAGTACATGAATCCTTAAACAAAATTTCAATCCATTTGTAGAAGTAAGGAGGAAAGCCAAAAGCTTTCAACATTTCAATGAAAAAATGCCACTCAACTTTGTCATAAGCCTTCTCAAAATCATGAAGGATCATAGCCACATTCTACCCACTAGCCTTAGCCTAGTTTATAGATTCCCAACTAGTGACAAGGTTCTCCAAAATATATATTCCCTTTATGAAACTTGTTTGAGTGATTGAAACAATATTTTTTTAATGTCTATAATTCTTCTAGCTATCACTTTAGCAATAATTTGATAAGATAAATTAAGTAGGGTGATAGGCGTCCAATTCTTGACCATGGATCTATCCCTAGCTTTAGAGAGCAACTTAATGACCCCTTTATTCACAATACTACTCGGAGAACCAAACTCAAAGGCATCATTGTAAAATAGAAAAATATTTCTCCAATCCATTCTATATTATCTTTATAAAATTTGATAGGCATCCCATCTAGTCCTGGAGATTTTTCATTAGCCATAGCTTTGATAGCCTCTCGAATCTAGTCTAAAGAGATTCTTCTATTAAGCTTATCACTTTCAATTTTAGAAACCTTCTTAGGGATCATCTTCAAGAAATATTTCAACTCTTTATGCTGATCTTGACCAAACTCTAAAAAGAACAAGTCATAATAGAAACTAAAAAAATCCTCCTTAATAATCTTTTGGTCATTTTTCCTACCACCCTCCACCTGAATATCTTCTATCTTTTATGCCTTTTGCTTAGCCCTAATGATGTAAAAAAAAATCTTTTCTAGAAAAATGTCACCTGGATCCTAATATGGGGGAAAACACATGTCTTGTATCTATAACAACACCTATTGGTACTACTATTCAATTGAGTCATGGTTATAAAAAATCCTAGTTATTACTTCTTTTCTTGTTAATTGTGAGCTTTTTGAATCAATGTTATTTTGGATTCTCATGTAAAAAACATTATGTGTAGTTTCGTCTTGGTTAATTTCCTTTAATAGTTAAGGCACCTCCCTCCATTTTTGTATAGTAATGAGGGTTGGGTGGTTTTTAGGTTGAAAGATATTTATATTTTTTATTAAACTTTTTCAATATAAAAAAAATTAGAAGTTCAATGATAAGTTCTACAAATACCTTGAAAAAGATGGTGCACTGAAACAAAACTTAACATGATCTTATAAAAAGATATAGGAGAGATGAAAACAAATAAAATATTCTAGTTGTTAGAAGCCATATCAAACTTTCTTGATATCAAAATGTTATTTATATCTTGACTTGATACCTCTGTCCATCTCTACCAGTTTGTTCTTGTTCTTACTCTTGCCACTCTAAAGAATTTTTTGAATTAGGATTCAATATTTTTACAAAAACTTCATGAAAAGTCCAAAAGAAATATTTATTTATCATAAATGATAGTATTTAACCCATATTACATATCCCATTAACATTTCATTATAACTACATACTTAAACCCAAATACTTATACAAACATTTGTTACAATGGAAAAAAGCTCATGTTTACAACTGACAAAATGATTATGATATATGAAATTATGTATACCACATATGATAATGATGGTTTCATTCCATGCTTTCCAAATCTAGTGGTGGTGGCATATTGATAGGCTCTGGTGATTCTTGGGATTGTTGAGACTAAGAAGACCTAGTTAACATTCACCTTGGTTACACTTAACAAGTGATATGCATGTGAAACTATGTTAGATGATGATGAATACTCACTATCGACTAGTAGCTCATGTAGTGAAATAATGAAATTAGTGCACATTTACTTAGAAACTTGTGATGAAGATGACACTTACAATTACAAGACTACCATGGAAAATTTGTGATGAAGATGACACCTGCAACTACTAGACTATCATTGAAAACTTGTGATGAAGATGAGACCTCCAACTACTGGTATGTCATGAAAAACTTATGATGAAGATGGCACCTACATTCACCAAAGTGCTCATCAACATGTTTCATTATTTCAAGATCTACACTAAATTGGATATCAATGTCGAGCATCAATTTTTCTTTCATCTCAATAAGATCTCCAATGATTTTTCTAGCCATTCAAGAAGAGTATTGATGTAGGTTTCCTTTTTTTCATGGTGATACACCCTTGGCTTAATTTCATACCCTTCTTCTTCCTATTCTTGACATACACACAAAAACCCATCACAAAATTTTCCTACATGATAAAAAACAAAGAAAAAATTGAGTAAAATAAATCAACCTTACATTGTATTGTTGCATTGTAATTATTTCTTCCCTATAATCATTACCATTTTGATGAACAACAAACTTAATGATTTCAAGACCCACAATCTAAGTTCCAGAAGCTAAACTTTTCTTGAGAGAATTGGCATTTGAATATTTCTATAAAACCCAATGTGTGTTTTCTCTCCACCACACTCTTTCTTCATATAAAACCCATTGTGCATCATCCCTCCAATCATTTATTTGATGAAATTAATCTATTTGAGGTATTTTCTTCATTAATTGGGCCTGATTAGGCCTATTAGGCCTCTAACAATTGACTATACTTTTACATAGACATAACACAATTGTGTTATCTCTAGTAAAGTCACACTAGACACAACATGATCACATTATGTCTACTATGATAATTTAGTCATAAAAATAATAATTTTATCATTTTTTGTTAACAAAAAGTCACAATCATGTTTAGGCTTGGTGATAGGCATATTTAACTACCCAAAGACTTGGGTTGATGTTTTCCCTCCATTTTTGGTTGGTTTAATATTTTTTCAACTTCTAAGATAAATTCTCATCTTTGATTTCATCAAGTTTACAAATGGTGAAGTGGATATCTCTAAACTACCACCATAATCTCACACATTTTCTTACCTTTCTAACCATATTTAAAAAACAATAATTGCACAAGATTAGCATTGTGTAGCTAATTTTTCTATATCATTGTCTTGAAAATCTTCTTAGACATATATCTATGATTTTTTAAATAAATTTTGATCTACTTAACCAAATGGAAAATAAATTATAGATTACTATTATACACATGATTCTATATACTTTTTTTTAATTAAAAAGTGTTGATTTTTAGTTTATTTTGATGCAAGTTATGCCTAGTGTATGAATAAGTACCTAAAATAAGGATAGAGTAACTTCAAAACATCATATGAAAAAACTAATTGTTAGAAAATTATGAAAAAAATACACAACTTCTAGATCTCACTCTTACCTACCATCATACCCAAAAAAATATTCAATATACTAAATATAACTATATGTTTTGTTGAGTGCATGGGAACAACTATATTATGTTTTTCAACAAAAAATATGAATATTTTTTTGTGTGGGTGGGGTTTGACCTCTTAATATTATCCATTTTGTAAGAAATTAGTAGTTTAGAAACTAGGTTCAAAGTACTACAATTTTTTTGTTTTACACATTTTCTTATTTTGAGTGCATGAACCTCAAATTGGTCTTCCAAGATCAGGTTTACCTAATTTCAGATAAAAGGTGTCCACTTATACTCCCTTTTTGTAACCATATGAATCATAAGATTCTAGTGATAAATATAACAAAGAATTTCATGCATCAACTAAAATTCTAGCAAAATCTTTTAAAAAAGGATTTTGTGATAG
Organism: Cupressus sempervirens; assembly: GCA_028749045.1. Lineage (NCBI taxonomy): Eukaryota > Viridiplantae > Streptophyta > Pinopsida > Cupressales > Cupressaceae > Cupressus > Cupressus sempervirens. The sequence goes on along the minus strand of CM053787.1, from coordinate 509,744,556 downwards.
TATGGCTCTAGATATAGTTACATTTTCTGATTTATGTCAGCAAAGAAGTCTTCAAGAGGAACATTTTTTTTTGTATTGCATATCAAGAAGACAAAAATACATCAACCAATAAGAAGTATTAAAAAATATCATCCATTATGGCTACCATGAACAGTTAACAACTTTTAAGTATTGTCAAACCTAGCAAGACACCAACCCAAAAATAAAACTATTACTATGTTCATTTAGAGTTCTAAAGCCCAAAATAAAACTGGAAGTGAATTAATAGTCATCCTCACTAAAATCCAAGGTGGTGAACCTCATGAGTGAAGGTGAAAGCATTGAGTCAAAGGTTCTCCTCTCATTATGTGGGAGCCATCTACCTTCCTCTCAGATCTTTTGCAATAGTTAAGAGAGAGGGATGTTGAAGTCATCCTCTTGTGGATTCTGATTTCTACTAGTGAAAGATGTAAAACCACAATGTAAGTCCTTCTTAGTAAGAACTCCTTGTCCATCTTCCATAAACTTACAAAAATTTTCCTCCTTTAACTTGAATATTTTTGTGACCTATAAGACAAGATCCACTTGGATGAATCTCTTCAAAGACCCAATAAGAACTCTTTCAACTCCTTGAAATATATTATTATTCCTAATTTTCCAAATATGCCAAATAATACAAGAAGATAAAATAGACTAGAATGTTGTTGATGCAAAGTTTACCAAAAATGATATTCCCAATAGAAAATTTTATCCCAATAGAGAACCCAAACATATACCAAACTTCAATAGCAAATGGACGTTCAAAGAACACATGCATGATAGATTCAGGCTAGGAACACACATAACACCTATTTGGTTCTCCATCTAATTTATCAAAAGGAAGTTTATGTAGCATGAATCTCCAAAGGAAGCAGATAATTTTGGGTTCAATATGCCTTTTCCAAAGATCGACAAACACTTTTTCCATACTACATGGGTTCAAGAGGAACATTTTAAAAAGAGCTTGAGTCATTACAATGCATTAGTCATATTGATCAAGTATGACCAAGACTCAAAGGTAATAAATAAGCCCCTTTTTGAATTTTTTGATTCTCAATCAACTGATGGTGTATATGGGCTAGAAAAATATCATTTTGAAAGTGATTTTGAAGATGATGATGGTGTCGAAAATGTATGGTGTAGAAAAGGAAAACATAATCATATAGAAATGAAAATGTGGTTTTTATAAATTAGTAAAAAATGGTTATACACTTTCTCCTAATAATTATTATCTTCATAAAAGTGCAAATATTAGTTCTAGTAGGAAAATCATGGGTGATAATCTGTCAGTTTATCAAAAAGAAAATACTCATGAAATATCTACAACAAACCAACCTACTAAATTAATTAGTGAGAAGGAATTATTACATTCTCTTCCTAATGATGATTCCATGATTAACAAGATTTATGCAACCTATAATAGTTATGATTTTGGTCAAAATGAAAATGAGGTGGACCAAGTAAAAAAAGTGGATGTTCTCCAAATGAATGACTCTTGTTTATCCAAAATCAAACATAGAGTTACATTGAATAACAAGGAGAAAACATATGGAAGAATGATGATTCAAGATTGTAATTCTATTCTTTAAGGCTTCTTTCATATGGTGAGTCTATAGTGGATCATCTTACTAAGCTCAAGTGTATAGATGCTTCATAAAGACATTCATCTTCTTTGTAGAGGCACACACTTCTCCTAGCTGGTGAATGGTTTTATATGAGTCACTTCCTACCTCATCACATAAGGCAGAAATTTCCTACCTATATATATATTAGTAAATATGTTTTTGGTTTACTAAGTTTTAGTTTGCTTTAGTTTCATCTTTGGTGTTTTATGGGGATTAGCTTAGCTCCCAAGTTTTTTGGCATGTCAGTTCAACCCTCCTCCCCTCCACCTGCATAAAAGAAACTCCCTCTATTTCATTCTCTATGAATATATTTCCCAATGGTTTTATGCACTTACCCCTTAACCAAATATTGTTGGTATCTCTCTACTTTTATAAGAAAAGAAATCCCCTAGTAGAGCCAATGTTAGCCTACATTTGTTAACAATAGATTGATACAATTATGAATATGTGTTTGAATCATTGTTTTGTCACTGATGTCAAACTTGCTACTTGCTAGTAAGATAATTGCTTAGATGATTTGAGTACTATCATTTTTTTGATTGATGAAGAGGATTTGATCAAATGAGGTAACAATAGTTGTTGGAATAATCAAATGGGAAGAATACTTCTAAGAGGGGGGGGTGAATAAGAAGTAATGCACTTTTAACCTTAAAAACTTTTAACTAAAATAAACATCATGCATGTAAACATATCAAATAAGAATAAAGTAAACACATGCATCAATAACACATAACACCAAATTTTAGTAGCCCAGAAACCCTCCAAAATGTGAAGGTAAAACTGGGCTGGGGATGATACCCATAAAATCACTACAACAATAATGTTTGACCACTTTTGATGGTCTACCTAATGAAAGGCTTGCCCTATTAAAGGCTTTACATTGTGTCAATAGTGACCTAGTTAAAGGATTTACAAACACTTTACATGAAGTGCCACCCTATTAAAGGATTTTCACATCTTCAAAGGATCTACAACCTAGTTGTTAAGCTAACCTATCAACATAGGATTTTCCTTCTAATACAATTGCTAGAGAGTATTAGACTAATAAACTTGATAGCTTACAATCTCAAATTTTTGATTTTAGGCACTGGATCTGCTCATTTTGAACTTGATCCTCTATGATCTAATATGTGTTCATATCCCTTGCTTTGCTCTGATCAACTAGATGTTGCAATACTACTCTGTTCCTCTAAGTCTTTCATATTTTCCACTAAATTTTGCTATAGTTTACCCATAAACTACTCTCATCTTCTCATACAATGGGGTTTTTTTCCTCCTTTTAAAGATTACAAAGACTTAGGGTTAGGTATGGATCTACAATCCATATTGAATCTTTAATTCTTGCTCATTCCTTGTACTTTTCTTATTGGTTGCATGCCTTCTTCATTTTTCTTATTGGTTGCATGCTGATTGCATAGGAAATATAAAATATTCATTCTTATCCTTATTATCTTTCAAGATCCTTCTATGTCAACTCAAAAAATGGTTTATATCCGAGTTTGTGAAGGTACAAACTCATATGTTAATTTTGTGTTACTCGACACATACTGGATTACTAGTCTTTGACACATGTATGATTCTGCTTTGCATGGCACCTATAGCACTCTGACTTGCTTGACATCAACTATGACTTGGCACCTATATATCACTCAGTTCATATGGTTCACTCGACACTTGATCTTCACTCGACACATGACAATCACTTGGCACCTGTTGGAATTCTAGCTTAGCACATACTATAGCTCAGTATATATAGTGTACTTAGCTTCTATATGAAAAGTGGTTAAGTATGTTGACACTCAATTGTCAAAACTAATCTGAGACCAACAATCTGCCACTTTGACATGAGTGTCAAAAACACTTAGCTAAGCATTATTTATGTAATCTTTTGAGTACATTATCCAATCTGTTCAACATATATACAAAATTTCAAAAAGTTGTTCAAAATTTTGTAAGGAATAATATACATTAAAATTATTATAACTCCCCCTAAGCTGATTATGTCATTTCATTCATGTAACCAAAATTCTTGTGCTGGTGTATTTGATACTCTTTGCCTTTGCCATGTTTCTATACTTTGTACCTATGTGTACTTGTGTTCTATATCAGAGTTATCTTCCATTCAATTCCCAAAACATTTTATCTCCCCCACATTATGTCTCATCTCTTATCTCCCCTTTTTGGCTATCTACTATCTTTCCTCTTTATTCTCTAAAAGAATGAATGAAATGCTTAGTATTCTCCCCCTTTTTAATAACTCCCTTATTATATCATTCCCTTTTGTTTTATTTCTCCCCCTTTTTGACACTTTATGTCAAAGGGTGCTAAGGAGTAATACCATATTTCACCAAAAATGTATTTTTTATCTCCATAATCATTTTTAGAGCTACATCCCAATTCTCCAAAGCAATTTCTAGTGACTAATGTTGGATGGCAGTCTCTGCAACAAGATGTACAAGTCCATATAATGTAGAAAGATTAAGATCTTTTTTTAAAATAGTTTCAGCATAGACTTTCTCTTTATGGAGTACTTCCAAATTTAGGGTTATGGAAGATTGAATCTGCATTAATTTGGCCTTTATATTGGCCTCTTCACTTGTGAGTGCAGCTAACTCCTTTTGGGTGTGCAGTGATTGGGAAAATTACTTCTCATTTTGAGTTGGGTCTTTTAGTAGTTGCATGCTAGAAATCTTTAGATTTCTCTCCAATTTCATGATCCTTTGGCCTATCTCTTGTGTGAAATTGGAAAAATCACACAACTTGTTGTACAATGAGAAGATATTCTCAAGTACAGTTTTGACCTTTTCAATATTCTTGGCCAATTCAACTTGTTGAAGTGCTATACCACTAGATATTTTCTCATTTACTTTTCCTTGAAACTTCCTTTCAGACCATTCCATAAGTTTCATATTTGTTTCCTGGTCTTCACTTGTAACCTGGTCAACAATATCTGACAATTGTTCCATTATAGGCTTTGTCTCATTTGGTGATTGCAAGCTAAAGGCATCCATAAAGATGTCCTTAATCTCATGCAATACTTGCTTATGTTTATACTCCTTCCTAAGTATTTCATACCTCTTTCTCCTATCAATGCATCTTGCATCTTTGTGATATGCTCAATGCCAATTGTCTTGGATGCATATGACAATGTCTTCATCTAACTCAGGGTCTCCATAGTGAAGTACCTTGGTCACTTTGGTTGAGCTCAAGCCTGGTGTAGAGATTTGCAAAGGTATTGCCTCAGTGCTTAGCTTCTAAAGAGTTTTTGTAGGAGTGCCTTTTTTGGTAACTCTACCAGTGTTTGTATTGTGGCCCACTCCTCTTCTTTTGATGTGTCTTCCTTATTTTCTTTAGAGTCCCTTGATCAATGACACCAATTAGTGGGGTTTTACCTATTGTCTATATTGTAGGATTAGATACAGCAATCTGTCCTATTTGCTTTGTGTGTTTCTCTGCCTCTACACTTGGCTTTTGAATGGTGTCAACTATTACAGATGTATCAATTGTTGTAATCTTTAATGGTGGTGGAAGCATTAGGAGTTTAGTGCTAGTAGCTATAGAGATGGAAGGTGGTTCTTGTGGTTTCACCTTGTCTCTTATTGGTTCTGCTACTACCTTTTTCAACTCATCCACGCTCACTACTATAGGGTTTGTGCATAATTGTTCTTCTAAAGTTGACTGGCGAAGGATCTTCTTGAGATCCTCTACAGTTAGTGGATTGATATTCTGACATGATTTGTCATTATCATCCTTTATAGTAATAGTGTTTGCAGGTGTGATAAATACATGAGGAGGGCTAAGTGGTGGCAATTGTGTGTCTTGCACACTCTATTCCTCTTGTTTTTGTTGTTTAGCTGTTGTCATATCTTCTCCTTTTTGTGTCTCCTCCTCCTCACCTTTTTCTTTCTCCTCTTCATGTTTCTTCTCTTCTTCTTTCTTTTCTTTTTCTTCCCTTTTTCTCTCTTCTCTATTTCCTTTTCCTATTTTTCTTTTCTTTTCCTTCTCGTTCTCACTAGCCTTAGCCTTATTTGCTTCTACATCCTTCTCTTCTCCTTTTTCATCCTTGTCATTAGTCAATTTATATATTGATTTCCATAATCTTATTGATTTCTAGACAACTTCTTCAATTTTATTTTGTAGGATGCTAAAGGCTCTATACTTTGGTGCAAATTTTCCACCATATTTCTTGTTAGCTTTAGTTATTTGACCTCTTGTCAAATTAGACATCACTTGTGCTAGTGTTGATTCTCTTATTTCCTTCTCCATTTTCAAACAATAATGTCATTTGTTTTCAATAATCTCATATAACTCCCTAAGCACAGTGTTGTCTAACTCAAGAGGTGTATTCTTAAATTATGCCATCATGGCATACACTAACTCCTCTACTTTGTTTTGATCCTCTCTACTTAATTTCTTAAAATCAACATTTTTCAAACTAGAAAAATATGCATTATTCCTAACATTATCGCATATTTTATCAATGTTAGACCTAGAAACATTGCTTACCACTCTGAATTGGCTGATGTCTTTTGATTCTATCCTTTCTTCATCATCAAAATCGGGTTGTGCTACATACTTTCTCCTTTACTTCTTTTGTATTGGACTAGTCTCCTCAATAGCCTTTTTCTTCTCTTTCACTTGCTCCTTGGCCTTTTGAGTAGAGGCCCTTTTGATAGCTCTTGTTACTAGTGTTGGCTCGGCTTGAGTGGTTTCTATAGCCTTCTTTGCTTTAGGCTAGGCTAAAGGCTAAATTTTAGCCTTTCTTTTCTTAGACTTGGCTTGTGTTGGTGCTTCCTCAGCTTCTTCTTCCTTTGCACCTTCCTTCTTATCTTCACCTAAGCCTTGAGTTAATTCTATTGGGCCTTGCCCTTGTTCTTCTTCTTCACTCTCACCTTCTTCTTCTTATTCCTCTTTAGCACCTATTGCCCTTTCAATTTCTACACCAAATTTGTTCTTTATTTTCTTCACCAATTTATCCTTCCTCTTAATTATAGAGGTTGTCTTCAATTCTATTTCAACTTTAGACTTTACAACATCATATGTGCCAAAAGGTTTGGTAGTCTTGTCTATTTCTTCTACAAGCAATGTAGTGATTGTTGTTGATGCTTCATCCACATCTAGTTCATAACCCAATGGCCTTAGCCATCTCACCCTTGGAACTACTGCTTGGATGTAGGTGTAATGAATATCAACTAGGAAGTAGATGTCATGGACATTTTGTTCCACTAAGGAAATTGGTATTCTCAATCTTTGTTTCATGAATTTCTTAAAATCTTCAAAATAGCTTATCATTTGTGCTTCAAAGTTGTCACCCATTTGTTCAATATACTCATTGATTTGAGTGATTGTAGATTTGTTTGAATTCTAGTTCACTTTCCCAATTGAAGGAAATTCTCCCAAAACATAGAAAAATATGTAGATAAGGACTAAAACAAACTTGCACTAAGCACCTTTGGATCTTCTAATTGCTCCTAGGTTCTCCATGATTTGCTACAACATTAATTATAATAGATCATATGTATGATCTTTCTTCACAAGTTTGTAGGCTACATCCATAGCAATACATGGTACACTATTCAATCTACTAGATTGATAGAACTTGTGAGAAATGACTCTTACTACAAAATCTAGAAAGGGATCTGTGATTATATCAATTGTCATGCCCCTTTTATTCCATTTAGCCTCGGTGTTCTTTTCAATGGCTACTTTATAATCACTACGTAGGGTCTTGGGCTGATCTAGGGTTGGAAAGCCTATAACCCTATGCACTATCCTCTTTGTTATTTTAACTAGTCCTCCTTCCAACCACAAACAACCATTGTGTATTTTGCTCAAGATAATTTGTATCCATTCTATTTTGAAACTTGTAGGTTAAACTAGGGCATGAGTTAAACCCTTTTTCTCAACTATTTGAAATTCATCCTTCAAAATTCTATTATCACTAAGTTTTTCATATGCTTGAAAAATTTCAAGGTCTCCTATTGCTCCTATCTTGCAGTTGTAAAATTTCCTCACATCTTGTACCATAAGAACTTTGGGCAGAATAATGTAGAGTGTGCCAGTAGGGTCATTTTTATAGGTGACTTCTAGGATTGGCCTAAACTCAGGTTGTTTGACCTCATTACTAACCAATTGGATCTCGTAACCTTCCTTACCCTTTGGGTTCTTAGAACTAGAAGTCATTTTGCTGATCTAGGGTTTTAAAAGATTTAAACTTTAACACTGTGTAACTCAGCACTTGAAGAATACCTTAGATCAACAAATTTTGTGCTTGATCACTATTTAAATCCATGCAAATGGCTACAATACTATTCTTTGATCTCTTTTGCACTCTTATTATCTTTGCTCTGTGTTTGAATGGCATGAAATGATCAAAAATTGACCTTATACATTTCAAAACCTAGCATTAAATGCTTAGTACATATAGCTGTACTCATGACTCGGCTTCAATTGGTTTTCCATTACTCGGATTCAACTAGATTTCCACTTTACTTAGCTTCCATTAACATTTCTCAACTTTGCACTAACTATCAACTTGGTCGCTACTGGCAACTTGGCATCCACTAGAGCTTTACTCAACATCTAAGGACAGCTCGGCAACACTTGTTGAAGTTTTAAGTTTTGACTTTGCATCTTGATTCATGTTGTTTTCTTCTTTGCGGTGCTTTTTTGTCTTGGGATTGATGCATTATATAACTATGTATATCAATCCCATACTCCTATTCATGCTTAGTTGGATGAGGTATGACCACTTTACCTATTAGGTGAAGTGATCCCTTCATTTGATGAGTTACATTCATCTTTCTTTTTCTAATTCCTGTTCATTTGCCCTCTGATTTGTTCAACATATATCTTCTCTTTTCCTTTGTTGACTTCTAACTTGGGTTCCTTTGACTTTGTTGGGAAATTCCTATTGATATGACCAATCTTCAAACAATTGAAACATGTAGTTTGACTTAACCATTTTCTATAGTTCCCTCTAAAATGTGTCCTTATGCAATTTTTAGGAATGTGTCCATATTCCTGATAGTAGTGATAGCTATACCTAGTTTTATAGTCCCAATTGCAATGATGAACATGGTTACCTTCTCTTGTCAACTGGTTTAATATCCACATAGGCTTTGATCTACACTCAAATGCTCTATGTCCATATTTCTTGCAATTGTAGCAGTGACCTTCAAATTTTGTTGTCTTGATAATCTTAGTCCTACATTCATGTGTTTGATATCCTTGCTTCTTGCACTTATGGTAGTAGCTTGCATTCTTAGGCTTATCATGCTAATAGGCATTCTTCCTCCTACATACATTATAAGTATGTCCCTTTTTACCATAGAAATGACAAGTGGGTTTAGTGTTCTTACCTTTGTTACTCCTTTCTTCTACAATCTTGGATGATTCTCCTTGTTCAGTGCTAGTGTAACCAAGTCCTGAAGTATCATTACTAGTCCTTAGTTATTTTAGTAGCTGCTCAAAGTACTTGATAGCCTCATTGGGTTTGTTGAAGCTTTCTACAACTTCCTTCTCTCTTTTTAGGTCATTTTGCAGTTGTTCATTTTATATCTTTAGTGTAGAGATCTCAATGTACTTCATATTCAACTCATGATGTGCATTCATCATCTGACTTAAGGTGTCTAGCTACATGTTTGAGATTCTTTCAAACTCAATTGTCTTTTCCTCCAATCTATTGGTAAGATTTATTTTGTCATCTTCTAGCATAATCTTGTCTTCAATGGCTCTCTTCTTCTATTCAGATACTTTGCAAAGCATTATGGCTTGTGATTCTTGTTTAAGCTTGAGTATTCTGATTTCTTCTACTTGAGTTCTATTCTTCTCCATCAATTCTACTATTGTTGCATCAAACTCTTTGGAATCTCCATTGGAAAACACTTTTGTGGTATCAATCTTATTGTAGTGTATGTCATTTTCAGCTATGGCTATATCCTGCCTTCTTTTTAAGGATTTTCTCAATTCCTCTCTAGCTTCCTCTAAGTTGTGTAGGGCAATTTGTACATCAATCACCTGATTCTCTATTATCTTCCCAAGTTTGAAGACTTCCATCTTCAAATCTTTTCTCTAAGTTGTTAGGCTTCTTCTTGTGAGAACTAGCTCTGATACCAATTGTTGGAATAATCAAATGGGAAGAATACTTCTAAGAGGGCGGGGGGGGGGTGTGTTGGTGAATCAGAAGTAATGCACTTTTAACCTTAAAAACTTTTAACTAAAAATAAACATCATGTATGCAAACATATCAAATCAGCATAAAGTAAACATTTGCATCAACAACACATAACACCAAATTTTGGTTACCCAGAAACCATCTAAAATGAAAAGGTAAAACTAGGGTGGGTATGATACCCACAAAATTATTGCAGCAATAATGTTTGACCACTTCTAATGGTCTACGCTGTGAAAGGCCTACCTTGTTAAAAGTTTTACACTATGTCAATAGTGACTTAGTTAAAGGATTTATAAACACTTTACATGAAGTGTCACCCTATTAAAGGATTTTATCACCTCTTCAAATGATCTAAAACCTAGCTATTAAGCTAACCTATCAACATAGGATTTTTCTTCTAATACAATTGCTAGAGAGTATTAGACTAATAAACCTGATAGCTTACAATCTAAAATTGCTGATTTCAGGAACTGGTTCTACTCATTCTAAACTTGATCCTCTGAGATCTGATATGTGTTTATATCCCTTGCTTTGTTCTCATCAACTAGATGCTGCAATACTTCTCTGTTCCTCGAAGTCTTTCATATTTCCCACTGAGTTTCACTATAGTTTACCCATACACTACTCTCATCATTTCATACAATGGGGTTTTTTTCCTCCTTTTAAAGATTATGAAGACTTAGGGTTAGGTATGGATCTACAATCCATATTGAATCTTTAATTCCCATTCATTCCTTGCACTTTTCTTATTGGTTGTATGTTGATTGCATAGGAAATATAAAAGATTCATTCTTATCCTTATTATCCTTTGAGATCCTTCTATGTTGGCTCAAAAAATGGTTTACATCTAAATTTGTGAAGGCACAAACTCATATGTTGATTCTATGTTACTCGACACATATTGGATTACTGGTGTTCGACACATGTATGATTCTACTTTGCTCAGCACCTATACCACTTTGACTTGCTCGACATCAACTGTGACTTGACACCTATATATCACTTGGCTCATATGGTTCACTTGGCACCTGAAGTCACTTAGGACTTGATCTTCACTTGGCACTCAAAGATTGCTTGACACATGAAGATCACTTGGCACCTATTGAAATTTTGGCTTGGCACATACTATAGCTCGATATATATAGTGTACTTGGCTTTTATATGAAAAGTGGTTAAGTGTGTTAACACTCGATTGTCAAAACCAATCTAAGACCAACAAATAGCACCTAGAGGAAAGCTTGAGTTATGATATCAAAAAGGAGTACAAGGATTAGTTAAGATAGTGATATTATAGTGTATTGATAATCTACTTAAGGTTGCATAGGATGGTTAAGTTTATTAAGTTTAGAAGAAGTTAAAAGAATTGTGTTTGCCAAGCTTAACAATTTTCACAATAGGTGCTAAGAAAAGTTAGCGCAAGCCAAGCAAAAAATTAGTTGGAGCTAAGAAAAAGTCAATTTCATTATAAGCCGTGTGATAAAGTGTAAGTCAGGTAAAGTTTAGTTGATGTCGAGCACTAGTAAACTTTAGTTCATGCTGAGTGTTTTGATATTGGATGTTGAGCAACATAGTATGTGTCAAACATCAGAAGCTGATTAATGTTGAGCGTTAGTATTATGAGAAAGATTGAGAATTTGATGAATCTGAGCTGATAAGTTTGATTTCTTAGATTCTATGAATCTTGTGGATGATAAGATTGATAAGGTGGTGGCCCAAAATTCAAGATGAACTATTTTGAGGTGAATTCAAAGAGGATTAAAAGAGAAGCTTCTAGAAGGGAATGAAATGAAATGATGGGTAGATTCACTTAATCTTACCTAATCCAAACTAAACCTAAAATATAAAAAGGAGGATGAATGGAAAAGGATCTTAATTTTCTATTTATAGAGATGTTTGGTCAAAAGAAAGGGCTATCATGTGCAAGAACCTAAGGAAGACAAGGAGTGTAGGGTATTTCTTCATTCAGTGACCTAAGAGAAGTGTTTGCATTGACAAGAAAAGAAAAAAGGCTTAAGCGTATGGATGCTTGAAGGGTGAACAAGTTGTCAAAGCTGAAGCATGTGAAAGCCAAGTAGAATGGAGGACTAAAACATAGATCTGTAACCTACAAGTGTGTTGTAAGTTGTTATCAAAATAAGCCTTATTGTTACATTCTAATCATTGTATTAGTCTAGGATAAATCCTTTGGATTAAGATTGACCTAACAATCATCAGTAAATCCTTTAACTGGGTGACATTCTAAGGGAATGATATAAAGTCCTCTAACAATGCTCACTCCTAATAGGTTGATTGAAATTCTTTAACTAGGTCACATTCAACAGTGTGCATTGTAACCTTTAATAGGGTTGGCCTTTTATAGGGCATCACTTTAGAAGAGTGAGAATGGGTAGAATGTTACTAGTGATATTTTTCAAATTGAGTTTCCACATTAAATCATTGTGTCAAATGTGTTATTAAATCTATTATGTTTCATGTTTACATTTCTACAAAGTTGATTTGATAGTAACCTACAAGTTAATGTCAATGCATAATCTAATGGATGCATGCATGATGAAAATGTTTTATGGATATGGGTTCACTAAGCTATCAAAACTTTTATTTGTACATCTAGACCTTCAATTACCGATTCACCTCCCCCCCCCCCCTCTTAGTTATTCTAAATAATTTCAACAATTGGTATCAGATCCATCTACTTAAGAGGACTATTTTGAAGGTACTAGAAGTAAAAGATCAAGATATCAAAAAGAGAGGCACCCAAGCTTAATAGAGATCACTTTCTTGCATGGAAAAGTCTGATGAATCTACACCTAGGAGGTATTGGAGATCATGCACAATATACTATCACCACAGAGCATGTTGATCCTATTGGAACCCTAACTGGTAGAGATCTAAAAAATAACAAAGAATACAACTACACATTATTGGAAATTTCCTCTACCCTAATTTATGTCAAATTTGATTATATTAAGGGTTGTGATCATGCAAAGAAAATGTGGGATTCTCTTCACACTATCTATGGAGGAGATGCAAATGTTCTAAGCACCAAACTTAAAAGTCTTGGAGGTAAGTTTGATGATATGAGATGCAAGAAGGTGAGAATATTGTTCTAGGGTAAAGGATGTTGTTAATGCAATAAGGGAATCTATTGGTACAATAGATGATGAGACTATGCTAAGAATTTTTTTGAGAACACTATTGCCCATTTATATGATGATAGTTTCCACAATACAAGAACTAAGATGTATACTAGGTTCTAATCTAACTCTTGAAGGTCTGGTAGGTAGGCTCACTTCTTTTGAGCTATCTAATTGTGATCATTTCAAACCTAACAATGTTGAATCTACTGTCAAAGCTAAGCTTTCATTGAAGGAACCTAATGAGAAGAAGAAGAAAAAGGTAAAATATGTGTCCAATGATAGTGAAACAAATGAGGAGGATGTAGAAAAACTTGAAGCACTAAAAGCAAGGAGATTTCATAGGGGGGTAAAGGCAAGTTCAAAGGTAAATTACCTATCACGTGTTTCAATTGCAATGAGGTTGGTCATATTACTGCTAGATGTCCAACTAAGAAGAATTATAGAGGTTGAGACAAGTAGAAAAGTAGATGAGAAGAAGACACAAAAAATTACAAAGACAAAGGAAAGAAGTCTTGCTACATTGCTGAAGAGGAAACAAAAGATGGATCTAATGATCCTGATGATGAAGTGGTGTATGTTGCAATGAAGGATGAATCTAATAGGGATGAGGCAACTGCACTAGTAGAATGACAAATGAATCATTGACAATGCATCCATATGATTGAAGATAAAAGTAAGTTCATTACCTTGAATTATTATGATGGAAATAGTGTAAGGTTTGCTAATGATGCACCTTGTTTGATAAAAGGAAAAGGTTCTATTCAATTCATAGAAAATATTTCGTGTGACAATTTTTATTATGTTAAAAGACTTAACAATAATTTGTTGAGTGTGTTTTAAGGTTGAGTTTGAGAACAAGATTGCTAAGATATATGATACTAATAGAAAATTAATTGGAAAAGGTGATCAAACTAGAAGTAATCTATTCTATCTTGATATAGAGGATGCTACTTGTTGAATTGTAAAATTTGATGATGCATGACTATGGCACAAGAGGCTATGTCATGTTAATTTTGATAACTTGGCTAACATGAGAAGAGTTAAAAGTTTTCCTAAGTTGAAGAAACATAACAATATAATTTGCAAACAATGTCAATTAGGGAAAATAACAAAGTCAAGTTTTAAGAGTAAGATTTATACCTCTAAAGGAATATTAGAGATTGTTCATACTGACTTGTGTCGACCAATTGAAGTGCAAAGATACAAAGGAGATAAGTACATTATGCTATTTGTTGATTATTATTCTATAATGATGACAATTATGTTTCTAAAATAGAAATCTGATGCTTTCCAAATGTTTAAGTGGTACTTAGCAAGAGTTGAGAAGGAAACAAGTAAAATTCTAAAAAAATTAGATCTGACAAAGGAGGATAATTTACATGAAATGAATTTGAGATGTTTTGCAATAAAAAAGGAATAAAAAGATAGACATATACTCCTAGGATCTCTCCACAAAATGGAATTGCTAAAAAAAGAAACATATCTATAATGGACTATGCTAGGACACTCGTGATAGAGAAAAATGTTTCTTTGAAATATTGTAGAGAAGTTGTAAGTAAAATAGTCTATACCTTGAACCATGTACAAATCAAGAAAGGTACTCATTCAATACCTTTCAAACTATGGTATGAATACTCACCCAATGTAAAATATTTTATAGTATTTGGAAGAAAATTTAATATTCTCAAAGATTTTAGAAATGGTAAATTAGATTCAAAAAGTGAAGAAGGTATGTTCCTTGGTTATTCCACAAGAAGCAAATCTTATAAGTGTTTAAATACTAACATTTGGTTATTCCACAAGAAGCAAATCTTATAAGTGTTTAAATACTAACATTAACAAAGTTGTGGAAGGTACAAATGTGAAATATGATGAATATATAGAAGTACATGAGGTTGTACCTATGAAGAAACTAGAAGAATACAAATCATTTTTATACTTTTATGAAGGTACACCTCTTGATGAAGATATTGTAAATTAAGTTACAAATCAATAGCAAGTTTCAATGACTGTCGAGTCACATACTATGGATGTTGAGTTGCATTCAAGAATAGACCTACATTCAAGTGTCGAGTTATAGAATGAAGCTGAGGCACATTCTAATTTTCAGATTAGTGTACATCAAATAGATGTTGAACTACTTGATAGAGATGTACATAGTGATTCAGAAGTTGAGAGATCAAATGAGGAAAATAGAGCAGAACCAAGATTATCTAAGTATGTCAAGAGACATCATCTTACTACATAGATCATTGGAGATAAAGATACTAAACCAATGACAACAAACAAGTTGATAAATGATACATGTTTGTTGAGCATGCAAGAACCTAAAATAGTGAAAGATGTCTCTTAAGATGTGGATTGGTGTAAAGCCATTAAAGAAGAGATCAAACAAATTGAAAAAAATAAGACATGGACTCTAGTTCCTAGACCAGAAGATTAAAACGTGATTGGCACCAAGTGGGTATATAGAAACAAGTTAGATGAAAATGGTGAAGTCACAAGGAACAAGGAAAGATTAGTTTGTAAAGGATACACATAAGAAGAAGGGATAGACTATTCGCTTCTGTTGCAAGATTGAAGGAGTAACAACTCTATTTGGTTACTCTACATACAAAGGTTTCAAAGCTTATCAAATAGATGTTAAGTCTTTATTTATGAATGGTATATTGGAGGAAGAGGTTTATATAGAACAACTAAAAGGATTTGTTTATGCTAACAACAAAAACATGTTATGTAGACTACACAAAACTTTATATGGTTTGAAAAAAGAAAAAAGAGAATGGTATGAAAGGCTTCATAATTATCTTGTGAAGAATGGATTTAAGAGGACTGATGATAACAACAATTTATACTTGAAGATAGAGAAAGACAAAGGTATTTTAATATCTAAATTTTTTATTGATGATATCATATTTGGAGGTCAAGATACTTTATGTAAATCTTTTAAAGATGAAATGAAGCAAGAATTTGAGATGTCTATATTTGGAGAGATCAAGTTCTTTGTGAGTTTGCAAGTACATTAGATGAAATATGGTATATAAATCACTCAGTCAAAGTATGTAAAAGAGATACTAATTTTTTTTGTATTTGAAGATTCAAAGCCAGTATGCACACCTATGGTGACAGGCCATAAATTGTCAAAGAATAATGATTTAGCCGAGGTGAATCAAACATTATACAGGTCTATGATTGGTAAGTTATAATATTTAGTACACAATAGACCTAATATTGCATTCTATTGGGATAGTTGCAAGATTCTTTGTTAATCCTAGAGAGAACCATTTGATGGTAGTTAAGAGAATAATGAGATATCTGAAAGGAACAAAAGACTATGGTATATATTACAAGAAAAATGAGAAATTTGAATTGAGAACCTACATTAATGTTGATTGGGCTAGAAATATTGATGATAGAAAGAGCACTAGTGGAGAAGCATTTTTCTTTAGCAAAAAGGTTGGTTACATGGACTAGCAAGAAACAAAACTACATTTCTCAATCTATTGCTAAAGATAAATGTGTTGTTACTACAGCAAATTATATAGACATTGTATGGATCAAACAACTACTCAAAGGTATGAAAGAGGAAATCACTAATCCTGTGATACTTTATTGTGATAATACAAGTGCTATAAATATATCAAAGAATCTTTTGATGTATACAAATACTAAGTAAATTGCAATCAAGTATCAGTACTTGAGAGAGTTACTTCAAGATAAAGAGGTGAAGATGGAATATATTAACTCAAAAGAGAAATTAATAGATATCTTCACAAAAGCATTACCTAAGGATGCTCATGAGTATCTAAGAGGTAAACTAGGGGTGATATCCCTATCAAAGGCTATCTAAGAAGCACGAGAAGTTTCCTTTATCAAACAAGTTGATTGACATATGTTACACATTGATGTAATGGATACTACTTTAGGAGCTACCTAAAGTAATCAAAGAGCTAGAGTTACAAATTAGTCACAAGCTAGGTGACTGGGGGAGAAACTAAAAATGTTCATAACCACATATTAAGATGACAAGTCTTTGGCATTATAGTCAAAAAGGGATAAATAAAGGAGATATCCTGATCCTCTTGATCCTACTAAGGGAGAGATCTTGACTGTTAAGGGAGGTAACCTAGTAAGAGGGAGATATAAGAATTTATTCTGAGGGAGTCATAAGGATGAGTTGATTGATTGTTTATTGATCAAAATATAATTTTGTAACCTATTCAGAAGATGAAAAGTTACTGATAGAGGGAGAGCTTTCAATACAAAGAATTATTTTCTTTTTGGTATTTTTTTGGTTATACTAATTAAGTTTGGTCAATTTGGTTTTCCATCGATACCAAAGAGGGGGACTATACAAGTATGAATATGTGTTTCAATCATTGTTTTGTCATTAATGTCAAACTTGCTACTTGCTGGTAAGATAATTGCTTAGATGATTTGAGTACTATCATTTGTTTGATTAATGAAGAGGATTTGACCAAATGAGGTAACAATAGCACCTATAGGAAAGGTTGACTTATGATATGGAAAAGAAGTACAAGAATTAGTTAAGATAGTAATAGTATAGTACATTGATAGTCTACTTAAGGTTGCAAAGGATGGTTACACTGATTACATTTAGAAGAAGAAGTTAAAATAATTGTGTCTATCAAGCTTAACAATTTGTATAGTAGGTGCCAAGAAAAGTTAGTTTAAGCCAAGAAAAAAATTAGTTGGAGCCAAGCAAAAGTTAATTTTAGTGTAAGCTAAGTAATACATTATAATCTAAGAAAATTTTAGTTGACATTGAGCACTAGTAAACTATAGTTTGTACCAAGTGTTTTGATAGTGGATGTCAAGAAACACAATATGTGTTGAGCATCAGAAGCCAGTTAATGTTGGGTGTCAGCATTATGAGAAAGATCAAGAATTTGATGAATCTGAGCTGACAAGTTTGATTTCTTGTATTGTGTGAACCATGTGGAAGATAAGATTGATGAGTTGGTGGCATAGAATTCAAGATAATTTTTTTTGAGGAAAATTCAAAGAGGATTGAAGGAGAATTTTTTAGAAAGGAATAAAATGAAATGATGGGTAGATTCATTGAATCCTACCTAATTCATCCTAACTCTAAAATGGATTAAGGAGGATGAGAAAAAAAAGATCTTAATTTTCTATTTATAGAGATGGTTGGTCAAAAGCAAGGTTTTTCATGTGTGAGAACCTAAGAAAAAGAGTCTAGGGTATTTCTTCATTCAGTGACCTAAGAGAAGTGTTTGCATTAGCAAGAAAAGTGAGAAGGCTTAAGGGTATGGATGCTTGCAGGGTGAACAAGCTAATAGAGATGAAGTGTGTGAAGGCCAAGAAGAACGAAGGACTAAAAGAAATATCTATAATTGTTGTAATTTTTTATCAGATCAAGCCTTACTATTACTTTATAATCATTGTATTAGTCTAGGGTAAATCCTTTGGATAAAGGTTGACCTAACAATCATTTATAAATCATTTAACTAAGTGAATGATTTAAAGTCCTCCAACAAGGCTCACTCCTAATAAGGTGATTGAAATGCTTTAATTGAGTCACATTTAACAATGTGCATTGTAACCTTTAATAGGGTTGGTGTTTCACAAGTTATCACTTTAGAAGAGTGAGAATGAGTATCATGTTACTGGTGAGTTTTCTCAAATTGGGTTTCTATGTTAAATCATTATGTCAAATGTGTTATTGAATCTGTTATGTTTCATGTTTACATTTCTACAAAGTTGATTTGACAGTAACCTACAAGTTAATGTAATTGTATGATCTAATGGATGCATGCATGATGAAAATGTTTTATGGATATGGGTTCACTAAGTTGTGAAAATTTTTATTTGTATATTTGGATCTTGGATAATTGATTCACCATCCCCCCCCCTCCCAGTTATTCTAAATAATTCTAACAATGGTCCTCCTTTAAAAATTTCAAAATGTGAAGCTTCTCGATCTCAATTCTTACTTGAGCTTTATATCTTGATTCTATTTGGGTCGTAAACCTCATTGAACCAAGTTAAAAATTGTTCAATTGGTTCAAAGTATTCCATATGGTTCATCAAGTTTGGATACAACTAGGTTTAGTGTAGAAATTTAGAGGTTTAGAGTTCAAGTTCGAAGCACAGGTTCACTACTTCAGTTGGTTCAAAGTAGCTCATATGGTTCAAAGGGGTTTAGATAGGTTCAAACAATTCAAAAATATACAAAATAGTTCAAATTAGTTTAATAGGTTCATAGAGATTCAAACTAGTTGAAAACATGATCAGGTAAGTACAATAAGGTTCACATAACTTCATTTTGGTTCAATATGGCTCATACAAGTTCTACTTGTTCAAATTGGTTCAATAGGCTCAACATGATTCATTGAGGTTAATACAAGTTCAATAGTTGAATAGTTCAAAATGATAGTTTAATAGACCTATACATATTAGCAAAAAACTTTTGACTTGAATATTATTTTGCAAATTGCTCCAATGAGAAGATAGAAAGCTAGGATCATGGCAACATATTAAAAAATTAGAAAGCTCCAATGATGCAATGAAAAATTATGTGCCCCATCTAAGACCTAATTTGGTTGTAAAGAATATGTTTAATCCATCCAATATCAAGAATATTTTTATTTTGGAGTAATGAATTCATATGCCACTTGTCCAAATATGACTTAATATGCTAAAATATATCCTTATAAAACTTTAAATTGATAGTTCATAAAAAAATATCAAAATATAAAGGTCTGAATGTTATCAGGAGATAAAAGAAAAGACATAGATTAACTATATAATCCTTTCAAGATTTAGTTATGAACTTGAATAACCATCTTATTGAACTATTTATTGTAAGAAGGTGGCAAAGAGTTGGTTTCAAATTATTTTTATGAAATACTTTATGCTACAAGAAGGGGGTTTATTTTCTCGCTTGTAACACATAGGGAATGGACATGTTTACTCTTTATGTAGATTGTTGTGCAAGACTTGAGCTTGTGAGATCATTATTTCTTTTTGGTATTGAATAAATGAAGGAGGAATTTCTAAATTTGTGAATTTTTTATTGTCTTCTTTGGGTTATATTAAACTATGTCTTGAATATGATTTTTTAATATACCATCAACAATATGATTTTGGTTAATTTTGGAACTTAGTTTTATCAAATTAATGATCTTGCTAAAAAGAGTATGTGTGCTCTTCATATTTTCTCTATTAACTATAATTTGTGAATGCAGGAGAGTAGACTATGTGTTAGTGTTGGATACAGTTGTTCAAATTGTGTGTTGTCTTTGATGTCACACAAATGTCATATTAATCATAAGATAGTGTCTACCGAGCTGAGAAGGTCAGCAAGAAAACGGACAGTGTCTACCAAGCTCAGAAGATCAACAAGGCAAAGGATAGTGTCTACTAAGCTCAAAAGGTCAACAAGGCAAATGACAGTGTTTACCAAGCTCAGATGGTCAATGAGGCAAAAGGACAGAATCTATTGAGCTCACTCGGTCATCAAAGGAAATGTGGCAGAAACAATTCTTACCGAGCTCACTCAGTCATTAAAGGGAATGTGGAAGAAGTAGTTCTTACCAAGCTCTTATGAAGGAATTCAATTGTTACCAAGTAAACTCAGCAGCCAAAGGATTTTATAGATATTGCAATATTAACTGAGTCAAGAAGGTTAACTTAGGAAATTTTTGGAAGTGGTATTTACCGAGTAGGGTCAGCCAGTAAAGGATTTCATTATTTTATGAAATAACATTTATTTGTTTAGAGTAATATCTGTAGCCAACTGATGTATGATTTATTGGTAAATGTAACATGTAAATGGGTTGACTTGACAATCTAAATGGTATAAGTAAGATGTCAAGTTGTGAATTTTAAGTGTGTGGAATTAATGTGATATGAAGACTGATTATTGTGGAAGAGAATTTGAAGAATGATCAAAGATCATTGAGGAGCAGTAGAGCCATATTTGATCAAGGAGGATCTAATGATGCTAAAAAGAGACCTGTAGCTAGTAAATTCAGTTGCACCTTGTTCAGGTCAATTCATTGTTTCTTTCTAACTATTGTAGCAGTGATTTCAAATCTCTTAACAGAGTTGGTTTAACAACCATTTTATAAATTCTCTAACAAGGTGACGGTTCTATTGAATTGTTCTAAAGACCTCTAGCAAGGCCACTCCTAACAAGGTGATTAAATCCTCTAATAGAGTCACATCTAACAATGTGTATTGTAACCTTTAATAGCATTGGCTCCTAATAGGACTCACTTTAGAAGAGTGAAAAATTGGTGACTAGTTACTTGGTGGTTTTTCCCATATTGGGTTTCCATGTTAAAACTAGTGTCTCTTGTGTTCATTCTATTTTCAATTGCATGTATGAATGCTTGAAGATAAGTAATAGTTTAATTTACTGAGTTACAACATTTGTTTATCGAGTATTAGTAGTAACTAGATCTTTAAGACATCTAAGGGATCTATGGATTAATTTTTGTGAGTAACTGATTCACCCCCCCTCTCAGTTACTCTACCTTTAATTCCAACAATTGGTATCAGAGCTTTTGGTGCTTACAGGAAAAAATTTCAATGATTTAAGCTAAAGATCAAGATGTCTTACAAAAGGGAAATTCTAAGACTTAATGGGGACAACTTCTCAACATGACAAGGATTGATGAGGCTTCATTTGGCTTCTATTGGTGATACAGGGCTGAAGTACCTTGATGAAAAATATGAAGAACCTTCTGGTACATTATCTATCAATGATATTGCTGAAAAGAAGACTCACAACAACATGATGATAGATATAGCATCTGCTCTGAGTCATGAAAAATTTGATGACATCAAGGATTGCAAAACTATCTTTGAAATGTGAAACAAGCTAAAAGAGATCTATGGAGGAGATGATAATGTAAGAAGAGCCAAAGCAAAAAGTTTGAGAGGAAAATTTGATCAAATGAGGATGAGAGAGGATGAAAACATTGCAAAGTATGTTGAAAGAGTTAAAGCATATGTTAGTGAAATCAAAGCATCTAGAGGAAACATCAATGAGGAGACAATGATAAGTAAAGTTCTTAGAACTCTACTTCCCATTTATGCAATCAGAGTCTCTGTAATTCAAGAAAGAATATGTGAGGCAAATCATAAAATAGATTTAGAGGCCATAGTTGGAAGATTGACTACATTTGAGTTAGACAACTATGACAATTATGTTCTAGCAACCAAGAACATTGAATCAACATTTGAAGCGAAGCTTTCACTCAAAGAAAAAGGGAAAAAGATGAAAGATCCACAATTAGATAGTAATGAAGAATCAGAACAAAGTTCAGAAAGTGATCTTGAAGTGGTTGAAGCTCTACTAGCAAGAAAATATTCAAGAGGCAAAGGGAAATACAAAGGTAAGGTTCCTCTAATCTGCTTTTCTTGTGAAGAAATTGGACACATTGTAGCTAGGTGCCCAAATAAGCAGAACAAATATGAGAAGAAAGGTCATAAGTACAATGGCAAGAAAGACTTCAAATCATTCAAGGATAAAGGTAAGAAAACATGTTTTATGGCTAAAGATTCTAATTATTTTGATGATGAAGAAGAAGATAAAATTGTCTACATTACTATGAAAGATGAGTCTAATAATGATGAGGAAATGACACTTATTTCTCATATGAGTAGAAATGATACATGGATCATAGATAGTGGTTGTTCTCATCACATGACTAGTGATAAAACTAAGTTTGAATACTTTGAAGACTATGATGGTGGCAGTGTAAGATTTGGTAACAATGAACCTTGTTGTATAAGAGGAAAAGGAAGAATCTCACTAACCAAGGAACTTGTATGTGATAATGCATATTGGGTAGAAGGACTAAATCATAATTTGTTAAGTGTGGCACAACTACTCAATAATGGATTCAAAGTAGAATTTATGCATGGAAAAGAAAGATTGTTGGATGGAA
The DNA here is from genome assembly GCA_028749045.1 of Cupressus sempervirens. NCBI lineage: Eukaryota > Viridiplantae > Streptophyta > Pinopsida > Cupressales > Cupressaceae > Cupressus > Cupressus sempervirens. The sequence goes on along the minus strand of CM053787.1, from coordinate 509,721,659 downwards.
AAGGAAAGCTAATTAGATCAGGCACTCAAACAAAAAGGTAACTTATTTTATCTTGAAATTGGTGAATGTTCATGTTTCATTGCTCAAATCGAAGAAAGTTGGTTGTGGCATAGAAGATTATGTCATGTAAACTTTGACAACTTAATAAAGATCAGTAAATTTAGGAAAGTAAGAGATATTCCTAACATAAAGAAACCTGAGGTTGGTCTATTTGTCAAATTGGTAAAATGGGAAAGACTAGTTTTAAAAGCAAGAACTTTTAGACTGAAGAAGTTCTAGAAATTGTGCATACTGATTTGTGTAGACCTATTGACATTGAAAGTTATACAGGTGAAAAAAAATTTATTCTGTTTGTAAATGATTATTCAAGAATGATGACTATCATGTACCTCAGAGAGAAATCAGAAGCATTTTAAAAGTTCAAATGGTATTTGGCTAGAGTAGAAAAGGAAATAGGAAAAAGACTGAAATGCTTAAGATCTAACAGAGGTGGTGAATTCACTTCACATGAATTCAATAACTTTTGCATTGAAAGGGGAATCAAAAGATAGGTTTCAGCACCTAGAACTCCAGAACAAAATGGAATAACAGAAAAAAGGAACAGATCTATCATAGATTGTGCAAGAACTTTAATGATTGAGAAAGACATTGCTATCAAATACTAGAAGGAAGCTATCAGCACTGTAGTTCATACTTTGAACTGAGTATAGCTGAAAAATGACTCATTCAGAACACCCTATGAGTTGTGGTATGGCAAAAAATCCAATGTAAGTTATCTAAAAGTATTTGGAAGAAAATGTTACATTTTGAAAGAATCTAGAAATGGTAAATTTCATGTAAAAAGTGATGAAGGAATATTTTTGGGATACTCTTGCAAAAGCAAAGCATATAGATCTTTGAACTTATCTACTCACAAAGTCATAGAAAGTGCACATGTGAAAGTTGATGAGTTTGTAGAAAGAACAGAAGAAGAAAGCAAAAAGGAACCTGAAGACTACAGAAGATTTGTTTACATTGAACTTGATACAATGCCAAGTATACCTATTAATTAGGAATTCTCAACTCCAGATTTTTCATTAATTGAGTCACAAGAAGTTCAAACTGAGTTAGTACCTACTAAGCTGCAAGAACCTGAGTTGCAAATAGAAGCTACTGAGTTAGCATCTACCGAGCCTGAGCAGCTAGAATCAAAATTAAAAGTTGAAACACGGAAGGATAATAGTGCAAGTCATTCAAAAGGCAAGGAGCCTGTGTTAGCCAAATATGTCAAAAGGCAACATGCACTAGATCAGATCATTGGAGATAAATCAGAAGGAACAATGACAAGAAGTAAGTTGAAAGACACTTGTTTATTTGTTGATTTTGAACCTAGAAATGTCAAAGATGCATTAGACAATGAAAGTTGGATTGAAGCTATGTATGAAGAGATAGAACAGATGGAGAAAAACAAAACATGAAATCTTGTACCTAGACCCAAAGACAAAAATGTGATTGGAACAAAGTGGGTATTCAAAAACAAACTAAATGAAGATGGTAAGGTATCAAGGAACAAAGCTAGACTAATATGCAAAGGATACTCTCAAGAAGAAAGTGTAGACTATGGAGAAACTTTTGCTCCTGTTGCAAGATTGGAAGGTGTCAGAACCTTACTTGCATATACTGTGTTCAAAGGATTTAAAGTCTATCAGATGGATGTTAAGTTAGCATTTCTCAATGGCATATTGGATGAGGAGATTTACATTGAACAGCCTAAAGGTTTTGTTGATCCAAACAAGAAGGATATGGTCTACAAATTGCATAAAGCATTATATGGTCTGAAGCAAGCCCCTAGAGCATGATATAAAAGATTGCATAGCTATCTTATTCAGATTGGTTTTCAAAGAAATAATGACAATAGAAGTTTGTACATAAAGGAAGGACCATATAATAAGATTATTTTGGCAGAAATATTTGTAGATGATACTTTGTTCACAGGAAATGATGATCTTTGCAAAGAATTTTTAGAACAAATGAACAAGGAATTTGAAATGTCAATGTTTGGCAAAATCAAATTCTTTGTTGGTCTTCAAATTCAAAAAAGTAAGAATGGCATCTACATCACTCAATCTAAATACATCAAGGAGATATTGAAAAAGTTTGGTATGGAAGACTACAAACTAGTTGGGACTCCTATGCGTACTGGATTAAAACTGACCAAGGATGATGAATCAAAGGAAGTGGATTAGACGTTGTATAGATCCATGATTGGAAAGTTGCAATATGTAGTGCACACAAGACCAAACATTGCCCTTGCAGTAGGAATTGTAGCAAGATTCTCAACAAAACCAAAAGAAAATCACATGATGGCAATCAAAAGGATCATGAGATACTTAAAAGGAACTAAAGAATATGGATTATGGTATAAACTTGGAGGAAAACTGGATTTGAAGGGGTTCACTAATGCAAATTGGGCAAGAAATATTGATAACAAAAAGAGCACAAGTGGAGGAGCTTTCTTTCTTGGAAAAAGGTTAGTTTCTTAGACAAGAAAAAAGCAAAATTATACATCTCAATAGACAGCAAAGGCCGAATATGTTGCAACAATAGTAAATTGCTCAAAAATTGTGTAGTTTAAACAATTATTGGAAGTTATAAAGCAATAAATCAAAGAACCTGTTGTTATGTTTTGTGATAACATAAGTGCAATTAACATCTCCAAGAATCCAATGATGCATTCAAAAACCAAGCATATTGCCATAAAGTATCACCTTTTTAGAGAATTGGTATAAGAAAAAGAAATAAGATTGGAATATGTCCATATAAAGGAACAAATTGCTGATATATTCACAAAGCCTTTACCTAAGGATGCATTATTGTATCTAAGAGGTAAGTTAGGGGTCATTCCCCTATTTGAAGTTCACTAAAATATAGTTCTAGTGATGCATCAATAGGAACATAATTGAAGAACTATTAGTTGATGCAACAAACAATTAAAGACGTTAAATATGAATTAGTACATTAGGTACAATGCTATTCAACTATTTTGAATTGTCTTTGGCATGTGTTGTCAAAGAGGGAGAGTATACTGTCATATATTTATGAAATTTGCAAAAAAAATAAAAAATAAAATAAAATAAGAGTTTTTATAAGAGGGAGAGATTATTATGAAAGAGAGAGTTCATTGTATTTGAAAAAGAAAGTGAAGTATTCTGTTAGTAAAAGACTTGTTTTCAAATTTCATTTTGCTATGACATGTTGTGTTGCCATCAATGCCAAAGAGGGAGATTGTTGGATACAATTGTTCAAATTGTGTGTTGTCTTTGATGTCACACAAATGTCATATCAGTCATCAAATAGTGTCTACCAAGCTCAAAAGGTCAACAAGGAAAAGGACACTATCTACTGAGTTCAGAAGGTTAGCAAGGCAAAGGATGGTGTCTACTAAGCTCAGAAGGTCATCAAGGTAAAGGATAGTTTCTATCAAGCTCAGAAGGTCAGCAAGGCAAAAGATAGTGTTTACCAAGCTCAAATGGTCAGCAAGGCAAAAGGACAGAATCTACCAAGCTCACTCGATCATCAAAAGAAATGTGGCAGAAATAGTTCTTACTGAGCTCACTTGGTCATCAAAGGGAATGTGGCAGATGCAGTTCTTACCAAGCTTTCATGAAGGAATTTAGTTCTTACTGAGTAAACTTGGTAGCCAAAGGATTTTACAGATATTGCAATATTAACTGAGTCAAGAAGGTTAACTCAGGAAATTTTTGGAAGTAGTATTTATGAAGCAGGGTTAGCCAGTAAAGGATTTCATTGTTTTATGAAATAACATTTATTTGTTTAGAATAATATCTATAGCCGAATGATGTATGGTTTATTGGTAAATGTAACATGTGAATGGATTGACTTGACAATCTAAATGGTATAAGTAAGAGGTCAAGTTGCAAATTCTAAGTGTGTGGAAGTGTGTGGAATTAATGTGATATGAAGACTGATTATTGTGGAAGTGAATTTGAAGAATGATCAGAGATCATTGAGGATCAGCAAAGCCATATTTGATTAAGGAGGATCTAATGATGCTGAACAGAGACTTGTAGCTAGCAAATTCAATTGCATCTTGTTCAAGTCAATTCATTGTGCTTTCTAACCATTGTAGCAGTGATTTCAAATCTCTTAACAGAGTTGGTTTAACAACCATTTTATAAATCCTCTAACAAGGTGACAGTTCAGTTGAATTGTTCTAAAGACCTCTAGTAAGGCCACTCCTAACAGGGTGATTAAATCCTCTAATAGGGTCACACCTAATAGTGTGTATTATAACCTTTAATAGGGTTGGCTCCTAAAAGGGCTCACTTTAGAAGAGTGAAAAATTGGTGAGTTGTTACTTGGTGGTTTTTCCCATATTGGGTTTCCATGTTAAAATTGGTGTCTCTTGTGTTCATTCTATTTTCAATTGCATGCATGAATGCTTGAAGATAAGTAATAGTTTAATTTACCGAGTTACAACATTTGTTTACTGAGTATCAGTAGTAACTAGATCTTTAAGACATCTAAGGGATCTATGGATTAATTTTTGTGAGTAACTAATTCACCCCCCCTCTCAGTTACTCTACCTTTAATTCCAACAGTTAGTTTCTTGTATTCATTTATCTTTGTATTTATTTATTTCACATCGATCATGTGTTTATAGATAGATATTTTTATTTCTTACTTAGTTATTTGTTTGTAGTTTGGTGAATTCATTGGATATTTCATATGGGGAATTATACTCTATAAAATTTAGAGGAAGATTATCAATCTCATTATAATCTATCCAATTGTTGGTTTCTAATTTTGTCTTTCTATCCAAGGCATAAAAGATTCATTCTTATACATTTTCATAAAGATGAATATGTTTACTAACAATAGGTATCATGAAATTTCTAGCTAACATAAGATAATTGAATTACGTATGTAGTAATCCAAACTCCTTTCATGAGCATCCCACACATCCTCATGGATCATGATGTGTAGCTCAATACACTATACAAATTAATGTCTTTTACTATTTGCAAAATAACTCTCTCATTGCTAGATATCTCTGTCATTTCATTGAGTGCGGGTGCTAACAAATAGGTATTTGTCATATGTGTCTTCCTTGAGCAAGGGAAATATGGGAATGAGACAAGAAAGTCATACATTTTGGTAGGTCCAAATTAGGGAGATCAACTATAGCTTAAAAGATCATTAAAATTTTAACAAATGCATGAAATATTTCCTTGCTCAAGGTGGGTCATGTTCTTATGATGATGAGAGAAAAAACTACTTTGAGGTTCCCTTTAGGTACTAACGGTTACAAAAATAATGGTTCTCTAAGGAACTTCCTCCAATAAACACTAATTTGTGTTAGATAGAGGATACATCACATAGCACCATTATCATTACATACTTTGGGCCTAGTTTTCATGGATGGTATAAAGATCTTTTACAAAGAAGTTGTTGAGTTGATGGAATTTCTTAGATCTTGTTACAATTATAGTAGTTGTATGCAGATTGTTCAATATAAAAAGTATGCATAGATATGCACTCTCAAAAAATTATATAAAATAGAAAGACAATGAACAATGTAAAAGAGTAGTATACATTGACAAAAGGCCAAACACCATAGGGAATATTGTAGGTTTTATAAATAGTATGCAACATGTGTCAACTATTAAGCAACCCAATTGAATATTTGAGGCATACAAGGAAAATTATATATTTGTGTGTGCAATAAAATCAATATGTGTAGGGGAAGAGTTTCTTATAAATTACAATTTAAATTGCATAGATATAGAAAAAACCAATATCATGGGGATATTACATACTATGCACCATTTAAACTGACCTCTAATCAATGACTCCAACACACCACTAAATTATTAAGTTTTTTCTAACAATTTTATATTTGATCTTTGTAGACTACAGTCCTTTATGCCTAAAATATGCATGCATGTTTGTGCAAACTTATTGCATAATCTACTAATATATGTCACTCTCTTCCTAGTTGTAAACTATTAGTGTTTTTCATGATAGTTGGGCATAATTAGCACTTATTTTTTCATAATTATTTGGATTTTTTTTATAGATTCACATTTTGTTTCTAAATAGTAAAATGAACTTGTAAATGATATAAATCTTTTGAAAAGAATAAAAAATGATTTATACAGAATTATTGTATAGTCTAATTATCTATTCTTTTAATTGAATATCTCTTATAATTGTTTATTATTCAACATAACTTAGAATAACAACATGTGTTTTAACATGTCTTAATGAAACTTTATTGAAACACAAGGCTACAATATTGATCAACCACATAGAATTGATGATGATGACCCTCTAAGCACTTCTTCTTCCCAACAGGTAAACCTTATTGTTACTGTACAAATTAGATACAAGAAAAATGTTAAATAATATATTTATAATGTTTTTCTTCACTGCATATTTTGGTTTAATTTTAATAGTGCTAATAATATTGTTGCTACAAATAAGTAATTAGAGAAAGGAAAAAGAACATGTAGTCCCTCAAGAGGAGTCCTGTGAAGAGGACCCATTCATTGTTGACTTCACATCAACCCCTAACCCTATGGTTTCAATTCAAAAAGTCCTCCATAAAATTGGACAAGAATTTTGGCATCTCTATACCCGCAAACAACTCAATCATGTAACAAAGAGACTAAATTGATGCACAAAGCTAAAAATTATAGAGAAGCATTAGTGTAATTTTTAATTATAACAAAAGTTAAATAATGGATTTTATGTTATACTTTTATGTCATTAACTAGAATTTTGACATGTTATTTTTTATAGGATTTTATGTCTAATTATGTACCTCATGGCCTTGATGAAGGTGTTTTTGGTGGTTCAAATAGATTGCATGTTCTATCCCCCACTTGTGTTCTCCACTGAACATATATATAAAGGTTAGATAGGTCTGACACCCTCGGATGAGCTCATGCTTAGTAGCAATATCACTGTTAAGCACCTCAAGTGCCCCTGTATTCTCGCCTAATTCATGGTCGAACGAAAGAAATTGGAACAGAGTATTGAAATCCATTTCCACAGATCCACAGATCATATATATATATATATATATATATATATATATATATATATATATATATATATATATATATATATATATATATAGGAATGACCATAATCAATGATAATATGTTTGAACAATCTTTATTTTTATGCTCTAACAATATTGTTCAATGCAATCAATGATAGTTCCTTTGATTTATGTATGAATCTAATAGTTTTTTTTTTCCTTCTGGAAAGGTGAAATTTCCAAAATCCAAAGTTAAACAATGTTCTTATTGAGAGTATGACAACTATTTTAGATCTCATACATTTTAGAAACTTAGGCTCTCTAAGAAAGTAGGGTTATGTTCAAGGGATATTAGAGATCACTACTGGTCTAAATTATAAAACAACCCTAATTGTGAGTCCTCCCCCCCCCCCCCCCACATTCCTAATTAGAGCGAAAAAATATGATATTGGACGGGGGAGGGGGAGAAGCCAAAGACATAAAGGACATACATCAAAAGCTTGCAAAAGAAGGTATATGATATTGTTAAGAATGTAATTACTTACTAATTACTCATTATATGATCTAACATATTTTAAACTTTTCATAGATTTCCTAACACATCAAAGGCAATAGTAGGTAGATTACAAAAGCATGAGCAACACAATCTTGGCTCTATTGGTTATTCAAAACTTATCGCACAAGTTGTTAGTATTAGTAAACAAAAAACCATACACAAATATTTATAAATTGCATTAAATTTGGTTTAATGAAACAATACAAAAAAAATCCAAGGCTTGGAGTTCAAGATAAAGATCTTAGAAGAGGACAAGAAAATAGCCTTTAAATAAGGATATCAAACCATGGCTGAAAAGTTATGAGAAATGAGTGTGCAAGGTTCTACTAAGGGATCTTTCATGGTAAATATGCTCAGTGGTTTTTATTTCAAATTGAATGCTTTTCCAATTAGTGTATTTGATGTTAAGTTCCAACATAAAGTGAGTTATTTATTTTATGTAAGCAAAAAATGATAACAATGCACATGATATTAGAATGCAACCTGCCAATCTTGGTACACCTCCCAAGCATGATGAAGTTATTGGTTTGGATGTGCATTGTAGTGGTTGAGGTATACATTTGATATTTAATTTTTTGTATGTAATTATTAATAGAAGTAAAAATCTTAAATTGAAATTGGTTTTTAACATAGATATAATTGTAATAGTTATTTGGATTAATGTAATATTTTGTATTTAGCTTCAAAAGATGTAGAGGTCATTGTTCATGATGAGCACGTTGAGGTTAATGTTGCCAAACAAGATGATGTAGTTTAATCAGATAAAGAGTGTCATGGTTTCATTCTTTAAAGTACTAAAATACTTGTAACAATTATGATAAAATATTTTTTATTTAATTCTTTTATTTTTTATTGCAAAGGACCCCTTTTTCATCATGAGAAAAGGACTAGGCATACACAATTGAAATCATGAGAAGAGTTGGAAAGAAGAACTACTGAGGGGGGAAATGATGATGATGGCATGGATATTCCTCTTTAAGAATTCAAAAAAATAAAAGAAATGAATGTCACATATGCAACTTAATTGATAATGATTGATTTTTATGTCTCAATGAATTTAATCATATGGTAATGAATGTTCACAAATTATATCATGTGTTAATAAATGTTGATTAGTGTTGCATGTTAATGAATGTTAATGAATCTTATGTGTTAATAAATTTTATCATGTGATAATTAATGATGTTACAGTTTATTAATGGCTGATTAGATGTGAATGAGGAATTTAGAGTGATGTTAGGCAAGGGGTGAAACCAATTGATTTTCCACCTTCATGTGTTTGGCCATATTTAGTAGATAATATTAAACTATTCTAAAAGAAAAAGTGAATCTCAATAAGGTTCCTTGTGGCTAGTTATTGATAGGTGATTATAAATAATGTTTAAAATAGGATTCATTGGGTGAAAAAAACAAAACAAGGAGGAACATATACACTTCAATTGTCCACCAATAACATCTATACCCGACATTTACAAGATAATATGAAATTCAAGATAACATCAAGTGTAAGAATGCCAATAATCATAAGATTTCAACAAGTTATATTCACATCTAGAATGAAGAATTTGAGGGTATCACATCTATCATCTCTCTGAAATTCCACTAGAATATGGCATATACACAAGAGTTGTAATGTCCCCAATTAGGATATTAGGGTTTATAACCTTATTGTGTATATATTTTCTCCTTTTTCTTCTAGATTGCGATGATCCCTTTGTATTTCCCTTTTCATTTCTCCCTACTTATCATATATCCCTCAATATTAAAATTTTCTATGTATATACAGTTTTCAATTCTAGGTGTCACGTCTTTTCATAATATTAATTATATTATATTAATAATAATAATATAATTATATTAATTAATATCATAGGATTATTATATTATAACATATATTATTTTAATAATATCAACAATATATATTATATTACTTTATTAATATAATATTGCTATATTAAAATATATCTTAATCATCATAATATCATTATTTATTTATGATTATATCAAATTATTATTTCATTCATTTTATACTTTCATATTGCTATTATAATGTGATATATAATATGATATTATTATATGATTATAATATAATATTACTTATGAAATATTATTATTTTAATATTAATAATGATATTACTTAATATATAATACTTATTTATTATTTAAATTATATGTCAAAATAGGGATATCACAATCCTCCCCTCTCGAATTTGCTTGTCCTCAAGCAAAACCATTCATACACAAGCTCCTTCACAAACACAAAATATATTTGCATGCTAATGCCTAAAAGATTTATGAGATATACATCTTAATGAATGAAAACATGAAGTAGACAAAAAGTAGACACAAGGTAAACACTTGAATGCATGAAGACATGAAGTATACATGATGCAAATAGTTGAAGACAGGAAGTACACACAATGCAAAGAGTTGAAGACATAGAGCAAACACAATGCAAATAGATGAAAACATGAAGTAAACATGATGCAAATAGATGAAGACATATGTTATGCAATTCCTTGATTGTGAATCCATAATAATAAAATCATTAGTACACACACACACACACACACACACACACACACACACACACACACACACACACATATATATAAATTTTCCTTTTTAGGATTTTCTTATATCAATCCCCTGACAAGGTATTTATGATCTCAATTTAGTGACTACTCAATCAAAAGTATAGTTAATTTATTAACTCATCATTTTCTAAGTATGGGAAGAGAAACTATAGTAGGGTGCCCTATTACCCAATTATGGGCCTCATTGTTCTCCCTCATTATTGTTATCTCTCCCCAATAATCATTTTCAAGATAGTGTCTTTGTACAATGTACCCTATAGTATTTGCTCCACCATAGGCCTTACCTAGTACCTTTGGATGATGTAGCCCAATGCCCATAACCCCATAGGCCTTACCTAGTACCTTTGAGTGATGTCACCTAGCTCATTCTACTGTAGGCCTTATCTTATCTTGAAAGATGTTGATCTTAAATAATTTAATTAGTTTTACTTAACAACATTATAATTTATTAAACCTTCAGTTTATATTAAAGTATAGAGAAGAAATCTACTTATTCTTTAATTAACTATTTCAAATCTAAATATCCCTTATATATTACATGTATAAATAGGTCTCATGATATTGAATAAGTGATATATTAAAGTCTTAATCATGTGGCAAGCAAAATCTTACTCAAGCCTCTTTTTGATTAAACTTGAAACTCCATTTTCTTGATACAATTTTAATAATACCAAAATTATTATTATTATTATTATGAAAATCTCATAAATAAAAAATACAAATTTCTTCTTTTAATATCACAATCATAATTCTTGGTTATATTCGATAAAAAAAATTTATTTGTTCATATTTATACAATAACATAATATAAAATATAAAATGAATAGAAATCAAAATAAAGTCATACCTTACTTTTAATTTTATATACTATTTTCCTTGATTTGACTATTCTCTCTTTTAATGCTTTAAATAAATTCAATCCTTATTATTCCTTTCTATTTATGAGAAATGGACATTCCTTTCTGAAAGTTTTACTTAATGTCTTTCCTCATTGATAGGCTTTTCTAACCTTATTTTTGCTCCATCCCCACTTTTTTGGGCCTTATGTGGGTTTTGGATGATATCAGCATATCTTAACTTATAGATATTCCAAATATTTATCAAACATCTAAACTTGTAGTTTATTCCAAATCTTAACTTCTTCCAATGATTATTGGCACATTGGAGACCTTTGGTTCAAAGTGAGACAAATATTATAATTAAGTGGTCATATTCTTTGAAAAAATAATATATATGGGATAAATTAAAGGGAATGATGAGTTCATTAATTACTGTATGGGGTGGAATGATAAGTTTTCATCTATTAATGTTGACCAAACTCATTGTTGTCCATCCTAGTAATTTTAACAATTGGATGTACTTCTACATTGGACACCATTTGTTGAGATAATGGGTGTTGCACACATTGCATAATATTGTTATTTTATTATTTTATTTTATTATTTTATTTTATTATGTAATGTTGTTCCTAGATGGATGTGCAACATGTAAAGATTCCCATGGAATATTCTTGATGAGTTGTATTGTAACATTGTGATAATATTTCATGTAATTATTTAATATTGGGGGAAAAGAATTAAATGCCCAATATTAAATGTGGAGTCAGTGGGTTAGGTAGCACATGGTTTTAGCACATGGTTTATGTAATACCACTTAGTGGTTTTGTGGGACTTGCTACTATATAAGCAGCCACAAGGGTAGTTGTTGTAGAGAGAAAAAAAGATAGAGAAAGAGTGACAAGGAGAAGACAAAAGGCAAGAGTCGAGCGGGACAAGGCTTGACAGGTTAGCCAAGGGAGCATTTGTGAAGGTTGAAAGCATGGCATGGGATGTGTGGATTCATGCTTGTTCACATAGTTTGCTCGGTTGTGGCTATGGCCATGAAGGCTTCCATGGTTGTATGGCAATGGTATTTTTGCTGAATAATACATGATGATGGATGCTTTTAGAGGCTGGGTTTTTCCCTCAATGAGGGTTTCCCAGGGTATATCTTGTGTCACATTTTGTGGGTATGTTTTCTATTCTCTTGCATGTGGATTTTAATTCTGTATTTATTTCAGATCTATGATGGGTTATGTGGAAATGGTTATATTCTTTATTGCCAAGTTTCCTTACAAGTGGTATCAGAGCTATGGTTTTATTATTGTAACCCTAGATTGAATCCATGGGAATGCATGAGAGGATAAAAGAAAGGGCAAGATATATGAATGATTTATTGCAGATCTAAGGGTTTTGGATTTGCTGTTATGATGGGATGTTAAAAGATTTGGGCATGGGAAATTGTTGGACAAAAGAGTTTTTCGGATGTTTCATTTTAAATGAGGATTTTGGAGGTAGCATGCAAAAATGACCTCCTGGGTAAAAACAGACCTCACCATTGGATCCGGGTCGACATTTCCATAAAATTTTGATATATAATATGTCCTAGTTTGGCCATGTTCAGAGGAAATGAAAGAGTTTTTTGGTTTCAGCTCATGATGGCCATCAAATTTAATCCCGTCGGAATTTTCGTCACTGAAAAAAAATTAAAAATGAAAAATCGTACTGAAAATGGTAAAAAGACTGTCTTAGTAAAATGGCCATAACTTTCTCTCAGAATATCGAATTTCAGAGTTCTTACATGCGTTGGAAAGCTAATTCAGAGAACTACAAGATGGTGTAGGTTTGGTTCTGTGATTTTAAAATTTTGTCAGGTTTTAAGAGCCCTAAAGTCAGATGTTGTTTATTTTGAGCACAGATTAGGGCATAACTTGGGCATACGGAGTCGGATTTTGGACTTCGAGTAGTTAACGGAAAGCTCTTGGAGAGCTCTACACATTGGTTCAGATTTGGTGCAGGTTTGGCATGATTTGTTTATTGATATATTTATCTGAACTGTTTATGGTATATTTTGACTATGGTAACATTGTGAGTTTATGGCATTGGAGATTTAAGTTTTGATGTCATTGTATACTCAAGGTTGGTCTCATGATGATATGATTATCAGTGTTTGGTTTGGATATGCATGATGACTTGTTGGGTCTACAAGTTGTGCAGTGTTGTAAGCAGTCTATACTTACAGGTTGCATTTATAGCTTGGTTATGGGTTGTCTTTGCCCATTGATCTTTCATTATTGATGCATATTCAGATTGGTGGCTTGGATTTGGGTTGTCTATGCCCTAAGTCACATGATTTGCTGATTTTATCTTCATGTAGAAGGGATGAGATATTGTTACCAGGTACAGTCATGGTGGAGGATTGTGGTTGACTATGCTGACAGGTTGGACATATTGAGAGCTTGATGCTCGGTTCATGGATGTGATCATGGTGTCATGGTTTTTGGCATGACATTATTGGATATACAGGTACATCCTTGATGTTTATTAGCTTGGATTTTTTGATTCAGTTATGGTGGTATATCTTCTTGGTTGAGGATCATAGTTATTTAGTTTTCTTTTGAGGAGCTCATGATGTGCACTTTGAGTTCTTTGATGGTTTAATGCCTTGGTTGATTCTCATGGTTAGAGGATGGATTTTTTCATCATGATGTCATGGATAGCTTGGATACATGGTTTAGTGGGAGCTTGTGACAGTGATGGGGTGACAGTGTAGGATTAGTTCCTGGTTTGGTTTATATCTTCTTGGTTTGGAGAGGATGAATTTTATGATGCCATAGGTGACTTGGTACCACATTTGAGTGGGAGTTGTTGGCATTGATATATTTATTGAGTGTTTGCAGATGTTGGAGGTTTGTCTTAGATCCTGTTGCTGCAGAAGCGTCTTTGACATTTGCATGGTGCACTTGTTATCTTCATGGTGTTTGAAGATGGTTAGATCTTGAGGACTCATGGAGTTCTTGGTTATCTTCATGGTGTGTGGAGATGGTTCTTCCTGGTATGTGGAGATGGTTTTTCTTCATGGTGTGTGGAGATGGTTGCATCTTGAGGACTCACAGGGTTCTTGGCAAAGGTGTGTTTTATGCTTTTATTTGGCATGTTATCCTTGGTATGAGGATGGTTTCATTATTATGTCATGGTATACTCTTGATACGCGTTTAGAGTTGTGACATATTATGGTGTGTTCATATGGAGCATGTTATCTCTTTAGTTGAGATGGTAAGATCATGTTGTCATGTTTATGTTCCTGAGGCCATGGTTGGAACTTTGACATTGATCTTGGTTTGGTTTCTTGGTATTGAGTACATTGATCATAAGCTGGATACTTCATGATATTGCTATGTTGCATTTGGAGTTGGCATGGATTGATTGGTTACAAGTGCTTATGGATACTTAGAGACAGTGGTGATGCTGATTTCTCTTGGATTAGAGAAGTATTTGTTGGGATGGTTGATGGTTTCAGCAGGAAGTCCGAGGGGCAGTCACCTGATATGGACTTGAGAGGAGATTGTTCTTAGATGGGTCTTGGTTGGAGACTTGGGTATCTTGATGAGCATTCTCATTCCCCACTCTTGGTCTACTCGGCGGTTTGCTACTTGAGAGGTATAGCCCATTGTTTTCTCTCAGTTGCATTATATTTATGCTTGTCTTTCATGGATATGGATCTTGAGCTATGGTACATGAGTTAGTTCTGGAGGGTTCATTTGAGAGATGGTTTAGCATTGGTTATCTCCATGTGCATATGTTGTTATGCTGGTTGAGTTTGGGAGATGGTTTTATATTTGGGCATATTCCTTGCTTTAGGAATGGTTTTTTATTGAGTTTGATCTTCTTGTGAGAGGCTTACATCCATGATCAGTTATATGGTATGGTTTGGGTGTTGTTGATGCTTCTTGTTGGGGTTTTATGGAGGAGATCATACTTGCACAGTTTACATCTAGAGGTGTGTGTAGAAGGACATGATACAGGTTATGATTTGCATGGTTTCTCTTGGTCTTGGTTATCTTCCTGGATGTTCAGTTTTGCCTACATTGGATTTGAGATTGGTTGAAGATTGTGATCACTGGTTTGTGCTCATGTATGTCATGTGGACATGGTTATTCCATTATCTCTTTCCTCTGTTGGTTGTGGTGAACTTGGGAGAGCATTGGAGACTTGTTATGAGAGTTGCAGGATATTAGTTTATGTATTGTGGATGTCCTTGATACTACATGGATTCACTTCTTTGAGATGTTGTGAGTGGATTGGTTATAGATTTGACATTATCTTTTGCAGTGGGAGCTTCTTGGTATATATGTGGCAGGTATTGCTCTTGAGGCTAGTGATTGCAGGTTGCAGATTGGATATGTCGGTGATATAAGATTCACTTGTTATACCTTTGAGGTATGGATAGTTGGATGGGTTTGGCACTTTGCTGTGGGTGCTATTTCAGCTATGGATATTTTGACAACTACGAATACATGTGATTACCTTTGGATCAGGTTATTTGTGCTTGGAATTTTAGTTGGTACAGGATTTTATGATCTTCTAATGCGACAGGTTGGGTGGTTTTCTCTTTGGATGGCTTCTATGTATGTCTTGTGGGAGTGGCATAATAGGAGGTGAGATCATTCATGTTCGAGATGCTGGATACTTTGATTTTGTTGCGGGTACCAGGATGGAGCACTTGGTGTATTTTGATCCATGATGATGTGCTGGGAGGGATTGTTCCCTTGTTCATTTATGTGGCTACGGATTGACCCTATGCAATGTATACAACAAGTGGGAGATTGTTGAGATAATGGGTGTTGCACACATTGCATAATATTGTTATTTTATTATTTTATTTTATTATTTTATTTTATTATGTAATGTTGTTCCTAGATGGATGTGCAACATGTAAAGATTCCCATGGAATATTCTTGATGAGTTGTATTGTAACATTGTGATAATATTTCATGTAATTATTTAATATTGGGGGAAAAGAATTAAATGCCCAATATTAAATGTGGGGTCAGTGGGTTAGGTAGCACATGGTTTTAGCACATGGTTTATGTAATACCACTTAGTGGTTTTGTGGGACTTGCTACTATATAAGCAGCCACAAGGGTAGTTGTTGTAGAGAGAAAAAAAGATAGAGAAAGAGTGACAAGGAGAAGACAAAAGGCAAGAGTCGAGCGGGACAAGGCTTGACAGGTTAGCCAAGGGAGCATTTGTGAAGGTTGAAAGCATGGCATGGGATGTGTGGATTCATGCTTGTTCACATAGTTTGCTCGGTTGTGGCTATGGCCATGAAGGCTTCCATGGTTGTATGGCAATGGTATTTTTGCTGAATAATACATGATGATGGATGCTTTTGGAGGCTGGGTTTTTCCCTCAATGAGGGTTTCCCAGGGTATATCTTGTGTCACATTTTGTGGGTATGTTTTCTATTCTCTTGCATGTGGATTTTAATTCTGTATTTATTTCAGATCTATGATGGGTTATGTGGAAACGGTTATATTCTTTATTGCCAAGTTTCCTTACACCATTTTTAACTGTGTTGGAAATATCTATTTAATAACTGTGGTCTTGAGTGATAAAACTAACTTACAATTTACTTCACTGTGAGGCCTCACCCTGACCTATCATAGCATAATGGATATATTATTATTTTGATACTCATGAATCGATATGTCGAGACATTGTCGGATACACTGAACATTATTATATTATTATGTTGTGTTTTACTTCCAGATGTTTAAATTATGCTATTTAATGTTTTATGAACATGTATACTGATGAAGTAATCTAGAAAGTGAATGCAAAATTAACACTTTGATTATGCAATTTTAATGGTTAAGAATATGAGTAAAAAAGAGATAAACAACTACTTATTTGAAAGATTATGTTCTAAGTTATGTGATTTTCCTAATGAGTTACAAGCACACGCGTGCGCGCGCACGCGCGCACACACACACACATGCATGCATGTGATTTTGTTGAGCTACTAATGTGTGCAATGAGTGTGCAGGATATTTTAGCCAAAAAATCTAATAGGAAAACAAAACTGAACCATATGTACCATTGTGGAAATTAGGGTTGAGTCTAACAAAAGATGCAAACCCTAGTGTTCATATTTTATTTGTATCGTGGATTGAATGAATGTATCATTTTGTAATCATTAAGTGTTAATGTTTTGTAACAATGTTTTTTCAGTGTCACTTGACACTCATGAATTGTATATGATTTCAACATTATAGTTAGGGTTAACCAAATAACCTAAAGATCTAAGTTAGACTAGGTTAGTGACCTTTTTTCTAATTAATTAGTAATTGAGGTTAATTACCCTAGTTAGGATTAGTGAGTAATTTGCATTTTTGAAGGTTGTTAGAAAGTCCTAAAATTTTCAAGCTTTTTGATAGGTCTCTTATTAGTCCTAGGAGCCAAAAATCATGAAAACTAAGTACCTAAGGGGTATGAGTATGGGTTGGGGGCATTTTCCAACCCCCTTAGCCCCTTTTGTTGACTTTTATGTCAAATATCCTATTTTTGCTTTATTGCGAAAATTGAATGTTTTCATCATGAGTTGGATAACTTTAACTCCACCTTGAGGTTAGCCTTATGACTAGTTGAGTTAGAAGACTCTAGAACATTTAGACAAGTGGGGGAGTTATTACTTTTTGGAGTTAGTTGAGTTAGTATCTTATTTAGAGGCAAATTTGAGAGAGTTTGAGTGTTCACCCAACTTTTAGTTTTAGAGAGCAATTCAGGATTGAAGGAGAAGGAGAAAGAAGAGAAGCTCATCTCAAATTGTTCAATTGCCATAACCTTATTGTGAGGGTAGGAACCCTTCAAACTCTTTTGATTCATGTTTTAGTTCATGCTTAAGTCATTTTCTTTGCATATGTATGTTTGTGTGTTTGTTGAATATGTTTGGGAGGGATTGAAATGAGTTTTCTTAAATGTTTCTTTCTTGGTATTTTACATTTGATTTTCGAAGATATTGAATGGGTGTATTGGCATTACTCACCCTTGGAAAAAGTGGCCATGTATGGAAGGAGGTCTTTAGTTGGACTCCAATAGTATAAAGTCTCTTCTTAGGATGAGAAGAGGGAGAGAGAGTAGGGTGTTATGGGCCTCTACTTGTCAGCACAAACCATGTGTTTGATTTTTGGAATTTAAGATATGGAAGAACCTAAGTTCTTGAGCTATAGCCCAAAAAGGGCATATGTTATGGTGTTGTGTCTAACATCTCCTATTGGAAAAATTCACCTTCTCCATAGTTTGGTTCAATGACGAACTTGTTGTGCAAACCAGGATGGGAGTGAATGTATAATTTTGTCTTCATGTTATGATTGGTTGTCTCCCAATCAATTTTTCGTTCTCTCCATGATCATCTTGATGTGTTGTAGACTTCATAATGGTTTCCGTTGTTATGAAGCTAAGAAGAAAATTTAGAATTTTTATTGAGATTCAATTATGTTGGGATTCTCCTCAAGATAGTAATCCTGTGTAAAAAATGTTATTCTTTAACTTATTGAAAATGGCTATGATGTCATTTTTTCTTCCTAATTCTTTCCCGATGGAGCCTTTGAATCAGGTAGTTCAATAAAAAAAAGAGTAGTATTCTTGCTTATGAGATTCTCATAATTCAATTTTGCATATGTTTACTTGAAAATAGATAAAATCATGATATACAATTATGCAATTATAAGTTCAAAATATGTTAAGGAAATTCAATCACTTGAAAGTTAGATTATCTTGCATTTTTTTGTAATTATCAGGAAGCATTATAATATTATTTGAACACTCAAACAAAATATGTAATCTCCATGTTATAATTCAATTTATATTAAAAATAAAATGCTCCCCTTGGCAAATTATATAAATTAGAAAATTCCAACACTTAGAAAAAAATTTGCATCCTAGGAGTAAAAACTCTTTGGAGTTTAAATGGGGAAAAATAATAATCCCTTTGTGATGATAGGGAATATTCCCTGTTGATGCCCTTTTAAATTTAAAATGAGAACAAATAAAAGAAAGAAAATATATGAAAATTTCTAAATATCCTAAAAACACTATCTACTTAACTTTAAAACATAACTCTTTGTTCCATCTTATTCCTACCTAGAAAATTTTATGAAATAACTACACGCTGCATGTTCCTAGGCAAATTTGGACTTGGCAAGCATTTAATACCATTGGATAATTTCAAATTATCTAGTAAAGACCAAGCAAAACAACAATTTTCAAGCATTCGATAGAGATCAAGAAGATATGCAAGCTGAGGAATATAGTATAAGCCAAGTAATATAATGATGATCAAGAATATAAAGAATTTAGCAAGTGCCAAGCACATAGACTTATAGAATCTGACTAACAACATACATGACTAAGTATCAGAGCACTCAAGTGTCAAGAAATGCAGTTTTGATATATGAGTTTCTTATGGCACAAAAACATGTGAATTTTTTTGGCTGACATTTTTATGAGATTTAATATCTATAGAGCTAGATCAAATTCTAGTTATGCATCATTAACAGAAAGTAATGATCACCAGGAAAATAATTTAACCAATCAAAAAAAGGAATATAAACAAAAAAAGATGATGAAGCTTAAATCATTGATGAAAATCTAAAAGCTTCACATGAAATCTATTTAAGGAGGATTCTAACCCTAGAATCATATAGAGAGTGAGAGATAAAAATGAAAGAATGAAATGTGGAGAGGAAATACGCATGTGAAGGAGTTAAAGAAATAGACTGAGGAGAGAGAGCAATTAGAGTAGTGAAGGAATAAATAGACTTATTAGATTAGGAGAATCAGATTATAGATAGAGGAAAGAGGAGACCCAAGATTAGTTTGTAGAGCATACCGAGGGTCAGGTACTAAATCAATTATTTTGTAATTTAGATAGGGAAAATCTCTTAACAGTGTGGTCCTAATAGGCCTATGGAAATCTCCTAACATAGTCCTTACTTGATTGTAAGTGTCAAGCCCTCTAACAAGGCAAGACCTAAGGCCTTTTAGTATTTAACAAAATAAACCTTTCATTGAGTAGATCATATCTTATGGAAAAAAAATTGTAAGCTTAATAGTTTAACTTTATTGTTACAACAATGAAGATTTGTGGGTTTCATCCCCATCCTGTTTTTACCTTCATCTTGAAGTGTTTTTGGGTAACCAAATCAATGTGTTATGTGTTGAAAAAATATGGATGTGATGAACTTATTTTGTTTCAGCATTATAGTTTAAATGATGAATTAGGTATGATTTAATGGGATTAATTTTGTAGTCAAAAGTTTAAGATCTTGATTCACCCCCTACCCTCCCCCTCTCAGTATCTTGTTTCCATATATATATATATATATATATATATATATATATATATATATATAGTCCAACAGTTGGTATCAAAGTTAAGTTCTCTTGTTAGGAAGTTTAACAACTTGATAGGATAAGATCATGGAGATGGAAGTATACAAGATGGGAAAGATCATTGAAAATCATATAATTGAAATCTAAATCAGGTTGCAACAATTAGAGATAACTAGAGAAGAGTTGAGAAAATCCCTCAAAAAGAGAAAAGCGATTCCTATTGATAAAAGTTGCTCCCCTTAATACCATAAACCCATAACAAAAATAAAGAAACAACAGTAAAATGTGAGAAAAAAACATGGGCTTCTTTTTATTGTTGTAAATGAGGAATTAAAAAATTCACAGGTACATTATGTTAACCCATATGGGTGCCTTCATTATAGTAATTTGCAAGACTAAGCTCCAAACTACCACCCAGAGTTGTTCTAGACAATGTTTGGGACTTTCTTAAATAGGAAATTTTATGTCGCCTAAGAAGGTTCTAGATGCTCAAATGTAATACCTAGGGCCAACAAACCACTTTTCAAAAATGCCAACTCCTGATCAATAGGTTGTAATCTACACAAGAGCACTTTTGTCTAGACCTCATTTAGGCACTCTAAGGCCTCTACTGGTGAGCCTGAAGATTTTTTCCCTAAATTTTCCACCAAAAATCTATAATAACTTCTCTAATAATTAAGCTAGAGTAAAGAGATTTTTATGGTAGGATTATAATTCTAAAATGAACCTTCATGTAGAAAATCAAAATATTTTGAGCTCATATGAAAAACTTATTTAAAAATAGTAAGCTCCAAAAAATAGTAACCACCTTGTCTACTAATCATTATTAAAATAGAAAAGACGGGAAAGAAAGTATTTTGGGGTGATGTAAGATTGCCCTCACACCTAGGATACTCTTGCATCAAACAACTAGGGTAATTTGAAAAGTGACTCTGTCACATCTCAGGTGTTTTGAGAAAAACCAAGATAGTTAACCTCCTCCCTTGCTAGCCATGATGAATCCTCTACTAGCCTCCCTTTCCATTTGACTCCTCATAAGTTATGTTATTTGTACTTTTCCTACCACAATTGTCAAGTATCTCCTCAATCTCCTTTGTAGCCAAACTAGCTACTAGAATACTCCACTGTACTTTTGTAATTTCATCTCCATCACCTCCATCATAATACTCTACCAAATCTAAAATATTAAATACTAGTGAAATATTTAATTCAGTAGGCAACTCTGCTCCATAAACATTTCTAGAATCATGCCTTTTGACTATCTTGCACAGTCCAAACTTCTTCATCTTTAGTTTATCCTATGTACCTATTGGAAAATACTCTTTTCTCAAATGAATTATGACTTCATCTCCAATCTGAAATTCCTTATACATCCTTTTCACATCTACCTTAGCCTTGTACTTTGTATTTATCTTTATGATGTGCTTCCTCATCTCCTCGTGAATATTCTTTAAACACTCAGAATTTTTTTTTGCTTCAACACTAATTATCTCTTTGTTATCCAACTACTATAATTCAAAAGCATTTCTGAGACTACTCTCATATACATCTAGAATGACGATTTACCAGTACTTTGGTTGACAAAATTATCTGAAAATTCCTCCTATGATAAAATCATATCCCATCCTTTTGGTTTGCCTCCAACCAAAAATCTCAACAAATTTCCCAAACTCATATTCACCATTTTTGTCTTTCCATCAGTCTTTGGATGATACAATGAACTAAACTTCAAATCTGTCTTCAACTTTTTCCACAATGTACACCAAAAATACCTAACAAATTTGGTATCTCAATTTGAAACAATACTCTTTGGTAGACCATGTAGTCTCACCACTTCTCTGAAAAAAAACTCTACTACATGAACGTCACTAATCTTCTTGCAAGAAATAAAATGTGTCATCTTTAAAAATTTTTTGAAACCAACATAAAAATAGAATCATGCCCAGGTTGTTTCCTCAGTAATCCAAGAGAAAAATCCATGCTGACATCCTCCCATGACTTCTCTAATATAGGTAATGGCTTATACAACCCTATATTTTACTTCACTCCCTTCTCCATCTAACATACTTTGCAACTCTATACAAACTTTTTCACATCTTTCTACAACTGTGGCCAGTAATAATTCTTAGCAACCAAAGCTATGGTTTTAACTTACCAAAATGTCTAGCCAATCCTCCACTATGCTTCTCCTTGATGAGATTCTCTCTCATTAAACTTATAATAATGCACAACTAGCTTCTATTGAACAACATACTATCCTGGATCATGAAATTGAACTATTTTGTCTTGTCAAGTGTAGTAAGTTCTGTACAAGCCTTCCATGTTTCACCAAAATCAAGATCATATGGATACAAAGTATTAAGTTCCTTGAACCCAACCACCTCTATATGTATTTCTGTTAGCAAAAAATTTTCTTCTACTAAAAACATCTACAACTTTGTTAGACTTCCCACTACCATGTTTCAGAAAAATATATAACTTTGCAAAAACTCAACCCACTTTAAATGCCTTTGATTCAATTTTCCTTGATTATTCAAATATTGCAAAGTTTGATGATTAGTATACAAAAAATACTCCTTAGGAACAAGATAGTGTCTCCACTTCTTCAATGGTTGAACTATTGCATAAAATTTTTGATCATAAACAAAATATTTTCTTTTTGCATCATTCAATTTCTCACTAAAATAAGCAACATGTCTACCTTCTTGGCTTAAAAGAACTCCTATTGTAGTACCACTAGCATCACAGTGTACTTAAAACACCTTATTAAAATTGAGAAGTGCTAAAATAGGCTTCTTAGTAACTTTTTGTTTGAATAGATTAGAACTCTTATCTACTTCTAAGTCCACTTAAATTCTTTCCTATCCCCTCTCATTGTTTTAATCAAGGGTCCACAAATACTGCTAAAACCTCTTATGAACTTTCTGTAAAAACTAGCCAGTCCATGAAAAGATCTTACCTTTGTTGCACTTCTTGGAGTAGGCCATTCAAGGATAGCCTTCACTTTCTTCAGGTCCATTTTTAAACCTTCTTCTAAGACTACAAATCCTAGGTACACCAACTCCTTCTTTACAAAATTGCACTTTTTCAGTTTTATCAATATCTTTTCTTCCCTCAACATATCAAACACCTTGTGAGTATGAATCAAATGCTCTTCCAATGTCTTACTAAAGATCAAAATATCATCTAGGTAAACAATAAGAAACTTACCTAGGAAATCCTTGAGTACCTCATTCATGAGCCTCATAAAAGTGCTCGATGCATTAGTTAGCCCAAAAGGCATGAATAACCACTTGTATGGTCCTTCCCTTGTCTTGAAAGAAGTCTTCCACTCATCACCTTCTCTGATACAAATTTGATGATACCTACTCTTCATATATATCTTTGTGAAATACTCAAGTCCACTCAAATAGCCCATAATATCATCCATCCTTGGTAATAGATATCTATACTTGATTGTTTTCTTATTTATAGTGCAAAAATCTATGCACATACTCCATTCTCCATTCTTATTTGGTGCTAATACGGTTGGTACAACACATGGACTCAAACTTTCTCAAATCAATCCCTTTTCTAACAACTAATAAAATTATTTGTTCAACTCTTCACTTTCTACTGGTGTCATTCCGTGTGCTACCTTGTTTGCAAAATTGGCTCCTAGAACCAAATCCATCTTGTGACTAATCTTCCTAATTGGGGACAATCCATCAAGTACATTATCTAATACAATATCAAAAAACTCTCTTAGCATATCTACAACTTCTATAGGTACCTCCTCTACTTCTGCTTTACTATCTTTTGGAATTATAGAAAATCACATATGCCCATACTTCATACCTTTGAGAAACTCTTTTCCATTAACAAAATGTATTCTAGTAGCACTACATAACTTTTCTTCTTTATCCTTCAATGGCTTCAACTTATGCTTCACTCCATCCTTGGTCAAAGTGTAAGTATTTTCTCACCCATCATGTACAACATGATTGTTAAATTGCCATGGCCACATATGTCCATAGGTATGATATCACATAGTACCTCATTCTAGTAGCTTCCAATCTTGAACTTCACTGAGAACTGCTCATTGACCATGACCTTATGATCATCTTGCACAAGGCAATATAGCATGGACTCAAGTGTTTCTGCCTTTTCAGCTTCAATTTTGTGACCATCATTTATGATACTAGATTATTAGTACTTACACCATCAATTATCAAACACAACACTTATCTTCACATATGCACCTTGTGCAAAATAAATTCCTTCTTTGATTAGATTCATTCTCACCACTCAGTTGGACTCTTTTGTTAGCTAGGACTTCTCCTCTTTTAGTATCATTAGAATGTGATGATTTGGCATATTCATGAACATGCACAACTCTAGCCTAGTCTTTCAGTTCTTTGATTTTCCCTTCCTTAGCATTAGGAACATTCAAATGCTTCATGCCCTTCTTCTCTATAGTGAAAACATTTTCCACAAAAGCCTCCTCTTCCAGATCCTTGTCCACTTCCTCTTCCTCTCTAATCTCTATTGTTCTAATCACATAAATGATTAAAAAAATTTCCCTCTAGTTCTAAATACTACTTCTAGCCTCATTCTTCATCTTTTGATCATCATTATGGCCTCCATAAGATCATCCACCAAATCTTCCACCATGACCTTTTATACTATTCTTTTTGTCAAACTTCTTTCTCAATTTTTCCTCAACCCTTAGGAAAACTAATATGCCTCCTCAATACTATTCATTTGAACCAAACTTAGCTCATCTTGAATACTTGGCCTTAACCCAGTAAGATAATGGGTCACTTTCTCCTCATCAACCTCTACATGGATGGTTCTAATGGGAACTCAGTAGAACTCTTTAGTATATTCTTGAACAAATTTTCTCGCTTCCTTCAACCCTTGTATTTTCTTCAACAAATCAAGCTCATAATCCATAGGAATGAATTTTTGCTTTAGTTTAGCTATCATCTAATCCCATCTGATGATTTTTTACTTTCCTTTTTTGTTTTGCTCCAACTAAAACTCCTACCACCAAATCTTTGCATGTCCCTTCAGTCTCACCTTCACAAACTTGACCCTATTAGGATCATCAATATCTTCATACTCAAAGTTCTCCTTTAGTTCATTGATCCAATCAATCAGCTCCTTTGGGTTAATATTTCTCAAAAATGTGGGAACATCAAACTTAGGTCTTTTTCCAATCTTGGAGATGGTCCTAAAAAAGCCTCTCTTGCTCTTGGTTTCGAACTGCCTCTTCTTCGACATTTTCTTCTACTTCATCCTTATCCTCACTTTCATCTCTTATGGGAAGATTTATTCCTCTACACATTTATTCTTCCAATTCTTTCATTTTTCTTTGGAGGGCTCTAAAACCCTTAGGTGTAACACCTATAACTCTTCCACCTCTCTCTCTTTGTGGAGGCATTTTTGCACTTCTATTGAAACCCTATTGCAAACTACCTCATAATTGATGATCTATCTATATGCTCAGCCCAAACCATGGTCTTGGTGCCAAATGCCTCAAAATCGATGATCTTTCCACATACTCAAGAAATCTAGCTACTTAATGAAGGGTTCTCCCCTTAATACCATAAACCTGTAATAGAAACAAATAAACAACATCAAATGCAAGAACAAAATATGGACTTCTTATTATCACTACAAATGAAGAATTATAGAATTCATAAGTATAATATGCTAACCCACATAGGTGCCTTCATTATAGTAATCTACAAGACTAAGCTATGAACTACCACCCAAGGTTGTTCTAGACAATGTTTGGGCCTTTCTTAAATAGGCAATTTTATGTCACTCAAAAAGGTTCTAGATGCTCAAACTTAATACCTAGGGCTAACAGACTCTAATAATACATGTCTATTTTATAAATTTTAGGTAGCACAACTTTAGAAGGTCATAACTCTTGAACCATTGTACTGATTGGCTATTATAACCAATTTTCAAAAATTCCAACTCCTAATTTATAGGATTAGAATTGCACAAGTGCCCTTCCATTGAGTTCTTGGACCTCATCTAGGAACTCCAAGGCTTCCAACAATGAGCCTAAAGATTTTTTCCCTAAAATTTCCACCAAAAATCTACAATAACTTCTCTAATACTTAAGCTAGAGCAATGAGGATTTTATGGTAAGCTTATAATTCTAAAATGAACCTTCATGTAGAAAATCAAAACATTTGGAGCTCGTATGACAAACTTACTAAAAATAGTAAGCTCCCAAAAATAGTAACTACCCTATCTACTAGTCCTTATTAAAATAGAAAGGACTAAAAAGAAAATATTTTTGGGTGATGCAAGATTGCCCTCACACCTAGGATGTTCCTGCATCAACTATACAACTTAATGACACTTAATACAAAAAAATTTATATAGAAGGATTTCTAGAGAATGGAAGGACTAGTAACAAGGATGAAGTAATGACAAAACTACTAGAAAAGAACATTGTCCTACTGAAGGAAGTAAAAGATCTGAAGACAGAATAAGAAATTCAATCTATCTCACTACATGAAGCCATTGAAGAAAAGAGGAAAACAATAGAAGATAAGCTCATAGTTGAAGAAGAAAAAAGGTAGATAGCTAGAAGACTTGAAGAAAAATCATTTGAAGTTAAAAATCTTATAAATACTCATCTTGACATGATAAATCAATTAGTATTGTCAAATCAAGGTGCAAAGGGAAAATATTTGGAGGTCACAAATCTAAAGTTACAGAATGAGCAATTGAAGATTAAGTTAAAGCATGCAAAGGAACTCATAGAAAGGATGAACAAACCAAATGAAGCAATCAAACATTTTGAAGATATGATGAAGGCACTAATAAAAAAAGAAACATTAGGACTTGGATATAAGCAATCTTCAACTACTAAAGAAGGAGAATCATGATCCAAAAGTGGAGAACAAAGGAATGAAAAATAAAAAGGAAAACCTACATGTCATTACAATAAAAAGATTGGAAATACAACAAACATTTGTAGAAGAAAAAACAGTAAGAGAACTTCTAAACCTAAGAAAAATGGTAATTGTTCTAATTAAATGCAAGAAAGTGGGACATCAAGCTCATGAATGCAAAACAAAAAATATAGATTCAACTAGAAAGATATCTAGATTCCAAGATCATTGCTACAATTGTCAAAAGTATGGACATAAGGCTTATGAATGTAGATTTAAGAAGAAATCACACTATTCTCCTAGAAAAAAAACTCATGGAGGAAAGAAAGAAAATTCTTATGACTAGGATTATAACACATGGTATGGTTGTCACTATTTTGGATAATATGGACACATTACATAGAATTATTTCAAGACACATTTCAAAGGAAATTACAACAAATGGATAAATGGTGAGATAATATGTTTTAGTTGTCTTAGAGTGGGACACATTATTACGTACTACAAAACTAGGACACCTGCATTAGCAATAAGAAATGAAATTGAAAAACTAGAAAAGAAATGGATAAAGGTAGTAAGAGCTAGAAGCAATAGGCTAGAAGACTCTGTGATCACCCAATCTAATTGATCTGGTGATCACACCACATCTCACTAAAAGGAAGAGGTATGTAGGAACTATATACTTGAAATCTATATTTTACATTAGTTCCTACCATTAAAGTGATGAAAAGATATATCTACATAATTGGAGATTCCTTGAGAAATATTAGAAATGAAAATTTAATAAGTACCAAGCATCTGTGGTACAATCTATATTGACAGAGTCTTGTAGTATAGACCAAGTGATAGAGGAGGACTACATAAATGAGTGAATTGGTTATGATTGAGTGCATAAATTTAGATCAAACTAAAGTTAAGGCCAAGAATAGCTCTCATACACTATTTGAATATGAGGACATTTATTACAAACCTAAATTAAAAGATTGAAATTACGTATCAAATTTGAATGATTATTTTTATTACCCAACAATCAAGGAGCTCATGTAAAGATTCAAAAGTGATCTCAACAACTAGAGTAAGGAATCACAACAAGTTATCAAATTTTTGAAGAGAAGTAAGTGTTACTCTGATTGCTAAGATATTATGTGAAAATATTTTATTAAAAACCCTAGTTCACAATGACATCTTGAAATGAAATGTCAATAGATAAAAATGTACAAATCGTAAGGAATGATCATGGACCTCCACCAAATTTTAGAAACACAGTTAATATTGAAACCCCTATTGATAATGTTGGAGTGTTGTCATCTATTTCACCTAGAGTCTTGACTATGCAAGACATCATATCATGTTATCAATGTAAGATTGGAGAAATTGGAGATTTTGAAATCATAATAGCTTATGAAAGTTTATGTGGAGATAGAATTTTGAAAGATGAATTCAAAATCATTACAGACAAAGGGTTGACTCATGGCCTATATTTTCCTAATTTTTTTAAGAATGAATGGATAAAAGTTGTTTAAAGTTGAGTTCATGAAATAAAAGTATGGTTAGAAGGTGGGCCAATAAATATCAACAAGGAAATCATTCAAAGACTAATTAGGTATCGTGCATTGGATTGACCTAAGAGCATAGAGATGGCACACAAAATTAAATTGAAAACCTAACCAAGGTGAAGTTGAATGGTCATGGAATGTCAATAGACAACATTGAGGATCCAGTAATTGAATTTGTTGTTCATGTAATCACATAAAAGTTTTATCAATCTAGCAAATTGGACAATGTGTTGTGCATTGTAGTTGATTTGGGATA
The DNA here is from genome assembly GCA_028749045.1 of Cupressus sempervirens. Classification (NCBI taxonomy): domain Eukaryota; kingdom Viridiplantae; phylum Streptophyta; class Pinopsida; order Cupressales; family Cupressaceae; genus Cupressus; species Cupressus sempervirens. Next base: position 509,692,530 of record CM053787.1, on the reverse strand, counting down.
CAAATTTGTGAAGAAAGATCATGCATATGATCTTGTCAAGTTGTACTTACAACAACTTAAAAAGAACCTAGAAGCAATAAGGAGAGCTAAGAACACATCATATAAGTTTGGTTCCCTATTATTTTGTACATTTTTCTATGAACATAACTATTTTCCTACTATTGGAAAAGTAGCATGGGACAAAAATAGGATTATTGTAGATCAATTGAATGACCTGATAAAGAGGTTGAGGACCAAAATTAGTTATAGATAATGTTGAAGTTGACAAAAGGTCAAACTCACAGCTCCCAAGAATCACTTGCATACAAACATCTATTATACAAGAGAGAAGCAAAAAGCTATGGATGCAGGAATTTCTAGATCCATAGATGAGACATTCTTGATGAGAAAAAAAAAATCGCTATAATCAACAATGAATTAATCTTAATTCTTAATTTTTTCAATGAGAGATCATCCTTATAAAGGAGATCAAAACCCTAAAAAGTCTAACCTAGATTGCATAATAACAATTAATAAATGAATTAATTATAATAAGCCTAAAGCTTAGCTTAAGAAATTAGAGTTAATTAGGAAATATCTAATTACTCTAACACCCCCTTGAGATAAACTTAGGGAGTGGCTAAAAACCTAGAAATTACTACTAAAAGTAGATTTGGGTCCTCAAAAAAAAGTCCTGATGAGGTACCCAAGCACAACCAAATCTTTAAAAAGAAGAGAAATAGAGAAAAACCACATGGAAAAAATCCTACTCCAAAAAGAGATAGAAAACATGTTGAAAGAAACTAGTAAAGGATTGAAGATTCCTCCAAACTAGGGAATGTCCCAAAAAATAGGAGACAAAGATGATCATGGAAAACACCACTAAAGTATGTAGAAGCTAAAAAGCTCTGTCAAAAGTAATTGTTGATATGAAGAACTTCCACTAAAATAGAACCCAACTAGGTAGAGAAGACTATAATTTGCATCAAATTAGGAGGCATACAAAGGAAAACAACTAAAATTGAAGATATAGATGGCATGAAACACCAAATCCTGAAGAGCTAATCAAAACCAAGGAAGCATGATAAAAAATAGAAGAACCCCCCTAATGCAGACAAGGGTGAGGTGATAGGAAACTTGAAAGTGGGCCAAAAGAAATGCATGTCAAGGAACTATGATCAAGATGCACAATATTGTACATATGTGTGTACTGAGGTGATCAATCTTAGACTATCATTAGGCTAATGTCATGGAAGGGACAATCATTGAACAAAAGAAGATGGAAAACAAAGACAAAACATCAACCCCCCCATGGCACTTTATCAAAGTAGAGCATGTACAATAAAGAAAAATATATGGTGAATCCCAAGAATACAATAATCTATACGAGTTTCCTTAGATGACACTACTCAAATCAAAAGGAAAAATAAGACAAAAAATTAAAATAAAAATACAGATGCAATATGACACTTTATCTCAACACATTTGCAAGAATGCATACAAAAGATGTCTAAATAGACCAGAAGAGACATGAGACTAATACAAAAGATAGTAAAAGTCATGATGAATCATCTGAAGCAAAGAAATTGATCCCCAAACCTAAAACAACCAAGATATCTACCAGGATATAAAAATGCAAAAGACTGAATAGAATGTGCCTAGAGTAGAATCTAGAAAAATAACCAACATCACTGAACAGATCTTAGAAATATCTTTCTAATGATATAAAGAATTCCCAAATTGGAGATTGGATGCTTAAGATATGTCTGTTGAGCTGTAAAAAAGAACTCTAGACTTTAATAGTAGAAAAAGCCATTTCCTAATTAACTCTAGTTGCTTAAGCTAAACTTTAGGCATATAATAATTAATTCTTTTATTAATTATTATTATGAAACCTAGGTTATACCTTTTAAGGGTATAGATCTCCTTTGTAAGGATGATCTCTCTACTGACACACTATTTTAGTGGACCTATCATGGCTCCTTATGCAAATGTTTCTTTGCTTCTATAGTTGATTAGATTTATAGATGATTGGCACCTATATTTTCAATCATCAATTTATTTTTGCATGGTTGAGTAGTGTAATTAGGGTCACTCATATAGACTCATATTTCAACTAAGTAATATAATGATGATTGAGCATATTGAGAAGTTATCAAGTGCAAAGCATATAGACTTATAGAATCCAAGCAACATCATACATGATCGAGTGTCAGAGCACTCAAGTGTTGAGTAATGTAATTTTGATATATGATTTTGTAATGGAACAAATACATATGTGAATCATTCTAGCCAACATTTCTTGTTAGGATTAACTATGGATAGAAATAACAATTACATGCAAATATAGCCAATATCACAAAATAATAAATCGTATAGAAGAGAATATAAGACACCAAGATTCAGCACGGTTCACCCAATCCCTAGGCTACATCCACCAAATAAGAAGTCAAATATTATTACAATATAGTGATTACAACCTAGTTACAATCTATAATCCCTTATAGTTCAATACCACCACAAGAAGCAATTTTTGCATCACACATCATAAAAAATCCCTAACCCTAAGCTCTTTTATACAAGTATTTTTTTTGTTTTAGGGTTATAATTAATTACAACATGTCAGTCCAAAATTATTGATAAAATAGGGCCCAATGAATTATGAAATATGTACAGTACTTCCCTTATCAATCACCACAAACTAACATTTCTATGAGATTTAATATCTGTAGAGCTAGATCAGATTCTAGTTATGTGTCCTTAGCAAAAGATAATGATCCCTAGGCAAACAATTCAATCAATCAGAAAAAGGTATATAAACAAAAAAACATGTTCAAGCTTAAATTGTTGATCAAAATGTAGAAGCTTCACATGAAATCTATTTAAAGAGGATTTTAACTCTAGAATCATATATATATATATATATATATATATATATATATATATATATATAGAGAGAGAGAGAGAGAGAGAGAGAGAGAGAGAGAGAGAGAGAGAGAGAGAGAGAGAAGTGAAGGACTTAATAGATTTATCATATTAGGAGAATCAAATTAGAGATAGAGGAAAGAGGAGAACCAAGATCAACTTACAGAGCATACTGAGGGTCAGGTACTAAATCAGTTACTTTGCAATTGAGATAGGAAAAATCTCTTAATAGAGTGGTCCTAATAGGCCTATGAAAATCTCTTAATAGAGTCCTTACTTTATTGTAAGTGTTAAGCCCTCTAACAAGGAAAAACCTAATAGTCTATTAGTTTTTAACATGATAAACCTTTCACCAGGTAGATAATATCTTATGGTCAAAAATTTTAACCTTAATAGGTTAAGTTTGTTGTTGTAATAGTTAATATTTGCGGGTTCTTGAAGTGTTTCTAGGTAATCCAATTACTGTGTTATGTGTTGAACTAATAAGGATGTGATGAACTTATTTTTTTTTAGCATTTAGTTGTAATGATGAATTGTGTATGATTTAATGAGACTAATTTTATAGTCAAAAGTTTAAGATCATGATTCACCCCCCCTATTTCCATACATATATTCCAATAGAGGCTCCCTCATCAACAAAGCCCATTTTGGGAATCTTCTCCTCACTATACCTGGATTAATCTACCTTTCAAAAACTCCCTCTTAATTAGAATTTTGGAAAGACTTAATTTAAATATTTGAATAGTTATGAGATATGCGATGATTTGTATACAATTGAATATTCTTTCACGATTGTACCCTAGTTACTAAAATTAACTTGTGATGTTTCCTTAAATTTAAATTTTATTCTTGATGATAAAATAATCCTAATCTCATGTTAACAATGATTTTATAATAGTTTCAAAATATATTTATTAAGCTTACCTATTTTAAAATGGATATGCATAGTTTAAACATGAAGTTATTATAAATGAGAACATATATTCGTTAATCACTTTAAAAGGAGGCCAGATAGATTATATGGATGGGAGAAATACATTCATATTATAATTTGGGCCCACCTTTAATCTTGGATTATGTAAATCACACCAACCATTTGGGAGTCTTGTTCACCAAAATTAAGATCATTTGTAGTTGTGTGACCTGACCGAGTAGTGTTACATCAACTATGTCATCGATTACTTGGGTAGTGTGTAATGTCCTTTCCTAGTTTAATGATTCTTATTACCTTGGTTTATATGCCATAGTTTAATAATTTGAACTTCCTCATTGCCTTGGTTTATATGCCAAAGGCGGTACCAGGTATGGTGCAATATATTTGCACCGGTCAGGCCCCTCCACTCCATGCCTTCATCATGGCTGGATGCCATGACATACCATAGCATGCATCATTTGTACCAACCTTGGGAAAATGAAAATTTTCATACCTGTCTTGTCTTCTTAGTATTTTGTAATCTTTAAAAAATTAAATGGATAGGCATGTTATTGCACCATTCAATGTTTTTTTGAAGTTTAAAAAAATTAAATCCACATTCCTATTTTCATCTAAGCCTTTTAGAAGGTAAGCTTTTCTCAATATTTTTTAATAATTTAAAATTTGACTTGGTATATTAAGTTGTTCTAATATATATCTCTCTCTAAATTACTATTTTAAGTGATTCTAGTATACTTTTATTTTAAGTCTATATTGTAACGCCCCGCCAAGGGATCCAAAGAATTAACCTAAAGTTTCACTAACTTTGGTAGCTTTTTTTTTTTTTTTTTTGAAATACGAAAGTTAAACTATTCACAACATACACATAGTAATAGAAGCAATAACAAACATTCAACTGAAAGTAAACATAAACATACATAACAAGTTACATTCCTTAAGGATCCCTTAACATTGAATCACATCTAAATTAACTAATATTGGTTCTATCTAATACTACATCCACATGAAATAATAATGAAGAGTCCAACATTCTTAACAATATACTTTGGTTCCAAATGTCCCTTGGCAAATTACATTTTAGAATGCTCAATCATCCACTGTACATGTCACAGAGTATGAAAGGCTTAAAAGAATATACATATGTGAAAACAAAGTACATCATCATCCTAATTCTAATCCATGATGCAATAAAGTAAATGAAACCATATTTCATACATGATACATCATCATAGAAGATATAAAAATCCATCATAAAAGATAGCCATAAATCCTAACACATAATTATCTAAGTGCACGATTCCTCCCAATCGTAAATAGCATCATTAGACCATCGTGGGTCCTAACCATCCCCCCATGCATAAAATTCCAAGTCACTGAAGAGATCATCAATATTATCATAGTAGGAATGTCACTCCTAAAACATACTACATCATATGCAGAAGGAAATCTAACCGTGCAAAATAAAGCATAAGATAAGTAAACAACATCATCTATCATATGCTAATCATCAATATAAGGATACATGTCCACCATCATAGTCCATGAACAAAATGAAGATAGATTTCAACAAAGAATGCATCAGCCACGGTGTCCCAGACGAATCTCAAATGGTAAGAGTGAAAAAGAACTACACCCAACCACATGGAACCTAAATGGTCCACTCCCACCATGCTGAGGAGATAATCTAAAGTCCCAAATAGGTTATCAATCACATAGCACAAATACTCTCTAAGTTTAGGAATCCTAAAAGTATAATAACTCAAAGGTTCCAATCAAAAACTGACATCTAATCCCAGAGGCACAAAAAAGACATGTAGGAAACCTACTATGCAAGAGGGAAAGTGTCATCGCATGGATCACACTAGAGTTACCTTGGTAGTCTCTCTATAGACCCTAGCCCCCTAGTGATCCCTATGTGGCCACTAGTATCCTCTCATATAGATGAGGCATACTACAGAATGCAAGGTCGCAACCAAGCATTCTCTTTACTCCCATCCTAGTTTGTACTAGCACTCGAGGCATGGGCAAGAACAAACAATTATCTTATTAGGTTCATTTAAGTCAGTATTAGGTGTAATATTTTCACTTATTAAAACAACTTACAATGAGTTACCTTGGTAGCTACTTAGGGCCTCAATCCCCATTGCAAGCCACTTCCCGACACTAAAAGTAGATAACCTACCCTAAGCTCATGGAATCATAAATCAAAAAATCATCATAGCCTTGTACAAGCGACTGGAAAAATACCAAAAGATAATCCAAAATAAGAGCATCAAATCTCCATGAGCAACTGAAAAGCATCCATAGATAATCATGACCACAATAGTTCTCTATTGGCAACTGAAGGTATCACTGATGATCACAATAGTCATTGGTTCTCAACAAGCAACCAAAAAGTATCTCAAAGTAATACTGATCGAAGACTCCAAATGGTTGAGTCAAAACATGTCACAACATGACATCATCAAGATTAGATAAATAATTCAATTCCATCAAAGTGACTAGAAAGTAATCCAAATACAACTGATCGATAACTCATAAAAAGGTTACATATATCACACAGCTTACAAAAGAAGACTAAAGACAATATCAATCAGCATGCCATCACATAACCATGGTTGAGTTTAAAATATCGAGATCAAAACACATCATCATGACATCACAATCATAAACTCTGAGCCTCTGGTAGAGGCCCTATAACTGGTCAACAATCTAGTCAACCCAAAACCCAAAACAAGAAGCATAGAGAAAACACAAAATGCAAGCACATCTTTAGGTTTGCTAAAATTTTATGGTTGAATTAAGTGTGAAGGTCTTAGTTTTTTCGTTTAAGAGTTGAGTATCAAATGAAGGAGCATTGTTCATCTTCATTACAACTAACCCGTATAATAGTTTTAATAAGTTAAAGATTTTCCCATGACTCTTAGAATTTAATTTTCTATAGTGCCTTTAGGATAAATACATATTTGGACAATAACCCTCATCATGATCCAATTAAAACATGAACGATTACAAACTTTTCCTTATAATTATCCTTCATTCTAAAACAATATTGTATTCAATTAAACAATTGAATTAAATTTATATTAATAATCTAAAATACTGTACTACAATTATTTATTAAAAAAATAACTAATAATAAAATTTTACTTATATTAAATATAATAACTATTAATAATATATATAATATATAATATTTAAAACTTAATAATATTTAATAATTATTATTATGAAAACAAAAAGGGCTTTCCAATTCTACAAGTTAAGAATTTCCCTTTAAAATAATTGTTCTCTAAATCTACCCATTAATTCTTTTAAATAGGTTTGTCTATAAGCATATGAAAATCCAATCCACTAAATTTCTTAAATCTATGCATGTGGAATCTTCTCATATAGAATTTAACTACCCATGACAAAATGCATACAACCAAGATATTCAACATATGAAAATCCTCATAAAGCATTCAAAAGACAAGAAGTAGACAAGAAGTGCAAGAAGTGAAAATAAGATATGCAAAAATCACGAGTGTCTACCTAGACACTGATGCTAAATCACTTCTCCTCAGAATCTGCAGAGCAAGCTCCTTCCTTCTCCAACATTCTCGGGTCCTCCAAAAAATGCTCTCCTCGAGCTTCTAGGAGTGTCTGAATATAAAGAACTCTTAGGAAGCACCTAGAATGTCTCTAGAAACAACTAGAAGATGAGATAAGCGTTGACAACTAAGCATGAGCTTTTTCCAACCTTCTAGATGAGTCGCAAGGTTGTAGACACCATGTGCTTAATTTGTGCGCTAACTCCTATGTTGTAGACACACGTGCATTCAAGAGGTGTGTTTACTCCTAGGTAGACTTATAAATTTTATTTTAATTCTTTTATTATTTTTATTATTATTATTATTTATTTATTATTTATTATTATTTTTTTGTTATTATTAATTTTAATTTCTTTAATTTAATTCTTTTACTCAATTAATTTTCCATTCAATTAATTAAAATCAAAATATCTAAAGATCATGATATGATATTATTTTTTCTCAAAATAATTAAATTATTAATTAAATCTTTTAATTTTAGACTTAATTAATAGAGAATTCACCATAGACCTCCAAGATAAATATGAAAACTCATCATAGAACAATCCACACAAAATCAGTCTAAGGGGTTAAAATCACGAATTATGTCATCCGACACATTCGAAAGGTAAAATATCTCGGATACTTGTCCCACCTTCTAGGACAAATGGTTTAAGGGTTTAACATTTGGACTTGAGAATTTATCTCCCCTCCCTTACCATTGAGATGGTGTGATAGGGTACGCTCATCCTGGCAATTCAGGGAAGTCGATACCTGGTACCTGCAACCTGCATAAAATCAATGCATGTACATACAATATATATATATATATATATATATATATATATATATATATATATATATATATATATATATATATGCCAAGCTAAATAGGCAATGGCAGGAAGTGATGCATCGTGTAGATCCTGACTAGCAGGTGACTACGACTCCCTTCCTTAACCACATCAGAAACACCATACAATAAGAGAAGAAACACGTATATCATACACATGTAAGTATGGGGTAAGTATCCATAAGAAAACACATGTGATAATAAGCCATCTAACTAATCATCATCAATAACTAGAAATAATGTAATAATCATCACGCATACATGAAATGTAGAGTCTAAGTAATCTCAACACATATCAATTGACTCCATAGCACAATATCTGATAGTCTCAAAACAATGCTACTAACCATCAACATATAACTAGTCTAACAGAGTTCAGCAATAATAGCAACAATGTATCTAGAAAAATGTAAACAAAGGCAGGCAATACATATATCTTTAAAAAAATTAAAGTTTTATATTTTTTCAATAAATTAGCATCCCCTTAAATTCAAAAAAAAACTAAAAACTATTTTAAAAATATATAATTAAATTACAAAACATTTATATTCTATCATTTTAGTTTTTTTCTTTTTTAAATAATCATAAATATTCTCTAACAACACAGATAATAGATAACTTAAGTCTTGAATATAAATCCAAAATCTAAATATAAATATAAATATAAGTATAAAAGTTATTTTAAAAATTAGAAATATTCATATTTTATAATTATAATTTTTAATTTTTTTTCTTAATTTTATTGTAAGTATTACAATATTAAATAGTTATTTAAATTATGATTCGTGGTGAGTTATATTTTTGTGTTTTTCAAACTATTCTTTCACTTATTCAAATTATATAATATATGTTATTTGATAAATAATTCATTTTAAATAAATTAAATTTTTATTAAATAAAAGATGTAAATATTGCATATTAATTATATTTTATTTATTTATTAAATATTATTAAAAAATTATATATTTAAATTTACAATTTTACAACTTAAATAATAGATAATAGTAATCGTAACTCTTATTTATGAAAAATAGAGTGAAAAAAATCAATTAGCTAATATAATCAATTAGAATAGAAATAAATCAATTAGCTAATAGAATCAATTAGAATAGAAATAAATCATGCCTTCCCAAATTATAATAGATCTTACTTCAAAATAAATAAGTCAATTCATGTCTTCTAAAATCCTTATATTACTTTCAACATTAATAGAAAAATTAATTGTTTTTCATATATATTTTTAACATATCATTTTAAATATTCAAACAATATAATTTATAAAAAAAATCTTCTTCCTATTATTCAAATATCAATATTGCTAACTAATCCACATTTTACTTAACTATAAATGATAATTCCAATAATACTAAAAATAATAATTTTGATAACACTAATTTTTATAAAATATGAATGTTTCTAATTTTTAAAATATTTTAAATTTAGTTTTTTTAAATAACTTTTACACTTATAGTCATATTTAGATTTTGGAATCTATAAGTAATTCAAGTATATATTGTTAGAGAATATTTATGGTTATTTTTTAAAAAATGAAAATGATAGAATATAAATGTTTTGTAATTTTAATATATAATTATATATTTTTAAAATAGTTTTTAGTTCTTGTTTGAATTTAAGGGGATGTTAATTTATTGAAAAAAATATAAAACTTTATTTTTTTTAAAGATATTAACTTAAAATAAAATATATTGGAATCACTTAAAATATTAATTTAGAAAGAAATGTATATTAGAACAACTTAATATACAAAGTCAAATTTTAATTTATTAAAAATTATTAAAAAATACTTACCTTCTAAAAGGTTTAGATAAAAATAGGAATGTGGATTTGATTTTTTTTAAGTTAAGAAAAATGTTGAACGGTGCAATAAATGTCTGACCATTTAATTTTTTTTAAGATTACAAAATACTAAGAAGACAAGATAGGTACAAAAATTTGCATTTGCCTGAGGTTGGTACGAATGATGCATGGTATGGTATGTCATAGCTTCCAACCATGACGAAGGCATGGAGTGGAGGGGCCCGACCAGTGCAAATATGTTGCACTATAGCCAGTGCCAAGATATTGATGGTGATCTAAATTTGATGGCTTCCTTGACCTTGGATGGGGTGATCCATAGAAAGACACATCAACCCACCATTATTATTTGATGTAAACTTTTATATTTTAGGTGTATTTTATTATTAACAACAAATATAAATATTTATATGTTGTTACATTTTGATATATTTAGTTATAATATAATTAGAAATAATAAGTTACATCATATAAGCTATATATAAGAACATTATATAACAAACACATATATTACATATAAATTACAATTATAAAAAATATATGTTACATCATAATATTATATTTTGGCAATTAACAATAATATTTTAATAATTATTATATTTTACATAAATTAATTCAAATGTATTACTATCATTGGGGGTCTATGACACACGTGATGTACAATTGTGTAGATAAAAGAAATTACTAAATAGATGACCATGATATTTGCAAGAGAAATAAATTTGAACATTATTAAATACATATTGATTTTGGTTGTTTTGAATCTTGATAACTTAAATTTATGAACTTGACCAGAATGATCAAGCCTGGGAGATCCAATATGATATTTCCTATGGTGTTGGATGGTGGATTTGAGGCACCAAAATGTAATGCATTTGGCCATGCCATCTATTGATTTTGATTTATATTTTTTTTTCCCTTTTAGATCATATATGTTTTCCTTTTTGAATGATGATTGGTTGTCCATTGCAGAGACTATGAAAAGTAAAGTGAAAGGAAAGGTGGTGTAGTAGCATATGGTGTTATTTTCTTCCTATTATATTGCCAAGTAATGGTAGAAATATTTCAAGATATATATGCTTCTTGTTAAAATGGTGGTCTCGCATCCATGACCACGTGACCCTGCATTTTTAGTGTTTCACTATAAGGTAAAATCCATTTTATTTTAGTATTCATTTTTAAAAGATTAAATTTTCCTTTATTATTGATAATATTGTGTGAGAGTTGAAATATTTTTTTTTGTGATCAACATTTCAAGGACAACCTTGATCTCACTCTTTCTATGGTAATTAATCCCTAAATCCATTCTTAAGATACTCATAGATATCTCTCAAACATTTTTTGCATAACTAATAGCTAATAGCTATCAATAGATGTTACTTTTATAATTTTTGATCATAAAGTGATGATATGTGCATATTGAATGTTGAGTGTCTGTATTGAGTACTCCAAAATCATCCATTTCATACATTCATATATACACAATGTCTTTCTAATTTTTTTCTACTCAAATGTCAATTTTGTTAGAGTAAATAATTAATTTACTAATTATTTGTTCTATTTACTTAAGCTTACTTAGGTAAATGCATTCATTTATTAGTTAGTCTAGAAATTTGTTATAAGTTGTTGACAATATGGGAGTTTGTTCTCTCCTAAGTCATACTTATCCTTTCACATTGTTCGAAGAATTTCCACCTCAAGTGGATGTATGCTTAGTTGTCACACTTATCTCCTAGCATCTTCTAGCTTGTTCTGGAAGATTCCTGGAGGCATTTATAAGTGGTCTCTCCCTCATTGTATTTTTAGAACATCTCATTCTTGCATACTGTAAATACATATTTTAGTGTTTGCATATTTTTTTCTCTCATTTCATTTAGGGTTTTTCCCTTGCTCCACGCTCTTCCTTCCTTGGCTTCTCTTTGACAGGTTTTGCATGTATGTGATCTTGGGTGTCTTCGGAGTTGGATTTCATCAACTCCAACATGGTATCAAAGCCTCCCTATTGCTGCTTCGTTGAAGGATTTTTGAAGCCATGATTTGTAGTCATAAACTCTAGTTTGTTTGTGCTTTTTTCTTCAATTCAGGGAATAGTGAATTTTTGAAGCACTTTTATCCCAAACAGACGCTACCATTGGATTCAGAAGGTGCTTTAAAGCTAGGATCCATATAAAATTCATCAATTTTTAGGTCATACGAACAATTTTTGGCAAAAAAAAAAAAAAAATTTAAAATAATTTTTAGGGCGCGCCGCCCAGCGGCCACCATTGCACCACCACTGCACGGCCTGCACACCACCGCAACTATGTCGCCCCTCCCACACTTGGCCTCCTCCACCACCCGCAGGCTGCTCCTTCTGGTGGTGCCTCTAGACTACACCGCTTCTGATGCTGCTCAACCGATGGTTCCACTAGACTCTGCACTCCGCCACCTCTACAGACTGCATCAACGCTCTATTGGACAGTCAGCCAATGCAGGGGTGACACGTGGCGTGGATGCCATGTGGCACCTTGCCACGTGGACCTGCTATGTCACCAACTACCATGTGGCATCCACGTGGCCGTCAATTTTAATGTCGTAGATTGCTGATGTCATCATGAAATCATCCTACATCAGCACCTACTTGCACTTCTCCTCCTAGGTCATTTTGGACCTACCTTCAATTTTTTGGCCATAACTTGAGCATAAGAAAGTATTTTTCTGATCCAAAAAAAGCGTTGGAAAGCTAGTTTTGAGACAAAGACATTGGTGCAGATATTTTTAAGTTTTGATGCTTTTTTGTTGCCTATTTTTAGTTAAATTTCAAAGTTCTATTTTTGACTCCAGCAAGCATATCTTTTACATCCCATGTCAATTTTTTGAAACTTTATATTTTTGGAAAGCTAGTTCTGTGTACTTTTAAAAAATGTAGTCCTTTTTTTAAGTTTTTGGCCCATATTCTTTCTATCATTATTTTGGCATTTTTGCTCTATGGTGGATATCTTGAGTGTTTTAGGCCCAAAGATCATTTTCCTAGCATGGTTTCCTTTGTTTTAGGCTGTACTATGTTTTGTATCAGCTTGCTTTTAGTTTTGATCATTATAGCTATCATTTTGAAGCACTTTTATGTTTCACACTGAGATAAAGTGCCACTCTTGCATTTTGAGGGTCATGAACATTGTTTTTGAGTTAGTTGTACATGTACTATTTTCATAAAGCACCATGGGGGGATAGTTGCTTTCTATTTTAGGCATTCTCCCTTTGTCAAGTGAGTGTCCCTTCCATGACATTAGCCCATGCAGAGTTAGTTTGACCATGTCTTTATAGGTGTTTGTACCTCTTCCTCTCTCATCATTCTTGATTCGTATGTAGGAGACTTTGGCCCACGTTCTTAGTTGCCTGTCATCTCACCCCATCTGCATTAAGGAGAGGTTATGTTATTGTTCTAATGCATCTTTGGTTCAATGGTTTGTTAGTGTGAGCTATGTATTTATGGTTGATCCTATATACAAGGCGATTGTAGTGGCTAGCTACCTATGCATTTTGGTGAGATGGATCATCTATCATATAGACATGCTCAGTTCATGCCTTCTTCTTCCATGGAGATTCTTCAAACCAATAGTTTTCTTCAAATCGAAAATTTTGCAGCTTCTTCATGCTTTAGTGATGCTCTTCATGATCACTCGTTGTTCCTGTTTTACAGGACATTTCCCTAGTTAGAGGCTTCTTTAGTTCTTCACTAGGTTCTTACCTCTTTTTGGGGGAGGGTTTTTCCCAAGTGGTTTTCTCTCTTTCCCTACTTTTAGAGGTTACATTTTGTTGCATTGTTCATGGGTACCTAACATGGTCTCGTTGCCTAGACCCATTCTACATTTCTGCATTTCTTAGTTTTGTGAGCTTAAGGCATTTCCCTAAGCTGCACTTAAGCGGGGCTGTTAGAGTAAATAATTAATTTAATAAATATTTATTCTATTTACTTAAGCTTACTTAAGTAAATGCATTCATTTATTATTTGTAGTCTAGGAGTTTGTTATAAGTTGTTGACAATATGAGAGTTTGTTCTCTCCTAAGTCATACTTATCCTCTCACATTGTTCGAGGACCTTTCACCTCAAGTGGATGTATGCTTAGTTGTCACACTTATCTCCTAGCATCTTCGAGCTTGTTCTGGAAGATTCTTGGAGGCCTTTATAAGCAGTCTCTCCCTCATTGTATTTTCAGAACATCTCTTTGACAGATTTTCGCATGCAAGTGATCTTGGGCATCTTGAAAGTTGGATTTCATCAACTCCAACAAATTTCATTTCATATATTCACTTAAAAATTATGTAATTTCATTTCATACCCTAATTATGAGTTTTTTTTTTTTTTTGGTTTGTGGGGTTTTGATTTATAAAGCTAGGTGGGAATTAATGAGAAATAGTTAGGATTTTTCCAATATGGGTAAGAATATAAATAGCCATGAGTGATCAAGCACTAAACAATGTAGTTCCTTGTTATACACAAATGTTATGTGGTGTTCTAACCATGGGCTCTTCACTTGCTCCTCTTTACATACACACAAATCAATGATAAAGAGAAACTAGGGGGCTTCACAATGGAATATTTTTTTTTCAAATTGGGGCAATGGAAGAGAAACTAAAAGTCAAAGGAAGGGTATTGTATAAATAGTGTAGTACAAGTGGCTTACATACAATCACACCAGTGGCTAATAGGGATAGTATGAGGCTACATCATCTTGAATGATGATATGTACATACTGAATGTTGAGTATATGTACTAAGCACTCTAAAATTTCATACCTTCATCTATATACAATGTCTTTCTAGTTTCTTTCTACTCACATGCCCATTTCATTTCATAAGATCATCTAAAAAATTGTGTCATTTCATTTCATACTTTGATTATTCTTTTTTCTAATTTTGGGTTGTGGGGTTTTAATTTATAAAGCACAGATGAGAATTGATGAGGAATAGTTGTGATTTTCCTAAGGTGGGCAAGAATATAAACAATCATGAATGACCAGATACTAAAAAATGTAGTTCCTTATTATACAAAAATTTGATGTGGTGTTCTAACCATAGGCTCTTCACTCTCTTCTCTTTACATACACATGAATCAATGATAAAGAGAAACTAGGGGGAATAAACAATGGAATATTTTGTTGAGTTTGGGGAATTGACGAGAAACTAAAAGTCATTAAATTTTGATTGATTTTGATATAACTTATTCCCCCACCTAGATTTTCCATTTATTTATTCATTTAGGATTCAACGGTGAATATATATTTTGTCTCTAAATGTGCCCTTGTGTTTAGTGGAGAATGGAGAAAGAGAAAAGGAAAAGGAAGGGTCTTGTATACATAGTGTAGTATAAGTGGCTTACATCCAACCACATTAGTGGCTAGCAAGAGTAACAAGAGGCTATATCATCTCAAATGATGATGTATGATTATTGAATGTTGAGTGTTTGTATTGAGTAATCCAAAATCAACAATTTCATAACTTCATTTGTACACAATGTCTTTCTAGTATTTTTTCTATTCACATGCCTATTTCATTTCATACATCATCTAAAAATTGTTTCATTTCATTTGATATCCTAATTATGATTTTTTTAATGTTGGTTTGTGGGGTTTTGATTTATAAATCTAGGTTAGATTTGATGAGAAATAATTGGGATTTTTCTAAGGTGGGTAAGAATACAAACAGTCATGAATGACCAAGAATTGAATAGTGTTATTCCTTGTCATACATAAATTTGATGTGGTGTTTTGACTACAAGATCTTTACCCTCTCCTCTTTACATATGAACAAATCAATGATAAAGATAAATTATGGGGATACACAATAGAAGATTTTGTTGAGTAAGGGGAATTGAAGGGGAACTAAAAGTCATTGAATTTTGATTGATTGTGTTATAACTTATGCCATCTAGTTTTTTCATTCATATACATATTTTTTCTCTTGTTGTGCCCTTGTGATCTATGTTTGTACAATGATCTTTTTTGGTGGAGAAGAAAGAAAAGGAAAATGAAGGGTCTTATATATAGTTTAGTACAAGTGGCTTACATATAACCATGTTAGTGGCCAATAGGAGTGGCAAGATACTACATTACCCCTCTAATACAATAGATTCATTTTTTAAATATCAGCACTTGTCACTATTTTGATGCCAATTATAATTTTTGATAGAAGTTTTGATAGGAATTCTATATGCTAATTATAATTTCAATGAAACAATTGATAGTCATTTGTGATCGAAAATCATCTAGATAACATCATTGCAATTGTCATAGTAAACTATATAACTGATAACAATTGTGATGGAGAAACTAATAGTCATTTGTGATGGCTTAATATCACTCATATTGCATTTCTATCATATCTTCTATCATAAACTATAGTCCATTGATGGTAGATTCCAAGGAAGCTTCTCACATTTATGACAGAGTATATCCTTTAATTTTGATGGCCTTCCAAGGTTTGTGATGGCATAGGCATCATACATTTTGGTTGGCCTACCAATGGTTTGTGATGGGAAGTGCCATTAAAATATTGACAATGACCCCAACTTATTAATTAGTAATAGAATAACTTGGATGCCTCATGTTGTCACCAATATGATGATTGGGAATCAAAATGTTAGTTGTTGGCCATTCAAAAAAGGGTCCAATTATTAGAATATATAGTCCACCAATATAACTGAGAGGGGAGGGTGAATTAATTATCCAAATATTATCACAATTATCAACCTTATTTAATCTTTAATCATATGAGAAATATAATTAGAAATCACAACAAGATACTCATGCACAATAACACTAGATATGTTAACTAGGGAAACCCTTGATGAGAGGGAAAACCATGGTGGGGATGGTACCGACAAGATGATGTACTAATATAAATATTTCTTGTTAGAGGCTGGACCTTGTTAGGAGTTTGTAAAATATATTTAGTACATATTATTCCATGTTAGGAGACTTTGAATCCCTATTAAGAGTTGTGCTAACCAGATTAGGAGTTGTGGAAGGTAGATGGACCCACTATCCAAATAGCTTCAAGGGAAAGATCAGTGAACCCATTGTCCAAATGATCTTCATATTATTCCTTACAGAATAATAGAATTTTATTATACTACTCCTCCTTTCTTTGTTCTATCAACCAGACCTTTGCTCCTTCTAATCTCAATACCATATCATAAACTTCAAATCCAATAATCCCTTGAATTTCTTACTCACATTTTCAAATACTCTTCTCTTATTTGTACATCTTTGATTACTTCACATACTCCATACACTTATAAGCAAAAAAAGTACTTTCTTGTATTCCAAGTCCTCAAAACAATTTTTGGAGTTGGCCTTGAGGCTTTCTGAATTAATTATAATAGGACCACAATAAGATAATTAATAATTTTATAACTATATAGCATTGTTGGCTCACACTCTATGCAACTTCTCAGACTATGACTTCAAGGCTTGCACACTCACTGACATCATCATCAGCTATCATTTATCATTGTATAACTACACATCTCTAGATTATATCTCTATTAGAAGATATAATAGGATCATTAGAAACTACTTTCTAGATAATCAAAACATTGTTTGTATGACCATGATCTCTATCTGCTTCTCTACCAAGATTTACAAAATTACAGCTATGTTGACATCAATGACAAACTCATTCATGAGTACAATATGTCAATCATGCTAACAATCTCCTCCTTGGGAATTGATGGAAACAGAGATGAAAAACATCTAGGTTCCAAGAAAACCAAACAATACTCTATTGTTGTTGTTGTTTCTCTCATCTTTTCAAATCCTCTTCATAAATAAAATCTAAGATCCTCTAGAACACTACTCTATTCTACATCTTCAAGGATTAGTATTAGTTGTTCACACACCAAACAACTCTCATCTTCTTCCCCATATATCAAGAATCTCCATAATCTATATCTTCCCCATAGAGATATTTCTTCTCCTTCTTTACACGAATCTTTCTAAATCTCCCTAATAAAGTAGAGAATTTTTTCATGTACATATCTCCTCCATTGACATCAATGAAAAAGGCCTCATTATGTCAATTCTCTTTTCCAAGTATTCAAACAAATAAAGTGCCCAAAGAAACTATTACAAGACCAATTACCAAGAGTCTTTTATGACTCCGTTCATCACAAATACTCCTTCATATAAGAAGCATCATCATTCAATCCAGCCAAACAATAGTGCTCTATACTACTAGACTGATGTAATCTTTGCATCATATACTCTGAAGTAGGTAGGGGCATAACCCCAAGCATACATCTCAATACTCAAATCTACCTTTAAGTAAGGGTTTGTAAAGATATCTGCAATTTGATCTTTAGTACCAACATGCTCCAATATAATTTCCTTTTCTAATACCTTCTCTCTCAAAACATGATATTTAATAGATATATATTTTTTCTTAGAATGTAATACAAGTTTCTTAGACATACTTATTGAACTTATGTTATCACAATATATGACAATAGATTCTAAGAATTCTATCCTAATATCCTTCAACATCTGCTTCATCCATATGATTATTTGTTGTTACTACATACTATGCCTTAGAAACCAATATACCATATCCCATAATCTATAGTGCCTGCCCCTGGTTTGCATTTTGTTATCGTTGTTGAACTCTTTTAGAGCAAGTTTTATGTTATTGGTTAGCAACATTCTTTTGAGATTATCAGAAATTGTGCTATGGATTCAGTTTATTATGTGATGAGATTACTTGGTAATTTATATTTCATGTATGCATGATGATCATTACATTACTTTCAGTTATTGATGATGATTAATTAGATGGTTTATTATCATATGTGTTTTCTTATGGATACTTACCCCATATTTGCATGTGTATGGTGTGCATGTTTGCTTTGCGTGTTTTCTTTTGTATGGCGTGTCTAATGTGGTAAAGGAAGGGAGTCGTAGTCACCTACTAGTCGAGATCTACACGATGCACCACTTTCTGCCATTGCCTGTTTAGTTTAGTATATATTGTGCTTGTACATGTGTGATTTTTATACAGGTTGCAGGTACTGGGTATCGACTTCTCTGAATTGCCAGGATGAGTGTACCCTATCACATTATCTCAATGATAAGAGAGGGAAGATAAATTCTCAAGTCCAAATCCCAACCTTTTAAGCCATTTGTTCTAATTGAAAAATTAGGACAAGTATCCGAGTTGAGTACCCTATGAATGCGTCAGATGACGTAATTTGTGATATTAACCCTTGATTTGATTTTGTATGTATTTTGATTGTGATGAGTTTTCATATTTTTACCTTATGAGTCTTTGATGTATTTTCTATTAATTAAGCCTAATTAAAAGATTTAATTAATGGTTTAATTTAATGAAAAATTAATATGGTATTTTAAATTTTATTTTATTTTATTAATTGAGAAATTAATTAAATAAAATAATTAAATTTGAAAATAAAAAGTTAAAAGTTTAAATTTGGAATGTGACAATATTTATTTTAATAATAATATATTTGGAGTTCATTTTTAAATAAATGACTAAATAATAATATTATTAAAGCTAATAAATATTTTAGCAATTAAGTTTTGGAAAATAAAATTTAAAAGTGAAAAATATATTTAAATTAATAAAAGATTATAAATCTCATGTGATTAAAATATAAATATATTAAGATTGAAAAGTGAAATTATTAAAGTTAGTGCATGAGATTTAATAAAATAAATAAATTAAATTGGAAAGAGTAAATTAAATATTATATTAATTATTGTGCACATAGGAGTTGGCAAGTTCTCGGGAGTTGTCATTTAGACAACACTTGAGTTTGCACTCTAAGAATGCACCAAGTTGTCTACACTTAGGAGTTAGCATTTTTTTTGAACACATGGTGTCTACAACCTTAAGACTCATCTAGAAGGTTGGAAAAGACCCATGCTTGGTTGTCATGCTTATCTTCTAATTAGTTCTAGAGACACTCTAGATGCATCTTAGAGGCCTTTAAATAGAGGCTCTCCTAGTGTGTTTGGACAAGCTTAATGGAAGCTACAAGCTACAAGCTACAAGCCTCAAGCTAAAGTAGAAGCTTCAAAGCTTACATACATTGGAGAAGTTCATATGCTCATATATTTTCTACTTGCTTCTATGCTTCTTCTAGCACTTCTAGTCATTTCAAGGTTTTTGGTTGGCTTGGATCTTAGAAAAATTGCGAATGGTGGAGAAGGAAGGAATTTTCTATGGACTTCTTAGGCATGATGGATTAGCATCAGTGTCTAGGTGCACTCGTGATATTCGCATATTTTCTTTGCACTATTTCTCTTCCTATCTTCATCATGTTTGTTATATGTGTCTGAATACTCTGTGTGATTGAATCTACAATTTGAAATTGGAATCTAGATATTTTATTTGGATGAGAAGAAAATAATAGAAAACCCTAGTTCCAAATGAGAAAGAAATTAGATCTTAATCGGGTTTGGGTTCGAATTTATATTGTGAAATTAGATAGACAAGATTTGAAATTAAAATAAAAATTCTAACTTGAAAATTTGAATGGTTAGATGTAATCTTTCTATCAAATTATATTTTCAGATGCGTATGGATAAACTTATTAGATGGATGAATGGGTAAATTTAGAAAATAACTACCTTTTAAGAGAAATTCTTAATTCATCACAAACTGCTCTGTCGATGCCCCTTGGATAGACCCGAACTCAGTTATTCATAACTTTTTATTGTGATTGAATTTATTCGATCGCTCTAGTCAGAATTGGCACAACTTGGCCCTCTCCAACATATTTCAATTTCAGCCTGATCCAACAGTTCATTAGGGAGATATGGCCGTCGTACTGAGACTATTTTATTCAAGGACGGATATTTTCTCCATTTCTCATAACCAAGAGTTCTTTATGCTTAAACTTCACAAAAATAATATATCAAAGCATGGAATGAATTAAAAATATTATTGTAATCTTTCCCTATTAGAATCTTATTAATATGCATTAGTTTTATATGGTTTATTATCTAATCTAATTAAATCAAATTTAATTAAGATTAGTTAATAGTAGAAGAAATGTAATTAATTATTAGTCAATCTAAGTAAATAGATTTTTAAATGAGAGAAAATTAAAAGAAAAGAGATTTTAATATAGTTTATATAGTGGACTTTTTATAATGTATATTAAATACTATTTAATATATATTAAATAATTTAGAGATGGTAATTTTATATTACGTTTTTAAATGAGGAGACTTTAATGATAATGGATTAAGATTTAATTAACATGGAGTCATTAATATAATATTATTATAAGTAGAATTGTTATTATTAATACATTATGTAACTTGTCGATATACCTTAATGGTATTAAGAGTTAGCTAATGAAGCTTATGTAAAGTTCTCTAGATCGATTAATAATAGTTTTGATGAGTTTATTGTTTATTAATGTTTGTTGGGTCTAACAAACTATTAATAAATAATAGTATAAATAGTTTAAATATTTATCAATTAATACGATCAGAATTAATTTAGAGGAGATTAGTTAATGATTGAAGTACTGTAAAAGATATTAATCAAATTGAATTAGTTAATAATTTGGAGGAGTATCAATTAACTTAATCAACGTACATAGGAGAAACTTATTTGAGATAATAATACTTGGTATTGGGGATTTATTATAACTTGTTATTATTAAAATATAAATGGGAACATTGTTACAGAGTGACAAATGTAGTCATTATAGATTTATTAATAAGATTTTCAATATAGTTTGTTATTAAATATTAATAAGTTATTATTATTGAACTATGAATATGAATATTTGTGTACTAGATTATAGTTGACTTTTAACTTATATAATTTTAGTTAGGTATGAGTCAACTGACATTAATTAGAACATTGCTATGGTTATGCAGTTATTAATTAAATCAATTAATGAGAGTTAATTAAATTTAATTAATAATGAAGTCATGAAATAAAAATTTATTTGATATAATTCTTTTAACAAGATTGTAGATTATATATATTGAAGTTGATAAGTCCTATGACTTGAATTATGACCTTAGATATTATACGGTTGTCAACGATGATAACGATTAAATTAAAAGAATCAAACTTTAGTAATACTTAATTAAATTTTTAATTGAAAACTATTAGAATGTAATAGGTCATGGATGGTGTACCTATGTTAATCGATCATTTTAATGAAGTTATAATCTTCTTATTCGAAGATTGATAATTGGTTCTTTTATGAATGAATAATGATCTTTTGATTATGTTATCCAATTAGTACTATGGATCTTAGCAAATAAAACAAATGATTTAATGAGTAAATATTTATCCTTAAGTTATTCTTAGAATGTAATTCTTAATAATGGAAGGATAATGCTATCGAGGAAAAAATAGGTTGACATGTAGGTCAAATGATGAAACTTAGACACTTGAAGTATACTTGAAACGAAAACTGGAAACCCCTACACATTATTTAACTATGTGAATTTAGTAAACCAAAACATGTGTTTGCATCTTGTATTCTATATGCTTCTTGTTTTGAGTTTTGGGTTGACTAGTGTTGACCAGTCCTAGGTTGTTACCAGAGGCTCGGAGGTTATGAGATGTGATGGCATGTTGATCTTATTTGGTCTTGATCTTTATAAGCCCAACCATGGTAATGTGATCGTATGCTCTATGAAATGTTTGTATTTATTGATTGTTTATCAGTCTTCATGTGTGAAGCTAAGATGTATGTGTATGAGACACTTGAGCTAATCATTTTTGAGTCATCGATCAGTTATCCTTGGATTATTTTCTAGTTGCCATAATGGAACTGAAATGTTGATTTATGTTGTGATATGTTTTGACTCAACCATTTTGGAGTCTTCGATCAGTATGATTTTGAGATATTCTTGTTTGCTTGTTGAGAACCAATGGATATTGTGTTTGCAGTTCTCTATCAGTGATGCCTTCAATTGCCAATAGAGAACTGTTGTGATCATAATTTTCTATAGATGCTTTTCCAGATGCTCATGGAGATTTGATGATTCTTATCTTGGAGATTTGATGATTCTTATTATGGATATTTGATGCTTATATTGTGAATATTTGATGATTCTTTTTATGGATTATCTTTTAGATTTTTTTTACAGTCGCTTGTATAGGACTGTGATGATTTATGATTCCATGAGCTTAGGGTAGGTAATCTACTTGTAGTGTTGGAAAGTGGCTTGCAATGGGGGCCGAGGCCCTAAGTGGCTGCCAAGGTAACTCATTGTAAGTTTGGTTAATAAGTGATAACATTTACACACTAAATGGGGATTGAATAAACCTAAAAAGATAATTGTTTTGGTTCTCACCCATGCTTTGAGCGCTTGTACAGGCTAGGATGAGAGTAGTGAGAACGCATGGTTGCGACCTTGCATTCCGTAGTATGCCTCGTCAGTATGAGAGGATACTAGTGGCCGCATTAGATCAGTATGGACCCGTGGAGTTTAGCTAACTGCCAGGGTAACTTATACGTGATAAATGCGATGACACTTTTCCACTTGCAGAGTAGGTTTTCTACATGTCATTGTGTGCCTCTAGGAATTAGATGTCGATTTTGTGTGTATTGGAACCTTTGAGTAGTATACTTTTAGGATTCTTGCACTTATAGAGATTTATGCTTTGTGGATTGATAGCCTGTTTGGGACTTGAGATTATCTCCTTAGCATAGTGGGAGTAGACCACTTAGGTTCCACGCAATCGGATGAGAGTGTATTTTCCACTCTTATCATTTGAGATCTGTCCGAGACACCGTGGCTGGAGCATTCTTGGTTGGTATTTATCTTCATTCTGTTCTTGGATCATTATGATAGACGATATACCTTATGATAGATGTATTTGCTGGTATGTTCCTTACATTGATGATTTGCATATGTTAGATGATGTTATCTTATGCCTTACTTTGCATGTTAGTAGGATGTTTTAGGAGTGGCATTCCTACTATGTTAATACCGATGATCTCTTCGGTGCTTTAGAATGTTACGCACGGAGGGATGGCTAGGATCCACGATGGTCTAATGATGTTATTTACGGTTGGGAGGAACCATGCACTTAGTTAGTTATTTATGTTTGTGATATATGGTTATCTTTTATGATGGATGTTTATATCTTTTGTGATGTTGTATCATGTATGATATGTAGTTTTATTTGCTTTAATTGCATCATGGATTAATATTGGATGATGATGTAGTTTATTTTCACGGATGTATATTCTTTTAAGCTGTTCATACCTTGTAACATGTATAGTGGATGATTGGGTTAAACTAAAATGTAAATTTCAAAGGACACTTGTATATGGTTTAGGAATGTTGGTTGTATCCTTGTTATTTCATAAGGATGTGATGTTAGATTAATAGTTAATTTAGATGAGATTCAACGTCAAGGGATCCTTAAAGAATGTAATCTGTTATGTTATGTTATGTGTACTTTTATTCAAATTATTTATATTGCTTCCACAAGTGTTGTGAATGGTTTTACTTTCATGTTTAAAAAAAAAAAAAAATTGTTTGGTAGACTTAGTGAAATTCTTTGGATCCCTTGGCAGGGAATTATATTTGGTATCAAAGCCCAAGTTTCAACATTGGGAGCTCTGGGTATATTGGAATGCCATTAGTGTCAACTAGTTGAACAAAATGAAAACTTTGAACTATTATGTGTATCTCTTTCAAACTAAAAACTTGAAAACTAGGTGAACTGAAACAGAACTTAAATTGTTACTTATATATTTTTCATGCTTCAACACTTAGCTTTCAAAACTGAAAACTTTACTGAAAACCTAAACATGGGCAAAACTAAAAATTGAAACTCATTCTAGTTGCAAAATATGTATCTTTCATCTATGATTTAAGGTAGTATGCCCTTCATTATCTTTGCAAGCATTAAGTTGCTCTTGTCTAGAATGTATTAGGGGATCTATTTTAGTAGTTGTTAAAAGAATAGATGTTGGATCGATATGGTTTTCAGTTTACCATTAAACCAGAATCATATTGCTCTAAGTGTATTGTAATATCTTTAGTGGAATCATATTTTCCTACCAGAGGAAAAAGGGTTCAATGGGAGCCACATAGTGAGTATCTTAGTTTCTCATTTTTGTAGGCTTCTAGGAGTAAGCCTAATCCTAGGGGAGGTGGATGTAGTGCTTGCCTTTGGTTCGCATTTTGTTATCATTGCTGAACTCTTTTAGATCTAGTTTTATGTTGTTGGTTAGCAACATTCTTTTGAGATTATCAGATATTGTGCTATGGATTCAGTTTATTATGTGATGAGATTACTTGGTACTTTTTTATATTTCATGTATGCATGATGATCATTACATTAATTTCAGTTATTGATGATGATTATTTAGATGGTTTATTATCATATATGTTTTCTTATAGATACTTACCCCATACTTCTATGTGTATGTGTATGGTGTGCGTGTTTGCTTTGCATATTTACTTTTTTATGACGTGTCTGATGTGGTTAAGGAAGGGAGTCGTAGTCACCTGCTAGTCGAGATCTACACGATGCACCACTTCCTACCATTGCCTGTTTAGTTTAATATATATTGTGCTTGTACATGCGTAATTTTTATGCAGGTTGCAGGTACCGGGTATCGACTTTCCTGAATTGCCAGGATGAGCTTACTCTATCACATTATCTCAATGATAAGAGAGGGGAGATAAATTCTCAAATCCAAATCCCAACCCTTTAAGCCATTTGTTCTAATTGAAAAATTGGGATAAGTATCTGAGTTGAGTACCCTCCGAATGCGTCAGATGACATAATTTGTGATATTAACCCTTGGTTTGATTTTGTATGTATTTTGGTTGTGATGAGTTTTCATATTTTTACCTTATGAGTCTTTGATGTATTTTCTATTAATTAAGCCTAATTAAAAAATTTAATTAATGGTTTAATGTAATGAAAAATTAATATGATATTTTAATATTTATTTTATTTAATTAATTAAAAAATTAATTAAATTAAATAATTAAATTTAAAAATAAAAAGTTAAAAGTTTAAATTTGGAATGTGACAATATTTATTTTAATAATAATATATTTGGAGTTCATTTTTAAATAAATGACTAAATAATATTATTATTAAAGCTAATAAATATTTTAGCAATTAAGTTTTAGAAAATAAAATTTAAAAATGGAAAATATATTTAAATTAATAAAAGATTTTAAATCTCATGTGATTAAAATATAAATATATTAATATTGAAAAGTGGAATTATTAAAGTTAGTGCATGAGATTTAATAAAATAAATAAATTAAATTGAAAAGAGTAAATTAAATATTATATTAATTATCGTGCACATAGGAGTTGGCAAGTTCTCGGGAGTTGTCATGTAGACAACACTTGAATTTGCACTCTAAGAATGCACTAAGTTGTCTACACTTAGGAGTTAGCATTTTATTTGAGCACATGGTGTCTACAACCTTAAGACTCATCTAGAAGGTTGGAAAAGACCCATGCTTTGTTGTCATACTTATCTTCTAGTTGGTTCTAGAGACCCTCTAGATGCATCTTAGAGGCCTTTAAATAGAGGCTCTCCTAGTGTGTTTGGACAAGCTTAATGGAAGCTACAAGCTACAAGTTACAAGCTACAAGCCTCAAGCTAAAATAGAAGCTTTAAAGCTTACATACATTGGAGAAGTTCATATGCTCATATATTTTCTACTTGCTTCTATGCTTCTTCTAGCACTTCTAGTCATTTGAAGGTTTTCGGTTGGCTTGGATCTTAGAGGAATTGCGAATGGTGGAGAAGGAAAGAATTTTTTATGGACTTCTGAGGCATGACGGATTAGCATCAGTGTTCAGTTGCACTCGTGATATTCGCATATTCTCTTTGCACTATTTCTCTTCCTATCTTCATTATGTCTGTTATATGTGTGAATACTCTCTGTGATTGAATCTACAATTTGAAATTGGAATCTAGATATTTTATTTGGTTGAGAAGCAAACAATAGAAAACCCTAGTTCCAAATGAGAAAGAAATTAGATCTTAATCGAGTTTGGGTTCGAATTTATATTGTGAAATTAGATAGACAAGATTTAAAATTAAAATAGAAATTCTAAGTTGAAAATTTGAATGGTTAGATGCAATCTTTCTATCAAATTATATTTTTAGATGCGTATGGATAAACTTATTAGATAGATGAATGGGTAAATTTAGAAAACAACTACCTTTTAAGAGAAATTCTTAATTCATCACAAACTGCCCTGTCGATGCCCCTTGGATAGACCCGAACTCAGTCATTCATAACTTTTTATTGTGATCGAATTTATTCGATCGCTCCAGTCAGAAATGGCACAACTTGGCCCTCTCCAACATATTTCAATTTCAGCTAGATCCAACGGTTCATTAGGGAGATATGGCCATCGTACTGGGACTGTTTTATTCAAGGACGGATATTTCTCCATTTCCCATAAACAAGAGTTCTTTATGCTTAAACTTCACAAAAATAATATATCAAAGCATGGAATGAATTAAAAATATTATTGTAATATTTTCTTATTAGAATATTATTAATATGCATTAGTTTTATATAGTTTATTATCTAATCTAATTAAATCAAATTTAATTAAGATTAGTTAATAGTAGAAGAAGTGTAATTAATTATTAGTCAATCTAAGTAAATAGATTTTTAAATGAGAGAAAATTAAAAGAAAAGAGATTTTAATATAATTTATATAGTGGACTTTTTATAATGTATATTAAATACTATTTAATATATATTAAATAATTTAGAGATGGTAATTTTATATTACGTTTTTAAATGAGAATAATTTAATGATAATGGATTAATATTTAATTAACATGGAGTCATTAATATAACATTACTATAAGTAGAATTGTTATTATTAATACGTTATGTAACTTGTCGATATATCTTAATGGTATTAAGAGTTAGCTAATGAAGCTTATTTAAAGTTCTCTAGATCGATTAATAATAGTTTTGATGAGTTTATTGTTTATTAATGTTTGTTGGGTCTAACAAACTATTAATAAATAATAGTATAAATAGTTTAAATAGTTATCAATTAATACGATCATAGTTAATATAAAGGAGATTAATTAATGATTGAAGTACTGTAAAAGATATTAATCAAATTGAATTAGTTAATAATTTGTAGAGTATCAATTAACTAAATCAACGTACATAGGAGAAACTTATTTGAGATAATAATACTTGGTATTGGGGATTTATTATAACTTGTTATTATTAAAATATAAATGGGAACATTGTTGCAGAGTGACAAATGTAGTCATTATAGATTTATTAATAAGATTTTCAATATAGTTTGTTCTTAAATATTAATAAGTTATTATTATTGAACTATGAATATGAATATTTGTGTACTAGATCATAGTTGACTTTTAACTTACAAAATTTTAGTTAGTTATTAGTCAACTGACATTAATTAGAACATTGCTATGGTTATGCAATTATTAATTAAATCAATTAATGAGAGTTAATTAAATTTAATTAATAATGAAGTTATCTTGTTATCTTGTTGAGAAAGATGCAAAATTTGAGACAAAAAGACATGACTCTGAAAGAGTATACTAAGGAATTCTATTAATTGGACATCAAATCTAGACATGTGAATGATGATGTTGAGAAAATTGTAAGGTACATAAATGGATTGAGATTTAGAATTCAAGATGAAATAAGTTTTGTGAAGTTGGAAAGTGTGGAAGAAATATTTCAATATGCCTTTAAAGCTGAGGAGATCTTGACAAAGAAGCATGAACAAAGACAAAGAGGTAGAGGTGATAAATTCTAGAGAGTTAGAGGAAGATCTTATGGTGAAGATAGCAGATCTAATAGTTTTGCACATGATAGAGAAAAATCTAAATGGAAAAATGATGATAAAGACAAGACCAAATGGAAAGGTGGTAGTTCTTATTGAGGAGGTATTGGTTCTTACCAAGAAAGAGGTAATTCATATTCTAGAGGTAGTTTTCATGGTAATTGTTTTAGATGTGGTAAAGAAAGGCATAGATCTTTTGAATGTAGATCTTCAGAAAGTGGGAAAAATAATAAAAGTGTTGTAATTCAAGTAGACATTGAGAGTTCACCAAGTGGACCTAAGGCTAGAGAAAATATAATGGTGAGAAGAACCTTATGTAATAAGGGAAGTTATGAGGAACCTATTTTGAAAAGAAGTATTTTTTAGACTAGATGTAAGATGGCTAAAATATGTTGCAAAGTGATTATTGATAGTGGATGTTCAAAAAATTTGGCATCAAAAGACCTAGTTATAAACTTACAGTTGTAGAGATTGAAACATCTCAAACCTTATCATGTTTCATAGATCAAAGATGAGCATAAGATATTGGTAAGTGAGCAATGCATTATGAAGTTCAACATTGGACATTAATTTGATGAAGTGCTATGTGATATTATACCTATGGATTGTTGTCATATTTTGTTGGGTAAACCTTGGAAATATGATAGATATGTTTTACATGATGGAAGATTGAATCAATATACTCTTTGGGTAAATGTGAAGAAGCAAATATTGTACTACAATAAAAGTTTGCATGGTTAATGGAAAAAAATTTGAAAAGGAAGTAAAGAAGAATCAAGTTGGTTTTGCTATAGTTCCTAGAGGGCCGAGTGTTGGTAGTAATGACCAAGCAGTAGA
This sequence comes from Cupressus sempervirens, assembly GCA_028749045.1. NCBI lineage: Eukaryota > Viridiplantae > Streptophyta > Pinopsida > Cupressales > Cupressaceae > Cupressus > Cupressus sempervirens. Next base: position 509,662,793 of record CM053787.1, on the reverse strand, counting down.
AGTTGGTAATGAATGAGTGATGGAAAATAGTGGTAGTTGACTACTAGAAGAAATTATAGAATTGTTGAATGAGTATAAAGAGATTGTTGTCAAGGATATATGTAATGGTTTACCTCTAATGAGAAGTATAAGTCATTGAATGGATCTAATTCCTAGAGCTATTTTTCTGAACAAATCACCATATAGATTGACACCTATAGAGAATGAGGAACTTAATAGACAAGTGCATGAGTTGTTGCAGAAAGGTTTGATCAGAGAAAGTTTGTGTCCACATGTTGTACCTATTGTAATAGTTCCTAAAAAGAATGAAGAATGGAGAATGTGTACTGATTCCAAAGCTAAGATCACAATGAAATATAGGTTTCCTATGTTGAGGATGGATGACATTATGGATTGTTTGAGTGGAGCAAAGTATTTTAGCAAGATTGATTTAAAGAGTGGCTATCATCAGATCAAAACCAAAGGAAGTGAGGAATGAAAGATTGCTTTCAAGACAAAAGATGGTTTGTATGAATGGTTGCTTATGCCTTTTGGTTTGACTAATGCACCTAGTACCTTCATGAGGTTGAATTTGATTAGGAAAAAATATAGTAGTGGATTGGTTGAACATTTGGAATTGATAAGACATTGAGTTTGTTGAAGGATAAGTATTATTGGCCAAAAATGTATAAGGATGTTTAGAAATTTGTAAAGAGTTGTGGATTTTGTCAAGTGGAAAAATGAGTAAGTCAAAATACTAGTTTGTATATACCTATTACTATTCTTGAAAAACCTTGGAGTGACATCAATATGGATTTTGTTCTTAGATTACCTAAGACAGTGAAGGGGTATGATTCCATATTTGTTGTAGTGGATAGATTTTCTAAGATGGCTCATTTCATACCATGTAAGAAGACATCAGATGCTGAGGATGTTGCTGAAATTTTCTCTAAAGAGATTTGGAGATTACATGGACTACTAAAAAGTATTATTTTTGATATAGATAGTAAGTTTGTTGGTTATTTTTGAAAGACTTTGTGGAAGATGATGGGTACTGAGTTGAAGTTTAGTTCCACATTCCATCTACAGATAGATGGACAAATAGAGGTTGTAAATAAAAGCTGGGGTAATTTGCTGAGATGTTTAGTTGGGAATAAGCCAAGTAATTGGGAGATGGTATTGGCACAAAATAAATTTGTATATAATAGTTCTATGAATAGGAGTATAGGGAAGACACCTTTTGAGATTGTTACTAGAATGTAGCCTAGAGGTATATCATATTTGAGAGATATTGCCGATGAAGAAAAGAGAAGTGTTGTAGGAGAAGAATTTGCTGATTTTATGGAATCTTTACATAAGGAAGTGAAGTAGAGGATAGAAAAAAGTAATTAGAAGTATAAGGAGATCACTAATTAGTCTAGGAGACATCATGATTTTCAAGTTAGTGATGAGGTGATGGTTCATTTGAAAGAACGAAGACTTCTTGTTGGAGCATACAGTAAGCTGAAGATGAAGAAGTTTGGACCTTGTAAGATCTTGAAAAAGTTTGATAGTGGAAACACTTATAAAATTGAGTTACTTGATGACATGGATATATCCCCTATATTCAATGTTGCTAATTTATACAAGTATCGTAAGTCAAATGATGAAGTTATTGTATCAAAGGATTATCCTTAGAAATAAATTGAAGAAGTTGAACAAATATTGGATCAGAGAGTTGGTAGGAGCACAAGGGGAAAAGATTATTATGAATATTTGGTGAAGTGGAAGAATAGACCTATGGAAGATGCTTCATGAATCTCTCAATCTGAGTTGGATTCAGCTTAGGTTGTCACATCTCAATAATTTAGGAGAATCATTTCTTCCAACCCTGGTTGTCTGATGCAAGAGCATCCTGGGTTGCACTTCTATCCTATATGTTTTCAATTTTTTCCTAGTTTTTCCAAGTTAAAATGTCTTGCATTTCCAAGCTTTCAAGAGTTTCTAAGTGTTGGAGACACATTGGGGAACATTTTACTATGTGCATAAAGAGATTGGAGTTATCATGTTAAGGTTTGAGCCATTTTTACCTTGTTGTTGGAGCTATGTTTTTCTTGTTTTTGGGTGCTTGTGTGGGATGCGTAACTAATTCTACACATGAGTTAGAGGCTGAAAATTTCAAGTATTGAAGAGGACCTAGAGTACTCCATTTTGTAAAAGGAGTATGTCCTCATTCATTATAAGTTGGGAGATATGGTGATTCTCCTAGAGTATTGATTTTTGGCAATTTGCACTATAGGTTTTTGTATGTGACTTTTGGGATGGATGTGTAGATATGCTTAATGAATCAGCCTTTTTTTCCCTTAAGGGATTGTAGGGGACCTAATTTACTAGCTTCAACTCAAAGCAAAAATTCTAATTCAATCGAGGCTAGGAGATATCATGATTTTTCTCAGATATCAATTTTTGTGCATTTAATTTCTATTGGAGACCAAATTGTGGCTCTTCAAGTATTTAATGCTAGGTTTATTTAGTTTTTAGCATTCTAGGCCAACTGGTGGCTTAGATTGGTATAAGTAGGAGTTGTGGTGAAGTCTTTAAGAAGGATTATCCATCTTGGAGAATGTAGATGATAGAAGGAGGTTAGGAAATTAAAAGCATATGTGTCTGGAAATCCAAACTTGAAGCTAGATCTTGCATTTGAATGTATTTTGTATCTAAGGATAGGAAATTGAAAGCATGTGTGTTTGGAAATCTAAACTTGAAGCTAGATCTTGGATTTGAATGTATTTTATATCTGGCCATAACCCAAAAGGCCTTAAAGCTAGGCATGTATGATGATATTTTCATGAATCAATAAATAATATTGTTCTCTCTCTCTCTCTCTCTCTCTCTCTCTCTCTCTCTCTCTCTCTCTCTCTCTCTCTCTCTCTCTATAATGTTGTTCACTTTTGTGTGTTCTTCCGTTGTGTTAACTCTTGCATAGTGGTTTGGGTAGCTGAGTGTGCCAATTTTCCTTAGTTACTCACAACTCCCTATGTAATTTATTGAATCTCTATTCAAATTTCATGTCTAAGTAGCCTCTAGGTGACTTACTTCTCATCTATTCCTAAGGCTCACACTTTGTATCTTTTATGGGTCTCCTTTTCCTTGCCTTTACCTAATCGTCCATGTAGGTTTCTTTCTATTCAAATAAATTTAGGGTCTAGGTGATATAGTTGGTATGAGATGTGTTTTGCAAATCTTCCTAATGATAAGTAAGTTATTCATGTTTCCCTATCTACTATCTTGCTTCGACATTCCCATGTCTTTCAAATCCTGAACAATTGAGTTGGTTTTCCCCTTTAGAAAAGTTTGTCAAGCATGTATCCAAGGAATGAAGTCATGAAGGTATTAAAAAGTTGTATACTTGATCTTCTCATGATTAAAATATCTAAGAATGTATAGGTCTAAGCTAAGAAGGTCTTGAATCAAGTTTCAAAGGTAAAAGATCTTTTTTAATGAAAAAAGATGGGTCTGCAGGTTTTCTAGATACTCACTAATGGAAACATAGGTATTTTTTTCTATTTCCAAAGCTAATATGACTTGTGCCAATTCTAAGTCTTTATGTACAAGAAGAATGAGCATGATGTTAAAAGGAACTCTTCTAAGCCCATAATGAATGATCCATAGTTGAGATCTCACCTCATGGCCATTAGATAGAGATTAAAAGAAAAATGTTGCCTTTAGAAGGGTTTTTTGAAATCCAAGTCACTTTAATATATGAATATTCTTTGAAGATTTTCCAAAGATTCTTCTAACAAAGTTAGCTATGTATATATGACCCCAACATAAAGAAAATAAAGTGTTAAGTGCTTAGGGAAAAAAATGAGAGAATGAAGTGTGCAAGTTATTGAAAGATCATGTCCCTCACTATGATTCCAAATCAAAGAAAAGTTGAGCTTTAAAAAAATTTGATCTACACTCTCTCTCCCACACATTTTAAGTTATCTAATATAACTTCATCTAGATTCTAAAAAGTAACAAGGCACTTTCTGCTAAACAGAATTTTATATTTCTATAAGTGTCTTTTAAAGATAAGACTTTACTTTAAATAAATTAACAAGGCTTTTGAGGTTATGATTTTTAATGTGGATGGAAAAGGAAAGTTTAAATAGCTATTGATTGTGAAATTTAATTCAGATCATGTCATTATGATCATTCTCTAAACTTAATTACATTTGTGTGGCACCACCATTTAAATTTTTGCATATATTTCCTTGAAATTTCATGAAATTTATTTCCTTGATTATTTTAAAATGGTTGTTTATTGAGAACTGCATCCTATGCAATCATAACAAATGATAATCAGAGTTGTAGGCTATGATAAGCTTATGGGCCTGGAAAGTGAATTGAAGGATTTAATAGATATGTCATTTAAGTTCTATGATTTAGGTGATCTTCATAGAAGATTTAACTCTTTCCCTATTCACCCAATCACCCAAAAGATAAGGGAGAGTAGATTGGTAGAAGTAGCAAGATTTCCCATGGCTATACAAGATCTAGAGCTAGTAAGAGAGTGCATGGAGTGATATGATCTAGAGACAAAAAAAATATTCTTCTTGGCCAGTCTATCCTCCTCTCAATCAATAAGGCTTTAATGCAGTCTGCATTTAGCGTTCCCATGAAGGAGGAATATTTTGACATTAACTTCAGTTCGTCTGCATCCATGTTCAACAAGAAGACCTTGAGAAGGCAGGCAATGTAGAGGGCCTAGTTCCAAATACCTCACTCAAAGAAGAGCAAGATGCCCAAAACCCTTTCTAAGACCAATCTGAAAAGGGAGATCATTGACATCCTAGCAGTGCTAATCATATTAAAAGGAAAGGAAGAAATTCTAGAATTTATTGAGCACTACTTCTTCCTAGTGCAAGCCATTTATGTTAAAGGTCTACAAATTGACTAGGCCAAAATCATATGTGATGAGCTTGACTTGTAGTTGAATTCAGCTAGGGGATTCAAGAAGTTTTACATGTCTTCATACTTAATCTACACCCTGGCTATGCATCACCTATGGTCGGGTCTACCCAAAACTAAATATTACTATGAAAATACAAAGGTGCATTATTTCTACTTGCATCTTTAGCTACATAGGAGCTCTAAGGAGTATGTAATAGTTAATGATGATTTCACAATGTGATTGTGTCAGGTTTTACAAGGCTACCCTAAAAATATATTTTCATTAGAAGCCATTTTGGCTATTAGCCAATGTGGATGCTCGTTCATTCAATTTCTAAGCTTTTGCTACCTATAGATAGGAGCTTTTGATGGCTTTCCCAAAAGACTTCCTAGGTACCTAGAGGAAAATGTTGTTCTTGTTGAATTGTGTTGACAAATTCTTGAAGTGAACCTTGTGTTCAAACATGAAGAAGATAGTAAGGATTTCCTGCCTCATGTTGGTTGGATCCTATTCTTGTGCCTCTAGATTTGATGCTCAAAATGTAGTCAATAATTTTGAAAGTAAGATCAAATTGATCAATTATGAGGTACTTAGGCCTCAGTATGACACAAAAACTTTGTGAGAGATCATCTAAAGTTGGGATATGCTACAGATGCATTCTAGACATTGAAGATTTTTGGGTTGGATGTCTTAATGAGTATCAAACCTAGGAGAAGTTTTGGTCTTGGTTAACAATTGATGAATTTAAATTGTATAATTATTCTATTAATGTTTTTTCCTTGCAGATGATGGATCCTACATGAATCCCTCATCTTACAAGAAGATCAAATGCACCCCCATTGTGTCTACTCTACTTGGAGGTCCTTCGTTGATAGCATGTAGGTCATGATGCACAAAATTATCAAGAGGAAGGACAAGCAGGTAGAGTGGACCTAAGCAAGGAAGAAGAGAATGAGAAGCAATGGTACTACTGGTGGATTAGCTTTTGGAGCTACACAATCAACTATAACAACTATCACTATGGTTTCTACTTCAATATATATAGTCCTAGCTCAGTGTATAGGCCAAGGCGAAGACCAATCCTTGGAAAAGAATTTTCCAATCACTCCTACTTGTGGAGGTGGCTCTTTTCTAGATACTAGAAAACTTGGGGACAAGGAAGGGGACAAGGAAAAATAGAAGGAGAAAGAGAAAGAAAAATGTGTGGCCAAGCCTGCCTCTCCTATTCAAGTCATCAATCAAGATGGTGACACTAACCCCATGGATAGACAAGATACATCATGGAAAGGGGATACTTTGGGCCTCTCAGTGATCAAAGTCATTACATTCCTCGCTACTTCTCAGGGCAAGAAAACTCCCCTAGTCCTAAGGAAGTTGTCTGTTCCTACTGCCCTATAGTTTGCAATCAATGTTCTATCAACTCAGTCATGGTTGGAGGAGACCATTGATCAATAGAAGTGGGGGATGAAGAAGCCACCATATCAAAGGATATTATCACATAGGTAACTTCTTGGCCACCCTTAAAGAAGACAAAGAAGAAAAAGTCAATTGCAACATTGGCTACTGATCCTTCTACTAGACACATGTTGGTAGAGATAGCAGAGTCTCAAAAAGAGGGAAAGTTTCATGAGCTTACCATGAATGACTTCTAGATCAAAATGGTGGATCTTGGTATTTCCTATTCATGAATCCATGGTAAACATATGGAAGTCTACTAATAAGAAGATTGAGGATGGGCTAGAAGAATTGAGAGCTGTGAAAGAGATGCTCAAGGCCTCAAATAAAGAATTGATGGATAGTACCTCAACAATCCGATTTGAGCTGAATGTAGAGGAGAATAAGAAATTACTTCTAAAGCTGAAACAAGAAAGGAAATCTAGGAAAATTGGCCAAGCATGGGTTGATCAAATGAAGGCACAAGGTCCCCCACTCATTGAGAATTTGGGAAATCTACTGTTAGATGCTCATAAGTTAAGAGAGGCATCTTCTAGTCATCAAATTACCATGCAAAATATAATAGATAGACTAAAAGAGTAATTATCACTATTACAAGAAGTGATCTATATGAAGACCAATGTTTCTATTTCCCATGGGATCCTTAAAATAGGCAAAGAGTCATTATTTCATTGGAAAAAATCTTCGGAGTTTATAGTGGAAAGATCTAAAAACAAGATTGAGGAAATGCATGACTTGGTGTAGAAGGTCATAGAAAAGCTATTTGAATATTTGAAAATACTACAAATAGAGTCCTATAAGTCTACCAATGGAAAATTAGTAGATTTCAAGAGGATGAAGACCAAATTCCTAACATTTATTGATTAAGCTATTGATCTACTGAATTTCCATATGTCAAAAATCCAAGAGCTTTCATCAACTGACTCAATCATAAGGTAGTCATATGAGAAGTTCCAATCAAAAGTTTCCATAGTGGATGAATTGATAGAGATGCATGACTATTGGATGATTCGAGTTGACAATATGTTCTCCTCTATATACAGTGGTTAATCCTTTACCTCTATTCTACCTAATTCTTGTTGCAATAGCATCCTTGTAATGGCATAGTAGTAGAAGCATCCCATATGGAGAGATTGATAGTAGTCTTCTTTATTTGATCTACAATGTTTAGAGGGGAACTCATTGCTTTGGTTGAGACTATAGGAGCTGCATGGACTGGTGACTAAAATTGAGTAGCCTAAGCTTCAGCAAAGTCCTTGTTGCTTATGTTCTACTTCTATTGAGGAGCATCATTAGATTGAGAATTATTTATTGGAACATGAGGAGAAGCATCTAAAGTTGAAGATTAATTAGGTGAGGGAGATGTAGAATCTTCAATAGCTCTACTTTTATTTTTGGTATTGTGGGCTATAACATCATGACTAGCATGACAATGTTCCTCTGGTTGATGGTTCATGAAAGAACAATCACTCTATTATTGTATATGAGAACCATCAATAGCTTCACTAACATTATATTGCTGCCCTACTTTTTTCTCTTGTGTAGCTAATTCTAGGAATGATTCTACCTTCTAGCACATAAAACAACCATATTAATAGTTGCAAGAAGGATAGAAGTCTTGATCTTGAGCAAGATTATTTTGAGGGACTAAAGCCCTATTTGTGTTTGTGTTTGTAGTAGGGGTATTACCAATAGGTATGTTCTAATTGTAGGGAACATGACTCTTATTTTGATTTAGGGGTCTATTACACATAGGAGCTTGATATTGAAGTTGAAGAGGCTTGTTTCTTTGAGCTTGTTGTCTCTCTAGGGTAATCAGCTTGTATCTCACCTTTGGTATAATTAAGAAGCTATCCTCTAACTTCTTGTCTTGAATTCACAACTTCTTATCTATGTTTTGCATCAAACTCTTCAACTCTCCTAACTCACTAGTAGATGTAGAAGCTTGAGGAGCTATAGAAGAGGTTGACATATAGAAGTAGTAGGGATAGGGGATATTATAGGTTGATGATTAGGTATATTAGGAAAGAAAGGCATTGGAGGCCTTGGAGCTAACTTTACTCCTTGAATTAAGATATTTTCGACAATTTTTGCAAATCTCATAAGCATTTGGTAAAGTATCCCCTCCCTTTAGTTTGTATTATGGTAGCTATAGCACTATTAAAGGCTTTGAGGTAATGTAAGAAGGCATTACCAAGGGAAGGATTTACTAAAGTGGGTATTCTATCCCATGTCTATGGAAATCTATAATTGAAATCTGTCATATATTCATGGGGTACCCTTTTAATGGTTGTTAGCTTCTCTAAAAGTGATAGGTGATCACTTTTATCCTCAAAATGTTTACAAAGCCCTGCTCCTAACCCATCCCAATCAGTAATAGAGTTGTGGGGAAAACCTCTATACCATTGTAATCTTTTTCCCTTTAAAGATGAAGCTAGAATACTAACAACAACATCAACCTCTGCAATACCATGTATATTACAAACATTTGAAATTTTTTGAATATGTTCTATAGGGGAGATGGAAATTTCACCAATAAAATCAAGTATACTTTTGAAAACTAATAGTGGGATGTCATGTCTTTGAGCCAATAGGAGAGGACTCCCACCATTAAACATGGAAAATGCATGTGCTCTAGGTTGTGCCATGTGGAATAATGACATATTCAAATGAAAAGATGGCACCCTAGGCTATGACCTATCAATAGAAGGAGTGGAAAGAGATCCTGTAGTTGTATTTATTACTACTACACTCCTAACTAGTGATAGAGATAATCTATTTCTCTTTCTTCTAAGATTTGAAAATGAAAGGTTAGTGTATTGAAATGTACCTCTAGAAGATTCCCTTGTGTGAGCCTTGGACATGAAGCACAACAACTTTGGTCTGAAACTAGATATGAAAGTAGAGTAGAGTCACCAAGTACTTGTAAAATGAGCTTCTTGAATGCCTGGAATACTGTGAGTAGCACTATCTTCTTAGCATAAATTTGAAGTTTTCATCTTTGATGTCAATAAACCAATAGACTTAAGAATGCTTCAATATTAGTCCCACCAGGATTGCCAAAAGTTGTTGTTACAAAAGCTTGCACCCTTGCCTAATGTTTTTACCTAAAGGAAACCTTGTGAAACATGAAAAAATCCTTCAAGTTGTGAAACCAAAAGCTTCATGAGATTGAATCTCTAGAGCAGGTCAATTTCCTTACTATCAAGGTGCACCTAACTACTCTTTGAGAGGAAAAGGGAGAAGGAATGCATGAAATCAAACCACCTAATCTAATCTAAAGGGGGGTGATACACCAAAATAGTTTGTTCAACCTTATTTCTAACTAACAATGCATTATTTATCAACATAGCCTCAAAATACACTTATTCAATCTTTATCTTAATCCAATAGTTACATACAAATTAGAAACCAACTAAAATGCTACAAGGAAGCAACTTCTCTCTATAACATTCAAGGCCAAGTAGATATTGCTATGTAAATTGAAGAAAAGAAGACAAAACATCAACAAAGTTAAGGAAGTTCTACACTTTTATTAATGAGAGAAAGAGGTAAGGAAAAGGATTACATTAATTTATAGATAAAAGGAAAATTATAGTAGTAGAGCATGAGATGCAATACTAATGAATCAAAAAAAGGTAGAGCTCAACTACTACCATTAAAGTTGTAGAGAACAATCACTATAAATCTAGAGAATATTTGATCATGGTACACATCCAAATGTATGAAATCATATTGTTCATCAAAAATTGCCTTGAGAAGAAGGAAATGATGGCCATTATCATTCTGACTAGGTAGATAGATAAAACATAGCAGTAGGAGGATGAAATTGCATTAAACAAGCATGGAGAATGCACAAAAGTGGTTGCAAATGATCAAGAGGATCAAATTCATCATTAAAGAGATTTTCTTCTTTGTTCTTGACATGCCAAGTCAAATATATAATCTTGTCAAACATATTTAGCCTTTACTTTCTACCTTTCCTACAAATATATTGGTCGAAGACCCTTTTCTTTTCAATCTTGGACAAATGCGTTGGTAAATAGATTGTTCTTTTTCAATAAACTCCCAAATGCCCGAATCTGAAAGAAATGATCATCTGTCAACAATTGGATAATCTATCATTGAGTTGATAAATTTTCTCTAAATTAAAAGATACAACTCCCTTATGAATGATATGCAATTTTTTTTTTGTTCCTAAACTGATTGGGTGCATTCTTAACCTTAGAATGGAAGAGGAAAACCAAACTAGCCCTAGACAGAACTAGCTCAGGTGGTGAAATACAGTTCTAAACCTAGCCAACTCCAAGAATTCACAATACCTATGACTCCTTACCATTGATGATGCAATGATCTTTCTAGTTATGCAAATTCAATGACATGAAATAAAAATGAAGATTAAACTTCCTAATATTTACAATAGGTATGAATGACAATACTCTGATTTATTACCTATTCACCAATTGACTAAGAATGCAAAAAGTGCTCAAAACTGACCATAACAATACTCTGATTGAAAGTAATTAGAAAAAATTATCTCAAATACTTTGATTCATAACAAAACCTTTCTTTTTTTTAAACACAACACTCTAATTATATTTTCTTGCAATCTACAGCCAAATCTATTACAAAAATTGAATATCAATCTCCAATGCATAAACAAAAATATAGAAATTAAATGCCCTCCCCTCTACTCTAGCAATACCTATTTTTGTAGAAAAGAAGAACCCATTGGAAACAAAAAGGTTTTACAATAAATGATGGCACCCCATTACTTTTTTTATTCTTCTATAACCATTTGGTTAACATCTTCTCATGACTTTGTTAGCTTTCATAGTGACCTTTTAGTTTCATAACAGATTCTTTTGCCTTTTTAGTTTTCTAATTAGTAGTCGATCTTTAAAAAGAAGAAATTTAATGGATTGGTTAAAAATAATTCTTTTTCCTTACTTTAATGTTTTTCCCTCTACTTTGTATCAAGTCTTCAGCTAATCGAAGATTCAGAAAGAAATGTATTATATGTATGTCCTTTTGACATATGGCATATGATTAAAGCTTCTTTCCTTAGTTTTAGAGTCTTCCACACTATCAACTTTGCCTCCATCAATATTCAGATGTTTTTACTCAAATTTCCCTTTCTATATTTTCCATGAAGTTAATTCTATGTGAATTAGAACAGTCTTGTTAGCTTTTCTCTTGAACTTTCCTCAATGAATATCTTTTCTTCCCTTGTGATTGTTGACTGTCTATGCATAATCTTATGCTTTATGACACATGTTGAGGGCTTTGGCTATGAAGTGACACATCCCATAACTTTTACCACACCATGTGTCTGCATTTTCTAGCACCTATATCTTATTGATGATGAGTCATTTTGAAACTGATAGTTGCCAACATTATAACTAATTATAATTACCTTCAATATTTGATACTGGCGAGCTTATAAGGGATATGCGATGAAAAATATGTCTTCATAGTCAAAAGTTATTGTTTATAATTCTCAAGCAATTCTACCATCACAACTGCTCCCCCACAGTTATTACATTTGGATATTAGGTGTTATATGCCTACTGCCAATGGGCATAAGATGAATCTTCATAATTTTAATGTTGAACTCCATGCTTGGGCTTTCTTACTCACTTTTCATTGTCTTGATTGTGTTTTAAATTAGCATGAACATCCTCGATATGTCTTCTAAAGAAAGACATTGATTTAAAAGTTGTCAGATGCCTCTCCATCTACATTTGGATCTTCATTCATGCTTACTTGACATCAAACCTTTGACAATTGGTCCATGTTTCATTGAGCTCAATCTCCACTATCAAATCCCATCCATAGAGCTCGCTATCTAGATTTTGCATGAAGTCTTATTGATGGAGTTTTTTTCTCCTTTTTAGTCTACTCAACTTTCCTCAAGCTTCTTCTTGATGTCATATGGATTCCTTCCTACTGCCAATACTATTTATGGATTTCTAATTCTTTTGAGCTTTCAGTCACATTTATAATTCACACATGTAGCTTCTCTAAACCTTATAATTTGAGATTGTATCCATGTTTTATCAAATTTCTTCACTATGGTTAGGTGCCCTTGTTCAGTCACAGTGACTTTGGCAAGTTTCATTTGACTTCTCTACAACATATGAGTCTTAAGGGTGCTTTTTCAACCACGTTGGCCTCCCTTGTTTCATTAGTTTGATCAGTGGTCATTTTCTTTAGCAACTCTTTGACCAAAGCATTCATGAGTGGCAATGGATCTCGATGTTCAATATATTCTACTTCTACAACACAATTCTTGTGTTCACCATTTACTAACTCAATTACATTGGTTGTAGATATGATACGTACTAGCTCAGCACTCCATGGAGCTTGACTTCTTTGGTAGCTATGGAATTGGTGTCTACGTAAATCCTCTACTAGTGGTCTTGTCAATACATATTATCTCTTGCTTAATTTGGTTCCTATCACCACCAATGAAATATATGATTCCGAGTATCTATTTATGGCCTTCGAACAACTTTTAGGCTTCCAATGATATATGTCGACCTTTAGCAGCATCAATCTTTAACATAGTGGTCTAAGCAACTACATCATGGAAGTTACACAAATCACATATGCTCTCCACTAAGACTCAAGTATTGTGTTGGTTCTTCTAGCATATACCCATGATCATTTGAATAGTTGTACCTTGTGTTAAAATTATGCTCCAAAATTGTGACTATGCTCTAATCATGGAAAAATAGGATTGAAGATTTCTATATTGGGCTCAATATTGAATGTGAGATCTGACTAAAAATAGTAAGTCTTTGTGATGAAAAGTGACAAATGGGAGATGCCCCTACACATGGTGTCTTCATTATTATCAAGAGTTTGGTTTTGACCACTCCAAAATTATTAGTAAAATTTGGATTGAGGTTTCCACTGCATATCCTATTGATCAATTATGAAATGTTATTGGCTTCATCCTCTATTGGTGTTGCAATCTTCTCTACATATTTGATCACCAAGGCTCTTTGTAGTTTACCTTGTAATGTTCCTTATGCAAGTCCCTAGTTCTTTTGATCCTTCTATTGAGATCAAGTCTTCTCTTATTCTTTGAATTCAACCTCCCCAATGGTGCTTCATCCTTTAATGAATGTCACTCTAATGTGATAAATAATTCAAATAAAGATTTGGCCTTTGCATCTTTGTTCAATTAAATACTCTAATTTTGTATATGAGTTTATCCCCTAACAAAGAAAGAAACCTTTGTCGAACTTCGTTCATCTACCTCTCTCTGGTGGAAAATCCCAAATCTAGCTCTTCATTATGGAAAATCCCAAATGGGGAGTGAAAAGAACCTCTTTCTTCATTTTCTACAAGCTATGAGGATATCTTTCAATCAACCTTTTTCAACTTCTTTTCCACTATTAATAATTTTTAATGTACCATTTGGTTTTGACACCATCAAGATTCCTGCTTTGGAGTGCCCAAAGCATTTGGTAGAATTTTCATTATCCTCTTCTCCTTATGAAAAATGACCATGGGAGGCCATTTTTTGCCTCCTCTTGGCAGAAAACATGAAAAGTGATTCTCTTTGTGGAGAATGTAAAATCCCCTTCTGCATTCCAATTCTACTTTATGGAGAATGCCAAAATCCAATTCTGCATCTCTTTTGGGATTTCATTTTGAATCTGTAGTTCTAGACTGAGGCAATGAACTTAAATTTTGAATTCTTTGAACATAGCTTTATGTCTTCATATCAAAACTTTAGTCTTCATCCTTAGCAACATGTTAGAGGAAAATTCAGGAACATTATGGGAAATCTCTCCAAGGTAACCAAACTTTAAAATTTTAAAATTGGGGGATTGGAAGTACACCTACAACTAGCTCTAAATGTGGATTATGTGCTACAAAGTACATAAAAATATTTAGTATCTCTAGTAGAAGACAAATGCCTTATCTGTTGGGTTATATAGTCAAGCCATAAAGAGGGTAAAAATAGAGCTACTTGTTGGGAGGGTGGAGGGGAGAAAGGAAAAACCAAAATTGGGAAAGCGAATAGCAACACAACAATGCAAGGAAAAACTATACTAGGCAAGCCAAAATTTGGAAAGAAAAACATATTTACAAACAAGTGAAGAAACCTCACCAAAAGGAGGGGGAGCATAATGAAACTCACACATGGCCATTGTAAACTCGAAAGTGTCCCACTCTAAACCCTTCTATCCTAACGATTCAATGAGTTTGGAATACTTGGATGCTGGCTTAGAGCTCCCTATCCATAGAGTGCAAGAGAGTGTATTTCAAGTTCAAGGGCTCTCAGTTGAGCCTTAAGAATACTCTTCTTGCTAGTAAACCATGCAATGGGAGGTTCCAAAGACAAGATGCAAGAATGAAAATGTCCCAAGGAGTTCCTCAAGAATGCAATGCAACTAAAGATTAAACTAGAATGAATATGAAAAGTGCAGCTATTCTAAGCATGGATGAGAGTGTTACAATCCAAATATTAAGCTATATGAGATATATTATTGCAAAATAGAAGCTAAACTAACATGCAACATGAATCTAAGCTAGAATGCTATGGTATGAGAGAATGTAGACAAGAAATAGAAGTTCTCCACAAAGCTCCAAAGAAACCTGTTAGAAAACCTGTAGCATAACAATATTCAAATGAGGGTGGATCCTTTGAGGGGGAAAGCTCTCTCCCTTTTAAAGTTGTACGGACGGTAGAGATCAAGATGAAGATGGTGGATGATCAACGGTAAAATTTGAAAAGAGGAGTGATCCATGTGCACACACAAGTCAACCAATAGAATATAAGTTGACTTGTCATATAAGACAAAAGTCACAAAGCCTTTTCTTTTAATTGCAAAATAGAAAAAGGACTTTATGTGTGCACTTTAAGTGGGTTAGAAGAATGGGGTCTTTTATTTAATTAAAAGGGGACATGTTCTTTTAATCAAATAATGAACTTAGGATAGCATAGTCAAACTATAAGTTATAAACAAATAAATTGATTATTAGCAATTTGGTCTAGGTAAATGATTAAATTAATTTAACCAAAATGTTGAAAAGGGGGCTAATAGTCTAGATGACCATTTTTAGGTGATTACATTTGCCCCTCTTTGACTAATGCGTAATCGATCTGGGAACACATTATGTCAAAGAAAATAGAAAGCCAAGTAGGCGGTGATAGATATATATATCTGATTTTGAAGAACGAAATGTAAAAAAAGATAGCAAGTCCTAAATGTATAGCCTGATAGTGGTAGTACTGAATGTATATGAGCAATGTTAGTATGCTAATAGAAACCAAATTTAATTAAAGCTTCTACAAACTAAACAAAATTCATAAACTTCAAGATAGACTAAGATGAGGTCTTAATTGAGAATATGAGCCATTAATGGGCTCTGTCAATGAGAAGCTCTCTTGTTGAGTAGCTTTGTCTAAATAGATAGGATGTATGCTCAAGCTTTATGCTTCAAAAAGGGCTTCAAATAGAGTTGGAATTTAGGTGTGAGTGTATGGTTTTGATGTAAAATGACTTCTTAAAATGGCATTATGACTTTACTTCATAGATTATGTTGTTTTGCAAAGGGGAAGGATCCAATTTATAGGCAAGAGGCTTAAGGGATTGAGGGCTAAGATGCAAGGATGGGGAAAAGCTCATGGAGGGCTCAGATTGCATGAGAGAAGAGCACATGGATTGTGCTTCCTTACAGCCAATCAGGGAGTGACACATGTCATAGGGTGAGAGGATGGAAGAAAGGGGAAGGATGAGTCAACAAAGGAGGCTCAAGGGATAAAATTTTCATAAAGACCCTCATAATGGCTTGTAAGAGCAATAAAAGGGCTTGGAAGAGTCATTTATGGCCTAGTGGGCTTCATAAAGTTTTATGGTTGGGATATTTTGAGGGAGATGAGAGGAATTTTGACTTGGGCTTGATTAGGAAGGTTTTAAGCTTGCTTAGGATTGTGCAAATGATTAGAGGATGGATTAGGATGGTTTAGGATTAGCTTAGGGATAGGCAAGTGGATGGCATTTAATGAGGGTGGGTGAAGGAGGAGATATTTGTTAACTTTGGCTTGGGTTAGTAAGTCTTAACCCATGTTTAGAGAATGTGACAAGGTTAGGAGGGGATTAGGATTAGGTTTAAAGACATCTTCTCGAAGAGTCTAGACTTTGGATGAGGATAAAGACTTTCTAGAATAGTCTAGAACTTCCTAGGATGAGGATGAAGACTTTCTAGAAGAGTCTAAAACTTCTTAGGATGAGGATAAATTAGATTTTTAGGAAATAAATAAAGTTTTATTTATTTCAAGGGTTTGGGTTGAGGAGATATTTATTAAAACTTTTTTAATAAAAATGAGGATTAATATTTAATCTTAATTAAATATTTTGAGTTGGGATTAGGGGTAGGAAATGATGGGATTAGTCTTTAATCAAAATTAAAGAAGGATTAGAAGATTTTGGAAGAGGTTAGTGGTCTTAAGGAAATTGGCCAAGTTTTGGAAAAAAAATAATTTTTTTATTTATTTTGGGTTTTTTGGTCAATTTATTAATTAAATAATTAATAAGTAAGGAAATAATGTTTAAATAAGATTTAAACATTTTTGGGAGGGATTCCTTAATTAAATATTTTTAATTAAGATAAAGGGATTTAATGGCATAAAAATAAATAAATAAATAAAATAATTAATTAATTAATAAATGATGATGTCATCAGGGACTTTTTTAAGAAAATAAAAATATTTTATTTTCTAAAGGATTTTTAGGTGTCTACACTGAACACTAGGAAAAGATGATGTCAGAATTCAAGAAGAATGCTAACACTTAGCAAAGTAGATGGATCAAGAACAAGTGAGAAGATCAAACAAATGCTCCTAAGAAATAGATAGTTGTAGTAATAAGTGATCGAGTATTTCTGCCCCCTCGGGATCAAAATTGAAATGAGGTAAGGGGATGTAAAAATTGGCTAGACATGAGAAAATTAGAATATAGCAATGTCCAAGATGATAGATAGATGATTAGAACCCAAGAATGACTATTAAAAAACTAATAAAATGCCCCAGTTTGACTAGAGTTGACCTTGAAGGATATAGCATAAAAATTAGGTCGAAACAAGTAGAAAGGTGATTTTAGACATGAAACAGTGAATTGAAGTAGATATGAAGTATGGAAATGATGAAGACATGAAAAAATGAAGATGCCCCAATGATGATTCAGATATTAGACCTTAAAAGGTCAGCTAACTGCTCAAAAGAAAGTAGAATTTTAAAAGACAATTTTGAGCATCAAGATGAACTCGAATTTGGATTTTGATCCTGAAAATGAATCTAGGACATTGAAATTATTTAACAGGTCAAAACTTTATATAATGTGATAATAAGATAGAAAAGAGATGAAGTGAAAGATTAAGAAGGTGAAAAGACATGAACAAGAAGAAAGTAAAGAAATATATGAAAGGAGTTATCTGATATGTCCACAAAAAGATGAAGAGAGAGCTCTCCCCATATGCAAGAATGCAAGACTAAGCTAGAAAATGAACCTAAAATGTAAGCTAATAAGAAAAGTGGTTTACCAACAAGAAGTGTATAGCATTTAGACTCTTAATTTCATCATTGAGCATTCATTAGGGACATCATGAGATCATACAACCATCACTAGTATAAATATGGGGATATGAATATGATCGATACTAGATAGGTATGTGGAAATCCAATCTAAGCATCAGAGACATGTAATTCAACATAACTACGTGATTAGATTCCCTAAGTTTAATTTAGCAAGATTACACATGTATTAATGCATAAGCGCCAAGATAAACCCCAAGTGTGGTCTTGCCAAAAAGTCAAGGATGATACATTTGTAAGTCAAAATGTTGAATAGGTCAAGCATAAATGCTTACAACACTATAGAAAAACAAAGTATACCCACAAGCAGAAATCAAGAAAACATGCCCCATGCCCCTAGTCTTCTAGTCAATGACATCCTTGAAAGACTATTAGGGATGGAACATATAGTAAAGAAATCATCATAGACATCACACAAAGTAGATAAAGATCAGCATAGCTCAATCATTTAAGTGTTAAAGTGTGTGTGTGTAAGTCACTTGGCCATTTCTTCAAGACTTGATTCTGATAGTGAGAAATATCGTGACATCAGAGACCGTAGGTAAACTATGTGAAAAGTGTTGAAAAACACTAGATGTCAAGGTGGGGGAAGTGTTGAGAAACACTATTTTGTGAGTTGTCAAAGAAACCTTAATGCACAAGAATACCTTAATAGACTAAGTAGCTATGCCCCCGAGATGAGGACAAAAAACAATTCCAAGCTAGGAAATGTGTAGTGAAGTGGATGATTGAGACAGATAGACATAGGTGCGAGGGTTTCAAGTAGCGCCTATTTCCAGATTTTCACCACTTGACAGATTTTTTCAAGACTTTTTTCAATTTTTTTTGTATTTTTGAGTTCTTGAATTTTTTTGGTGATACATCAAAGTGCCTATTGCTAGGTTTTCACTAAGATGATCATTTTTTTTTTAGGACATTTTCTAATTTTTAGGGTTTTTTTAGGATCATAGATACATACAAGATTGCTGAACAACAAGCCTCTAAGCATAGAACTTCTTCAAGTGTAGGATGTTGATAGGTTCTGCAAGCTCTCCACCCTCTGAAGTAGACAACTAATAAGCACCAAACCTGAATGCTGCTATGATAATGTAAGGACCCAACTAGTTAGGTTCAAATTTTCCTTTCTGCTCTCGATGTTGCTGATTTTTTGGATTCTCTCTAAGCATGAGTTCACCTACTTGAAACTCACGGGGGTGAACCTTCTTATTATTTTGTGTATACATGTGCTTCTGATAACTTCTCATGTGATCAAAAGCAGCCTTGCGACGTTCATCCAAAGTTTCCAGTTCTTGTACTCGCATAGCTCTATGATTTTCATCGGTTATTAAACCATGTAAGGAGACGCACAAAGAAGGTATCTCAACATCTAACAGGAGAATAGCCTCAAAGCCATAGATTAGAGAAAAGGGTGTAGCCCCTGTAGGAGTATGAATGGTGGTTCTATAGGCCCAAAGTGCTAGATTTATTTGCAAGTGTCAATCTTTCCCAGACTTGTGAATTGTGCGGTGTAGGATTTTTAGCAGTGTTTTATTAGAGGCCTCAGCTTGGCCATTCCCTTGGGGATGGTAAATAGAGGACCAGTGTTGCTTGATTTGAAACTTTTTGCACAACTACTTTAAGTCCTTATTCTTGAATTGCCCTCTGTTATCTGTAACAATAGAGGATGGGATACCATATCGGCAAATGATGTGATTTAGTATAACATGTTTGCCTATAGTAGCAGATAATGGTACAGCTTCCACCCATTTAGTGAAATACTCTATTGTTGTAATGATGAATTTATGACCGTTGGATGAGCTTGGATGAATCTTTCCTACCAAGTCAAAGGCCCATTGTTGAAATGGCCAATATGTCATAGAAGGGATTAACTCTCGCTCGGGAGCATGTATCAAGTTGCCATGGAGCTAACATTTTTGACAGGACTTCGCATAGCGCACAACATCAGCTTGCATGGTGGGCCAATAATAACCCATCCTAAGCAATTTTTGGGCAAGTGCAAGGCCATTAGAATGTGCCCCACAAATGCCATCGGGGACTTCGGCAAGTGCCTTCTCAGATCTTCTAGCTCTAAACACCTAAGCAATGTTTCTTCTAGACCGTTCCTATACAAGTCACCAGAGACTAAAGTGTAGTGTAAGGCGTTACGAAGGAGTTGCCATTTTTGGTTGCGCGTGAGGGTTTTGGGAATAACTTGATCATGCAGGTAGGAGAAAATAGCCGCATTGCGAGAGGAATCATGACCCACAACAATGCAGATCACCTGGTTATCCAAGGAATCATAGGCTGGATGATGCAGTTCTTCCACCAGGAACTCAAATCGTGATTCATGTTCTTGTAGTTGGAGGATAGATGCTAAGGTGGCCATAGCATCAGCAGCCTTGTTTTCTACTCTAGGAATCTATTGGAATGTCATAGTGGTAAAATAATTTCTTAGAGCGTCTATCAACTTTTTATAAGCGATCAACTTGTCATCCTTTGTTTGATATTCATTATTCACTTGGTTCACAATTAGTTGAGAATCCCCATAGATGTGTAGCTTATTTATTCACCATTCAAGGGCCATTTTGATCCCATTTGTTAATGTTTCATACTCTGCAATATTGTTTGTACATGGGAACAATAGTTTGTAGGACTTTGGGATCGTATAACCATGAGGGGAAACAAACAAAACCCATGCTCCAGCTCCATTCTGTGTATGGGATCCATCAAAAAACATCTTCCATGTTCTCTCAGTGATGTACATGATTGAGGCATCTAGAAACTCAATTTACATAGGTGCTACATCTTCAAGTAGGAAGTCAAGTTGGTTAGCTATGGCCTGTCCTTTGATTGCCTTACATTCAACATACCGAATTTCAAATTAAGAAAGAATCATCATCCATTTAGCAAGACAACCAGTAAGTGTAGCTATACTTAATAAATATTTCAAAGGGTCTATCTTGGCAATCAAGTGAACTATATGGGCCAACATATAATGCCGGAGTTTTTGGGAGGCAAAAACTACAGCAAGGCATGCTTTCTCTATACTTGTATAATTTAGTTCATAAGCCACCAAAGTTTGATTGATATAGTATATGGCTCTTTCTTTACCCGTCTCATCACTTTGGGCTAAGAGTGCTCCTAGAGAAGAATCTATAGCTGAAATGTACAGGATCAAAAGTTTTCCCAAAATTGGTGGCATCAAAATTGGAGGTTTTGCCAAGTAGCCTTTGATTTGATCTAAACTTTGTTGACAGTCACTGTTCCAAATATGGGTAGATCCTTTATGCAGATTTTTGTTGAAAGGTTGAGCCTTATTAGTTAATTGAGAGATAAATCTTCTTATGGATTGTAGCCATCCTTGCAAACCTCTAAGCTGACTAATAATCTTTGGTGGAGGCATATCCATGATAGCTTGGACCTTTTCAAGGTCAACCTCAATGCCTTTTTCTGAAATGATATAACCTAGCAATTTTCCAGAAGTAACACCAAAGGCACATTTTTTTGGATTCAACCTAAGTTGGAATTGTTCCATACGGTCTAATATCAAACTAAGGTCTTTGAGATGTGTGTCTCATTTCCTTGATTTTGCCAATTTGTCATCAACATAGTCTTCCATGTTTTTATGCATCGTATTATGAAAGATGGTTGTCATTGCCCTTTGATATGTAGCGCCAGCATTTTTAAGCCCAAAAGGCATGACATTCTAGCAAAAGGTACCCCATGCACATGTAAAAGCTATCTTTTCTTGGTCTACTATCCAGCTATCTTGATTTGGTTATACCCAAAAAATCCATCCATAAGCTAGTACATCTCATAACCTGCAGTCATGTCCACTATCATATCGATGTTTGGTAGTGGAAAGTCATCCTTGGGGCACGCTTTATTGAGATCTCTAAAATTAGTACAAACTCATATGGATTTGTCATGCTTGGAGATAGGTACAATGCTGGAAATCCATTCTGCATAATCAATGACCCTAATGAAGTTTGCATTCAATAGTTTTTCTAACTCTATCTTGACTAGTAGGGCCACATGTGGATGCATTTTTCTCAACTTTTGTCTGACAGGCTTGACATCTGGTGAGATTGATAAGTGATGCATGATGAGATCTGTATCAAGCCCTGACATATCAGAGTATGTCCATACAAAGTTGAAGTTCTTGTCTTGAAAGAATTGAGCAAACTGTATCTTTTCTTCGTCTGACAAAGATTGAGCTACATGGATAATCTGAGGACATTCTTCTATACCCAAGTTGATAGGCTGTGTAGGTTCAATGAGAATCGAAGATCTATCCTAGAAATAGCTTGGCAGACTACCAAGTACCTCATCCGCAGGTGCCTCAGACAGGTTTTCACCATTAGATACGCTTTTATTTTTACTTTTTTGAGGATTAGACACTGCCACAATGTGGTTTTTGCCATCTGATCACTTATTTTTCCTTTTAATTTTTTGACTGAGGTACTTGATATCTGATTCCATCATGTTAACCATAGGTTCACTGGTGGAAGAAGTGACAGGTTCAATTGCATTCAGATAACAAGTGATCTCATAGTCATTTTGGAAATATCGTATTTCAGGTCTTTGATTTTGGATAGACCAATCTATGAGATCTGGGTGAATTAGCGAGAGTGAGGGGGAAGTTTCAATGTAATTGACATGGAAGTAGTCATCTCTGGTGACCTATGAAGTTGAGCCTATAAAAAATGTCACAAAGGAGTCCAGCTCAGGAATAGTCCTATAGGGACTAGCATGATCCATTGAGACATGTTGTGAGTCAAACTCATCCGACCCTATACTAGACCATTCGACTACATTGGGTTGGGTTGTATAGGCATGAATGACATCCACCCCTAGCTCGCAAGATACATCAGAGAGACTTTCCCACTCATACTCATGAGAATTTGTACTCTGATCCTTAGCTATGAGACGAGTAATATTCTACCTAATTCTTCCTCTATTTATGTCCTCAAAAGTAGACCCTTCTTGTTCCTGTTGTTGGGAGGTAGAAGCTTCTTCATTATTAGCAATCACTATTTCTTCTCCCCAAAGGAGGGAAGTGAGAGGAACAAAGTCTTTGCCTTGTGCAGTGATAGCAATTATGGGAGAGTCATCATCCTCTGATTCACTAGACATGAGCAATCTTCGATCACAGGTTGGTATATCATTGTTTAGCCCAAATCCTAAACTAGTGGTGTCTCGAGTATCATGACCTTGAGTGTGACTTAAAGGTTCAACTAGAGCATTCTTACAACTAGTTAAGGACCCGTGGCCCTGGTAGCCCATTTTTGTTAGAAATTTATAGCCTTTTCCATATCTTCTGGGAGAAATAGGAGTAGTCACTATAACCTCCTCGTCTTCCTCTTCTCTGTAGATCCAGTCCCTAATGGCATGTTCTTCCTTTTCTGCTTTTAGAGGTATGGAAGATTGCACAAAAGTGCCAAAAAAGTGTCATAGAAGAAGCAGAAGACTTCTTTGCAATAGTTGGTTTCCCATAGGATCGAGGGGAAATTGGTAAGGCAGCAATAGAGTCCAAAGTGTACTCACCCATACCAAGGCTCATCATTTTCAATTTTTGTTCATATTCTGTGAAAGATGGTGCTAGCTCATGAGAAGAGCGATTGTGTAGGACTAGTGTTTCAGCAACAGATAATGTGTTGATAGACATGGAGTTGTCACCGGGGACAACTACTTTAGTACCATTAAAAGGGAACTTAATGCACTGATGGTACGTAGAGGGTACTGCTTGCATATCATGAATCCATGGCCATCCCAACAACAAGTTGTATGCAAGTGGTATGTCTAAGACTTGGAAAATAACATTCTTCTTAATTGGACCAACTCTGATTAGAAGTACAATTAGACCTTTAGAAAGCCTTTTGACCTCATCATAGGCCTTTATAGTGATCTTGCACTTAGGATCGATGGCAAATTCAGACATGCCCAACTGCTAGATTACATTGAATGAAATGATATTTAACCCTACACCATTGTCTATTAGGACTCGACGGATGCAGGTACAAAAGATTTGAACTTCAACGTGAAGAGCAAGGTTATGGGGATGACTGAGAGCTTGATCATCTTCTTTAGAAAAGGTGACATAGTGAGCCGAGGAGATGTGGTTCACCATAGATTGGAATTGTTTTGCATCAATATTTGTGGGAACGTTGGCAGAACATAAAGCTTTCTTAAGGATATCCCTATGCAAAGGAGATAACTCTAGCAATTCAAAAATGGAGATTTGTTCTTGTGTGTGTTGCAGTTGGCTAACAAGATCATAGTTGGAGATCTTGGAAATAATTGGTTGTTTAGATGATGAAGCATTTTTAGGATCATTAGCAACTTTTAGGAAAACCTTAGATTGGCCCCTAGTGACAGCATTAAGTGGCTCACCCTGAAAAGATGAAGACTCAGCCACTTGGAGTACCATCTTGGGTCTAGTATCAATATGATCTTGAGGAGTGAGTCATGTCCTTAAGACCACTCTTGGTGGTTCATCTTCAGAATCATAATTTGGCCAGTTGTCATTGTTGGAGCTTGCCATACATATGTATTCAATGGGCTCAAGCATGCCTATAACATTATCAGTGTCAGCGTAGCATAACTAATTTTGGCATCATGATTCTTTTTGGTAGCTACCCTTGATGTCTCACCCTTTCCATATTCAGGTAATGGTTTTTGGAAAGCCTTATGATCAGCATTTTTAACAAGGCCATCTGTGACAACTTTTCCAGCTTCGATGAGGTCTTGAATTACGTCTTTGAGTTTGAAGCAATTTTTTGTGTTATGTCCTTTACTTCAGTGATAGCTACAAGTATGATCTTCTCTCCACCATGGAGGTCTAACGAGTGGATCATAAGGACATGAGTTTTCTAGTAAGGTAATCAATTTGTTTGCAATTAAGGTTTTTAAAACCACTTCATAAGGTTCAACCATAGGTGTGTAAACACGTTGCTTCCTCACAAATTTAGAGCCTTTGTCAAAGGGTTGTGGCTTTGAACCTTCTTGTTGTTTTTTTGCATAGATGGCATTGGAAAGGTTAAATGTAGGCTCCTTAGTCTTAGGAGTGTCCACTACTCCATCATTGACAACATACTTGTTTTTGTTCCAAGGTTTGCCTTTGTCTTTACTGTTTCCATTGTTAACTTTATCCTTATTTATTGCAATGTCACCTCTTTTGATAGCAACATCCTCAATGCGATATGCACTTTCCACCATGGCATTGAAGGATGTGAATAACTATTTTCTTAGATCAAAGTATAATTCGGGTACAAGCATATTGACAAAAATGTCAAAATTTTCAGCCTCAGGCACTTGCCGAGCATACCGAGAGTATAAAGATCTCCATCGTTGAAGGTATATTGCAAAAGATTCTCCTGGTTTTTGTTTGATGTTGCATAAGTCTAGCACAGTCACAGGATGTTGAATGTTGTATGAATATTGCTGGATAAAGCATTGTGCAAGTTCATCAAATGTCTTGAGAGGGGGACTCAATTTGGTAAACCATTCCATGGCTTGTCCTCTCAAACTTCTGGGGAACAGATGCATAAGAAAGGTGTCTTCATGCATAAAGTCCATGCTAATAGCATAGAAATGTCTCACATGGTCGTGAGGGTCACCATTTCCATTGTATTTTTCATACTTAGGAACCTCTATATCCTTAGGAAATGGCACCATGTATAGACTCCTATCAAATGGAAGAGCGTAAATTGATTCAACAAATGATGTTTTAGGTGGCTCTTTTGAAGTTTGCAGTTGTGCAAATTGTTTCCTTAGTTCCTGTATTTCTTCCCTTAAGATTTCAGCCTCAGTGGGCTCTCGTTTTAGAATAATATGCTCAACATTAAAACGTTGAGGGAGTTCCCATCCCCTAGCTGCCATGTATTGGAATTATTGGTCTCCATTTTCGTCTAAAGCTCTAAGCATTAGTTTTTGGGCAAAGCCATCTTGTTGAAATTTGATCATGTCTTTGCTAATTACTTCTTCATCACTATCATGATGAGATGGTTTAGGTGTTGAAGGACATGCGCCAGTGGTAGCTCAAGGAGTCCTTAGAGGTGTGTGATTACCATCATTGTTCTCAAAAGGATTTCAAGGACAAGTTCCTTTATATCCTTCATAGCGTGCCTGATTGTCAGTGTCGACTTGTTGGTTTTCTCTTTCCATAGTGTATATTGCCTCCAAAGTCTTTTGGGTTTCACATGCTTGTTCTTCTAAATGACACTTAATTTCATCAGGGTGCACCATAGTGACTATACCACTTGTATCCTTAGGTGTCTTAGAGGGTGTACCAAATGGATTTTCAAAAATATAGAGTGGATTATGACTAATGTTAGCTATTTGTGTTTGAGTAGACTTGGGATCTTCCACACAAAGTTGTTTGCGAGGATGCTTAGGTGGTGTCTCCAATTGCTTGAAAATGAAAGGCGTGTGGCTACCATTACTAACTTGATATCTAGTTGTGACTGACATGTAAAGAGTTTTCTTTGTTTAGTAGGACAAGAAAAGTGAGCCGAATTTGAAGCTTTTACGATTAGGACTAGTCACTTGTCAAAATGTGATAGATGGCTTGTCAAACAGTGCTCAAGATCTTACAACATGGGTGACTCAAGCTGAGCGGATGAGCGAGAAGCTCAATAGTGGATAGCTAGAATAAAATAATAGCTAAATTTTGACAAGTGATTCATCAAGATGTTTCAAGACTTACATTTGACGGACTAAACCCATCTTTTCAACCTAGGATGAATTCTTCACACACTGATACGTAGCCAGGATCAAGGGTGACCAACGTGACGCTCCTTAGACCAAAGAAATCCAATTGTAAACTTTGTTTTTGACCCAAAGTGACTCTAGGTGATACTTTCTCAAAAGGAGGGCGACATAAGTTCAACAAATAGTGTTGCACGACAAAATTTTAATACGGGTGCAACGCTTTTTGTTTAAGTGACAGATATTATAACTGAGTGCAACAGAATTTTATAGGTAGTGTGACAAAATTTACTACTAACATGTGACAGATTTTTGGGTAAAAATATGTCACGTGATATTTCTCATGAGAGCGTGCGACAAAGTGCCAATTTTATGCAAAAATACGTTAATTTTTGGTTTGAAGTTCATTTCAATTTGTCAATTAGACAGTGTTTTGTTTCAGTTCGTATTAGTAAACAGCAAGGTTTGCAAATAGTAAGTGTTTTAACATGTCTCAAAATAATTGATCAAGGGTAAAAACAACCTTGTCAATACACATTTGGGATATCAGAATGGCCTTCCTAACAACTTTTATCAGAATTTTTATGTTGCAAGAACATTAACACTGGTCAAAACATCAAAAACAATAGCCAAGCAATCTACCTTAGAGTCATGGTTCATTACTCAACAACTTGTCCCACGCTTGATGCTCCTTCGCCTCACACCAAGTGGTTTCCCACAAGAGATATTGAATTTTTCATGGAAGTGCCATAAGCACAATCAAGGGAACACATATGGTGAGTGTAAAATCTTGGGGTGATCCGAGTAGTCCACTAGGATCGATCCTTGCACCAAGAAGTTAAGCGGCTAAAAAGGGTAGTTACTAACTTAGGGTGTTTAGATAGAGCTTCCATTCATAGTGTTCCTCTTGCTCTCAATTATGGGACACCTCACCTTGCGATGAGTAACCGATCTCGCGACCACAAGAGTACCTTAAATATTCTTGCCTATTGATCTTCCTATGGTCAAAATTCCATAAGCAATCATAGTAGGAAAAGAAAAACACTACGTCTACCACGGTTTTATGTCCTTGATAGCCTTGATTTTATAGTGGGTTGGAAGAGTCGAGTAATCTGCTTGTCCCCACTTGGGTCATTCCTCTCAGGTTGTCCAACAGCAGGCCCTCTAAAGGATTCTAACTACACAAAGAGTGGATAAACTTTTGAAAGTCAAAATTTTTGATTCACCAAAAGGGTGAAGAGCATACTCTCCTATTCTAATCATTTTCTCCCGAATACACCAAGAAGATTCAGTTACCCCTTGCTTTTGAAACCAAATGGCAAGTCAAGATTTCTGATTCACCACAAGGGTGAAGAGCATACTTTCCTATTACCAAAAGACTCCAATCACAAGTTTTATGTGCTTATGAAAAATGAACAATTAGTCAATGTTGCACACAAAAACAAAAAAGTAAGAAATTTTGGATTTTTATGCTTTGGGCAACCTTGCAAACAATGTTAGTAGCCCTTGCGCATTTGAAGCTTTGACATGCATTCTTTTTATGCAATGTTTCAATTTTTTTACAAGGATGGCAACCTAAAATCACAACTTGTTAGCACAAAAATTTAGTGTGAAATAACATAAAAATCTACAATAAAAAGTGGTTAGTTTCCTCAAAAAGCCAATTTATCTTCCAACCAAGTGCATGCAAAGAAAGTGCAAGTTAATCACAAATGCTCTAATTTTTACTCTTTGATTTTGACCTAGTCAATAAGATTGGACTCTTTTGCTAGTATTTTAGATCCAAAAATAGAAATGAAAAGAAGAGACCCCTAATAAAAATTAGAGAGCTTTCCAAAAATGCAAGAAATTCAAAAAATCCTCTTCATTTGTGCCCTAGAGACCCATTTTGTCAAAACATACCAGATTTATCAAATTGGGTTTTTGATTCCTAATACGACCTCAAAAGTCAAAAAACAAAGAGAGTACCCCTCTTAGAATTCAAAAAAAAATTTGAAAATGTAAGTTTTTCAAAAAAATGTGCTATTTTTCTATCAAAAATGGCTTTTTATGAAAAAAAAAGAAAAAATCATAACTCCTAAAAATCATGTCACATTGCTCTGAAAATTGGATTGAGACATGTTGGGCACATAATAAAATTTTTAAAAAAAATTCAGAACCAAAATCCAAGTGGTTTAAAAGATATGATCAAATCTTTAAACCAACTAGATTTTTGGACTTCAAACCAATCTACTTATGGGTTGGCCTTAAAACCAAAGTGATAATTCTACAAAAGAACTTGATTAGATCCAATATGCTGCTGTAAAAAAAACTAGAGATAAAAAATGAAAGCAAATAGAGCTAGAAACTTGATTCAAGCCCCACGGTGGGCGCCAAAAATGTACACTCGAAAGTGTCCCACTCTAAACCCTTCTATCCAAATGATTCCATGAGTTTGGAATACTTGGATGCCGGCTTAGAGCTCCCTATCCATAGAGTGCAAGAGAGTGTATTTCAAGTTCAAGGGCTCTCAGCTGAGCCTTAGGAATACTCTTCTTGCTAGTAAACCATGCAATGGGAGGTTCCAAAGACAAGATGCAAGAATGCAAATGTCTCAAGGAGTTCCTCAAGAATGTAATGCAACTAAAGATTAAACTAGAATGAATATGAAAAGTGTAGCTATTCTAAGCATGGATGAGAGTGTTACAATCCAAATATTAAGCTATGTGAGATAGATTATTGCAAAATAGAAGCTAAACTAACATGCAATATGAATCTAAGCTAAAATGCTATGGTATGAGAGAATGTAGACAAGAAATAGAAGTTCTCCACAAAGCTCCAAAGAAACCTATTAGAAAACCTATAGCATAACAATATTCAAATGAGGGTGGATCCTTTGAGGGGGAAAGCTCTCTCCCTATTAAAGTTGTATGGATGGTAGAGATCAAGATGAAGATGGTGGATGATCAATGGTGGAATTTAAAAAGAGGAGTGATCCATGTGCACACACAAGTCAACCAATAGAATATAAGTTGACTTGTCATATAAAACAAAAGTCACAAAGCCTTTTCTTTTAATTGTAAAATAGAAAAAAGACTTTATGTGTGCACTTTAAGTGGGTTAGAAGAATGGGGTCTTTTATTTAATTAAAAGGGGACATGTTCTTTTAATCAAATAATGAACTTAGGATAGCATAGTATAGGTTATAATCAAATAAATTGATTATTAGCAATTTGGTCTAGGTAAATGATTAAAATAATTTAGCCAAAATGTTGAAAAGGGGGCTAATAGTCTAGATGACCATTTTTAGGTGATTACATTTGCCCCTCTTTGACTAATGCGTGATCGATCTGGGAACACATTATGTCAAATAAAATTGAAGCCAAGTAGGCAATGGTAGATATAGATGTCTAATTTCGAAGAATAAAATGCAGAAATAGATAGCAAGTCCTGAATGCACAGCCTGATAGTGGTAGTACTAAACACTAGGAAGATGATGTTAGGATCTGAAAAGAATTCTAACATCTAGCAAAGTGAATAGATCAAGAGCAAGTGATAAGGTCAAAAGAAGGAGCCATTCCAGAATAATGCATGGTATCCCAATGAAGTAATCCATCTCAGCTGTAGTTTAATAACCCCCTCAATACTAAAAATCAACTTAATAAAATGAAGAAATCTTGTAAGCAAAATATTATACATAAAGAGCCATGTTTCATCATAGAATTATAGATTTTCTTTATCCTTTTGTATGGAAGATTCAAGGCCATTCCCAAACTCAAATTAAAATGAATATTTCTTAAATATCTCCAAAGAAAACACTTTGTTATCTTAATCATTTAAACACTTGGAACTGTCACAATTTGGAGGACTTTTCACATACATGATAGCCTCAATTTTTGAACATGCATCTCTAATTTTAGGATAAACCTTGACTAAGATAACTTCCTTATCCTCCTCACAAGTTAAATCTAAAAATCTTGTTAGAAATGGAAAAATAAATCTGTAAATAAGCAATACCAGGAAAGAATCTAAGTGAGTAAATGCATGAAAAGATATTACCATAAAATAGGAGAGAGAAAGCTTCAAGCTCCAACACCATGAGACAAGATATTTGGAAAGGGGAAAGCAAAGAAAACCCCTTGTGACATTATGAATGAGGCATGAAAAGCCTAAGAAGAAAGAGAGAGAGAGAGAGAGCAAGAGATCAATGCCACATGCAATATTTGAGAAGAGGAAGAAACCTCATTGTGAAATGAGAGAGGATGGTCATCTCTTAAATAGAGATGAGAGAGAGGAGTTAGAATGTAACTCCCATGTCTATGAATGCCACCATTCATAAGTGTGTGAGGCCAAGTGTGAGATTCCTCTTAACGAGAAATAATCTAAAATTAGAAATTACAATATATATTTGTCCTCACATATTCCACTAGATGACAAAATAAGATGTAGTGGAAAAAGGACAAAAAAGAAATATATTAGGATACCTTGGCTTATATCCTAATATATTATCATAATAAATAAAGGAGTTCTAACCTTGGTTTATAAATACACCAAGGAAAGATTACAACTTCTAACACCCCCCTTTAATCTTTACTTGGGGTAATTACGTCAAAGGGTATTAAACCCATAATTTGCAAAAATCTGCAACTTAATCTTCAATATGAAGTAATTTGATTGTCTTCAATCCATATGGTACATTTTCATATCCAAGAGAAGTACATGAGTCCTTTGAATGTGATCAAGTGGAAGCAGAGACACATCTTCATATGTGGAAAATGAAGAAGGTTCCTTGATGGATCACCTGAGAAAAAAGAGAACAACAATACAAATATCCACAAGTAGAATGCCATCATATATACAAATTTGAAATCCTTTTGAATAAGGATAATAAAACTCTCATAGAGAAACAATGAGTAAAACATGTTACCACAAAACAATGGAGATAACCTGATATCAAGATAAATTATATGCTCAAAAAATTGTCAACAAGGACAAATTGAGTAAAAAGCTTGATCAATGCTCTCATGAAAAGTATATTATACTAATGCACAAATGACCACAGACAAGGCCAACTAATGATACTTGCATCAATCTTGCATCAATCACGTGGATATAGATAGTCCACTTAATGAATCATCCCACTGCAAGTTAATGGGTGATCAATCCATAACATGCATGACTCATGATCTAAGCAATAAAGTATGCAGATCATTATCACATTAATATATGAAAGTAAAGTAAAAAGAGAGACATGCTGATCAAATTAGAATTATCATGATTTGTGTTAGGATAATCAAAAGAATGGATTATTAGGATAGAACAACATATTGCCTTCAAATTGGTTCAAATCATCTGAATTTGGAGAGAAAACTCCAATAATAACATCCTCTTCATGAGGAATAGAAAATGGAACAACATGGAGGGAAACTCCATAAAAGTATTATCCTATCAAAATGAAACATATAGGATCAAATGGAGGGAAACTCCATATAAAATAAGTGCATACCAATATAGGATGGAGGGATACTCCATAGGCTAGATAAGGAAACTATGTATTAGTTATACTGAGGGGACCTACATAGTTATCCTTGAAAAAATTGGCTCCCTATGCAACTCAAAGAAAAAATATCATATAAATCATGTAGATCATTGATATAAAACCAAAAAGTGCCAACATGGCATAGAACAATGCTATAAAAGCATAAAAGTGCAACTATGAGCACATCAAAATATCAAAATGAAGGCAAATGTGAAAGATTACTCATAATCCAATGATTTAAGGAAGATCAACTAAATATAGATATCAGGTATAAAACTCCATTAAGGGTAAACATGGTTATGAAAATTATAATAGCTTGTATATTTATCTTGGTATATATGTGTGCACCCATATATACTTGAATAAATATACGAAAAGAGATTGGTTAAAGAAAATAATCACCTTTCCATACTTAATATTTTGGAAAGTCACAATTTATAAAAAGTCACAATATTTATTTTGGTTCAAAAATATAACCTCAAAGTAATAAGAACATAAAGTCATGGGGCAAGAAAAGATCTCCCTATTTTTCTCATACTATGCCGTCAAGATTGGAAGTGATTCAAAAAGAATTTTTTTGAAATAAAACATTAAGAAAGATATAACTAAAAAACTTAGTAATTAATGATAGAGGTCAGATCTGACAGATTAGAATATACTAAAAAGAGTTTAAAAACTTTTCTAAAAAAAATTTGAATAAAGCTTGTAATGAGTAAGAGAGATTTAAAATAGAATATTGCACTTGTCTAACAATGAATGATTTCATGCCAAAAATAGGTTGACAAGAGGCAATGAGAAAAGCAAAAGATGCCTCTGTCAGAGCTCAAAAAGGAAAAAAGAATCTTGCATGCTAAAAAAAAGTTTTGACATGCTAAAAAGTTTTGACAGCTATAATGATATGGACAAATTTGAAAAAATGATGGCAAAGTGCAATCGTCCTCCTCGTCCACTGCAAAATCTCCAATTTAAAGTATTCGCTTATTTTTATTCCATTGCCACTTGCCCAGATCACCTCCGATAACAATAACAATGCCATAGAAAGTAAAGAAACAATTCAAAATCTAAGCAATTTGAGCATTTCAGGATCTGAACCTGCATGTATTGCCACACATACAAAAACCATTGAAATAATCCACCTGCCTCCAGACATATGCAACATTGTTGATAAGCATCGTATTACAGTTTTGTAGTGCATACCTTGTAAGGAGCGTAATTTCCATGCCATACAACAACATTGAATTTAGGAATTCTGCTTTTGCAATTAGTGGCAGAAAATGGTTGGAAGCCATTAAAGTCTTTCAGAATTGTTAGGCACATGGTTTTTAATAATGCAAAAACCCAATAGCGGATATAAGGCACACAAAAAACTTTGCTTGTATGAAATGGGTGGCAAGACAGAGAGAGATGGTGCATGGGTTGGCTGTAGAGAGAAGAATTGGTGAGTGGCAGCAGAAAATCAAAAGATGCTCCTTTGTGTAAAGCTTGCAGAGGAGAAGGTACCTTAATTTTCACAAGTTGTGATGTCCAGAATGGTTCAAAAATTAACAGAGTTGATATTATTGAGATCTGGATCCGCCATGGCCAGAGAACCTCTTTTTCATTTCATTGTCTATATAATGTGAACAGATATGCTCTATTTAGAATTAATAAGAAGCAGCATGTCAGACTACTGATTGTGAGATCTTCTGCGGAGAAAGGAACAGGGCACAGATCTTTTGTGAAATCTTTGAATGTTTTATATCCTCATGTCCCTTGCCAAATTTTTAAAGGCAGCGGCAAGTTTGCCTGTGACAAATGTGATGGGAAGGTATCCACCTTGCCTGTATATCTCTGGACAGTCCCAATGTTCCATTGCAATGGCTAGTCATTTGCATGGGCCACAGATGTTTGTTATCAAAGCTCTATCCTGGATGCATCATTGTGAGTCTTCAAACCAAGAGTCTACGTACTTTATTGAGATAAAATGTTCACGTTTTATGAAATGGATGGATCTTCGCCAGTGATTCAGTGACAGAAACAACTAGGTTACACTCCCTGATGATTTTTTCAACGATAAGATTGATGAGCTTCTTTTGCACACTGTTGAGTGTACACACTTCATGGTGGAAGTGGAGTTGTGGGCATTAATGGTGATTGATTGATAATTAGCAGAGTGGCCCTGCTCCTGAATTTACCTCACAGAATTAGAAATAAGGATGGGAGAAAGCAGTTGAAGCAGAAAGTTCTAGGTTGTGTATCTATTGGCAGAGGATTCGTTGGATAATAGGAGGAGCAATGACATCATTCCTTCCTCCTATGCACTTGCACCTGTGCCCGCATACTTTCTAACAATGGAGCATGCCAATTATTTGCATTTTCTCTTTATAGCCCAATGGCCCTAAACAAATGTGGATCGTTCACAATTCAGTCTTTTCATACATATATTGTATGATTAGTGCAGGGACAGAAATTGGGTGTAAACTTTATGTCAATTCATTCCAAGTTTTGGTGCATAGACTGGACAAAGAGTGCAGTGGAGTTGCACTTTCATGTGTCCGCCCCATCACCAAAACTTCTAACAAATCTTCTATCCAAGACAAAGACATAGGATGATGAATCAATACTTAAAGCTATTGGAGGAACATCCCTTTCTTCAATAATCAGTAAGAGCTAAGAGATAACCTCTTCCTTAAAAGATAATGTGTTTGTTGAAATCATGGATGGTATCAATTACTATAACTTTTTAATTTCTTCAATCTCAACCATACTTCCATTTTGAAACTCAAAGGAAGAATTAGAAAACAATGATCCTTCATTTATTTGACATGATGGAATTTTATCATAGCATGATGCTAGAACCAATACATCTTGAACATTGCTTTCTATTAACATAGGATTAAACTTCAAACTGAAGCTTCCTTTATTCTAAAAATAATTGACATTTTCATCACTCGAACAATCAGGCTAAAAATGTAAGTTATGAGAAAATTCATCATTACTTACTTGAAGGTCATCTTTTATATGTTGTTCTTCTTCCTATTCATGCAATACATGTGATGAGTTGATGTTAGGCTCCTCATTTTCCACTTTTTGAAGATCTTCACATGCATGCTCTTATTCCTTGGGTTCTTGTATAGGAGGTTTCTACTTGATGAGGAAAGAGCCATAGGCAACCTTCAACCAATTCACATTTCTTGCCATGTCTTCTACAAATTCTTCAATTGGATCTTTGAATCCTAAGATAAAGATAAAGATGTCTAAAACATCTACATCTCTTGTTGGATCCAATCTTTTAAAATTTCTTAGTATTTCAAAAAAAAATCTTCAATAGAGCTACCAACCTCCATCCTAGGGGAGGTACCTCAAATTTTGAAAATGAAAGCACTGAATTGCTTGACCACAAATTATGAGAATTAAAATTAGAGTCACCAATCTCTAGATAGCAGAAATAATAATAAACATACGAGGTAAAACTTAACACTAATCTTCTTTACAGCCTCCCCAACAGAGTTTCCAAAAATCTATTAGTAAATGGATTGTTCTTTTTCAATAAACTCCCAAATGACCAAATCCAAAAGAAATGATCATCTACCAATAGTTGGATAATCTATCATTGAGTTGATATATTTTCTCTAAATTAAAAGATATAGCTCCCTTATGAATGATATGCAATGAATTTGTATGTTCCTAAATTAATTGGGTGCACTCTTAACCTAAGAATAGAAGAGGAAAACCCAACAAGCCCTGGACATAACTAGCTCAATTGATGAAATATAGTTCTAAACCTAGCCAACTCCAAGAATTCACAATACCTATGACTCCCTTGCATTGATAATGCAATGTTGTTGCTAGTTATGCAAATGTAATGACATGAAATGAAAATGAAGATTAAACATTCTAATCTTTACAATAGCAATGAATGATAGTACTTCGATCTATCACCCATTCACCATTTGACTAAGAATGTAAGAAAGTGCTCAAAACTGACTCTAACAATACTTTGATTGAAAGTAATCAGAAAAAGTAATGTTGAAATACTTTGATTCATAAAAAAAACCTTTCTTGTTTTTAAACACAACACTCTAATCATATTTTCCTGCAATCTACAGCCAAATCTATTACAAAAACCAAATATCAATCTCCAATGCATAAAAAAAAATATAGAAATTAAATGCCCTCCCCTCTACTCCAACAATACCTAAGGCTTTTGTAGAAAAGAAGAACCCCTTCCAAATGAAAAGGTTTTACAATAAATAATGGCATCCCATGACTGCTTTGATTCTTCCATAACCATTTGATTCACCTCTTCTCATGACTTTTTTAGTTTTCATGGTGGCCTTTTAGTTTCATAACTAATTCTTTTGCCTTTCCAGTTTTCTATTTAGTAGCTGATCTTTAAAAGGAAGATTTTTAATGGAGTAGGTTAAAATCATTATTTTTCCTTACTTTAATGTTTTCCCTCTACTTTGTATCAGGACTTCAATTAGCTGAAGATTTAGAAATCAATGTATTATATGCATGTCCTTTTGACATATGGCATATGATTAAAGCTTCTTTCCTCAATTTCAGAGTCTTCTACACTGTCATATTTGTCTCCATCAATCTTTAGATGTCTTTACTCAAATTTCCCTTTCTATATTTGAAGTTGATTCTATGTGAATTAGAAATGTGTTATTAGCTTTTCTATTGAACTTTCCTTGGCAAATATCTTTTCTTCCCTTGTGATTAACAACTATTGCTACATAATCTTATAATGTATGACACATGTCGAGGGCTTTGGCTGTGAAGTGACACTTCACATAATATTTTGTCACACCTTGTGTCTATATTTTTCGGTGCCTATATTTGATTAATGATAAGTCATTTTGTAACTGACAGTTGCCAACATTATAACTAATTATAATTACCTTCAATATTTGACACTAGTAAGCATATAAGGGACATGCAATGAAAAATATGTCTTCATAGTCAAAAGTTATCATTTACAATTCTCAAGCAATACTACCATTGCAACTACTCTTCCACAATCATTACATTCAGATATTAGGTGCTATATGCCTACTGCCAATGGGCATATGATGAATCTTCACAATTTTAATGTTTAACTCCATGCTTGGGGTTTCTCACTCACTTTTTTTTGTCTTGATTGTGTTTAAAATTACCATGAACATATTTGGCATGTCTTCTAAAGAAAGACATTGATTTCAAATTTGTCAGATGCCTCTCCATTTGCATTTGGATCTTTGTTCATGCTTAATTGACATCATGCCTTTGATAATTGCTCCATATTTCATTGAGCTCAATCTCCACTATCAAAGCCCATCCATAGAGCTTGCTATCTAGATTTTGCATGAAGTCTTATTGATGGAGTTCATTTCTCCCTATTCAATCTACTCAATTTTTCTTAGGCTTGTTCTTTATGTCATGTGGATTCCTTCCTAATGTCGATACTATTTTTGGATTTCCAATTCTTTTGAGCTTTTGATCACATTCATAATTCACACATGAAACTTCCCTTGACCTTCTAATTTAAGACTGTACCCATGTTTTATTAGATTTCTTCACTATGGTTAGGTGCCCTTGTTGATTCATGGTGACTTTGACAAGTTTCATTTGACTTCTCTACAACATACAACTCTTAAGGGTGATTTTTCAACCACGTTGGCCTCCCTTGTTTTGTTAGTTCGATTGATGGTCATTTTCTTTTGTAACTCTTCGACCTAAGCATTCATGGGTGGCAATGGATCTCTATGTTCAATATACTCTGATTTTGCAACACAATTCTTGCATTCACCATTTACTAACTTGATCACATTGGGTGTAGATGTAATAAGTATTGGCTCAACACTCCATGGAGCTTGACTTCTTTGGTAGCTATGGAATTGGTGCCTAAGTAAATCCTCTACTATTGGCCTCCTTGGTTTTCCACAAGCTATGAGGATACTTTCAATCAACCTTTTTCAACTCCTTTTTTACTGTCACTAGTTTTTAATGTACCATTTGATTTTGATGCCATCGAGATTCCTACTTTGGAGTACCCAAAGCAGTTGGCATAATTTTGGTTATTGTCTTCTCCTCATAGAAAATGACCATGGGAGGCCATTTTCCACCTCCTCTTAGCAAAAAACATGAAAAGTGATTTTATTTGTGGAGAATGCAAAATCCCCTTCTGCATTCCAATTCTGCTTGATGGAGAATTCCAAAATCCAAGTCTACTTCTCTTTTCAGATTTCATTTTGATTCTGTATTTTTGAACCAAGGCAATGGACTTGAATTTTGAATTCTTGAACATAGCTTTGCATCTATATATCAAAACTTTAATCTTCATCCTTAACAATAGGTTAGAGGAAAATCTGGTAACATTATGGGAAATCTCTCCAAGGTAACCAAACTTTAAAATTTTAAAATTGGGGGACTAGAAGTATGCTTACAAAATGGAAATACATTTTCAATCAACCCAGAAGCTTATAATCTTATGATCATCAATTGACGTCAAAACCCTCATATCATCTCATGTTAAAAACCTAGCCTTTACAATCCTATGATCATTTAAGATTTTGAACCCTTGTGAACTAGTGAAGATACGATCTCATGATAATAGGAGCTGGCATAGCATCACAAACCCATTGATTTACTCTCACGATCTCACAGTGAAATATCTACTGTAAGATTAGAATCTCATTATGCCATACAATTCTATTATTGTTTGATCACACAATAACCACCATCTTGTAGCATCAGGAGTTCGTTGATTTAGCTTTGATATTTTATGATAACCATCGATCATAACATCAGAGTCACCCTTAAATTTTACTTCAATCTTTTGAACTCGTAATAACAACCATGGTGTACAGTCAGAACCCTCCTTCATTTGCTTCACAATCTTATGATGAATGGACTTTTCATAGGATCAAAACTCCTCCTACCATGCTTTATTATAAGAAAACCTATTGAATGAATGATTTTAACTTATTTGATGTCTTACCCTTTGAGACTGATCCTCACACTACTATAATAACCCTAAAGTTGTAGAAGACCATACAATTTGAAGATGTGGCAAGCAGGCATATGCCCACATCTACTTAAATATCTTGCATGTTTAGAATACAAGAATCTACTAGCCTTGGATCTCTTCAAATCTGATGACCATGATAAAACTAGGATCTTGCATGATATTAAAACCTTCAATCAATTGGAAACTACTAACTATCCACCTCTGACATTGTCCTTCTTCTACTCTGGCTTCACCATCTAGACCTATAAGGACATGTGTTCAACTGGTATAATCTTGAATTGGTTAAACATTCTACACTTTTAGAAAGTGTGCATATCCTACCTTTGATCTTGAGAAACTTGACAGTGGGGATCTACACTAAAAATGCTCTCATTCATCACAATGTCACAAACTTGGAACAATAGAGGCAAGAGGGGCCCTCTGATGCTGACACATTGTGCTATGTGGGGATTGTTGTTTCCTCACATTCATTAAATTTTATTCATCTTGGAAAAGTGGGAAAATGCCATTCATTGATCATCTAAGATTCAAAAATCAAGATCAAACTAGAAACATGCTCCATTTATGTTTCTTATAACCAGATGATCCTACAATGCTACAATAGGCCAAAAAGTCACATCATCACAACTTATCATTTAACTGTATCCATCAAAAAGAAACATTGAATGAATACAATAGTAGCTCTATCAATCAAAGGCTCATTCAAAGACTAATCTTTACTATTCTTTAGATCATGCGAAGTCCCACTACTATGACAAACCATTTCTCTCCCTCATAGCAGCTAAGCCTCCAACATCTCTTTAGACTGCCAACACATGACAGGTAGAAAAATAATAGTTTCATAACTTTGCATATCATTTCATAATTTTTTGGATTTAAGTTATGGTACTATGTCAATTGAACATTTAACCCTTATCGCCTAGTCATGACTTAAACTCTAGTTGATTGATCTGACCATGTGACCATGCAAACAAGAGAATTTGCAAGATTGTGACATTAACCATGATTTAGCCATAAACCCTTATGATGATGTGAATGAAAGCTTCTCGCCACTTTGTAGCCTAAACCTTGATTTTGACCTTAAACCCTATGACCATCCAGAACAAGAGGAAATGCATCTTCATAGCTCCAACCATGATAAACTATTAATTCCTTGCAATTGAATGAGTGAGAGTTTTTTGTAGCTTTGCAACTTGATTTCTTCAAACCCACCTCGATGGAAGAAATTGAATGAATCTATTAACCTTCATATGCTAAGAAAAAAATAATCCTTGTGATGTTGTGACTAAAATAAATAAGGTAGTTGGCTTTGTTAAATTAAAAGTGGTCCCACCTAGACACATGGTAATCAGGTGCTTCACCACTTTGGTTAAACATTGAACAACTCTAAAAAGTGTGGATACATAGAGCATTGATCTAATCTCATCTAATGGCTAGAAAATAGTTGGTCCTTCAACTTGAAACTCATCTACAGATACTACCATGTGATC
The DNA here is from genome assembly GCA_028749045.1 of Cupressus sempervirens. Lineage (NCBI taxonomy): Eukaryota > Viridiplantae > Streptophyta > Pinopsida > Cupressales > Cupressaceae > Cupressus > Cupressus sempervirens. Next base: position 509,622,137 of record CM053787.1, on the reverse strand, counting down.
ATGCAACAAGGATAAAATGCAACATCACCACTTAAAACATTGATGTTACATAAATCTTTGCAAAGCTATGTCAACCATGTTTCACATTCTCATGACTTGTTTGATGGTTAGGACATGATATCCTATGACCATACAATGAAAGCCAGTCACATGATCATGACTTGAGTCCAAAAGCATGAAACATAAATCATAAGGTTGAAGACTTAGGAATATAGTATACATCTAAGGTTTTGACATATCCCTATATCATGTGAGATTTAAAAATTTGAAAATTTGAAAAATATGACCACTAGCCATTTTTGACAAAAAAGATTCATTTTTTTTGGCAGAAGGGCAAGAATAGCTAATAGTTCCTAATTCATCCCTCCCATCTTAGTAATCTAGCCTACCTTATATCTCCAACAAAGGTATCTTAATAGAGGAGTTAATGGTTAAAAATATGAATTAACCCTTCAAAAAGATATCAAACAAGGGTCTACCTCTAGCAAAGACAAATCCAAGTATGTTGATAAAAACCAAGAGGTAGCACATGATGAAATAAGTGCCTAGTAGCACCCAACCCACTACAAGATGCCAAATAGGTTTACTAGCCTTTACCTAATCCTAACCTCTATCTCTCCAAGTGTGTTCCACTTTTCTAAGGTCTTTCCCCCTCTTTAGGGCTCTTAGCAAACTTGGATCAATTATAGACTTTAGGGACACTAGCCCTCAACTAGGCCACATGAGGAAAAATGTCAAATCAGGGTTCCAAACTCCAAACTCAGGCTAGGATAAACATAACTAGGCTTATACCATTAAGATTCATGCACTTTTAGGGTCCTACCACCCCCAAAAGACCAATTTCCCAAAATTAGGCCTAGAAATCCTAGTAGGTCTATTTTCAGTTTTCTATGGCTAACCTCCAAAGTTTCCAAATGAGGTATCAAAAAAATTACCTTTTCAAATACCCTTTTCCTAGTTCTTCAAGACTCCAAAGGATCAAATGTTGATTCTACTCTAGCATGTCCAAACTCCACCTTAGTCCACAGACCTAATAGGCCCAATTAGGCTTCATTTCCAAAGCAAGTTTTTGAAAATAGGTGCCAAGAATCAACTCAACCCCATGGATCTCTTCCTCTACTCCCTAAAACACCATTCCATCCTTTACTTGGTTTCACACAAATAGTTTGGAAGTTCTTAAGCAACTTCTCCTTAACTTTGAGGCTGAACACATGAGGACATTTAGCCTAGGGCCTACTAGTAAAAATAGTGAACCAACTCCTCTAGGTCTAAAACTCTACCATATGAAAGTACACTCCCCTAACTTGCGTCTCTCCAATGGCATCAAATTCCAACCATGGGATTGCAAGTTAGAGGCACATGTTTGCAAAAACCCTTGAATTGAGGCCCAACCAAGCAACTTGAAAAAAAAATGCAATAACTTGAGTGAATGGAAAGATAAAACCTTCAGATTGAAATGAAAAGAAGCTTAGTTCATCAAGCTATCCAACCATGTCAGTTGATCACTCCTCCCAATCTGTACAGTTCTGTACAACTATGAAAAATAGTAAAAATGGCAAGAAATTAGAGTTTTATTCATCCAAGTATTCACCAGTCCATACAACCATGATGTTTTCTTCATGAACATCATTATATAACCTCTATTACTTTCCTCCAATGGTAATAACCATAATTCAAATGGTTAGGCCAACATTCAACTACTTTTTGCTTATTTTGCACAAAATGTTGTCATTAACTTGCATTTTTGCATGACAACTTTGACAATTTTGCATTTGTGATGTTTAACGATTCAAACCACATCTAAATCCCTCTAAGGACCTAAAAACACCCTATTACTCACAAAAACAACTCATTCTTCAAAATGTGACCATTTGGTTCAATTGGGATCTTGGTTTATAATGACACCAAGGATCCACTTGACCTTATAATTGGTCTTATTACATAAACCTTATTAGGTTGACTACCCTATGGACCTATCCAACTGCCTTGACCTATCAAACTACCTTGGTGCCCTACACCATACTCCTCAGGCCAACAAAACTCAAGTCTCTTGAGTTGGCAAATCTTTCACTTTAACACCCATCTTGATCAGATCAATTTCAGTCAACCAAGTTGCACCCTCCACAACCTTGTTTTTCCACTTGACAAGATACTTGTAATATGTCTTCCTCTTGGTCTCTTTTAGCACTTTGGTTTCTAAGAGGCATTCAACTTCTTGTGGTGGATGCTTGGGTATTTCAGTAGGTACCTCCACTCCATTAATTTGACCTATATCATAGTCAATAGTTCCCTTATAGGGATACAAATCACAAACATTTAAAATGTTAGGTAAACTATTGTTAGCAGGGAATTCTAGTTTATATGCATGTGTGCCATATTTTTGCAAAATTTTGAAAGGTCCCATTTTTCTCATCATCAACTTGGTATATTTTCCTTTGAGTAATCTTTTAGCCTTTAAGTGAACTATCACCATATCTCCCTCTTTAAACTGAAGGTCTCTTCTATTTTTATTTTCCCTCTCCTTATACTTTTTAGAGGTCTTCCCTAATCTATCCTTGACCTCTTGGTGCAACTCCTTCATGACTTCTTTAAAGTCCTCTACTTGTGCACTCTTCCTTTCTATTTGAATAACATTTCTCAACTCCAATACTCCCTTGGGATGAGTTCCATAAACAATTTGGAAGGGACTGAAACCAATACTTCTATTAATTGAATCATTATAGATAAACTCTTCTGGTGCCAAAACTGCATCCCATGTAACTTCATAGTCTTTTGTAAGACATCTTAATAGGTTTCCCAAGGACCTATTTATGACCTCTACTTGGCCATCTAACTATGGGTGGTATGCAGAAGAATAGGCCAAATTTGTTCCCCATTTTCTCCACAAGGTTCTCCAAAAATGTCCTAAAAATTTAGGATCTCTATCTAATATTATAGACAAGGGTAGCCCATGCAATCTTACTATTTCCTTGAATAATATCCCTACAATATGTGAAGCATCATTACTTGTTTTACAAGGAAGAAAACAGGCCATCTTGGAAAACCTATCCACTACAAAAAAATATGTAGTCATAACCTTGTCTAGTCTCGGGCAGTCCAAATACAAAATCCATGCTAGTGGAATCCCATGGTTTGCTTGGGATAGGTATTGGTATATATAGACCTTCATTTGATGTTGTTCCCTTGGCCTTTTGGCATACCATGCACTTTTCAACAAACTTCTTGACCTCTGTCTACATTTTAGGCCAGTAATAAAATCTTTTAACAAGTTCTAAAGTCTTGTCTAGACCAAAATATCCTCCTAGTCACCCACAATGCTTTTCTTTTATTTTGTTCTCTCTTAAAGAGCCCTTTGGAATACACAATTGGGTGACCCTAAAGAGAAAACCTTCCCGCAACATAAAATTTGTAAAATCAGTATGATATCTATCAGTCATTTCTTTGCACACATGAAATGCCTCAGAGAAATATTCATCTCCTTCAAACATATCTTTGATTGCATTAGTCCCCATGCTCTCCAATCTAGTCTCCTGAATGGTCAAAATCCTTCTACTAAGGGCATCTGCTACTTTGTTAGCAACTCCTTTCTTATGCTTGATGATGAAATTGTATGCTTGGATTTACTCCACCCACTTGGCATGTCTATGGTTTAGTTTATCCTATATATTTAGAAAGCTCAAAGCATGGTTATCAGTATAAAGTAAAAATTCCTTAGGCAAAAAATAATGCCTCCACTTCCTTAAGGATTGAACCAATTCATACATTTCTAAATCATATGTTAAATATTTTTGCTTTGCCTCATTCAACTTTTCACTAAAGAAGGCTACTGGTTTACCTTCTTGACTTATGACTCCTCCTATGGCCCTATTGCTTGCATCACACTCAATGGTGAACACCTTGTTAAAGTCAAGCAAAACAAGGATAGGTTTCTCTACAACCTTCTTCTTTGAATACTCAAAGGATTGATTTGCATCTCTAGTCCATGCAAACTTACATTTTCTTCCTCCCTTGATTGTATCAATCATAGGGGCACACACATTACTAAAACCTTTAATGAATTTCCTATAAAAACTTGCTAAGCCATGAAAACTTTTTACCTCACTTGCATTCTTTGGGGTAGGCCAATTAAGAATGGCTTCCACTTTTGTTGGATCCATCTTGAGGTTGCCTTTGGAGATAACAAAGCCTAGGAACACCAACTCTTCCTTCATGAAGTCACATTTGACCAAGTTGATCCTTAACACCTTCTCTTTGAGTTTCTTCAAAACCATTTCCAAATGTGTGAGATGCTCCTCCCTAGAATGACTAAAAATCAGTATATCATCAAGATAAACAACAACAAAATGGTTAATAAAAGGCTTTAGGACCTCATCCATGAGTTTTGTGAATGTACTTGGAGCATTTGAAAGGCCAAAAGGTATCACCATCCATTCATAGAGTCCTTCATTAGTTTTAAAGGCTATTTTCCATTCATCTCCTTCCCTTATTCTAATTTGATGGTATCCACGTTTCAAATCAATCTTAGAATAGAATTTTGCTCCTCCTAGGTGATCCATCAAGTCCTCCATCCTAGGCATTGGAAACCTATACCTGATAGTTATCTTGTTTATGGTTCTACAGTTAGTACATAACCTCCATGTCCCCTCCTTCTTAGGGGCCAACAATGCAAGGACTACACAAGGGTTGATATTTCTTCTTATGAACCCCTTTGCAAGCAATTCTTCTACTTGTCTCACTAACTCCTTATTTTGCTGTGGTGTTAACCTATATGCAGGTTTTTTAGGCAATGTAGAACTAGGTATAAAGTCAATGGAATGACTTACCTCACTAAAAGGTGGCAAGGTATCTGTGGTATAGTTTGAAATGACTTTTTTGTACTTGTCCAATAGCTACCTTACTTCCTTGGGTTCTAACCATCTTTTCATCTAATTTGCCTTCATTTCCTTTTTCTCCAAGTTTTGGCTTCAGTACTATGGAAAAGCAAGGCGTATTCTTCACCTTGAGGGTCTTCAAAAACTCCTCTCCAACCATCATCACACTAGATGTATATTGTTTCTCCTTCCCATCTTTTGGCAATGGTCTCATAGTGTACTCCTTCCCATTTTTGGAGATGATGTAGACATTGCTCCTTCCATCATACTTAGAATTGACATCATATTTCCATGGCCTACCTAACAATAAATGACAAGCATCCATCTCTACAACATCATAGATAATTTTGTCTTTGTACTCTCCTATTTGAAATTCAACATTTGTTTGTTCATTAACTATGACATGTTACTCCTCATTTAGCCATGAAAATTTGTAGAGGTTAAGATGAGGGAACTTCTTCAATCCAAGCTTCTCTACCATCTCTATTGATGCTATATTATCAATTGAACTTAAATCAACAATAACCTTGCAAACCTTACCTTTTACCTTGCAGAGAGTTCTAAATAGTGTCTTTTTTTGAGAAGGTTCTTGCTTTGTCATAGTCTTTAGCAGGGTCCTATTAAACATTAGAGACTCTCCTCTCTCTATATTAGCATTTCCTCTTGCCCCTTGGTCACTTTGTGCATCCTCTTCTTGAACCAAATGAACTCTCCTATCTCCTTCTTGGCTATTGTTGCCCATTTCTGAGGACAACTTGAAGACTTATGCCCTATATGATTACAATTAAAACATCTACCTATGAAGACCCCTAGAGTACTCCCTCTAAATATACCTCTTCCATTAGGCATTCTCCCTCTAAATCCTCCTCTTGGATTTACATCTCCATCTAATTTTTCTTGACAGATGCTGCTTTGTTCACCTTGAGATCTATTTGATGAACCTCTACCCTCAAATCTTCCTCCTCCTCTATTATTTTCTCCTTTCCCTCTACCATGGGAATTATTTGTTTTCTTGTGTTTCTCCTCAATCTTGAGGTCCATTTGATAGCATTGATGGATAGTCCTAAGATTGAACAAAATTAGTTCATCCTTGATGGAAGACTTGAGCCCATTCAAGTATCTTGCCAACTTTTGCTTCTCATTCTCAGGAACTTGAGCCCTTAGAGTGAGTTTATGAAACTCCTCTATATATGCCTCCACATCCAAGTATTTTTGCCTTAGACTTTGCAACTTTTGATGCATTAGGGCCTCAAAGTCCTCTGGTATAGATTGCTTCTTAATCTCTAATTTCATCCTCTTCCAAGTGGCTATGGGCTCCTTCTCTTCCTCTATCCTCTCATTTTGAAGAAAATTCCACCAAGGGAAGATCCTTTCATCTTGGACTTAGCAACTTTCACCCTTTGATTCTTAGGCACATTATCACATTCAAAGTGATTATCAAGTGTTTCAATCTAGTCTATGCATTCCTTTGGATTTAGTTTCCCACTAAACATTGGTAGGTTTGATCTTTGATCCTTTCTTCCTACCCTTTCTAGGGCCTCCAACATGGCTCTCTAATCTACAGACATTGTCTCTCTCTCCTTTCTTGGTTCTTTTTCTTCAATCCCTTCTTCTTCTCCTTTAGAGTCCTCTATAACTCCTCTAGCCATCATACCCTTCAACTTGTCCACTTCTCTTTTCATACTTCTATTCTTCTCCCTTACTACTCTACTCTATGCCATTTTCTCCTTGACCAATTTGGCCAACTCCATATTTGTAATTCAAAGAGGTATCTCCCTCTCTCCTTCATTTTCAGACATCTTTTCGTCTCAACAAAGTCTTAGTGGCTCTGATACCACTTGATGCAGAATTTATGGCCTTCTTTCACCAAAAGTTTCCTAAGTGCCTAGTAGCACCCAAACCACTGCAAGATGCCAAATAGGTTTACTAGTCTTTACCCAATGCTGACCTCTATCTCTACAAGTGGACTCCACTTTTCTAAGATCTTTCCCCCTCTCTAAGGCTCTTAGCAAACTTGGGTCAATTATAGGCTTTAGGGACACTAGCCCTCAACTAGGCCACATGAGGCAAAATGTGAAATTAGGGTTCTAAACTCCAAAAATAGTTAGGATCAACATCACTAGGCTTATACCATAGAGATTCATGCACTTTTATGGTCCTACCACCCCCAAAAGACCAATTTCCCAAAATTAGGCCTAGAAATCCAAGTAGGTCTATTTTCAATTTTCTATGGCTAACTTCCAAGATTTCCAAATGAGGTATCAAAAAAATTACCTTTTCAAATACCCTTTTCCTAGTTCTTCAACACTCCAAAGGATCAAGTAAGGACTCTACTCCAGCATGTCCAAACTCCACCTTAGTCTGCAGACCTAATAGGCCTAATTAGGCTAGGTTTCCAAAGCAAGTGTTTGAAAATGGGTGCATAGAATAAACTTAACCCCATGGATCTCTTCCTCTCCTCCCTAAAACACCATTCCACCCTTTACTTGGTTTCACACAAATATTTTGGAAGTTCTTAAACCACTTCTCCTTAACTTTTAGGCTGAACACATGAGGATGTTTAGCCTAGGGCCTGCTAGTAAAAATAGTGAACCAACTCTTCTAGATCTAAAATTTTCCATATTATAGTACAGTCCCCTAACTTACATCTCTCCAAGTGGCATCAAATTCCAACAATGGGATTGTAAGTTAGAGGCACATGTTTGCAAAAACCCTTGAGGCCCAACCAAGCAACTTGAACAAAAAATGCAATAACTTGAGCGAATGGAGAGATAATACCTTCAAACCAAAAGAAAATGAATCTTAGCTCATTAAGCTATCCAACCATGTCAGTTTATCACTCCTCCCAATCCATATAGTTCCATACAACTATGAAAAAGAGTGAAAATGATAGGAAATTAGAGTTTTATTCATACAAATGTTCACTAGTCCATACAACCATGACATTTTCTCCATGAACATCATTATATGGCCTCTGTTACTTGCCTCCAATGGTCATAACCATTATTCAAATGGTTAGGCCAACGTTCAACTACTTTTTTCTTATTTTGCACAAAATGTTGTCATTAACTTGCATTTTTGCATGAAAACTTTGACAATTTGCATTTGTGACCTCCTAGACACCTAAACACTTGCCTAATGATTCAAAACACATCTAAATCCCTATTAGGACCTAAAAACACACTATTTCTCACTAAAACAACTCATTTTTCAAAATGTGAGCATTTGGTTCAATGTGGCATCTTGGTTTATAATAACAACAAGGATCCACTTGACCTTACAATTGGTCTCATTGCATTAACCTCATTAGGTTGACTACCCTATGGACTATCCAACTACCTTGACCTATCAAAACACCTTGGTGCCTTGCACTAAATGATAATTCTTTGAGTCATCCTCATAATCAACCACTATATATTGAAGTCATGATACACTAGAAATGTGTCTATTACCTACTTATAGACAATAGAGCTGGTCTTAACATCTATTATGCTACTTTTCTCAAACAATTGGGGTATGATGAGGAGTTTATTGATCCTTGCCACAAAATAAGCATCAAAGAAAATGATGAAGTATAACACAAATCCCTAGGTCTTATTGTGTTGCCTCTTTGAGTTGGTCCTATAGAAAGAGATGTTATCTATCAAGTCCTTGATATTCCTTTAGCATACAACATACTATTAGGAAGACCATGGATTCATAAAATACAAGCTGTACCTTCAACATACCATCAATACATCAAGTTTCCATTCCAAGGATTAGAAGTTACTATAATTGCTAATACCAGTTACATATGTAACATGCTCAATTTTTTTGATAGTTTTGTTCTTACTAATAGAGATTCTATAGAAAATCATGTAAACAAGCTCAAAGAAATGGAGAAAAATCTCAAGTTGACAAAAAATGGAATGCAAAAATATCACATTGAACCAGTTTTGTCTTTGGCATCTCTTTTTGAATCTCCTCGTCACTATGGGAGACCATCTAAAATGAATAGACCTTTTTTGGTACCACCTAAAACTCTATTCAATGGTGTCTTTGTAAAGGTCATTGTACCTCTAGAATACAAAGATGAAAATAGAGCCATCAATGCTTGGTTATACAAAGAAGAAATCCCAACTAATCTCAAAGACCTTTGCTACAAAGGAAATGGTCCTATAAGAAGTAAGAACAAAAGATTGATTGATCCAATCAAAGAAATATCTATAAGGGCTAGTGACACAAAAAGCCTAGGCTTGAAGAAAGTTCCCTTTCATCTAGGGATCACTAAATTTGTACCAAAATGTGATACTTATAAAAAATGAATGTCAGCAAGTGGCATTTGATCATCTACCAGCTTATAAAAAGTGAATGTCTAAAAGCTACAATAAGAAAGTCAAACCACATGAATTCCAAGTGGGTAACCTTGACCTAAGGGAAAACCCTAAGAATCAGCAAAAATATATGGAGAAAGGGAAGTTTGAACCTAACTAGCTTGGTCCATACATAGTCACTATAGTGTTTGGATATGGTGCTTATCAACTCTCAACTACCAAAGGAGAATCACTCAAAAATCCAATCAATACCCTTCATTTGAAAATGTTATATAGTTGACATGTTTTAAAGCTCTTTGTACATATCTAAATGACCTAAAAAAAAGTCTAAAAATTGCACAAAGTCCTAAAAAAATCTATTATCCTAGTGAAAACTTGTCAATAGGCACCTTGGTAATACCAAAAACATTGAAAAAAAAAAGGAAAAAGGAAATATTAAAAAATATTAAAAAATTGAAAACAAGAGAAGTATCATTGATGAAAACTTGGTATGTAGGCATTGTGGTAGAAAATATAGAATCTCTTCCAAGAATTTATAAACATGGTAAATAGGTACTTCTTGTTTCAAATGGTACATCTTGTAGCACATCTTCAAGCTACTGTGTAGTTGCTTTTATGCTTTACTTTACTTCTTTCACTTATGCATATTCTCTCAGCTACATTTAGGACTTTTTTTGACATCTACATAGATTGAATCTGGTCATAAGTGTAAGGGGAAATACCCTATGGTTTCTTAAAGAATCTCTTAAGCATCAGTCACTTGTTGTCCTAACTATGTCCATTTTCTATCACTTACTTTACTACTAAGATTCCTCTCAAAGATGATTTCTTTCTCATCGGTCACTAGTTGTCCCAATTATGCCTATATACTTTCTCTTAGTCTCTTATTGAGATTCTTCCCAAATGAAGATTCCTCTCTAACATTAGTCACTAGTTGTCCTAACTAAGTATATCTACTATTATCCTACTACTAAAGAGATTTCTAACATGTTTGTTTTGAACATCAAGATTTGACATCAATCCATTGAAACTAAAATTGAATCAAAAAATGAAAAAATTGTTGAGCTATGATGAGCTTTTATTTGTGTATTTTTCTTTTTCTTTGTCATTTCCTTGTGAGAAACTCGAGGATGTCTAATTTGACTAGAGGAACAAGGATTGGGGGTATGATCTTTTCTTGGTTTGTTGCTTGATAGTTTAGTCCCAATGATCTTAAGGATACATATAAAAATGGGTATCCACTAGAGGAGCCTCTATCTTGGATTAGATGCCCATGTGTACCTTGACTCATTTAAAATGAACACTTTAGTGAGGTTGGTACTTCTTGACTATTTGAGTGAAATCTCTATGCTATAGTATAATACAGATACTCATCCTATGAAGTGAATAAATGGGTCATTGAGAGTATATTTGGCCTATTTTTGTCTCAGGTTATGAATGCAAGGATCGTTGTGGATAGAATACTTACTGATTACTTATCATTAGAATGATCTCTTGTGTGTGTAGTGTGTTTAGACATAAGAAATTTTTTGGTTATCCTAACATTTATGCTTTAATTCTTATGTTCACTTATTATTTTGGAAGGAACATATGTTTTGGTCATTCTAGCTTCTTATGCCTTAATGCTTATATCTAATTTTGAAAAAACTAAGACACATGTCATATTCATATTTTCATGATTGCAATGTCAATGAGATTGTATAACATGCAGTGGATTTAATAAAAATCTCTATGATGATAACTATCTTATGGGTTCAATAACCAGTCCTGAGGATTGCATCTAGCATAAGATTACATTTTATACTCAAATTGCATTAGGGCATAATTGTAGTTACTTCTTTGCTTGTATCTTTCAACTTGAGAGGTAACTAAGTTCTTCAATGTATCACATTTTATCTTGAATGTACAAGTTTTGAATACCTTGGTTGATCTTTTGAAATTTGACAAAGCACCTGTAATGAGCAAAAAATGTGAAACCTACATGAGATGGTAGTATATATACATTTTGCATTACCATATCATTCATCTACACATCATCATATCATGTTATAAGCATACATTATATCTCATTAATCACATTTTCATAATAACATCCATCTCATCTATGCTACATATCCATATATCATATACATTTTCATTAATTAGCATCATCCAACTACACATCTCATCTACAAAAAATCATGAGAGAAATAAAGTGTGACACATGCAATGGTATTACACAAAATCTCATATGTATATGTATGTATGTATGTATGCATGTATTATGTATGTATGTATGAATGTATGTATGTATGTATGTATGTATGTATGCATGTATGTATGTATATATCAAATGGAGTTAGAATGTACATCAATACAAAAATGAGTGCTAATTGAGCACTATTAATCTCAAAAATGATACAAAAAGATGTTGATACATCACAAAATACATGATCATAACTAGATAGAAGAGAGTGAACTAATGGCATCCTTCTCCTTCATTCCTAGGTGGAGGAGGAGGAGGAGCTATGTCATCTCTAGCTGGTGGGTGTGCACCCTCTAATGCTCTGGCGTACTCTAAAAAATTTTGCACCTACTCTACTACCTTAGGGACTACACTGACATAAGTTGTATTATAATATTTTGCTCTCAATGTCTATGTTTGGGCCTCATCTTGATATTTCTTTAGATTCTCTCAAAGTTCTTTGATCTCTCAATCTTACTCTACTAAGCATGTATCATCTACTACCACCTAGATCTATAACTCTCTAAGCTACCATTATGCAATCCTCACTCACTCCCTCAATCTCCTCAGAGAATCCTATGTCTGTGCTAGGATATCTCTATCATGTGGCTCAGGTGTAGGTTGAGCCATCTCCTCATCCCCTCCTATGTACTCTACCTACTATTGAGGTTGGTCCTCCACTTTCAGTCTTTGGGCCTCACTTCTAATGGAACCCAAGGTTCCTATCTCTCCAAGTAGTCTCCTTTGTTTAGAATCACTCCTACTAGTACCTAGATCCACTCTCATTTGTCACAAAGGGATTGGAATCTATGTCATCCTTTACCAAGGACCCTACTTTTGTGACTACTCTTGTGCCTATTATGGGGCCTGGGCTAGTTGCACTAGTACTTCCATCCCCACTAGATCTATAAAGCTTGCAAAGGGGTGACTGAAAAAATACTCCCTATACTCAAGAGTCACCCCTCTATCTACTATAATTGGCATATGCTCCCACTAGGTTAGTGTAATACCATGTGACTCAATCATTGACCTCCTAGGGTCCAATCTCACTAACCACCCCTTCTTCACCTCCTTAGTGAAGAGAGCATATGTGTAGTACTCCTATGAAATATCCTTTGGCCAGTCATACTTTCTTGACATTTGTGTCAAAGAAAGCTTCTCAATAACCTAAATCAATTGACTGATCAATGGTTGAGAGGTAAAAATATATCTAAGTTGTGTTTGGTCATCATCCCATGCCTTTGTCTCTCACCAAGGCCTCCATACCACTACTATCAGATCATCTAACCATGCTTTCCATTGCTCGGTCTTATCCAGAGTAGTCTGGGTCATCTATCCTCTATATCAATAGATATATGGCTTGTGTGATTACCACTGGTCCTCACATATCAATATCATGATGGGAAGGTTCTCCCATGCCCATACCTATAGAACATATATCCTTTCTTTCATGCTCTTCTTCTCTCTATGCATGATCTCATGCATCTTATGGAATATATGGGCTAGCATGCACTGACCCCAACTAAAGTGTGATGGCTATTCCAGTATCTACTATAACATCTGACTCCATCTACACTCTAGGATATGTTGACCTCCATTGGTCATTAGATAACATTAAAGGTAAGTACCAAGCACCCCTTTTAATCTATGAGTAGGCCCATATACCTACACCAACTCCTCTAACGAAATAGTCATGCCCATGATGATCTCATCCAGGAATATGGCCCTTAGTACCAATGTCCCAGGTCATGGTTGTGTCGTACTCAATAAATGGCCTATGGAAGGGGATATATAGAATCCTATAGATATCCTCAAGTGTGATAGTCATCTCTCTAAGGGGAAAATGGAAAGTGTTCATCTCTGAGTGGAAATGCTCTACCAACATTATCAACAAACCATGATTCACTTACAAATTTGGTATATCACATAGATGAGAGAGACTAAGTGGATCAATATGTGTAAGCTCCACAACATATAGTTTCCTAATCAATGTCTTGATGATGGGGTGATGTGACTAAAATCCTACATCTGGAAATTCAACCTGCGAATGTGAAAACAACATTACACAATCAATATCTGACCTCAAAATAAATATGGCAATCATATACAACTGCAATTCAAACATTTTGAAAATATTCTATAAAAACCTATGATGATGCAAAATGGGACAAAAAAAATGTGATTCTACATATAAATAACCCCATAATGTTCAAAATATTGTGCCTCACAAGTATATTCTAGCACAAGGAAACTCTACACACCACATGAGAAATTACCCTCATGCAAGGAAACTTCACCAACATGCAAAATAACCTCAATTCTAAGGGTTTTTTTCACAATCCATGCGAATGTCTCCTGCGTGGAATCCTTAACACACACATGAAAAAGTGCTCTCATAGCACTTCTTCTCGTGAGGTTCTACAAAGGCTCACACAAGAAACTGAGTTCCCAGAAGAGGACCCTAATGGTAACAAAGTTAAAATAATCCTTTAAATATCAAAAAATCTACCAAAATGCATGAAATTTGAAATGACTAAGTGTTTTATTGATTACTCATTGAAGGTATGTAGTTGTTGGGAAGTTGTGTTGCCTAGATCACTTGAAATGGTGAAAGTGCATTGGGACCACCATTTTTGCCTCACAACTCCTTTTCCACAAAAGACAAATGATCAAATGAATTTAAAATGACTCTTTGGGCCCTTATATAGGTCTTGAACTCATTTTTAAAATTTCTCTAATAGACATGAAAATCACCCCTAGCTAATTGGACCAATCTGAACTCATTTTCGACATCAAAATAAAAATTTGACACACTTGAACAACTCAAAATTACATTAAAAAATTGGGACTGACATGATTGAAAGCTTGTGCGATCTATCTTTCTAATACTTTATGAATCTAAAAACATCATCATATCAATTTTTTCTCAAAATTTCCATCTTTTCCATCAAAAGTCAACCCTGGTCAAATTTGGTAAAACTTGGTCAACCAGACCTCAAAATCACTCTGAATTAACTCCAAATTTTCTTCATGATATTTAGATCTATTCTACATTTTCTGAATCTCTAATCACTTTAATATCTTCGAATCTATTTCTCTTCATCACTATTGTGGTGTGTTATCTTTCATTTTCACTCCCAACGCAATAGGATTATTACATCATTGAATCTTTCAAGTCTGGCTTCAAGTTAATCTGAATATAATGTCTTAATCACTAGGGGCATCTTTATTCCCTCTATTGGCATCATATGTTATCTAATCTTACTTATTGATCAAATGATCAAACTCATAATAATTCTAGTTAGATCTCAATGGATAGGTATCTAAGTGTTCTATCTAGACTCCTGAGGATTAAGCCTCATTTTGGGGATAATCCTACGATTCATGATTAGGTCTAATTATCTTTTTTATGGACTAGTATTTAGTTATTCTATCTAGACTTTGGAGGAAAAAGCTTTGTTCTAAAGATAATTCTAAGCTTTCTTTAAATCACTATTTAATGGACATGTATCAAGGCATTCTAACCCTAACTCTTGAGGATTAGGCCTCATTCTGAGCATAATCCTATAAATCATGATTAATCTTCTCATCTTTAATGGACATTTTTTGGGGCATTCTAACCCTGACTCTTGATGATTGAGTCTCATTCTAGGAATAATCTTATTGACTATCTTTACTCTATTAGACTAGTATCTAGGTGTTCTATCTAGACATCGAATAGTTAAGCTTCATTCTAGAGATAACCTTTAAATCTCATCAATTAGTTTCCATGTCATCAAATATAATAAATCAATCTTAGATTGTATTCTATAATTTAGACTTTCAATTTCTTTGAATCAATGTGTTGCTCGCATATTTATTCAATTGGCGCATTGGCATTCTGAACCAATTTCAGTGCATCAATCTTACAACATCTATTTCTTGATCAATTAGGTCCTATTGTACTAGGTATTTCTAGTTCTTATTATCTTTACTTGACCTAAGTGTTGAATGCAAAAAATCACTAATCTGTATTAATCACATACTTTATTTAATTCCTATATATTGATTGAAATTGGCTAAATACACATTAAAAAGAAATTAAATACATTTATTTAATTATATATATATATATATATCATAAGTGTTGAAACTAATTATTTACTTAATTAGAATATTAAATTATGATGTCATGATTGAATGGATCAATATTCTTTCCTAATTCATCTCATATGAAAAATGAATTAAATATACTAACTTAATCAAATATTCTCATCATAATTGTTGAAACTAATTATTTAATTAATTAGAATAATAATTATGAACACATATTTAAATGGATTAATGTTATCCCCTATTTCATCTCATTCAACTCCATCAAAAATGGATGACTCAATTTAACATTAAATGATCCCAACCCATTACATTTCAACTTATGCAAAAACTTTGACCTTTTGAAGGATGCCTATAGTTACCCACAATTGTCACCAAAGAGGTAGGATTCCTAAAGTTGTATGTGTAGTATAACCTGGGGTAGAGCTAGAGCTTAGGACACCTCCAATTGAACAACCTCAAAACCTCAACCAAATACTTTATGTCAATCTAAAACTTATTTGAGTAGTTCAGTAGAAGCTACCAGCCATAAGCCCTTAGCCAGAGAAACAAGATGTAGAGGGATAGGGTGATCATGAGAAATGATCAAATTGAGCTGCCACTTTATAGAACCATGGTTAATGGTGAGAGCACCTAGAGACATAAAAGATGAGATCAAGGATGTTTTTTCTTATACCATGAATTTCTATTAAACCACCTTCCCACCTCTTCCATTAAGAAGTCTTGGTATGGCTGTACCATCCTTGTAATGTGGAAATTTTGATTTAATGTAAATAATTGTTATTCTTGTGTTGTATATTTTTGTATTTTTTATGATTTGTCAACAATGTAAAGTTATTATTGTATTAAATTCTTGTTTATGGTCCCATTTTACCTTAGGGACATGCCTTGTTTTAATTAAGGGTTAACCATTGTGGCCACACTTGTATTTATTTTCCTTTAATTAGTTATTTTTATCTTTGGTTTTCAATTATTTATGAGACATTTTATTGTGAATAGTGTTGATAAGTGCGTTGTACTATGATTTATAGGATGACCATACCAAGAAGGATTCCTAATAAACCATGTGGGAAATTAGGACACCATAAAATTCTTTTGTTATAAGATATTGTTAGCTAACATTTTTTTCCCTTGATTTTAAATCATAAAGAGGAAAATTCTCTACTTAGTATTGCTTTGGAATACTATTAGGTGTAGCTACCATTTTGAAAAGATCTTCATTAATTCCTCTTTTGAGGGAAAACCTTCCCAATGAGTATTTTTTTAGAAAATACTAAAAAGTTTAAATAATCAATTCATAAAAATGAAAAGAATGCACAAGCTAAAAAAAATATTCTCATCTAACAAAAATAATCATCCACATGATTAATCATTAAAGATGAAAGCAACTTAAGATTTATATTTCTTCCCTCAAACTCTTTCAACCTCAAAACAAGATTTCAAACTATAATAAAATAATGCAAAGCTTTCACAAGCGATTTATCTCCACGAGAACACAAATCACTATAGAATAGACAACAATACTTATTTTAGAAAGGCTTTAACATATTGTAAGAATTTTCCTAAGGGAGTGCAACTTTATAGCCAATTTTCACCCAATCAACATTCAAGACATAATGGCAAGGTTAGATTTGGCTCTAGATGCTCCTAATTTCCACAGTACTCTAGATTTGGGCTATGGTGCTGAAGAAACAATGGTCTCGAATAGCTATGTGATGAGAAAATCTCCAAGCTCTGATACCATGTAAGAATTTGCCTAAGGGAAAAATTCACCTAGGAACTAAGAACTCAAACACAAGCACAACTATAGACCAAAAATGGATATGATCAATTAATCAGAGTATGTCCTAATAGATTTCTTTGTTCAGTATCTGATAAATGCACACACTAGGAGTGCTTGTATATAAAGGCCTCTCAAGAAGTACCTAGAATGTCTCTAGAAAGAACCAAGAGATAAGATAAGCATCATGACAACTAAGCACATGCCTTATCCATCATTCTAGATGAGTGGATAAGAATGAGAAGGTTGTAGACACCATGTGCTTAATTAGTGTGCTAACTCCTGTGTTGTAGACACCATGTGCATAAAAGAGGTGCAGGCTCTTATGTTGTCAACATGACAACTCACAAGTGTATGCATACTCCTTGGTGGCTAATAAATAAATAATAAAAAATATGTACTAACCTAAGTAAACTTAAGTAAGTGTAAATAGTAAATATGTACTAACCTAAGTAAACTTAAGTAAGTGTAAATAGTAAATATGTATTTACACCAACACCCCCCCTTAAGTGCAACTTGGGGGAATGCCCTTAAGCTTACAAAAACTAGGATGAAATGCAAGATGGGTCTTGGCTACCAGGCCATGTTAGGTACCCATGTACATAATGAAAATGCAATCTCTCATAAATTAGAGAAAGAAGGAAAATCTCATGGGAAAAACCCTCTCCCAAAAATAGAGATGAAAAGGGATGTATGAATGGATGGAGTAATCAAGACCCCCCCATTATGACATACATCAAGTATATACAAAAGAAAAAATGGAGAAGGACAAAACCCCCTAAGAGGAAAAAGTCCCCCCCAAAAAGGAGAAGGAGATGAGGTAGTCCCCCTCCCCTAAAGGTAGTGTGCCAACCAGTGAGAAATGCTCCAATGTAGAAGTTGATCCATGACCTTTGAATGATGTTCCTCCCCTTTGGAAGAAACAAATGCAAGGGTACAAATGAGATGTGTGCCCCTGTATGGAGAAGGAATCTCTAAGATGAACAGTGTCTCTGAAACCTGTTCAAGTGTCCCCATGTATATGTTGATGATGGCTTCCTCCAAAACTACTGAGAAAAAGTGTAGATCAAACAAGGAGTGATGTAGAACCTATTTCAAAAAACCAACAGTCTTCTCAAATGACAAAGAGACCTCCTGCAAATGTTGTACATAAGTATCCACAATCATGCCAACCTATGAAGATTGATCATGTAGAGAATGGACATGAGGGTTAGTGTAAGCCCTCGCAACAATTATAGAAGGATTGTCCTTAGCAAAGAGAAGTGATAGATCATCAAAGAAGTCTTCCAAATATACTATGTGTGACTCCAAGAAAAGAGCTGAAATGTCTAGCAAGAAGTCATCACCTGGAAGACAAAGTGTACCCTATAGTGTTGAAGTACATGAATCTATTACTATGGCAATGAATGAAGAATTCACCTCAAAAACAAGACAAATATCATCAACAGTGTCTCCCACATCTTCAATGTGAGAATCCATGAACACGCTTGCAAGGGCTAAAAGGAAGTTGTTGCATGAAGGTAGAGTAGGAACACATAAAGGGTCCTATTGAACTAAATCTAAAGCATTTGTGGTTGGAATAGGATCAAAAGGAGCAATAGGAGCTGGAGGTATGATCTCATCTGAAGAGGATGCAACAACAACTGGAGGTAAGATATCTTTTGGGAATGGAGGAATGTTTGGATCTCCATACTTCTCCCAAAGATACATCCAATAATCATGTAGCATCCATATCTTGGCAACTAGCTTATAATAAGAAGAAGAAGAGAGACTAGTAAGAATGATAATGAGTAGTCTACCAATAGGTGGCTATTCTTTAGTGTCATAGATCAATTCATTGCAACATAAATAAGGAAATACTTTCTTATGCTCTCTTCTAAGATGATCAAGGAGTCTATCACTCCATTTGTGATAGTTACTTTTTGTTAACTTGGGTCAAATGCCATGCTGACATGTGAAACAATACACTTCCATAAGATCAATCAATGAACCCTCAAAGAACAAGAATAATGAATCAAAGAACCCCCCCTAATGTATGATTTAGGCACTTGATAGCCACTTGCCAATTTAGGGCCTATTTTTGAAAGTAGTATTTTTGTCTCCAAAACCTATAATATGATTACATATCTAGAAAGTAGACAAAAAATATGCACTTTTTAAAAAAATGGAACCTAATTTGGAGTCCAGATGAGCCCGTACTAAGCATTTTAAGTGGCAAAAATTGGGATTTGTGAGTTGCAAAAAAATTCAAGAATAGAGATGTCAAACTTCCTACACCAATGTGTAGATCACAAAATCCTACCCCAAAACAAAAAAAAATTGCTACCAAAAAGGAGTCCATATGAGGGAGATATCACTGTTTGAAAATCACCTTTGCTATTATTATTTTTGAATCGTTGTCGCACCTCCAAAATCAAATGGCTCTAGATTTTTCCTCAGATGTTTAATTTAGATGAAACAAAATCTAATTTAGTAGTTTTTGGACCTTCTAAATGTGATACAAATATCATATTTGCACTAGTAAGCTTCAATCTTCACCTGCGAAAAATCTCTCCTATGGTCCTACGGCCAAAAAAATTTAGAAATTAATGAAAATCCAAAAAAAAATAGTAGAGATGCAAATGAAAAAAATGTAGATCTAAAAATTAAATATACAAATATGAAATGATCATACCAATGCTGCAAATCAGTCCTTTGGGTGCCAATTTGCAAAAAAAATTTGCCTCACAATTGACTTTGGCCTAGGGTAGGCAACTTTATAGCCAATTTTCACCCAATCAACATTCAAGATGTAATGGAAAGGTTAGATTTGGCTCTAGATGCTCCTAATTTCCATAGTACTCTAGATTTGGGTTGAGGTGTTGAAGCAACAATGGTCTCAAATGGCTATGTGATGAGAAAATCTCCAAGCTCTAATACCATGTAAGAATTTGCCTAAGGAAAAAATTCACCCAAGAACTAAGAACTCAAACACAAGTACAACTATAGACCAAAAATGGATATGATCAATTAATTAGAGTATGTCCTAATACATTGCTTTGTTCAGTATCTGATAAATGCACACACTAGGAGTGCTTGTATATAAAGGCCTCTTAGGAAGTACCTAGAATGTCTCTAGAAAGAACCAAGAGATAAGATAAGCATCATAACAACTAAGCACATGCCTTATCCATCATTCTAGATGAGTGGATAAGAATGATAAGGTTGTAGACACCATGTGCATAAAAGAGGTGTGGACTCCTATGTTGTCAAAATGACAACTCACAAGTCTATGCATACTCCTAGGTGGCTAATAAATAAATAATATGCATTAACCTAAGTAAATTAAGTGTAAATAGTAAATACATATTTGCACCAACACGTATAAAACTATAGAATTTTATATTACTTATCATAGAAGAAAATCCATTTAAAGTTCAAAGCATAGATACTTAATCAAAAATAGTTTTGGTTTCATATCTATCGAGAGTTGGCCCTTTTACAATAAAATTTCCTATTTTTAAAGAAATCCCACCTGAGTAGTTTCTCAACTTCCATGACTTGCTTTCACAAATATTTTATCCTTTCGAGCATACTACAACAATAATTAATTCTATTAAGAATTAATTATTTTACATTCTTTTTCAAATTTAACCCATTTCCCAAGAGCTTCTACTCATACAAACTTTCCCATAATTGTCTCATGTAAGAATAATAATTCATTATTTTTAAGGAATTAATTATTTCAAATTCCTTTTTTATATATTTATCTTGCCCCCTCCAATTTACCAATTTGATTGTTTTTATATTTCAATATTGATAATTAATTCTTGATAGAATTAGTTATATGAGAAATTAGTCTAACCCACCAATGGTTTAATATTTAATTACTTTGCATTTAACTTAAATGATATTTAATTCATTATATAATTAAATAATATAAATGCAAAATAATTTGTAAGTTTTAAAGGTTTCTAATCTCTCATGTTGTTGAGTTAAGAGGGGGGATACTTAGGGTTTTAAAACCCTAGGTAATAGTGGCTCGCTCTAGTAGCTAAATTCTATGCCAGGATGCAGAGAACTCTAGAATCTTTGTTTGCTTCCAATGTCTTCATATTGGGCCATTAAGTCATCCTCTAATGCATTCTCATTTTATTATTGCAGTTGAAAGACAAGCACCAATTTTTGTTCTATCTTTGGCACATATCTCGAGTAGTCAGATAAATTTTGATGATAAAACATGAGGATGATGGAATTTCCAAGTTTTTATATCTTGTTCATGTCTTTGAATTCCACAAAAAATTCATCATATTTTTATTCACAAGCATCTTTCAGACACTATTCTCTCGAGCTCCTCCTTTAGGAAATGAATCTGCAAATTGTACTATTGGACAATAATGAATTTGAAATTCATATTGGATCTATCATTGCATCAAATCAAGCTACTTAGACCATCTAATCCTTCACACAAGGGGTTTAAAAAAACACTTAGGAGATCCAAGCCTTTTAGAATCACTTTACAAGCCTTTTGATCCTTTATTAAGAGAGGAACATGCCACTTGTTGGAAATATCATAGGTGTGAGAATATGCCCATCTGCAACATAAAAAAACTTGCGAAAGCTTGTCCTTAATATTTTCTTCCAAATCTTTAGCATTGTGCCATACTAGGAGATGAGATGTCAAACCTAATCCTTGAAATTCCTAGACATTATATAAACCTTAATAAATGAAATTGATTCGATGTCTTCAATAGTTCCCCATCAAGATCAAGTACACCACCGACCATGATGATTGGAAAAGATTTTAAGACATTTTTCCCACTCAAGCCTAGTCTTCAAACAATAACTTTGACACTATCAACAAGCTCTTGAACAACATTATGTAAACTTTTTGTGTCACTTTATCAACTACTTCTACACATGTATTCTATATTCAAATGGAAAGTTGGACAAATAGATTGCTAACCATAGAATCATTTGGGTTCAACAAAAGTCATTTATTTATGATAGTATTGTCTATGCTTCACAATGCTAAAATTGGATACCATCCATCTCCATGGTCTAGTGAGAATCAATTACCTCAATATTATCACTCGATCAAGAAATACCTGATTCGTCAAATAGCATACCTTCCACTAAAATCTCAAGATTTTATTGGCATCTTCATACTACACATGATGACTCTAATGTTCCTAGACCCTCCTCCAAGTCCACAAAGAATATTCAAAGCTTCAATGATCGATGCAGCCTCATTTGTATTGGTTCATTGGAGCAAAAGCAGCTTTATGTTTAACTTCAAATATGTTTTCTAATAATGCTCCTTGGATATTCTACAACTTCTTAATTTTCTTATTTCTCTATCTTTGGGCAAAGGAGCAATTTTGAATACAGTAAATCCTTCAACTATCCTTCCTAGTCTAGAAATTGCCATCCTATGTGCATAATAAGAGTTCTTGTTGAGTTACATGTAACTTGTGCACAATCACATATTCTCTAGTTTAGTGTCATGCAAATTGATAGAGGCATTGTAGCTAGAGCATCTTTCACATTGAGCATTATTTCCTAGCAATCATAACTCAAAGTCTAAATAAACATCATTACTAGTATGTCCCACATGTGATCTGATTGTAGCTTTTGTAGATAAATTTCTAAAACCCAACCTTAATAGCATGCATCAACTTTCACCAATCATATTTTGGATTTTTTGACCTTCAAGAATAGACTAATTCAAATATTTTATACATTCTTTAGAATCCTCCAAACTTTCCATTGTTAAAAATGCAAAACCATGTGAGACTTGGTATGATGTTCAACTACCAAATGGCAATCAACAACCTTACATAGCTTCATGTATATTTTCTCCAAACTCTTTAAGAACTTGCATTCTTTAGAACTATCATCTTTTCTAGATGTATAGGTTTAAGTTGAGATAGTTAATGAAGACCAACCACTCCATTAATCTTTCTTTTATTTGCTCCATCATTATTATGAGTTACTAGAACCTTAAGATTTTTCATTGTGTGAAAAAAAATTGGAATGGAATATTCAATTATAGTGAAATATAAAACCAACACTTCTGTCTTAGGGAACTCTATTTTGGTCCCACCAATTGATTCTCTTCTAAAATATTGCATGTTTCAAGCACCGTGAGCACAACATTATTCACAAAAGCTTAGACCACAAGGTGTGTTTCAAAATTTGCTATCTGCATATTAGGGATGACTAGCTACAACATAGAACAACATTTGGATCTCCCATAATTACAGTGCTACTCACAATATTTCCTTGTCTGCTATAGATATTTGAATTAAAATCTACATATCAGAATCTGAACTTGAACTTGAATCTCAAGCTCAAACTATGCATCTAAACTTTCAAATTTTGAACTAAGCTTTTAAACTACATGCTAAGATTTAAAAATGAACCTTGAATCTAAACTTGGGACTAAACCTTGACTCACTAAATTTGCAAGTTGCACAAAGTCATAGAGGACTAAAGAATAGTCATAAAATTTTAAACATAACTTTATGACAAGGACCTCCAACCCTAAATATTTTTAAAATTTCCAACACCTCCAAATACAAATGTATATGTACATCATTATTTGCAAATCCATCTTCATAAAATATCTCATTCCCTAAAAAGAACTATTTTATTTGCACTAGTTTTTCTTTTGTGTGATCAATTTAGAATGTTACAATCCTAAGATTGTCAATCAAACCAATATTTCAAAGGCTACAAAATATTTGAGAAGGCTACCACAAATATTAATGTGAGTGAAGGATCCATAAACTTACCAATCACAAGTGTAATTGTAACTCCATGATATAACTCCATGATCTAGAAGGCCCACCAAAAATTTCTATGAAAGCCTTAACTATTCAAAATGAGATTGTGGAAAAGCTTCATGGCTTCCAGAAGTACAAATGGATCATTTTTTTAATATAAGAAATTTGAAACTGGCAACTTTGGAAGTGAAACTAGATGGGCATAAGGTGTCACCAATAAATTTGTAAGGGTCTTTATTTGTAGATATGGATTGACTCAAGGAAAGGGAAAGATTCAATATGATACAACTTTATTAAAGGGAAACAACAACAAAATAAAATAGGACACAAACTCAAGCCAAAATTGCAAAAAGGGGATGATTATTTACAATGGGGAGGGGAAAACCTAAAAACTAAATATGACCATTTATAGGCTGGAAAAAGTGTAAGCCTTTTTTAACCAACGCTTGATATAATGGAAGAATGTTTTGCACACAAGTGAGCAACATGGCCAATGCGATCTTTAACTCATAAATAGAAAATGAATGTAGAGGAGGGAAAATAAATATAGATTCAAGATTTTCTTCCACATTTTTCAAACTAATATTATATTTTAAAAATATAGATGAAATGTCAACTACTTTTTCCATACCTTGAGTCCTTTGATTTTTGGATTGCTCATGTGATTCTTCAATTGTAATTTTCTACACTGATCCTTCCAAAGGAAGAGAGAGGAAAATATCTACAAGGGTTTGAAAGATGTGTGAATCCTTTTCTTCTTCTTGATTGTCCCTTAATTCCTCTTCAAGAGCATTTTCTTGTTCATGTATCATTTCACCAATTTCTTTTACCTCAAACATTTTATCTTCCTTTTTCGGCTCTTTCACAAGATATTTTCTTCAGATGAGGATAGCACCATAAATAGATTTTAAAAATGCTACTTGCTTTGCCACATCCTCTGTGATTTCTTGGATTGGATTTTCTCTAAATGGAGGAATAAAAATAAAAATATTGACATCATCTTCATTTCTTGCAGGAATCCAATCCTTCAAGATTTTTGGATATCTTTGAAATACCTTCTGGTATTCATCTTCAATAGAGCTGCCAACCTCCATCCTTGGGGAGGTACCTCAGATATGATTTCCCCAATGGAGTCGCCAAAAAAACTATTAGGTAATAGTTTTTTCCCTTGATTTTAAACCATAAAGAGGGAAATTCGTGATAAAATAATAGATTGAATTCCCACAAAGGTGCAAGGAATTATCTGCTTAGTATTGCTTTGGACTACTATTAGGTGTAGCTACCATTTTGAAAAGATATTCATTAATTCCTCTTTTCAAGGAAAACCTTCACAATAAGTATTTTTCTAGAAAATAAAAATAAAATTTAAACAATCAATTCATAAGAATGAAGATAATGTGTAGGCTGAAAAGAAATTCTCATCTAACAACAATAATCATCCACATGATTAATCATTAAAGATAAAAGAAACTTAAGATTTATATTTCTTCCCTTGAATTCTTTTAACCTCAAAACAAGATATCAAACTATAATAAGATAATGCAAAGCTTTCACAAGAAATTTATCTCCATAAGAACACAAATCACTCAGAATAGACAACAATACCTATTATAGAAAGACTTTAACATATAAAACTGCAAAATTTTATATTACTTATCACAGAAGAAAATCCACTTAGATTTCAAAGCATAGATACTTAATCAAAAATAGTTTTGTTCTCATATCAACCGAGAGTTGACCCCTTTACAATAGAATTTCTTACATTTAAACAAATCCTACTCGAGCAGTTTCTCAACTACCATAACTCCCTTTCACAAATCTTTTATCCTTTCAGACATACTACAACAATGATTAATTCTATTAAGAATTAATTACTTTACATCTTTTTTTCAAATTTAACCCATTTCTTAAGAGCTTCTACCCATACAAACTTTCCCACAAATGTCTTATGTAAGAATAATAATTCATTCCTTTTAAGGAATTAATTATTTCAAATTCCTTTTTCTACATTTATCTTGCACCCTCAAATTTAACAATTTGTTTGTTTTTATATTTTAATATTGATAATTAATTCTTGATAGAATTAATTATATGAGAAATTAGACTGGCCCACCAATGGTTTAATATCTAATTACTTTGCATTTAAATTGGATGATATTTAATTCATTATAGAATTAAATAATATAAATGTAAAATAAATTATAAGTTTTAAAGGTTTCTAATCTCTCACATTGTTGAGTTAAGAGGGGGGATACGTAGGGTTTTAAAACCCTAGGTAATAGAAATGAAGCTATTAGATAAGGCCCCTGGAACACCACCCTTTCCTATATCATGAATACACTCATTCAACTACAAATACCATAGAAATATATTATCTTTTGACTTGTTACAGTGTGAATAGACACCACATTAAGGGTGTTAAAACTCATAAGAATATTTAATGGGCACTTGACAGTTAGATCTAGGTAAGGTAAAGAATTTTTTATTATTATAATGATAAATAAAATGGTTATATTGCAACCTAGTAGAAAGGATCAAAGGAAGACTAAATGCATAAGCTTGATCAAATGAAAGAGAAGAAGATTAAAGAATAGGAAGTAGAAGCTGAATGATGCCAATATTGGTCAAGTACCAGAAAGTATACTGAATAAAATAGTTTGACCAATTTATCCATTAATGGCCCAAACTTAATAGTTCCTTAAGTTAAATCATGCATACACATAAATTGCTTATGAATGTTATGGAACCTTAAAATTAAAGCCTCTAAAATCAAACCACTTATGCTATGTCAAGGAAAGTCCTATGTAAGAAGGCTATGTCCCAAGCTTCACATGACTTCTAGGAGGAAGTCAAAAGTAAGAGGGGGAAAATGTAAGGCCCCTTCCCTAGTACCCTAGTATAAATCTTAATAACATGAATATGAGTAGAGCCAGGAAGAGTAAGGAGATGAATATCATATTTTGGTCCCTTGTGTACAGAATGTGAATTATATAATGTTATCCATACACCTTATGATATAATTATGGTAAGAAGGTTTTAGGATTTAAGTATGTCAGGATTGACATTTTCCTTATCAAAAATGAATTATGAGATCTTATTTAGAACCCATATAGATTTTAGTTAATGCTAGGTTAAATACCCTATTTGTTGCATTAAGTTGATAAGTTAAGAACTTATGGAATAAAGGCTCAAGATCTCTTAGCCTAGAAACTATGCTAATGGACTCATATCATTTTATGATCTATTAGAATAATTTATTTAGATGGTGATTAAGGAATGGTGAATCAACACCCACCCTTGTGATAATTATAAATAATTATAGATAGAAATTGTTATCAAAACTAGGAAAGTGTCTACACAATAGAACCAATGTATGATTTGAGGCTATGTTGTTGATGAGGGTATATTATATTGACCAGTAAAATATAATGGTTTTATCCAATGATTAACTTTGAAACTAAGAAATTAGCCTGATTACCTAACATAATTGATACACCTTATAATGTGTTATCTCATAATGATAATAGGATATTGTTAGTAATCACACTATGTTTAATTGAATCAAAGGATACTAGTTGTGATGTTTACATTTTTGTGGATTTCACTAATGATATGTACTAGAACCTAATTCACATGCCTGATGATTTAATAGTTATGGATTCAATATTTTATTTCTATGATAGAAAATAGATTATGATGAAATTCATAATGCAAATTTAGTTATGTTAAGTAGGGATTAATGTTGATATGCAAATTTTAATATTTTAATGTTTCAAATGCTTCATATGAAAATGATTAGAAAGGAAAGTTAATTATGATAAGTGAGTATGAAGACAAATGTGAATTATGCAATATCAAATTATCATGTGCATGTGTACATGTGTTTTTATATGATTTTCATTGGACTACTAATGCTAAAGTTTAGTGTACAAGAAATATAACTATGTAATTTAATCAAGGAAACAAGGTCTAAACTTATGTGGAGATAGTATATCCAAGGTGAATCTTTGGAAGATTCAAAGCCTCATTGTGATGTGTTTATTTTGTAAATGTGAGTTGGCATGTGTGAAATAAATTTAAATTCATGAGTAAATTATGGATATGCCATTGTGATGTGTAATGTGTTTTAATGTATCACTTGACACTTGTAATTTCTCATGTGTTGATGACATATCACCTAGGGTTTTGATCATGAGGTCACTTAACCTTGAACTAATTGTCATTTAAAAGACTAAATAAACCCACTTGGTAGAATGGTAGGATGGGTCACCATCATGTCAATTTCGAAGTCAAAATTGATAAGGATTTTAGAGGGTAAAAATGTGGTCCCAAAGTGCCATTTTTGTGATAACAAGCCACCCATACGATAGTATAACATGTTAGGGGCCTAAATTTAACCATTTTAGTGCCTATCTAACTTATGGGACCCCTTAAACAATGCATTCTCCAACCAATTAGAAATTGGAATTATCCCATGATTCTACCCTCACTTTTCCACTTAGCCAAAGTAGCAATTCTAGTAGGGACAATGGTGTAAGACATAGTGACTTGATGTTTTTTCCAAAAGTGTGATAGCAAAAGATCCTTTTTAGGGGACTTGGACAAAATAGTGAGGCGTTCACCCACTCTCTAAGTTTAGAGACAATTAGGTTTTTGGAAGGAGGAAGACTATGGAGAAGGGATCTGTTCAACAACTTTCATTTGCCTTTAGCTTAGACCAAGGTTGGTACCCATACCATGACTTTTATTCCACTTGCTTCATGACATTGTTCTTGCTCATACTATGTTAGATTTAATGTATTATGTCAGGATGAGATTGTGCCATTGTTGTGATAATGGATTCTTTTGTAATTTTTCTTTGATTTTGTGTGTATGAATGTTAATGAGTGTGAAGGCTTCACTCACCCTTCAAAGGGAAGAGAAGCCTTGGGAAAGGGGGTTAGTTGGGCTCAATAATTAATTTGAGAAATTATCCTCTTGGAGAGAGTTTAGTTGATCATGGAGTATGGGTTTCATTAAAGTTATATGCCTTGTTTTTTGACATGGGAGGTAGAAGTGTATTGGTTTATTGAGGAGGATAAAATTAATAGGCTCAAAAGGGAATGATGCAATTGAAAATATGTATAGTTGTATGGATATGGCATTCTCCTCTTTGTAGATCCCACATTCACCCATGCCTCATAATTCCAATGGAGAGTCAATGGTGTTAATCTTTGAGAGGGAGTTAATATGTGTGGTAATGCTATGTTGTATGCATTGTTGGTGCTTGAGTGTAACCCATTTGAGCCTTGTTTCCCCTAGATTGGTGGGTGGAGATGGGAGGTGAGCCTCCATGGTTCTTGTGTTTTTAAAATATTTTAAGGTTTCTACTCAAAGGATTCATAAAAGAAAGCTTGGATTTCTCTAGGTAAAAGTACCATGGAAGAGAAGCTTGTCAATTGTGTATTACATTTGCAACGGACAAATCTCAATCTTGTTTTCTTGTTGTGATCTATGATTTCATATTGTCAATATAGGAATTTCTAGGTATAAAATTGTATCATTGTTTAGTGATGTGAATTTATAAGTAATCAATGAAGAGTTAAATATCATTGGTGATATAGTTGGTGTTTAGAAAGAAAATATTTCATATATTTAGTTCTTATACCAAATGTTCATAGGAATTATTAGTCTTTAGCTACATCATCTTCATTCTTGAATCATAGATAGAAAATCCATTCTAAGGTGATGAACATGTAAAGATTTCAATAATGAACTTAGTTCAAAGAGTAAGTTCTTTGGGTTTTCAACACATGAATAAATCTCATTGAAGTTATAATGGATCAAGTTCAATATAAGAGATGTAATTATCAAAGTGTAGAAAATAACTTGTATGAATAAATTATTAAGTTGCAAGTTTAAATTCCTATGTTTATAGTGAATTTAATAGTTTTATCATTTTTGACAAATTCCTTAAAATGTTGATAACAACATCAAATTAACTATTAGACTCAAAGGAAGCATGTCACAATATTTGAATAGAGAAAATTAATTATGGATCATAGCACCAAAGACAAAGAAACATGAGCAAACAAGTTTGGAAATGAATGTTAAACTCTCTGAAATTTGATTGAGAATTGAAAAGATGCCCCACTATCTAATATAGTCTAGTAAAATATTAAAATGGAATATTTGTTGGAATTTCCATAATGAGAAATTAGCAAACTAATAATAATAGGGTGCAATAAACAATAACATTATCAAGTTAAAAATAGAGAGAGAGACTACTTCCTAAGTATTCCTTGACTAAGACTTGTGTAAAAAGTCACACTCAAAAATAATATAGTACCATAAAACTTTTAAACTAATCCCACACTAACCCATGCCATAATTATAAGGAAAATGAAACTTTAAAATTAAAAAAAGCATTAAATAGGGCTTCCCTAGGAGTGAAGAACCTTATGTATGTTTGAAGAATGATTTGAAAGTGGGAGGGGGAAAGTGGACCCTACCACTCCCATCCCTCCCCATTGCCATGTAATCATGGGATGAGCCAAGCACCAAAGAACACTCTAACATTGGTTAAAGTTCCCCATCCCATTCCTCATCCAATGGCCAAGACCCTAGCCCCCTCATACCAAGCATGGGTAGGGTGCGACTCCACTTTCCCATCTACGCCACTACATCTCAAGGAAGATTGCACCCTTCACATGGGCCATGATAGGCTCAACTCATATGGAAAGGGATGAGCTTAGCACCCCTATCAATGGAGTGGACACCTCCAAACAATAATAGCTTCCCCCTATACTTCAACATTAGAGCCTCCCAATCAGACCTCATCCCTTGCTTCTCACATAAGCATGGAAGTAGTATAAGGAAAGAGTGGGTAGTGGAAGTGGGAATAGATTTATTTTTGGTAGGTGGCCCAAGGTTTAAATGGTGGGGTAGGAAGTAAAGGGGAGGGTTGATGGGAATTAATGATGAAAAAGCATAAGGACATGCAAGGATCCCTAAACAAAAAAAAGGATGGGTTAAAGGCAAGGAATGGTGTGAACCAATAAATTCACATGTTTTTAAGCCAATCATGGCCTTAGGGAGCTTTAAGGATGTTAAAAATGTAATGAATCCTAAAGGTCTTGTTAAGGACCTTAAGATCTTTAATGATGAAATAGGGATAGAAGGAAATATGCATTCAAATAAGTTTTGAGGAGTTTTACGAAGGTCTAGATTGGTTAAATTGGCCTTGAGGACCCAATAGACAAGTTTGTTGAAAGTTAAGTAGTTGTTTTGTTCAATAAATTGTAAGTTAGAGAATTCAAATGTTTGAATCCCAATGGTTAGTTCATTTTGGAGGGAAATTAGTTTTAAGGCATTTTCAGTATAATGAAGCATGGAAACTGATCCAAATTGGTTGGGATGGTTATTAGGGAGGTTATTAAGTCAAGTTGGAGGTATTGTACAAAGGACAACATTGGGAATCATTCATTGTACAGATTGTGCAAGAAAGATCAATAAAAACTCTATTTTGATGTAATTTTAAGTTTTTTCTATATATGTTTGTGATCAGAGGTTATTCTAAACTTGGGGACATTGTATTTTTTGTGACTCTATTCTAAATTATTTTAATTCCATTATTAATCTTTGGTTTTACAAGATAGTATTGATTGCCATTAGAAGTAGTGTTCTTTTGCTAGTTTTTGACAAGATATAAGGTGTGGATGATCATTCCATGAATGAACTTACTAATTCTCATGGACTGACTCATCCCTAACTTATACAATACTATTCTAACACTAACATGTGCAAATGCAAGTTTATTTGAAGGTGATCACCCAAGAAGGAAGTGTTAAGGGATAATGGAAAGGTAGGTATAGAGAAATAGTAGAGAATCTATTTGAAGGAGGGGTCAGTTTCATATTTTGAGGTGTCCAGATAAACCCTATCTAAGATGAATCCATCCTTGTTTGATCCCAAAAGTGTTGGGATAACACTTAATTAGAAAGCCCTAGTTTAAGAGGGTTTTGAGGAGCAATTTGGGGCTTTACTACTTGGAGGCATCCAAGGACCAAATTTATTGGAGATTTGGTGGTTTGAAGTCATAGGAAGGGAATTCTAAAAGTCATGTAGGAATAAAGTAAGTATCGCTTGTAGTTTCTTTGGAAAACCACCTTATTTCATGCTTTCTATTTGAGGGCATACTAAGGAATTTGGGTTTTTTTTGAAGCAACCTAGGATTGGGTTTGGACATGTTGTAGTATGGCCAAAAGGGTATCTAAAAAACTATAGAGTTAGGTTAGTACTCTGGAAAATTTGAGAGAAATCCAAGCTTCTATCTTGTTGGAGGCCTTATAGGGGCTGTTATAGATAATATTGAGAGGGGGGGTGAATTTTTACTCTCAATCCTTTTATCCACAACTAAATATTATTAGTTACTTTAACATGTGCATAAGAAAATAAACCAATAATGTTGAGCAATGTAAACAACTATACAAAAAGAGAGATCATAACACCATATTTTTGTTAACTAGGGAAACCCTAGCCAAGGAAAAACCCCGGTGGGGATGGAACCCACTAGATGATTCACTATATAAAGAATTTGGTTAAGGATATTGAACTTGTTAGGAGTCTATAAAGCATGTATAGTGCCTCGAGTCCCTATTAGGAGACTAGGCCTTGTTAGAATCCTCAACCCTGTTAGGATTTGCTTCAACCCTGTTAGGAGTTGGTGACCCATATACAAATAAGTGCAAGAAGAGCCCACTACCCTAACATGCAACTTTACAATAAGTTCTTTAAGAAATAAGTATACATACAATACTAACTTGTTTGTTGTACTTCACAAATCTTCTGATTGATGATTTTTCACACAAGAGCAACTATGCACATATCAAATTGCATCATATCTTTGCATAACACTGCTTTGCACCATATATCACAATGCCACATTCACTTGTTACTCTCATTTCACAAGATTATACCAACTTCGTAGTCACTGATTACTCATCATCATCATCATATTCCTTGTCCACCTAACTTTGCAAATGAAGTTCTTACTTATACAAAAAAAAATAGTAAATTCTTCCTTAGTCAACTCATATGACATCATCAGAGTCAATTGAACAAGAAATTATAACTCAAAACAATAAATCGAATTGTTAAACACATTTTGATGATATGCTCTGTTCTGTACTATGTCATTACTGCATTACTAATTCCTTCATAACTCAAACTTGGTTGACTGTACAGACATGTGCACTAGCATATGTCATCATTATGACATCATGCATCTCTGATCAACTACACAAGAGAATATTCCAAGGGAATTATCATCAAAATTGTCCTGCTACTATAACACTATCTGATACTTAAACAATTTTCTTATACAACTAAATGAGGCTAATCTGCAAAACAAATATGTTGTCATAAATGACAACCATAACTTACCTTATCTAATTGATTAGACATATTTCCAACAATCTCCCCCTTTGGCATTGATGGAAACATTTTGGGAAAATTGGCTAAGTCCTAAACATGCTGTCATGCCAATCAAAACAAATAGTCATACCATAAAACATTAAAAAACATTTGTATTCATGTTATGAAATATTACATCCCTTATAATTTCATATTACAACTTATTTATCCCCCTTACATATTATACACATTACAATTTCTTAAAATACAATTTTTCCATATATCTCCTCCTTTGACATCAATAACAAAGATATCAAAAGGATTGTCAAAATTTGGTAGTTGTATATCAAAACTTGGAAAAAAAATCCCTAAAATTGGTCTTCAACTAATCAAATTGTTTCTTCTAGTTGTCCTTCAATGCATCAAATACACTAATAAGTGCACATAAAGCATATGGTGCCATTTTTGCTATATTTGAGTCCATAGCCACAAACTTGTCATATGAAGATTTTGTAGAAAAACACTCTTGCAATTGGTTTTCCAGCAATGTTATCTAAGGGAATAAATGTACTCTCAAAAGTGTGAACCTCTTTAGAATTTTCTCCTTCTCTGCTTGTATTTCCCTTATATTATCATGAAGTAGCTGAATTGTATGCTCAATGGTGTCCACTTTCTGATCCTGCCTCAAAAAGTTGTCAGTGACTATGTGAAGCTCAATCACTTTATCCTCGATCTGATCATCATATACTTTTAGATAAATGTATGCTAAGTTACACTTAGCATATCCCTGTTTTCCTTCCTCTATGCACTACCTTAGTGCTTTAATACATATGTTCAAAGTTTCTATATCATTTCTCATGTTGATGCACATGGTGTTTAGAAGTTTACCATTGTGCTTAGTCTATGCTTGAATGGTAGCTACATTCATGAGTGTAGAAAACTCATCATCAAAAGCCTTGCACAAAATTGTTGCACACTGTTGAATATTAGCTGGGGTGTCAACAGGGCTTACTATCTTTTCCATCTTGTCCAAAACTATGGTCAAAGTCTTCTCAAGTGAGTTGACTAATTTCTTCTTTTCAAGAAGTTTTCTTAGAGAAGATATAAGGTTCTTCATCAGATTGAGTTGGAACTAGTACTACTGTTGTTTGGGTAGGAGGAGTGGAAGCTCCTACTACTACTATTCCTATCAAAGGCACACTTGAGATACCTATTTCAGTGCTTGTTTCCATATTATGTGTGACTTTTCTAGTAGTCTCTTGATCCTCTTCTTTATCAGCGCTACTATAATTCATGATATTGCCAACAATGTTGGCACCAAAGTCCTTGAATGGATCCTCTGATTTGTCAACAGTCACTTTTGTGTTGTCTGTTTGCATAGAGTCACTACCAATAGTGATTTGTGGAGGAGAGCTTGGTATAGCTACTGGTTCAATACTGTAAGAAGGGCTATAAGTTGTAGGACTATCCTCCTTTGTCTGTGCACTCTCCTTGGGTGTTTAGCTGGCTTCTACTAACTGTGTACTTACTTCAAGCTTCTTGCTTGCCTCTTCTACATGCACACTTATTCTAGGTATCTATGCACTATTTTTAGGTATTTGCATACTTTCTCTAGGCATCTCGCTTACCTTCTTATTCTACACACTATCCTTAGGCATAGTGGACATGAAAGAAACTATAGCCTCCAGAGTTTCTTTATTGACTTCCTCATAATTTCCTCCCATAATAAGAATGGATTTTTCTTATTCCTTAGTAATGGCATTATACCTTTCAAATTTTCTTTTATGTCTTCTTCACTATTTATAGTGCATAACTTTCTCACCATGTTTATTCTTATCTGTTTATCCTCTTCTATAACTCTGGTCTTCCTATTTAGCAATCTATTGTACAAATCTTTAGGTATTTGCCCTTTTATAGTATCAAACATCTTATCTTTCAAAATCATGTTTCTAACTACATCATTTTATAGCTGGCTCCTATCAATGTTATTATACAAGTCATAGTATTTATTTAACTATACAAATTTGTTATCATTAATAATTTACATGTTAGTTTTTCTACCTTTGGCTTCCATGCTTTACGTCCTACTAATGTCTTGGCTTCCTAATTAGTTGCTTGAACTAGTTTTGATGGGGACACAACCCAACAACCAAAATAGACACAATAGAAAGGGGAAATTATATTAACTGATAAAATAAGTTGGTACAAACAGTGCAGAGAAAATAAACTCAAAACATGCCCTGCGGGCTTACAATAGCATAAATCTGGAGAATATTTCTCCTTTTAGCACCTCCTCTCAAGCTCCAATCCGAACTACCTTTTACAATGCCAAAAATCTCCTTAAATAGACCCTGGAGGGTTAAGGACTAGGAGTACATTCTAGAAAGTGCTAGTAGGCATCCACCGACAAAATAGAAGGTTCTGGAAGCTACGTTAGAAGTCGGTACAATTCTAGAAGAATCCAGAAACGGTAGCCAAACTTTTGGGAGGCATAACTTTTGAACCGTAACTCTGATTGACGAACCATTTACATTTTCAAAAAGCTCTCGAAGCGCTCTATAGCCCTATGGACAGCTTTGCTCATCCCCCATTTTTTGACCCTTTTTGAGGTCATTTAATGCCCCAAACCTGACTTTGAAGCATTCTTAGGGGGTCTCCAAAACCCAAAAAATTGCAATAACTTCCAAACCGTGGGGCCTTTTGACCTGATTCTTTTTCTGGAATGCTCTAAATCTTGATTACATTCATCTGGCCAAGTCACACCTTCTAGGTCACCAAAATGATGGTCAAATTGCATGCTCCTATTTTTTCAAGATTTTTAAATGCACTGATAGTTGAACTATGAGAGTTGGAACCTTTATTTGAGCCAAATGGGTATCCAAAAATGCAAAGACATAAAATAGAAACTAAGTCTAAGTACATTTTTTTGGGTGACACAGGATTGCCCTTATACCTCTGGATGCTCCTGCATCAAGTTTTTCACTAGTCTCTTCCTTAGACTCAGATGAGCTAATCTGTAGAGTTTTCCTTCTTTTTCTTGGAGCATTGATGGTCTTCTTTACTCTCCTTTTAGGAGAGGTTTTTATCCTTGTGATTTTTCTTGATGTTGATGTTTCCTCCATCTTCACTAGTTTTCTTGGAGGTTGCCATTGCACAATTGTTGCATAAGGCATAGGAGTATGTGCACTTGTTTATGCAACTATGACCTCTTCAGTAGGTCCTGTTACTAAATGGGTGTAGGGCTTAATAGCTCAATTTGGCCACTGTCCTTCATTTCCATAACTATTCCCTTTACCTCATCAAATTCTTTCCTTGTCATTCCAAATTCTTTCAAGATAGAATCAATAACTTTCTCTACCTGTTTCTTGGAATCCTTCATGACTTGACTAGTTTTCACTTCTTTCATTTTCTCTAAATATGTTCCCCATCTAGGATAGTTAGAATTAACTTCAAAATGAAGGATTATCTGTGCACACCCTTCAATTAGATCCTCACTCATCTCATATAGCATAGGTTCAATAAATTTCACCCAAGGAACTACTACCTCCATGCATGCAAAATTTGTCTCAACCATGAAACATAACTCATTCTTATATTTTTCCACTAGTGCTAGAGGTATTCTATACCTTTTGTTCATTTCTATTTGGAAATATTTCATGATCCTATCCAAGTCATTGTCTCTAATTGCTTTAGGTCTTGACCTATAAGCTTGAGTGATAGCACACTCATTTTCATTCCAAACTATGATACTAAGAAACTTCTTGATAGCATAGAAGAATATGTGTGTCAGAAGGGATTCATACCTGAATACTGCACTTCGTGACTTCTTGATTCTTGAGATATTATCCAACAATTGTGTCCTGACAATATCACACATGTTCACTTCTTCACCTCTTACTACCAGGTAAGTTGTACGAAGAAATTCTATAGGGATTAAATCTATTCTTGATCCATGATTATACTTGTAACCCAGAATCTTGCGAATAAGCCTCACTCTATCATCTTGGATTAAGTTGAATTTCATGTTCCTTACATCAAAATATGTGGAGATTTGCTTCAACAAGTTTGTGCACATTTATAATGTTTACTAGATTGCTGCCCTGATTGCTCAATCCTATGACCTTGTGAATTAGGTCATTGTCAATGCTAATGATAGAATCTCCCAACCATAGAAGATCATCATGTACTCTGCTAAGGATTATTCTTGTCCAATTGTTATTATTATTATAGATATCTATGTTTAGATGTCAATGATAAATCATCATTGCACATCTTCTCCAAATCCTTGTAAATCTCTAAATCACCTATACTTTCAATCTTGCAGTGAATATAACCTCTGATATCCTCCACATGAAGAACATTTTTTGGAACTCATGAAAATACTCCAATGGGGTCATCGAGCAAAGAAACAAATGGGTGTTTCTTGAAATTATATCTAGGCCCGTTGCTTGCACTATAAACTTCTTACTTTTCCATTCTTGAAGGATTATACTAAACAATTTAGAAAAATACCTCAGTTTTGCATTCTAGGGTTTTTGGTGACTTTGCATGCTTGCAAGGCTCTTTAATTCTCCCAATCTTGCTTCAATCTCACATACAAAGTTTGCACAAGTAAATGATGTATGCAAGTCAATTTGCATCCTTTAAAAATTTCACAATCTATATTGTGCAATAAATGCATACCTGCCACTAGTTCAGTATACCATCTCTGTGCAATAGAGAGTTTGATCCTTTTATATATCCTCATCCTGATCATATTAGGAAATGCACACTTTACAGTAGACTTTTCTCAATGTCTACTACCTACTATTAACTTTGCAACCCTTAATATTTCCTCTAGCATCATTTATCAACAACTAATACTCTATTCCACTGAGAATGCTCAATTCTGGTGAGAGGAGTCACAGATAATAAGTGACTTCATTATCATGTTAGGTGCATTTTCTATAGTTGTATCAGAGCTTTTGGTTCCTTTGCCTTCACAAATGATTCCTTCAATTCATTTGGCTATTCTATTACTTCATTTCTTCTATAGTTATAATTCCTATTTAGATCTCTTTAGTCCATTCTACAAAACCTCGTTGTGTGTCCAAAGTTGTTACATAACTGACATATAGGTACATCTCTTTTCTGTTCATTTAGTTTTTCATCAGGTGTTCTGCAATTCCTTGCAAAATGTCCATGATTATTGCATCTGTAGAAAATAATATATCTTCTTTCTCCACTTTCATTATTATGAGATCTTCTTCTGGTTCATGCATGGTTAGTATTCCTATGCATCCTACTATTTGCATTATCATTATCAAATTTAGGTTTCTTACAATCTACTGTATAATGACCATATCCATGACAATTATGACAATAACATTTAGAAATAGATTTAAAATACTTACCTTCACTATTAACTTCAATGTCCTTAGGTTCATCATACCAAGCAAAAGATTCCTTTCTTTTGTTATCCATATCTTGATTAGCTTCTTTGACTATCTCAGAGTGAACAACATTCACTTTATCTTTAGATGTATCATCTGTCTTGCTTAGGTCCTTATTGACTTTAGGAGTAACAGATTCTCTTGTTTCAACAAATTTCTTGGTAGATTTCCCAAGAAAGAATCCAAGTCTAGTTTTTTCATAACTAGGTCTTTGTGCACATAATTGTTCTTCAATTTTATCACTGTTGGTATATAATTTCTCAAGTTGTTGCTTAGTTTGTACCAACTCTCCTTTCATAATGGTTTTTTATTTCTCTAATTCTTCATGTTCTAACTTAATAGAGTCTAGTTTTGATGTTACCTTGCTTAATTGGGATCTCAGATCTGCATTTTTAGCTTTTATTTTAGAGTCAATCTTTCCTCCATTTCTCTTAAGACTCAGCATAAGTTCAACTATCTTTAATTCATGTTTTAGGATCTCATTTTCCTTCTTTAGATCTTTAATATCATTATCATTGGTATGATTAGTAGATCCTTTCTACTTTAGGTCATCTATCTTGTCCTTAATTCACCAATGTAGGCTTTAGCACCCTTTTATCTATCTTTGAGGTCATCTCTTTCATTAGTAAGAAGATCAATCTGATCAAGTGCTTCTTCAAATTTTTCTTCAGTTCTTCTATATCCATAGGGATCTTATTTAAGTTTTTCAGCCTCTTCTAACTAACTAAGCTCTGATATCAATTTTTAGAAATAGATAATACTGACTGGGGGGGGTGAATTAGTGTTTTCAATCCTTTTATCCACAACTAAATATTATTAGTTACTTTAACATGTGCATAAGAAAATAAACTAATAATTTTGAGCAATATAAACAACCATACACAAAGAGAGATCATAAATTTATATTTTGTTAACTAGGGAAACCCTGGCCAAGGAAAAACCCCAGTGGGGATGGAACCCACTAGATGATTCACTATATAAAGAATTTGTTTAAGGATATTGACCTTGTTAGGAGTTGGTGAACCATATACAAATTTGTGCAAGAAGAGCCCATTTCCCTAACATGCAACTTCACAATAAGGTCTTCAAGAAATAAGTATACATGCAATACTGACTTGTTTGTTGTACTTTACAAATCTTCTAATTGATTATTCTTCATAAAAGAGAAATTGTGCACATATCAAAATGCATCATATCTTCGAAGGCATAACAATCCTTCACATCATACATCACAATGTTGCATTCACTTGTTACTCTCATTTCACAAGATCATATCAACTTTGCAATCACTGATTACTCATCATCATCATCATATTCCTTGTCCACCTAACTTCACAAATGAAGTTTTTACTTATATAAAAACTTTTGGTAAATTCTTCCTTAGTCAACTCATATGACATCATCAGAGTCAGTTCAACAAGAAATTATAACTCAAAACAATAAATTGAATTGTTAAACACATTATGCTAATATGCTCTATTTTGTACTATGTCATTACTGCATTACTAATTCCTTCATAACTCAAACTTGGTTCATTGTATGGACATGCACACTGGTATACATCATCATTATGACATCATGTATCTCTAGTCAACTATGCAAGATAATATTACAAGGGAATATTATGTTATCATCAAAACTATATTGCTGCTATAACACTGTCTGATACTTAGACAATTTTTTTCTACAACTGAATGAGCCTAATCTACAAAACAAATATGTTTCCATAAATGACAACCATAACTTACCTTAACTAATTGATTAGATATATTGCCAACAAGGGAAACTAGGAGTAGAAGGTAGTTTGAAGGGATTTAGGTATTAATGCTTGAGGACCAAAAATGCATTGAAACTTTGTAAATCCACCTTTTTTTGGCCTAGGTCACCCATCCTAATCATTTGGGAAGTTTTGGAGTTGTTTGAGTACTATTTTTCCTTATAGAGGGTTTGGAGAAGGATAGTTAACCTTCACAAATTGGTAAGTTTACCATGGGTTAATCATCCACTATCCTTAGCTCTGCATCAAGTGGCATCAAAGCATCGTAAGAATCCTTTGGAAGTTGGGGAAGTGGTCTTAAGAAAATTGATAGTTTGGATCCTTAGTTACCCCTTAGAATTGAAGTATCCTTTGAGGAGAAGCACTTGAGTTGATCCAATTTGTCAAGGAGATTAGGAACTATGTCTAAAGGGTAAAGAGATTTACCCACAAGGATGAAAAATGTGGAGGTGGCAACGATACTCAAAGACTAGTTGGCAGATAACAAGAAGTTGAAGGTAGCATTACAACAAAGAGAGGAGAGACATGAGAAGGATAACACATTGAAAAATATGATGGAGAGAATCTTAGCATTAGAAAAAAGTGATAAAGGTAGAAGATAGGATGAGGAAGCAAAAATTGAAGAAGAAGAGGAAGAAGTACCCCAAGAGGAAGAACAATTAGATTTGGATAGATAGGTTTGTAAAAGTTATAAAGAGTGGAGATACAAGGGCAAGAGAATATTTTCCTATGTATGGAGGAAAGAAGGATGATGAGGAATTAATAGATTGGTTTAGTGCCATGGAGAATTTCTTTGAATGTGAGGATGTTGAAGAGGGACAAAAATTGAAGATAGAAAAGTCAAATTTGAAGGGACACACTCTACTATGCTATGATTGTATTGAAGAAAAAAGATGGAAGAATAGGAAGCCAAAAATCACATCCTGGTACACTATGATGGATAAGATGAAGGAAAAATTTATGCCTAATGATTATAGGGTGTATTTATGCAAGAAGTTGTAGGGTCTTAATAAAAATGACATGGATGTACATAAGTGCACTAAGGAGTTTCATAAATTGGACATAAGGGTAAGTCATGATGAAGATGTTGAACAAAAGATTTCAAGGTACATGAGGGGACTTAGGTTCATATCCAAGATGAACTTAGTGTTGCTACCCCTAGATCAATTGAAGAATATTACAAATTGGTCATCAAGGCTAAGGAAAAGATCAAAAGAAGGTAAGAGAGACAAAGTAACACAAGAGGAGGTTCATCAATGAGAGGAAAAGGTGGTAGAGGTTCTATTGATTTTCAAAACAATAGTGATAAAGACAAGGATAAATCATACACATCAAAGACAAGAGTAGGCTATAAAGGAGGATATAGGGGAGGAAGACATGGTAGAAGAGATGATGGAGTGTTCGAAGTGAGATGCTTTTCCTATAATCAATTGGGTCATCAGTCATATAGGTGTCCTAAATGGACTAAAGACAAGGGCAAAAATAAGAGTCACTTTGACCCAAGAGGAACCAAAAGAAAAGGAGGAATCTAGGAACATTTTGGTTTTACCTAAAGAGAGAGAATGTTTGCTAATGGGAAGAGGAAAACTACACAATCCAAGCATCTTCAGATCGAATTGTTTGATACAAGGTAAAGTATATAAATTCATTATAGACTCAGGAGCAAGTTATAATGTAGTGCCTCGTGAAGTTGTTAGGAAGTTGAATCTAAAAAAATTTCCACAACCTCAGCCATATTATGCAACCTAGGTGAACATGAATCAGAATATGCTTGTTAGTGATCAATTCATGATTAAGTTCTTAGTTTAAAATTACAAGGACAAGGTCCATTATGGTTTCTCAAGTAAGTACTTGGTCCATCATGAAGGTAGGAGATATAAGTTATAACCCTTGTCAAAAGAGAAATAAGAACCAATTATCATGTGTTTTGGGAAGGAAATAAATGTGTAGGTATAGTATGATACTGGATGGTACAGTAGTAAGGGAGTATAGTCACTGAGTAGTCAGAACAATCCTAAAGGGAGAGAGTTTTGGATACGACCTTTATGCAAGTTGGGGTAGTTAAATGTCCTATAATGGAGTCACCACTTATAAATAAAGAAGAAATTGGTTGGGATGGTTGTTAGGGAGTTTATTAAGTCAAGTTGGAGGCATTGTATGGA
The DNA here is from genome assembly GCA_028749045.1 of Cupressus sempervirens. Lineage (NCBI taxonomy): Eukaryota > Viridiplantae > Streptophyta > Pinopsida > Cupressales > Cupressaceae > Cupressus > Cupressus sempervirens. The sequence goes on along the minus strand of CM053787.1, from coordinate 509,579,326 downwards.
GGTTAGTATCAAGAATCATTTGTTGTATGAACTATGCAAGAAAGATCAATAAAAACTCCATTTTAATGCAATTTTAAGTTTTATCTATATAGTTTTATGATCAGAGGATGTTCCAACCTTGGAAGACATTTCATTTGTGTGGATCCATTCTAAATTCATCAAAGTCCATTGTCAATCTCTGGTTTTTAAAAAATAGTGTTGATTGTCATTGGAAGTAGTGCTCTTTTTGCTAGTTTTTGACAAGATCTAATGTTTGGATGATCATTCCATGAATCACCTTATTAATTCTCAAGGAATAACTTTTCCTTGACTTTTACAATACTATTATGACACTTATATGCATAGATGAGAATATGTTTGAAGGTGATCACCCAAGAAGGAAGTATTTAGGGATAATGGAAAGGTAGGTATGGAGCAACAGTAGAGAATATGTTTGAAGGAGGGTAAGTTTTATTTTTTGAGGTGTCTAGATACACCCTATACAAGGTGAATCCACCCTTGTTTGACCCCAAAAGTTTTGGGATAGCACCTAATTAGAAAGCCCTAGTTTAAGAGGGTTTTAAGGAGTAGTTTGGGGCTCTACTACTTGGAGGCATCCAAGGACCAAATTAATTAGAGATTTGGTGGTTTTAAGTTGTTTAAAGGTACTATTGGAAGTATTGTATGAATAAAAGTAAGTATTTATTGTAGTTTCTTTGGAAAGTTACCCTAATTCATGCTTGATGTTTGCGGACAGACTAAGGAATTTGGGTTTTGTCTGAAACAACCTAGGCTTGGCTTTGGACATGTTGTAGTATGGCTAAAATTGTATCTAAAAATCTATATATTTATGCTAGTACTTTGGAAAAGTTGAGATAAATCCAAGCTTCTATCTAGTTGGATGCTTAATAGAGGCAACTAGGCCTAGAGGGTAGTTTTAAGGGATTTAGGTATTAGAAAATTCTTGAGAACCAAAAATGCATTAAAACCTTTTAAATCAACCTTTTTTTTTCCTAGATCACCCATCCTAATAATTTGGGAAGTCTTGGAGTTGTTTGAGTACTATTTTGCCTTATAGAGTGTTTGGAGAAGGTTAGTTAACCTTCACAAATTGGTAAGTTTACCACATGCTAATCATTCACCACCCTTACCTCTACATTAACAAAGATAGTTAGTAATAAGGTTAGTAGTTAGGAAGTAAGTTAAATTAGAGGTTAGAAATAGTTTAGGGTTAGATTAGTAGTATTAGTGGATAGTAAGGTATTGATTAGTTAGTGAATAGTAAAACTTAGTAGTGATTAATATTAATTAGTTAGTAATTAATATTAATAAATTGGTTCATTAGTAGTTAGCATAGATTATTAGTTAGTGAATATTCACTATCATGTATTAGAAGTGAGTTAATATAGTATGGTTAGAGGAATCTAATGGTTAGAAAGTCAATTGTACAAATATAGTAATAAATTATTTAGTAAATATTCACTTGTGGGTTGGTAAGTATAAAAAGGAAAAGAATATAATGTTTTGTGAATGGATATAGTTAATCTATAAGAACTATGATAGCATATAAATGATAGGTTGTGGATTAACTGGTAATTGGTAGTGAGTGATATTTCAGTTGGAGATCGGTAGGGTAATTGTTTACTTATCTAATAATTATATATTACTCTTTTCATTAATGTTTAAGATAAGTACAACTCAATTTACTATGTATGTTAATAGTAATTAATATTTAGATGTAATATTTAAGGATCAAAGAAGGAAACTAATGTACATATATACATATGTTATTATTAGTGAATTAATTGTCCTTCGAGAAAAAGTGTGCAAATCTAACCCTAAATACCCAGTGAAAGGACAAATCAACACCAACAATTGGATAAGTTATCATAGGATTGATAACCTTCCTTTGAGTTTTATCAGGTATAGCTCCCCGTATAAGATGTTCAATGAATTGATTATGAATGATTTTAACTAGAAAGCACAAAAGGACATCAAGCATCTATCCATAAATATAGCCTAGATGTGAGAACCTAAACAACTACAAGAAAAGAAATGGTAAATAATACAAAGCCCATCCACCCCGACAAGTTACAAAGGATGAAGTTAAGAAAAACATTATCCATCTTCTAAAAAGGTGCAAAACCAAAGCTATGGAGATGTAACAACATGTTTTAGAGAAAACTAAAGTGACACAAAGATCATGATTAGTGGAAAGTAGATTGCTCAAATTCTAAGTTTTTGACATACAATTAACTTTCAAGTCTCCCTCCTCTAAAAGCATAAAGATGCATTTACTATCACAATCACCATTAATGAAATCTAAAGTTTTTCTTTGCATTTCAAACAAAACACAACTCTCCTACTTTCTAACACACACAGTTTAGAAAGAAAGAAAGGAAACCCTAGCTTTGCTCCCCATAAACTTCACAAGAAAATGGATTCATTTTTAAAATAATCTAGAGAAATTTCCCTCTATGCTATAACACCACATCTGTAGTACTAGAGAAGAAAGAACTGGAACCCCTTGCACATTTGCTAAGACATATTTATTTTTCCCTATTGTCAGTGATTGTTCAGTTTTGGTAACTAGTTCTTGAGTTTACCTTTCTTTAAACTTATTTGTTCTTGTGTCCCAATAACCTTTTCCGTTCTTAGACAACTTTCTTTATTCCAAGATTGATATTTATAATGTTTTTATTTTACATTATAAATGCAACTTTATAATGGGAAAATGTGTCATTAAGGTTTAATAATGGGCCATAGTGGTGAGATTATTCTTTTCTAAATAAATATGAATCTGCCCAGACATTATATAATTTAGAATATATGCTTCTTTGGACAATTGGCTTCACACCTGTCATTGATATTTTTAGAGGGCATCTATAACTATTCCATCATACTTTGAATCAAATTAGGATTTCTAGCATCAACTCATGGGTATCCTAGGATGTAGCATTAATTTGATGAGAAATTTATCACATTAGGGTAAAATGAAACAATGGTTCCAATTCCAACTTTTCCACTAACCTCCTTCCTCATGGCATACTTGTGATGGTTTCAACTCAAGAGTATATCCAATGCACTCCATCAAAGCATTAGACAATTCCACAGGTTTCATAAACTTAGTAGTAGCAACAGTTGTTTAGTTGTATCTGGATATGTCTTCTTTGCACCCACAACAAAATTTAGGCCACTCTGATGAGCACTCTTTTTCATGGGTGTGTTGGCAGTTTTTGCTTGTAGCAAGGAAAATTTTATGCACATTAGTTTCATGTTGCACTTGCCTCCGATCTACTTTACTCAACACAGATTTGATAGCATCATAGTAAATAATGACTCATATGATGAGAGTATCTGGTTATGTACTAATGTCGTGGGTTTTTGAGCTTGACTACTATACTTTAACATTGCTCGCCAAATTTATTATTCCTTAATCCTTCCCAAGTCACATGTATCATAACAAGAAAATTGGTATCACACATATCGGGATTGATTCATCCCAAAATGATGTTCCGTTCATGCAATCTTGTAATTGGGTGTATAAGGAGCAAATGAGCATTGGTCAACTTTAGATACTCATTTCTTGACACAAATGCCACAACTAATGTGTAACTTCTCCATACAAATGAGCCATATAGGTATAGAGTGGAGAATTATTTATGACTGTATTGAATGAATGCTTGAGTTTGCATCACAGGTTTTGCACCTCATTAAACCGTTAGCATGGACTGCCTATGCATGAGAAAATGTTGTGTGTTTTTAAAACACTCAATTGCTACCCTTGTCACATTTCCAAATCTCAAGCACAAGATTTGCATTAATAACTTTTGATACCTTCCCTGCTAAATATTACATGAGAGAAGACTCTCCATCTATGATTACATTACACTCATATCCTTTATTATAACCATATGATACATAACCTATTATGCCAATGCCAATGGTATGGAGTTTCATTTGGCTGAGTCTGATTGAATCATTACCTCATTATACTAATGAACTCTCTACATTCCTTGCTCATAATCAAGGTGCTTGACATTATCATGCATCTTTAGGCTGATACTTCATCTCTCACAACTATGACTATTATGTCAATGCCTTTTATTAGCATGCCTGAATAGGAATATTATCATTCCAAAATTCAACCATTCTTGTCTTGATGCACTAAAGCTATGTATTGGTTTGCGGTTTTAATGCAATATTTTTCCATTTATTATGGAGATCTTTCTTCCTACAAGTTCTATAGTACAGAACAGGGCTTGAGTGATGGTTGGTTTTCTACATGATGTGAGGAATTAGTCTTCTTGATGAGGATAGAGCTAGAATGAATGTGGGTCTCAGGAGAAGTTTTACACTTTGGCTTTCTTTGGTGACTGCCATCAATTTTTAAAACAATACAATTCTTTTCTATTCTTTGCTTATTGCTTCAATATAAATAACATTGTGCTTGCCAAAGACTGACCATCCTGTCCATATAGCTCTACTGTATTGAAGATGTTTTTTTATTTAAAATGTGTTTTTTTGGGATTGAATGGAGTCCTTTTGACTTTGAATTTTTTTGCCACTAAAAATGGATGATTTTACTGACTGGAACATACCTTCCCCAATTGCCATTATGCATCGAGGATTTCAAAAGAATAGCTTGGACATAGATTCTTTGACATGAGTTGAGTCTTTGGAACTCTGCATTATTATGAAGAATCTCCTTGTTGTTAGTTACAATAAGGCATTGAGGGATCTAGTTTCTTAAAGGCCCAGCTTTTGGAAACATGAATCTTGTGGAGTTAAATAAGATTTGTGAATATTGAACACTAATGCAACCAAGAACTTTGAATTGCATCAAAGCATCAAAACTAAACTCAAACCCAATGTTCTCGTAGAACAAACTATGAATCTAAACTTTTCTAACTATGAGATGCCTATTTGAACCATGTTAGTTGAACCTATGAATCCCTTGTTCCTAAATTCCAAATATCTAAAATTATGAATTTGAATCTACTGATGTTGAGTCTTCAAACTTTAAGCATATGAACTCACTGAGGTTACCAAACACCCAAACTGAGTTCTGAATCTATGAAACTTCTTGTGAAGTGATTTAAACCTGAATTAAATGATCCCCACACCACTTCTCTTAGTCATTGGACTTGACAATTTGATCTTGAACTTTGACTCTAAATCTCCATGTTGAACCAATGAACCATCGAACTACTTCGAACCAATGAAACCAAGCCACTAAATCATACATGTGAACCTCTCAGAATAGACCATCAAACTTGCATGTGCACATTAAACTATTTTGAGCCACTTTGAACTACTTTTAACTTTAGTTAGAAATGGTTCAAAACTTTGTAGTTGAAGCTTTAAATTTGTGTCCATATTGAGTACTAACAAGGGCTCCAACTGACGGACTATTTTTGATGTAAAAATAGAGAACTCCAACAATCTCTGGCAAAGATGAGTGCCTTAACCATTGGGCCAATAGAGTTAGAAAGAAAAGAAGATTGGGAGCTTCTTGCAGAGAGGGTGGAGAGGAGCAAGGCAAAATCAAGAAACCAAAACCAACAACAAACACCTAAACTACCAGCAAGTATGAGGCTTGCACATTATTCAAACTACCACTATGCACAACAAAAACTTATTTAGAATATTTACAAAGGTAGGAATAGATCCTAACATAAAGACCAAAAGAATGAAGAACTTAAGTGAATCCATTCACCAATTGAGAGAAATAAGAGCCTTTCTGAACCAGCAAAGAGTACCTCAATGGAACAGATCCAAACCATTGCTTAATGATGACTCTTTTAATACCAAACTTCAAACTGATCACGTACATACATATGCTGATCCAAAAATCTTTTCTAAATAGCCACAATTCATCATAGTACTCTCCTTCACCTAAGAATTGATCTCTCACATGGGCAGGATTTGATTCCACCTCAAGCTGAAAAACATGAAATGAAAAAGCCTCACCAAAAGATGATGTGCAATCCTCAAAAATATTGTCATGCAGATTCAATTTATGTGCATGGTCATGATCAATTTGCAGCCATAATGATGCCTCCTTCAACATAGGATCAACCCTCAGATATATGTTTTCTTCATTTCTTTCAAGGAACCATCTATCATCAAACATGCCATAAATTCTATTCTTTCCTTTTTCCAAGATGTCATCAGACATTTTAGTATTTCTCCCACAATCCAAATCAGCAACACTATGCATAGATGGATGAAAAGGAAAATTTTCAATAAATACTTTATTCTAAATTTGATTTGAAAAAATACCTAAGCCATCATTGAAGAAATAACCTAGCTTGAATGATGACAAGAATGTGTCTGTGATTTCTTTCTCTTTATTAAGAATTGCATTCTCCAACACATCATCTAAGTCACCGCTAAATTGAAAGTTAGCTTCATATTTCTTTGTCTCAACAAGAAATTCAGTAGAGGTGTCTTCATCCAAATGCATCTTTGCCTCATCTCCATGAAGAATTGAATCAACATCAAAAGGGCTAGTTTGAGAGAGATCTTCCAGCTGAATATATAACAAAAATTTGCCAATGATTTCTTCTTGTTGATCAAGTAATGCTTCAGCTAGACAGTTTACAAACTAAGTGCTAATTTCAGTATCTTCATAATGAGAGAGGGGCTTTTCTTCATGTACTTTCAACTTGTCATAGTTACATATTTCATCATCGAACAGAACAAGTCTTTGCATGAGTTAATCACAGGTTTTTAGGTATAAAGGATCATCTTCATTTTCCATAAAAATAGGAAGTTCATTTTCAGGCTGCATATTATTTTGAATCCTTTCATGAAGAAGATTTTTAAAAGAAAGATAATCAACATCAAAGGTGAAAGATTGAAAGTGTGGAGGCAAGTTGTCTACTTTCTCAATAATAGGGACTTCTGAAATGGGAAGACTATCAATATTCTTGAAATTGAAACTTTCAAGACATGAGGAAAAAGATTTGAATGCACCTCCATTAAAATCAGCATTATCTACAAGGTCTACTGCTGCAATATCTTCAGAATGGAAAGATTCAAGAATAAGATCTTTTTCTATATTCTCATTCAAAGAACCAATACCCTCACAATCTTTTGTAACATTTAAAGATTTATTTTCAGACAAACCAAGAAAGTATTTCAATAGAATCTTTAGGCAAAGAACAATCACCATGACCTTCTACTGTACAAATTTTTGCATGAAATGAAGAAAGATCTTGAGACAAGGTTTCGCCATTATTGCTTACCCTTTCTCTATTGTTGGCACATATGTTTTCATTTGTTGAAACTGGATGAACATGAGGTTGGAGTAACTCTGGCTATACATCTTGGTCAGTCATGACAAGGAGATTGAGATACATAGGTGAAACTAAAATAATGGGAGGTTCATGATCATCTTCCTTTAAATGCTCCTTTAACCTATCCGCTTCCTCTTCAAGATTTTGCAGGTGTTTTAGCTTATGAAACCATCCACAGAGGCCTTTCCATTGTAGCCAAGATCTTGCATCATCTTCAAAGATTATGTTTTTCTGGATATTTTTGGAAATACTCTCTCTAAATCTATCCACAAAATCACATAACACTTTATCTTCAATTTGACAAAGCTCTAGGAGAGAAGGGTCTGGCCTTGGTTTTCTCATGACTTCCATATCTAGCATGGTCTTCATATAGAGTTACCAATCTGTTACACACAAAGATAATTATAAAACTAAGGAGGAAAATTTTAGGCACTTAAATCTTTGCTTCGATTCCCCATTGGAGTCGCCAAAAATTTGTTAGTGAATAGATTGTCCTTTGAGAAAATGTGTGCAAATATGACCCTAAATGCCCAAGTGAAAGGACAAATCAGCACCAACAGTTGGATAGGTTATCATAGGATTGATAACCTTCCTCTAAATTTTATCGGGTACAGCTCCCTGTATGAGATGTTCAATGAATTGATTATGAATTTTTTTAACTAGAAAGCACAAAAGGACATCAAGCATCTATCTGTAAATACAACCTAGCTGCGAGAACCTAAACAACTACAAGAAAAGAAATGGTAAATGATATAAAGCCCATCCACCCTGACAAGTTACAAAGAATGAAGTTAAGAAACACATTATCCATCTTTTGAAAAGGTGTAGAAAAAAAGCTATGGAGATGTAACAACATATTTTAAAGAAAACTAAAGTGACATAAAGATCACAATTAATGGAAAGTAGATTGCTCAAACTCTAAGTTTTGACATAAAATTAACTTTCAAGTCTCCCTCCTCTAAAAGCATAAAGATGCATTTGCTATTACAATCACCATTAATGAAATCTAAAGTTTTTCTCTATATTTCAAACAAAATACAACTCTCTTGCTTTCTAACACACACAGTTTAGAAAGAAAGAAAGGAAATCATAGCTCTGCTCCCCATAAACTTCAGAAGAAAATGGATTCATTTTTAAAATAATTTGGAGAAATTTCCCTCTATGCTATAGCACCAAGTCTGCAATGCTAGAGAGGAAAGATCTAGAACCCCTTGCACATTTGCTAAGACATATTTATTTTTCCCTATTGTCAATGACTATTCAATTTTGGTAACTGATTCTTGAGTTTACCTTTCTTTAAACTTATTTTTTCTTGTGTCCCAATAACCTTTTCCCTTCCCGAACAACTTTCTTTATTCAAAGATTGATATTTATGATGTTTTTATTTTACATTATAAATGCAACTTTATAATGGTAAAATGTATCATTAAGGTTTAATAATGGACCATAATGGTGAGATTATTCTTTTTTGAATAGATATGCATACGTCTAGACATTATATAATATGGAATATATGCTTCTTTGGATAGCTAGTGTCACACCTATCATTGATATTTTTAGAGGACATCTATAACTATTACATCATACTTTGAATCAAATTAGGATTTCTAGCATCAACTCGTGGGTATCCTGGGATGTAGTGGTAATTCGATGGGGAATATATCACATTAGGGTAAAATGAAACAACAATTCCAATTCCAACTTTTCCACTAGCCTCCTTCCTCATGGCATACTTGTGATGGTTTCAACTCAAGAGTATATCTGATGTGCTCCATCAAAGCATTAGACAATTCCACAGATTTTATAAACTTAATAGTAGCAATAGTTGTTCAGTTGTATCTGGATATGTCTTCTTTGCACCCACAACAAAACTTAGGACACTCCAATGAGCACTCTTTTTCATGGGTGTGCTGGCAATTTTTGCTTGTAACAAGGAAAAGTTTGTGCACATCAGTTTCATGTTGCACTTGCCTCTGATCTACTTTACTCAACATAGATTTGATAGCATCATTAGTAAATAATGACTCATATGATGAGAATATCTGGTTATGTAATAATGCCACAGGTTTATGAGCTTGACTACTATACTTTGATATTACTCGCCAAATTTCTTATTCCTTAATCCTTCCCAAGTCAGATGTATCATAACAAGAAAATTGGTATCAGACATATTAGGATTGATTCGTGCCAAAATGATGTTCCATTCATGCAATCTTGTAATTGGGTGTATAAGTAGCTGATGAGCATTGGTCAACTTTAGATACTCATTTCCTGACACAAATACCACAACTAATGTGTAACTTCTCCATACAAATGAGCTATATAGGTATATAGTGGAGAATTAGTCATGACTATATTGAATGAATGCTCAATTTTGCATCGAGGGCTTTGCACCTCATTAAACTATTAGCATGGACTACCTGTGCATGACAGAATGTTGTGTGTTTTTAAAAAACCAATTCCTACCCTTGTCGCATTTCCAAATCTAAAGCACAATATTTGCATTAATAACTTTTGATACCTTCCCCACTGAATATTACATGAGAGAAGATGGCTTTATCTGAAATCTCCATTTGTGACTACATTGCACTTGTTCCTTTATTATAACCATATGACACATAATCTGTTGTGCCAATGCCAATGGTATGGAGTTTCATTTGGTTGATTCTGATTGAATCATTAGAACTCACGACCTCATTATACTAATGAACTCTCTACATTCCTTGCTCATAATTGGGGTGCTCGACATTATCATGCATCTTTAGGCTGATACTTCACCTGTCATGGCTATGATTGTTATGTTAATGCCTTTTATTAGCATGGTCGAATAGGAATATTATCATTCCAACATTCAACCAGTCTTGGCCTAATACATTGAAGTTGTGTACTAGTCTACAGTTTTAATGCAATGTTTTTCCATTTATTATGGAGAGCTTTATTCCCTATAGGTTCTATAGTGTGGAACAAGGCTTGGATGAGGGTTGGTTTTTTGCATGATGTGAGGAATTGGTCTTCTTGATGAGGATGGAGCTAGAATGAATGTGGGTCTAAGAAGAAGTTTTACACTTTGGCTTTCTTTGGTGACTACCATCAGTTTTTTAAACAATACAATTATTTTTTCTATTCTTTGTTGGTTGCTTCAACGTAAATAACATTGTGCTTGCCAGAGACCGACCATCCTATCCATATAGCTCTATTGTATTGAAGATGTTTTTAATTTAAAATGTGTTGCTTTGGCATTGAATGGAGTCCTTCTAACTTTGAATTTGTTTTCCCACTAAAAATGGATGATTTTATTGACTAGAAAATACCTTCCCCAATTACCATTATGCATTGGGGATTTCAAAAGAATAGCTTGGGCATAGATTCTTTGACATGAGCTGAGTCTTTGGAACTTTGCATTGTTATGAACAATCTCCATTTTGTCAATTATAATAAGGCATTGAGGGATCTGGTTGCTTAAAGGCCCAGCTTCTAGAAACATGAATCTTGTGGAGTTAATTAAGATTTTTGAATATTGAGCACTAATTCAACGAAGAACTTTTAATTGCATCAAAGCATCGAAACTAAACTCAAACCCAATGTTCCTGCAGAACAAACTATGAGTCTGAAATTTTCTAACTGTGAGATGCCTATTTGAACTATGTTAGTTGAACCTATGAATTCCTTGTTCCTAAATTCCAAATATCTAAAATTATAAATTTGAATCTAATGATGTTGAGTCTTCAAACTCTAAGCATATGAACTCACTGAGGTTACCAAACACCCAAACTGTGTTCTGAATCTATGAAACTTCTTGTGAAGTGATCTGAACCTAAATTAAATGATCCCTACACCACTGCTTTGAGTCATTGGATTTGACAATTTCAGCCTAAACTTTGACTTTGAATCTACATGTTGAACCAATGAACCATTGAACTACTTTGAACCAATGAAAACAAGCCACTGAATCATACATGTGAACCTCTCAGAATAGACCATCAAACCTGCATGAGCACATTGAACTATTTTGAACCACTTTGAACTACTTCAAACTTCAATTTGAAGTGGTTCAAAACTCTACACTTGAAGCTTTAAAGTCATGTCCATATCAGGTACTAACATTTATATAATACAAAGAGATGAAGGTAATGATGTATGAACTATCCATTTAATACATTTCAATTCTGAAACTATGTTTAGAAAGATAATAAGTGATACCTAAGGCCAAATTGGAATTGTTAATGCAACATGATACTTTAGTATATCACTCTATAGTAAATCAATCGATTTCCTTCAACTAATGGAAGAATTAGGTAACAACACACCTTACCTAATGAATACAACTATGACATGAAGACCTTGAGCAGATAGGTCTTGAATACATAATTAATCAATCATTTAGTAGCAACATGTTTATGTCACTGTGTGTTTCCCTGAGATTATCTTTCAAAAAAAAAATGGTTGTTGTATTTTCTCTATAAATTTTGGGCATGACACTAAACCATACACTCAGTTTAATCTTGACTATTGATTGGATCCAAGATTCTATAAAAGAGACCCCTAGCCTCTCATTTAGGAGAATGTAAGTGAAGCTTATCAAATTGCTAGTGGATTGATTACTCAAGAATCTTGCATTCAAATTCTTATTGCTTTTACATTCTCATCTTTTAGATTACAATGCACTCATTTAGCTTAATTTTCTTAACATTGTTCTTAGATTAGTTTGAAAATCATCTAGATTAATCCATATTTTTGCATACAAAAATAGCAAAAAGATAAATTAATATTGAATTTTCATTCATTCAAATCCTTTGTACTAGCTTGGTCTAGTTACTAAACTCTCAACTCTGAGAGTGTATGGTAAAACCTTGTCTAGTTAGAAGGAAACAAATCACTTTGTGCAGACATGCCGAATGAATAATCCAATATTCATTCTAGGATGTTACTAACAAACAATGATCATGTTAAAGTGTGTGGTTGAATTAGAGGCCCATATTTAACACTCACACTAAGGAATGTGAGATTGTGGGATGTCTTCAAGGGAATGGGTGACCCCCTAAGCAAGTGGATAAAAAGTGTTTTGGCTACTAAGACATGGTGTTTAGTTTGGGCACTTTATAAAACAAGTGGATGATAAACTTTCGTAGAAGGTCTCCTAGCCTAGAGAGTTGGGGTTTGATTTACCACAAGAATACTAGAGGAGAGATATCACCCAACACTATAATTGATAGGGCATTAACCAAATCAAATCTATTATAGCGGCTAGAGTGTAGACCTAGCATTGGCTCATTACCACTTCAAGATTGACCCTGGGACCCCCATGTGGGGGTCTTGGTTCCAAGACAAGCCTCTCTAAAAAAAATTTTATGGATTTCTCATATGCCCAAGATCCATGGAGGTGAGGGGAGGAGATATTTCCATGCAAATTTTTGGGATATAAACAATGTAGAGACACCAATATGAATAGAAAGTTCATTTTAAAGCACTAAGCCCAAGTATTTCCCAATCAAAAAAAATCACACAAATAGTTTTGACAAACACACGAGGTTTTTATCAAATGTCCCACACCAAACACATTACTAGTTTTAAAAAAATTAGTCTTCTCCCAATGAATTCCACATGCTACAAATAGATCATTAGTAATACCAAAAACCTCTATTCAAAGTCTTGAAACCAAAATGAGACCCTAAATGGGTAAAAGCACAAACCTGTATCACCCTTTTGTAAAGAAAAATGCTTTAAAAAGTATAATTATTTACCTTCAATGACAAAAAATTGGTATTATTATTTTGAATTTGAAGTAAACTAATGAAATGTGTAGAAATGGATGAAGTTTAGGATTATAATTTTTAATAATTTTTTGGAATAAGAATTGATATATTTTCCTAATTTTTATAGATATTTTTTTAGCTACTAAAAATTAGGGGTCTAGTTCCCACCACAAAACTATATGGAAATAAACTTATTTCCCTTTGATCTTAGACTATATTATAGATAACATATATAGCTAGAACAATCAAAAATAAAAATAGGCTTTAGACCTATATTTTCTCTTTTACAATGATTCAAATGTCAATTCATCTAAAATTGATAGTTTTCATGTCCCACCACATTTTTCTAAACAAATCTATTCTAACTAGGAGAAATATTATACATTCTAGAAGAGGACTTTCTCCTCTAGATCACCATATAATTTTTATATTTTTTGATATGATTTAATATTCATCTTTTTTCTCAAAACCAACATTTTTTATAGTGTTAAAATACGTACTAGTAGAATTTTTTACTAACAATATACTATATGTAATTAAAACACTATAAACTCTATGTGAGAATATTCTTGACTTTGAGCTCTATAAAATGGAGTTTATATGTTATTAAAAATTTTCATAAAAAATAGTAAGATTTATTAAAACTCCACTTTTTTGAAATAATATTCTTTCTTTAGTAATTGGATACAAAATAGTATAAAACATGAATTTAATAGACATTTCCAATTGGAAAAGTGTGAGACCATATATAATTTAGCTATAATTAATTTATATAGATCATATATTTGAACAAAATTGAATTTTAGATAGAAATACACAAATTTAGTCATTCTAATACATCAACCTAAAAGGTGACACAACTTTGTACTTTTACCCAAATGCATATTTAGACTTAAAATTGATGTTTTGTTAACCAAATATGCAATGATAGTACCAACTATATAGGGGAGGGCCAAAAACCTATCAAAAGACTCCCAAGTGTTCCCTTATAGAAAAATTATGCCATTGGTGCACGTGGAGCTTAGAAGGGTGTAGTTGGTTACTTGGGTGTTGGAAAATTGAACACTAGGTAGCTAGACTAGGCTCTAAACAAGCATACATTAACCTATACATGCAAAGGTAGGGGTCACTTCCCAGGTGTTCCCTTGGTGTACTTGGGGCCCATATGTGCATAGTTGGGAGCTAGATGGGCGCAGTTGGGGTCCTGAGGACTAAAGATGGTTATAAAGAGTCAGAATGAAATCTACAATAGGTAGAACTCAAACTAAGGTTACCAAGTGTCCTGAGATAGTAATTTTTTCCCCTCTTTTGGATTAAAATGAACAACAAAGTCTTATAGACTTAATTAGGAGGTCAATCAAATGTCTTAGATCTCACCTATCCTAATTAGGAGGTCAAGTAACAAGTTCGTGTTCATTTTTTATGCATTTTAGCTCTTTGTCTTAGGTGTGCACTTAGTACTATTAGTGCACACTTATGTGCCTTAGCAAGCTATATTAGGTGCTTAGGACCCAAAACTTTCTTTGTCTGTAGCTCTAATATGACCAAATGCACCTAAATGATCAAGTGTACACTTATTGGCCCCAAGTACACCATGGGTGTAGTTGGTACTATCTCAGGACACTTGGTAACCTTAGTTTGAGTTCTACCTATTTTAGATGTCATTTTGACTCTTTATAACCATGTTTAGTCCTCAGGACCCCAACTACACCCATCTAGCTCCCAACTATGCACATATGGGCCCCAAGTACACCAAGGGAACACTTGGGAAGTGACCCCTACCTTTGCATGTATAGGTTAATGTATGCTTGTTCATAGCCTAGTCTAGCTACCTAGTGTTCAATTTTCCAACACCCAAGTAACCAACTGCACCGTTCTAAGTCCTCAGTGCACTAATGGCATAATTGTTCTATAAAGGAACACTTGGGAGTCTTTTGATAGGTTTTTGGCCCTCCCCCATATAGTTGGTACTATCATTGCATATTTTGTTCACAAAAGGTCAATTTTGAGTCTAAATATGCATTTGGGTAAAAGTACAAAGTTGTGTCACCTTTTAGGTTGACGTATAAGAATGACTAAATTTGAATATTTCTATCTAAAATTAAATTTTTTAAGCACAAACAAAGAAAACGCCAATTAGTAAGCATGTTTCACATCATGTTCACCAATTGCAAGACTAGAAAATAGATGGAATAGCATACTATGAGAAACCACAAACTAAATTAACATATGATAACTATTCTAATATACCATGAAAACCATTGTAAAATAAAGAGATTAAAAATAATCAAAACCCCCTTCCAAATGTAGTTTCCATGTTCTCCTTTCTTCATGATTTTGTTATAGCTTTAATTTCCTATAGTATACCTACAATATAAAGCAAAATAAAATGACAAAATATTGTGATGAATGATGGAGAGAATAGTAGGAGAGTGGTTAAGAGGCAAAGGACTACAAAATTGCTCAATTTATAGCCAAAATACAAGAAGTTAGACATGAATGAGAAGATGGACATTTGTCATTTTCAAGAGTGCAATTTGGCACAATATTCCTTGGAGTTTCTATGACAAATATGACATAATATTCCATATGTAAGATCCTATTACACATATGAGTCAACATGACAAAAAGTAGAAGAGAATCTATGAAAGGCTTATGACACATCATAGCCATGTGTAGATAAGAATCTATGACAAGTTTTGCTTATTAAAGTCATGTGTAAGAAAGAATATAGGCCAAATATGACCCATATTAGCCATGTGTGGAAAGAATATATGTCAAATATAATACATATTTATCCAATATAATATTGAAAACCTTGATGAGAAGGCTCCAATCATTGCTCACCTAGTACAAATTGTGGAAAAGGTCAATGGTACAAACATTGATTCAAATGAGAAGCTAATGTAATGGACATCAAGAAAGTTTGAAAAAAAAGTGATCGAGAAAGTCTCTACTAAAATTACAATTAGAAAAGTCCATCTATCAAACCTTGTAATCAATATAGAAGAAGTTGTCAAGAACATTTATTCTTGGTGTAAAAGTCTATGTGATGTTACATTCTTTACAAAAGAAAATCAAGAGCTTATAGATAGACAAAAAAAAGATTTAAAGTCAACAAGGCATTCTTTGAACATGGATACAAGTTCAAGTTCATTTCATTTTGATAGATTATTATTCACCCAAGTTAGGTTAGCCAAGTTGATGGCTAATGATGGAAGAATGAGGGCTAAGCTCATTTCTACACAAATAAGGTTGACACCTTACTTAGAGATCATGCCAAAAGAACTTTAATCAAAAAGGGAAGTAGTCAAAAAAAATCTAAATCTTTCAACTAATGAGAGTTTGGTAGATTTAGCTACTATGCTAGAAACAAAGATTCAAGTTTTGGAATCTATAAGGATGAGTTGGGATCATGCATTGGCAATGATATTACAAATTCATAAATAATTCTTGGATAAGTATGGCATCATCATTCTATCACTCCAACAACCATAAATGTCAAAAAGAAGGGGGAAATGATATGTATAACTAAAAGATATGCACAAGGAGTCATAAGAATTCTTTGATCATACAATGTAATGTATGTAATTTTGAAATTTTAGTTTTGGGAGTCAAAGGAAGTCATGTATACATTGAACATGTTGTATGTAATAAAATCTTTTGAAGACCAAGTCATAGTCAAGGGGAATACTTTTATTTTATGAAATATATTGTTCTGATCATGAGAAAGTGTTTTTGCCACTAATGTCAAGGGGGATTAGTGTTGATCCTAAGATATATATTATATTAGTGTCAAAGACATAGTCATTCATTAGGTAGAGTTTTCTAGCCATCACTGCAATTGAGCCATTCCTCTAAGTCTAAACTATGTATGGAAGACTTGTATGTAATTCAATTAAAGTCAAGCAGTTGCTATTTTGTATCAAGTCTATGCTAACCAAGCACTCCAACGCATGTCAAGTCACAAAGAAGATAATGTATGCCAAGCATATCAAAGTTGAGTCACATTATATGACTTGAGCATATAGAGGTCAAGTGATAACATGAACACTATACATGATCGAGCATCATACTGTTCATAGCCATAGTAAACCATTTTTTATAAATTTGTTTGGAATAGGAAAAACATTGAGGTAAACCATTTTAGCTGAATTAAATGCATGTTTAAATAATTGAGGAGTCACCCATGGAGATGATTACACATTTTTTTATGGATCCTTAATCCCGATACAAAATTATTAGCTAATCAAAAAAATGGAAGGATTAAGTGGCAAAAGTGAAGGATTTGGATCATTGATTTTGATCTGGAAACTTCTACATATGGTTATCAAAGGAGGATCCAAATCCTATTTTTAAAGTGTGGTTGAAAGAAGTTACAAGCTTGGATGTTATAAGAAAAGTGTGAAGGAAAAACTAGGCAGAGAAACAAAGTAGAGTCATAAAGGGCAGAATGCAAATTTGAGATTAGATCAGAGGTTGTAAAGATGAGATCTATTACCGGCATTTGAAATGCAAACTAAAGGATTGGGTACTGATACATTCTAGCAAGTGTTTCAATGTAAAAGTATTCACATAGTAGTCCTAATAGACCTTTGTAAATCTCCAAATAGAGTGTTTACTTGGTTGTAAGTTTAAATCGTTTAATCAAGATAGACTAAACAAGCCTTGTAAGCTCTTAACATGGAAGACCCCTCAAAGGGTAGATCATCAAAAGTAATCAAAATTGTAGAACTTTATTGCTGCAGTAGTGAAGATTTATGGGTATCATCCCCACCCCAATTTTACCTTCACCTTGGAGGGTTTCTAGGTAACCAAAACCTTTTTCATATGAGTTGATCATTTTTTTAGATGTTTCATGGATATGATAAGTTGTTTTGACTAATATATCATTGTGGTGGATTTTTTCTGATTTATGATATTGTTGTGAGAAGAATTAAAGGTGAAGCAATTAGATTTGATATTTGTTTCAAATGTTAAAAGTTTTATAGATCTTGATTCACCCCACCACCACTCGTACCCCTCCAATAGACTTCCAACACCCATCAAGGATCTTGGAGGAACCTAGTTAAGAATAACAAAGTTTATTGCAAAAAAAAATATTGTGCATTCCCTTTTGCATAATATTTACATAAGGTTAAGCAATAAAATTTTTCACTTACATATATATAAATAGATGCCTATATATACATATAGTAAATTTAACAATTTCCAATTTTATGTGTGTGTGTATTGTGTCCTTTGTCTTTTCTTTTTTCTTTTTATTTCTTTTGTTTATTTTACCCTTGTACATGGATATAGAGTTAACTCTTGAGATCCTTTGTTTGAGCTTACATCATTGAACTTAGTTTTGTCTCATCTCTTTGCAATTTATCCATGATCATTTCTCTCTCAACATTCTTTCTTTATGTGATCTCTTCCTTTACCATGAGTATGAGTGTTTCTCATACTCCTACTAAAGTGGAGGCTAAATACGTCGTCCTAAAAATGTAGCACCTAGCTTGTGCTCATTTTGAGACCATTGTGTGCCTATTTATTGTGTTTCCTATAGTTACCATATTTTTTACTTGAATGCATACTTAATTCAAATGTAGGTCCTCCTCCAATATTTTTTAAACTTGAGGTTTGATCTAACTTGTATGCATGTTTTCACTATTTTTCATCCAATCTCTTACCTATTAGATAATACATGTTTTACAAATGAGTCTTATATGAACATTATATTTGTACAATAAGAAAATACACTACTCTAAACCCTTCTATCCAAGGTATTCCATAGATTGGAATGCTTGAATGGTGGATTATAGCTCCCTATCCATCGATTGCAAAGGTGTGTGCATAAGCATATGAAGAGCTCTTAGTTGAGCCTTAGAACCATAACCCTTTCTAGTAAACCATGCAATGAGAGATTCCTTAGACAAGAGAAAGAGTGAAAATATCCAAGGGAACTCTCAAATATGCAATGCTAGAATGAAACTATTCTAAGATGAAATGCAAGAATACAACTAAACTAAGCCAAATGAGAGTGTTATAACCATTGTAAATTTAAGCTATAGGATCTAAGCTATAAAAGAAATTAAGTTATTCTAAAAGATTCTAAGATAAGATGAAGGATGCAAGAATGAGGCAAGAAGAATAGAATTTCTCCACAAGTGCTTCATGAAAACTTGTTAAAAAATGTATAGCATAACAATTGCTCAAAATTGGGATCCTTAGAGAGGGAGAGAGATCTGTCTTTTAAAGGTATATATACGTCTGAGATCAAGATCAAGAAATGGATAATCAAGGGTGGTAATTTACTTTTGGCATGGTCCATGTGCAAGATCAAGTCAACCAATGAGAAAGAGATGACTTTTCATGTGAGACAGTCTTTTCTTTTAATTTGTAAATAGGGAAAAAGACTTTATGTGTGCACATTGAGTTGGTTAGAAGAATAGGGTATTTTATTTAATTAAAAGGGGACATGTTCTTGTAATCAAATATGAACTTAGGATATTATAGTCAAACTATAGGTTAAAATCAAATAAATAAATTTTTAGCAATTTGGCCTAGGTAAATGATTAATTAAATCGGCCAAAATGCTGAGAAGGGGACTAATAGTCTAGATGACCATTTTTAGCTGATTAAATTTTCCCCTCTTTGACTAATGTGTGATCAATGTGGGGAACACATGATGTCAAAGAATAGAGAAGCCAAGTAGGCAGCAATAGATAGAGTGGTCTAATTCCAAAGAACGAAATGTAGAATGAGATAGCAACTCCTGAATGTGTAGCATGTTAGCAATAGTACTAGACACTAGGATAGAGATATGATATCAGAACTAAGAGAGAAAATGGAAATTTCAAACATGTGCTCCTAAGAAATGGATAGCTATAGCAAGTAAGCAATGATAGAATATTTCTACCTCCTCAGGATTGAAATCAAAATGAGGTAAAGGGAATGTACAAATGAGAAAGATATGATTAAATTAAGACAAAGTGAATTCCATGATGATAATTAAAACCAAAGAGTGGCCATAAAGAAGTGATAGAATGCCTCAAGTTGAGTAGATTTGATCAAGAAGGATAAAGCATGAAAATTAAGTCAAATCAAGTAGAAAGAGGATTTAGAAATAAAAGATTCAAATTAAAGCACGTATTAAGTGTATAATGATAAAGACATGGAGAAGTGAAGATGCCCCGACAAAGATTTGAAGATTAGACCTAAAGAGGTTAGCTAACTACATAGGAGAAGCTGGAATTTTGAAATGTGATTTTGTCAATCAAGTTGAACTCAAATTTTGATTTTGATCCTTAAAATGGATCTAGGACATTGAAATTATCCAAGGGTACAATTTTTGCAAAATTTTGAGGAGTTTGAAAAATGGGTCGAAATAAGGTTGAAAGACTATACAAGGGGTCAAATGGTCATTTTAAATTCATTTTTCTTTTGTGAACTTTGAGAGTTATTTTGAGAGAGAAGGATGACTCTAGTAGGTATTCTAATTTACAGACATTTTTTTGACCACAGTAGGTTATACAACCAACTTGCCGACTATGAGGCCTCAGTGAGTCTTCAAAAAATTTACATTTTTTTGAGCTATTAAATGCATTTTTATGATTTTTTGACAAATATCATCACACCTATGCTAAGATGTATTGTGTGATATTTCTATAAACAAAATGGTATCACATGGCTTTACCAAATATATTATATCAAGGATACCCAAATATCGCATGACAACATAAGAACTATTGCATGATCAAAAAGTATCACACAACAATTGTAAAAAGTATCACACGATACTTCATTAGCAAAATATATTACATGCCAATTAGAAAAAGTATCTCACAGTTATATTTTGAGCATTTTTAATGTTTAGGAGTAGATTTTACATGTGGAATTGTTGTTTTCTATCATACTTAGTTGTTTATAATGTCACTTGATCCACCAGAACTAATATTGATATTTTGTTGTTGTTTGACTTGATTATGCAGATTGTTTTCTTAGCACTATTGATCAGATCCCCTAAGGTGTTGTGGTTTCCAAATAGATAGCATGGGATTTAGGTGATTTATGTGTATGCCCCATATTTGGATGAATCATAGATTATTGACTACACTAGCTAGGCAGTGGCACAGTGAGCATAACAATTTTTAATTTCCCACTCATGAGGCCACTATTACTCTTGAGGATGTAGATTACATTATTTGTGTACTATGCCATGTAGATCCTATGAGTTGATGATTGTGAGAGTTGTTCTTGTAATTTTTTGATTTCCATATGAGGTGTGTTGATATTAGTTTTTGTATGTTATAAGTTTATTATGATCAAACCTTGATAGAGGCGAGATTGGTAGTCAAGAATATTTTTAAGCATCTAACCATCCTAGATAATCACCTTAGCTAGGAGAGGCTTATAGATGAGTACAAGGATCAATATCCCTTTCCTTGCTTGATTTTCTCACTAGTTACCCAAGCTCTTGTCACAAATGGGAGCCAAAAGGGCTTCCCTCTAGGATGGGGCAAATTGATTATAGATTTGATTGTGCAACCCAAGAAGATAGCATGATTGTCTATCAAGATGGTCACACTTGGGCATGTGGTGCAATTCTAGTACAAATCTAGGCATGGAAACATATAGTGGTTATACAGCCATGAGTGTAGCCATGAGTGTGTAGCCACAAGAGTGTAGCCACCCATTTATCTATAAATACATAGGGTTCATCCCTCAAATGCATAGTAGGGATGTGACATACCACTAGTGGTTTTTTGACGAGCTTACATCTTTTGTCCAATGGCCATATTATTAGTGTGCTAGATGGTTAGATGCTTGGGAGCTTAAGTATATGCAGTATAGTTAGCCACTCATGGAGAGGCACTCTTAGATACTCAACCAGTTTGTCATTAGCTAGTTTTAGATATAGTTTGGTCATATTTAAGTGGTACCCATGGAGACCACTACATATTCCTTCTTTCATGGTGAGAAGGGCCAAGGGTGGCTACAAATGTTAGACTACAATATAGTGGTGAGAGATACAACTGCCTTGATGTGAGAGCCTTTGGATTATTGGCTAGATTTGGAAGATCAAGAGTTGATCTTGCATATCTATATGAGATGTAGAGGCACCCCTTCCTCCAATCCAATATATTAGATGCATCATCTATGGAAGAAAGGTAGGAAGGAGATGGTAGAGATGGAGGTAGAGGCAAAGACAAAGGTGGGAGATAGATGGAGGTTGGAAATAGTTCTTGAGGGCTAGGGTTGAGACAAATGGGGCCCAAGAAATGAGGGAGGAAAGTGAGGATCGGGAGGAGGAGGAGTGCCCATTAAGGTGCAGGAGGGTAGAGAGGGTAGAGCCATAGGAGCAGCCAATAAGAGGGGGTGGAGAGAATCCCCAAGATGCTTGGATACAAGCATTTGAGGTGGAGGTGTAGGGGTTGTTGGTGACCATAGTAGTCAAAGACTAGTAGCTAGTACATGCTCAAGCAGAGGCTAGTAAGAGACAACAAGCAATAAGGGATGATTTAGCAAAGGTGGAGTGATAGACAACTAATTTGGCCTACTACCATGGGGTATACATTGTTGTAGTTCCTATGGATTGATGAGTACCTATGTACTCAAAGAGGGCTAGCAGATTAGATTATCCACCATTGAGGTCACCAACATTTCATCCTTAGACACAATTTACTGATGAGGGGGGAAGCCAATCTTAGGTCTAGGACTAGGTCTAGGTTGATGTCTTTGTGAGATTTTATTGTATCATATGTATTTTGAGACAGCTATCTAGATTTTGGATCCCATATTCTATTTGATTTATCATGATATATATGAGGTACTAGATTCAATTTATGGCTTCATTGTGTACTTGTCTTATTTTATGCTTATGTGATGGATTTTTGATATGGATGTTTTAGCATTTCAATTTATATTTCATTGTGATGTTTTAGCTTCTGCTCACATTTATCTATACTTAGTTTTATGTTCATGTTTTTGTGCTCATGGATCTCGCTCATAGATAGTTTTAGCTCTTATATGTATGATGTAAACTAATTTTTTGAAAATGTGATACGTGGATAGATTAGATATGATGGTTAGGTTAACCCCTTGTGATGAGAGGTATAGAAGAAGAAAGAAAGTGGACATGGTTGATAAGGAATGAAAGAAAAGATTGAGAAGAGATTAATGCAGTTAGCTGATGTGTCTATGAAAGATGAAGAGAGCACTCTCCCCATATGCAAAATGCAAGACTTAAGCTAGAATGAGCCAATAATGAAAACTAGTATGCAAAATGGTTTACTTGCAAGGGATGAAAAACATTTAGACTCTAATTTTAGCATTGAACATTATTAGGGACATTGAAAGATCATATAATCATCACTAGTATAACTATGAGGATATGAGTATGATCTATGTTAGATAGACATGTGGGAATCCAACCTAAGCATCAAAGGAATGTATGTCAAGATGGCTAATGTAGTTAGATTTCTTGAGTTTATTATAGCAAGATTACACCTATATCAAGGCATAAGCATTAGGATAACCCTCAAGTGTGGTCTTGCAATAACAGACAAGGATGATACATTGTGGTTCCAAAGGGTCAAGTAGGACAAGCAGGAATGCTCTCAACACCTAAGACTAAAAAAGTACACCCACAAGCATAAAATAATTAAAACATGGCCCACACCCATAGTCTTCTAGTCCATGACATTCTCAAAAGACAATTAGGGAGGGAAAACTCATCAAAGAAATCATCATAGAGAGTATACAAAGAAAAGATAAAGTTCATCATATCTCAACAAGTTTAGTGTTTAAGTGTGTGTGTGTGTGTGTGTGTGTGTGTCACATGGTAATTTCTTTAGGATTCACATGTGATAGTGATAAATATCATAGCATCCTAAATTATAGGTATCTAAGAAGTATTGAGAAACACTTGATGTCACTAGGGGAAGTGGTGAGAAACATTGTTTTAGGTAAGTTGCCAAAGAAACCCTAATGTACAAGAAGACCCTAATAAGCTAAGCAGTCATGCCCCCTAGACAAGGGCAAGAGATAATTCCAAGCTAGGAAATGTAGTTTTGAAATGAATGAACATGAAGTGAGACTGAAAGACATAGGTGTAAGGGTCTCAAGTAGCACAAGTTTTCACCACTTATTAGATTCTTTCATGACTTTTTTCAGTATTTTTTGTATTTTTGTATTTTATATTTTTTTTAATATTTTGGTGATACATCAAATTGCCTATTGCTAGGTTCTCACTAAGATGATCATTTTTTTAGGACATTTTCTATTTTTTACGATCATAAGATATATACAGATAGATGAGCCATAAGAGCCTTAGTCATAGAACTTTTCCAGATTTAAAACGTTGATAGGCACTAGATCCAAACATTGGTGTGATGATGTAAGTGTTAAGATGATAAAGTGTGCATCGTACAGTGTAAGGAACCTCACTGTATGGTGACTCCATCATACTATACAGTGGAGATGAATTGTTGTATGGTGACACAATGTTGTTTTGACATCCATATAGTAGAGTCATGTGTGGTTTGTACAACCATACAGTGAAGCCTCACAATAGTATGGTGAATCAATATGATAAAGTTGGTAGAGTGACTAAGGGATAAAGGGAGTGTCTGAGGCATAATGGTGAAGGGAGTGTCAAGGTTGAAGGTATCCCACATCAAAGGAAGTTTTGGAGGCCAAAGGTAGTGACTTGATGCTAAAGGGACTCCCAACTGGAAGAGTGACCATTAAATGGATGAGTAATTATTGGGACTACAACTATTATATTCTTGATAGTTAATGCACTATATTCCATAACAAATTGCATAGTGTATAAATGTTTGTTGGATTTTTTGGGATGAATAGGCTGAGGTTGGGGCTATGAAAGTAAGGTTGATTGTAAAGGCAGTCTGAGTGTGAGACTATCCAAAAACTAGAGTTTTTTGTATGTAAATTGTTTACTATAATACAAAGTTTCTTGGGGGTTTTTGGGTGATGAGTTTTTCCCTGAAAGGGTTTTCCCTATTAAATATGTTCTTCTATGTTTATCTTGTATGAATATTATTTCTCCTATACATCTCAATGTTCTAAAGTAGATTTACAATCATTTATGTTTCCCTTGTACCTTGACATTTTAAAGTCATTTTCCACAACCAGCTTTCCTAATAAGTGGTATCAAAGCCCAAGTTATCCTTTTTGGGTAGGGTTATTTTCTATGTCAATTTTCTTCTAGTGGAAGTTTGAAAAGTATTTATTTGGTAGTTAAGATGGTGGGTACAAGGAGAGTAGAGATTGAAAAATTCAATGGCATGAACTTTAAGTTGTGGAAACTTAAAGTTGAAGATATATTGGTTGCTCGTGATATGTGGGTTGTTGTGTCTAGAAACAAGCCTCCATGCATGTAGTAAGAATATTGGGTTTTAATAGATCAAAAGGCCAAAGAACTGATAAGGCTATGTCTTGCAGATTATGTTCTATTAAATGTTCATGAGGAGAAAACTAGACATTCTTTGTGGAAGAAGTTGGGAGATATTTATTAGGGAAAATCCTTCGTAAACAAGCTTTTCCTGAGAACAAATTTTTACTCTTTGAAGATGGATGAAGGAGTGGCTATGACAGATCATTTAAATGCATTTAATATGGTGATTGCACAACTGACATCTATTGGTGCATCTGTTAGTGAAGAAGAGTGTTGCATGCTACTACTATGCTCGTTGCTTGATTCATGGGATCATCTTATCATGTCCATTGGAAGTACAACCACCCAATTGAAAATAGATGAAGTGGTTGTTGCAATTCTATTGAAGGAGATGTGGAGGAAATATTTTGAGGTGGCTAAGGAGGCTCTCATTAGTCAAGTAAGAGAAAAGGATAAAAGAAAGAAGGACATGAAGCTTTAACATTCTGGGAAGAAGTCCAAAGAAAAATGTTCGAACTACGAGCAAGTTGGTCATATCCAAAAGAATTGCAAAGAGAAGAAGAAAAAGAAAGAAATGGAGAGTTCTTTTAATTTTGAGTCTTCTTAGAGTGATGATGAAGATGCAAGCAATGCTACTTTGGCTAATCGGCCATCTAATGTTGACTAGTTAGATTAATTCAATCTTTAGGTGGAAGATTTTTGTCATGATGTCAAGTGTAACTTGGTACTACTATGTAGTGGGAGTTTTTGATAGTGACGTAGATGCCATGTGTAACTCAACACCACAATTTAGTGAGAGATGTTGGAAATGATGAGGTAATTGATCTTCATTTGTATTGTAGATGTTGAAGGCACAAGATTCTAATGTTGTACAAGGATCTTTTCACATTTGTTGAAGTCCAACTTGGAGATGTTAATCTTTATGTGACTAAAGATGTTGACATCTAGAGAGCTCAGTAGAGTCCTTCATAAGGGTGTGGTTTATGTTTTCATTTAACATGTTGGGTAAGTGCAAGAAGTTGGGTCTCACTTTTGGGCAAAAAGTGGAAGTGTTTTTCCTATTTTTGAAATTGCTTGTCAATTGATGTCAAAATGTGTTGCACTTAGAGATTGAATAATAAAAAACTTCAAAAATAAAAATTGTATTGTTTGGAATCTAATTTTTGAATATGTAATTGATTTGTGTACCCATATGATAGATTTTTTTTGGCATGGATCTTTAAAACCCACTTTTTTAAAATGCATGTTTGAGGACCATACCACACTCGTGTATGGACACCATAATTTGACACAAACAAATGAGTTTTTGTAAATCCTTTTAAAAAAAGTTACCTAACACACCAAATATTGATGATAATATTTTTCTTTAATTTTTCATTGAATAATTTTATTATTATTAATTTTTCATTAGCTATAAAGGTGAATTTTAAAACCTTTCGTGTACGGATACACCATAATTTGATCAAAATTTTATTTTTTTTATAAAAAAAATTTTAACTTCAAAATAATTGTATGTAGATTTATGACATATAAATTAATTTAAGAATAATTATAAAATAAAAAAGTTACTAAAGCTTTAGTGAACCTCTCTATTTTACATTTTGGTGTCACCTTTGATTAAAAAATAATGCAGAAATAGTAAATAATATCATAACTATAAAATTTATATTTTTGTAATCAAGATAGTAAGAGCTCTAATGGGTTTTTGAAAGTTTTGTGAAAAAAATTGATAGGGAGGACCTTCTAAAAATTATGGCAAGGCTTAAATTTGTCAATTCAATGCCTTAGCCAAATCTTGAGAGGTCAAGGCATAGATTTGGTCTCACTAAGCCTATCCTGAACCAAAATCTAAGGCAAGAAAAAAATCTTGCCTCATGTTGTAAGAAATGGGCACCCATTATTTGAAATTTAAAAAATGGGTGTCCGTTTTGGAAAAATAAGCATTTGAAATCCCCAAAAAAATAAAAAATTTAAACTTTTTAGAAATGGGTACCCATTTTTTAAAAGTAAAAAATGGGTACGTGATTTTTTTTAAAAATGTAACCCATTTTTTACTTTTAGAATATGGGTACCCATTTCTTTAAAAATATTTTTTTATTTTTTCAAAAATGGGCACCCAATTTTTTTAAAAATACATGCCTTTTTTTTAAATTTAGGATCAAGTATTTGAGCCTTATATGGGTGCCCATTTTTTAAAATGGGTAACCATTTCTAAAAGAGTTGGATCTCAATCCATGGACTTCTACAGAATTGAGACCCAACTTCTTGCTTCTACTTTGTTATGATATGTTTAAATGAAGCATGTATTCTCTCTAGTTGAGATTGTTTAGATCATGTTGTCATGTTTATGTTCTTGATGGGTTCGAACTTTGACATTGACCTTGGTTTATTTTTTTTGTTTTGAGTACATTGATCATTTGTTGGATACTTCATGATATTGTAATGTTGCATTAGGAGTCAGCATGGATTGATCAATTATAGGTGCTCATGGAAACTTAGAGATGTAGATGATGGTGTTATCTCTTGTGATTAGAGATGTATTTGTTGGAATGGTTAGTACAAGAAGTCTAAGAGGCATTCATTTGATATGGATTAAGGATAATGTTCTTAGTTCAATCTTGGTTGGAGAATTGGATATGTTGATGACTATTCTCATCTTGGTCTATTGTTCAGTAACTTCTACACTTCATCAAGTGGGAGATTGTTAAGATTATGAAGTGTGCATCATACAATGTAAGGAACCTCATCGTACAATGAGTCCACCATATCCTATGGTAGAGGTGAATCACCATATAGTGAGACAATGTTGTTTTGACATCTATATAGTAGAGTCATGTGTGGTTTGTATAGTTGTACGGTGAAGCCTCATAGTAGTATGGTGAAATGATATGACAAAGTTGGTAGAGTGACCAAGGGTCAAAGGGAGTAGCTAAGGCCTAATGGAAAAGTAAGTTTTAGAGGCCATAGGTAGTGATTCCATGTCAAAGGGAGTTTTGGAGGCTAAAGGGAGCGACTCGGTGCTAAAGGGATTGCCAACTAGAAGAGTGACTATTAAATGGATGAGTAACCATTGGGACTACAACCATTCTATTCTTGACGGTTAATGCACCAGATTCCATAATGAATTCCAAAGTATATAAATGTCTATGGGATTCATTCAGATAAATAGGCTAAGGCTAGGGTTATAAAAGTCAAGTTGATTGTAAAGGCAATCTAAGCCTATGAGCCTATCCAAAAACCAGAGTTTTTTGTATGTAAATTATTTACTATAATAGAAAGTTTCTTGGGGGTTTTTGGGTGGGTTTTTTCTCAATTGGGTTTCCCACATTAAATATGGTCTTTTGTGTTTATCTTGTGTAAATATTATTTTTCAATGTTCTCATTTTTCCTATGCACCTCAATGTTCTAAAGTAGATTTACAATCTTTTATGTTTCCCATGTAAATTGACATCTGGAAGGCATTTTCTGCAAGCAGCTTTCCTAACAATAAGGACCCAACTAGTTAGGCTCAAATTTCCCCTTCTAATTCTGATTTTTTTTATTCTTAGGTTTTTCTAAAAGAAGAAATTCACCCTCTTGGAACTCATGAGGATGGACATTTTTAATGTATTTGTAGACATCTTTTTTGATAAGCCCCCATGTGATCAAAAGCGGCCTTGTGGCACTCATTAAGGGTTTCTATCTTATGTATCCTCATAGCTCTATGGTATCTCATAGTGAGGGAATCTCAACTTCTATGGGTAAGGTAGACTCAAAACCATAGACTAGTGAAAAGGGAATAGTTACTATAGGAGTATGTATAATGATCCTGTAAGCCCATAGTGTCAGATTCATTTGAAAATGGCAATCTCTACCTGACTTGTGAATTGTCCTATGCAATATCTTTATCAATTTCTAATTAGAGAGGCCTCATCTTGTTTGTTCCGTTGGTGGTAGTATATAGAGGACCAATGTTGTTTTACCTTGAATTTCTTGCAAAGTTGCTTGAGGTCCTTATTTTGAACTACCCTCTATTATTAGTGACAATGGAGGAGAGGATATCATAGAGAAAAATGATAGGGTGAATTATAAACAAGGCAACATGTTTTCCTATAGTAGCAGATAAGGGCACAACTTCAACCCATTTTGTGAAGTACTCAGTTATTATAATGACAAATTTGTGTCCACTACACAAACTTGCATGAATTAATCCCACCAAATCAAAGGCCTACTATTGAAAATTTCAATATGTGATAGAAGGGATAAGCTCATGCCTAGGAGCATGAATCAAGTTTCCATGTAGCTAACTTCTTGCAAGATTTAGCATATCTGACATCGTAAGCTTGCATAGTTGGCCAATAGTAACCCACCCTAAGTAGTTTTTGAGCAAGTTCAAGGCCATTAGAGTGTTCCCCACAAATTCCATCATAGACTTTGGCCAATATTTTTTTAGGATCTTCTAGTTCTAGACACACAAGAAGTTTTCCATGTAGACCCTTCTTATACAAACCACTAGAGACAAGGGTATATTGTGAAGCATTATGGAGAAGTTTCCATTTTTGGTTGTGTGTGATATTTTTAGGAATTATTTGATTACACAAGTAGGGGAAAATAGTTGATTAATGAGAAGAGGCATGACTAATAATTGTGAAGATTACAATTGCAAGAAGACATAATTTTTCCACCTGAAACTCAAAGCAAGATTCATGTTCTTGCAATTGTAGAATAGATGTTAGGGTGGCCATAGCATTTACAGCCTTATTTTCTACCCTAGGAATTTTTTTGAATGTCACAAATGTGAAGTAGTGCTATACAACATCAATCAATTTATTATAGAGTACAAGCTTGTTATCTTTAGTTTGATAGTCATTATTGACTTGGTTAATGACAAGCTAAGAGTATCCATAGATGTGCAATTCTTTAATCCTCCATTCTAGAGAAATTTTAATCCCATTGGTTAAGACCTCCTACTCTTCTATATTGTTGGTGCATGGAAACAAAAAAATTTAGGACTTTGGGATGGTATAACCATGAAGTGTGACAAACAAGATTTTTGCACCAACTCCATTCTAGGTGTGTGAAAATCAAAGAACATTTTCCACTCTTTTAGTGACATACATGATATATACATTAGGAAATTCAATATCCATTCTAGTAGTATCTTACAATGGAAACTAGGCAAGTTGATTAGCTATAGCTGTTCCTTAATGGCTTTGTTTTTGACATACTAAATTTCAAATTCTAAGAGAATCATCATCCATTTAGCAAGTCATTTGGTAAGTACAACTTTACTTCGTAGGTAATTGAGAGGATCAATTTTTGCAATAAGATACATCATGTGAGCAAGCATGCAGTGCATAAGATTGTGGGACACAAATACCACTACAAGACAATATTTTTCAATTTTGTTGTAATTTACTACATAAGCCACCAAAGTGCAACTAATGTAGTATATAGCACATTCCTTCCTATTCTCATCACTTTGTGCTAGTAATGCTCCTAAGGAAGAATTGGTAGCTGAGATGTATAAGATCAAAGGTTTCCTTGGTATAGGTGGCATCAATATTAGAGGTTTAGACAAATATCCCTTGATTTGATCTAAGCTATTCTAGCATTCCTCTGCAAGTTTTTACTGAAGGATTATGCTCTATCTACTAACTAAGATATAACCTTCTAATGGATTAAAGATGTCCTTGAAGACTTCTTAATTGATTGATGATCTTAGGAGGAGGCACTTCCATAATGGCTTGCACCTTTTCTGAATCAAATTCTATGCCTTTTATAAATATGATATAACCTAGCAACTTTCTTGATGTGATAGAAAAAGAAAACTTTGTGGGATTTAACCTAAGTTGAAAGTGTTTCATGTGGTCCAATATCAAACTCAATTCATCAAGGTGTGTGTCTCTTTTCTTAGATTTAGCTAATGTGTTTTCCACATAGTCTTCCATATTCATATGCATCATATCATGGAAGATTATGGTCATGGCTCATTGGTAAGTGACTCTTGCATTTTTTAATCCAAAGGTCATGGCATTCTAATAGAAAGTACACCATGCACATGTAAAGGTCATTTTCTCTTGATCCCTAGGGGAAATTTTGATTTGATTGTATCTAGAAATGCTATCCAGCAAAGAGTAAATCTCATATCCCAATGTCACATCCACTATCATGTCTATGTTAGGAAGTGGAAAATCATCATTAAGGCATTCTTTGTTCAAGTCTCTAAAGTTGGAGCACACCCAAATGGACTTATCATGTTTGGACATGGGTACAATGTTGGAGATCCACTCTACATAGTCAATGACTCAAATGAAGTTTTCACTTAACAACTTTTAAAGCTCTACTTTGACTAGTAATGCCACATAAGGGTGCATTTTTCTCAACTTTTGATTGGCATGCTTAACATTAGGATAAATAGATAGATGATGCATGATAATATCTATGTCTAAGCTAGGCATATATGAATAGTTTAGTTCAAAGTTTATCTTTTTTTTAGAAGAACCTAGTGAATTTCTCCTTTTCTTCAACTGATAGTGATTAAGCAACATGAATGATCTTAGGAGATTCTTCTATACCAAGATTGATATGCTATGTAGGTCTAATAAGAACTGAAGATCTATCTTGGAAATAGTTAGGCAAACTACCAAACACCTAATCCTTAGGTACCTCAAAGAGGTTTTCACCTTTAGATATGTCTTTATTTTTACCTTTTTGAGGTTTAGACACCACCATGATGTAGTTTTCACCATCTAAACACTTATTTTTATTTTTCTCTTTATTTTTTGACTAAGGTACTTGATATATTTTTTTCATCATGTTAATCATTGGTTCAATGGCATTGAGGTAGCAAGAGATCTCATAATCATTTTGAAAAGATGGTAATTTTGGTCTTTGGTGTTGAATGAACCAATCAATGAGATCAAGGTGGATCAATGAGAGGTAAGTGGAGGCTTCAAGACTATTGATGAAGAAGGAGTCATCTTTGGTGATACAAGAGGTCAAGCCTATAGTGAAATCCTTAAAGGAATCCAAATCAGGAATAGACCTACAGGGATCAATGTGATCCACTAAAGAAAATTATGAACCAAACTCATCAGACTCTTGGATAGAATCATTTACTATGTTTAGTTGGGTAGCATAGGCATGGATGATATCCACTTCTAACTCACAAGAGGAAACAAAGAGGGATTCCCATTCATAGTTGTCAAAATCTATACTTTTGTCCTGAGCTAGACAGTGAAAAATGTTTTCTCTTATCCTTCCTTTATTAGGATCTTCATGATCAGATTCATCAGATTCATTTTGTCCAAAGGTGGAAGCATCGGCATCATTACGGGTGACCATGGATTCTTCTCCTCAAAGAAGAGAAGTAGGAGGTAGGAAATACTCTTCTTATAGAACAATAGCAGCAAAGGGGGGACATCATCTTCTAATTCACTAAACATGAGAGCCCTTCTATTGAACCTTGGTAACTCATCATCTAACCCAAAGCCTAGTCTAGTAGTATCTCTATTTCTGCATCCCCTAGTATGACTTAAGGGTTCTACAAGAGATTTCTTATCACTAGTAGGGACCCTTGGCCATGACATCCCATGTTTTGCAAGAACTTGTATCCTTTTCCAAAGGACTTGGGAGAACTGGGAGTGGTGACCGTAACCTCCTCAATATCTTCCTCTTCCCTATAAATCCAATCTCTTATATCTTGATCTTCTTTTTCTACTTCTAAGGGAATAGAGGACTAAACAAAGGTCCCAATATGGTCATAGAAAAAGCTAGGGGCTTCAATTTCTCATAAGGTCTCCTATAAGATCTAGGAGAAACTAGCAAAGCAACAATAGAGTCTAGAGTGTATTTTCCCTTACCAAGGCTTATCATTTTCAATTTTTGTTCACACTCCTTGAAGGATAGTTTGAGCTCATAGTAAGAGTGATTATGGGGGACTAGCATTTCCATAGCAGATAATGTGCGGGTAGACATTGAATTTTCTTGGAATAACTATCTTGGTACCATTGAAAGGGAATTTTATACACTGATGGAACTGCTTGCATGTCATAGATCCATGGTCTTCCTAGTAATAGATTATATGCTAGTAGGATGTCTAAGACTTGGAAGACCACATCTTTTTCAACATGACCCACATAGATCGATAGCACAATAAGGCCTTTAGAAGGTCATTCAACCTCATTATAGGCTTTGATGGTGATTTTTGGCCTAGGATCAATAGCGAGTTCATACATGCCTAGTTATCGAATAACATTGAAGGAGATGATATTTAATCCAACAAAATTATCTATCAAGACTTAGCAAATGTGAGTATGAAAGATTTGGACTTTGATGTGGAGAGCTAGGTTGTGGGGATGACTAAGTGACTTTTCATCTTCTTTAGAGAGTGTGAGATAGTGGGGTGAATCAATTTTACTAACCATAGCCTGGAATCACTCAGTTTCAATATCTATGGGAATATTTGTTGTGTGTAAAGCTTTCTCAAGAATCTCCTTATGCAAAGGAGATAGTTCTAACAACTCAAAGATGGAAATTTGCGTAGGGGTTTATTACCACTAACTGATAAGATCATAGCTAGAGTAGACACTTGTTTGGATGAGGAAGCATTCTTAGGATCATTTGTAACTTTGAGGACAACCTTGGATTGCCTCCTAGTGATAGTGTTGAGTGTCTCACCATGTGAAGAGGAAGGTTTTGCCACCCTAAGAACTACCTTAGGCCAAGTGTCCCTATGATTTTGTAGAGAATTGCATGTTTTTAGGACTACCTTAGGTCTTTCATCATCTATGTCATATCTATGTTCCTTGTCAAATTTAGGACGTATCACGCAAATATGTTCAATAGGATATAGCATGTTTACGACATTGTTTGTATCAGTGTAGGTGTACTTGATCTTTGCATCATGATTTTTCTTGTTAGCATGGGATGATTCCCCTTTTTGATATTTAGGTAATGGTTTCTTGAAGGCTTTGTGATCATAATTTTTAACTAAACCAATTTTTATGACTTTCCCTCCATCAATGATGTCTTGGATAACATCCTTGAACTTGAAGCATTTTTCAATGTTATGTCCCTTGTTCCTATGATAATTGCAAAAATGATCATCTCTCCACCAATTAGGTTTGATAGGTAGGTTATAGGGTTGAGAGTTTTTTGGAAGCATTACAAGTTTATTTTTGAGCAAGGTCTTAAGGACCACCTCATAAGATTCTACCATTTTTGTATAAACACACTTTGGTTTAGATGATTTATTGTTCTTATTAAAGGTTTGATACTTTGTAGTTCTTCTGTTTTGTAACATAAATGGAATTTCAAATGTTGAAGGTCATTTCCTTGGTCTTAGGAGTGTCCACTAATCCATCATTGACAACATATTTTTTCTTATTCCAAGGATTATTCTTGTCTTTTCCATTACCATTGCCATTTTTGTCTTTGTTCAACACAATATCACCTTTCCTAATAGCAACATCCTCAATGCAGTATGCACTTTTGACTATGTTATTGAAGGATGTGAACAATTATTTCCTAAGGTCATAGTAGAGTTTAGGTATAAGTGTGTTGACAAAAATGTCAATCTTCTCAGACTTAGGAATCTACCAAAGGTACCTAGAGTGTAAAGATCTCCATTGTTGGAGGTATGTGGAAAAAGGTCCACCTTGTTGCATACGTCCAACATAGTGATAGGATGTTGAATGTTATAGAAACATTATTGAATGAACTATTGTGAAAGTTATTCAAATGACTAAAGAGGAGGTGATAGCTTCATAAACCATTCCATATCTTTTCCCCTCAAGCTCCTAGGAAACAACCTAATAAGGTAAGTGTCCTCATGCAGAATGCCCATGCTAAGAGCATGGAAGTGTCTTACATGGTCATAAAGATCTCCATTTCCATCATATTTGTCATATTTAGGAACCTCTATATCCCTATGAAATGGGACCATGTAAAGACTCCTATCAAAGGGAAGAGCACATATTGATTCTACAAAAGAGTTCTTGGGTGGTTCCTTGGAAACTTGTAATTGGTGAGTTGATTTTGAGTTCTCGCATTTCCTCTCTCAAGATCTTAGCTTTACTAGGTTCGTGTTTTTGGATTATTTTTTGCACATCAAAATTATGAGGGAGTTTCCATCCCTTAGTTTTCATGTATTTAAAATATTGGTCCCATTTTGTTCAAAGGCCTTTAGCATTAGCCTTTGGGAAACTTCATCTTGTTGAAATCTCATAAGATTTTCACTAGTAATTTTGTCATTGATCTCACTTTTATGATGTGACTATGAGTATCTAGGTGACAATGGACATGTTCTTTCATTTACTCTAGGAGACCTAGGTAGTTTGTTGTTTCCATCATTGCCACCAAGAGGAATATTCTCAAAAGCATTACTATTGTAGCCATCTCTATTTTCAACACTATGTGCATGAGCATCAACTTCATCTTGATGGTAAGATCTTTCTCCAATGGCCATGTGTATGGCCTCTTGTATCCTTTCTTTTTCTAGATGTACTTGTTCTTCTAAGTGATGTTTCCTCTCTTCTAGATGCGTGGTGAGTGACACATTATCTTTATCCCTAGGAAAATCAAAGGAAGTACTGAAAGGGTTCTCAAAGATATAGAGCAGGTTATGCCAAGTGTTAGCTACTTCCAACTTATCAAAGATAGGTTCCTCCACACAAGGTTGTTCATGAGGATGCCTAGTTGGAGTTTCCAATTGTTCAAAGGTGAAAGAAGGATGACTCCCTTTACCAACTTGGAACCTAGTTGTAATTGGCATGTAAGGATATCTCTTGATCTAATGAGAGGAGGTAAATCATTTTAGATTTGAATCTTGTAACGTCAAGAATGATCACCTATCGAAGATCAAATGAGTGTCTTGTTGAGATTTTGGTAGGAGAAAATCAAACAAATTATGCTATAGGAACCATGGTTAAATATGCTACAAGAACAAACATGATGAAACAACACTTTAGAATTGTGCAACAAGAAGACATAAAAAGATGATACTATAGGAAGTGCAAAAACTATAAAGGAATTTGATGTCATGTTCTAATTGTGTTTTAAATTTTAAAATTTATAATAAAGTCCTACAATGTTGTGGCATAAATGGAATAGTTATTTGATAAACTCTCCAATTATAGCCACTTAGGATGAAGTTAATTTCATTTTAGGTTGGGTAAATTTTCTTTAAGTATTTTTGTGTATGTTTGAAATAATTAAGCCAACTAGAAAATTAATAGCTTCAAGAAATTTCAAACATTTAGAAAAGATTGGCAACAAATTCTAATGTCTGACTGATCCCTTCATGATTGAAAATAGTTTGATTTTCTTGCTTTTGTACTGATGTTTCATCTTCCCAAAATTAGAGATGAGAAAGTACTATAAAGGAAAATTATGTATCCAAATAGGTATTGAATACAATAGAGGACAATAGAAATATTTTTGATTTTTTTGATTTTGTGAGTCTGTAATTTTGGATATGTGGTTTTAAAACAATACTCTAAATTCTAATATCATATCAATGACCTTGTTACAAAATAGAAATTTATTGATCTATTATTTAATCTAAATTATGTTTGTTGGTTTTGAAGTTTATTATATTGAACCCAAATTTCTAAATAGTTGAATGTGAACACCATTGTTTTGAGGGTCATGACTATAGATGAGAGTCTTTTAGACTCACTTCTATTTTATGGGATCATAGTAAGTTATGTATAATATGTTTTTTTTTTCCTTTATTTTGACTATTTCATTTAATTATGTTTGTATCCATGTAGAAAACAACCTATGAATTTGGTGAATATCTTCATGTATTTATCGATATGTTGAAATCACAAAACTGATACGTGATTGTGGTAAAGATTAGTTCAAACAATGAAGTTGCAAATTTTTTTAGTAATAAAAAATGCCATGATCAATAGTCATCTTGTGATCGAGTTCCAAGTCCATCCATGCAAAAAGGTGGTGTAGATCCAAATATAGATTAATGTCACTGGGTAGTTAGTTTGTATTTGGTTTGGTATTCAATTTTTACATTCAAAGGTGGTCAAGTTATCTATGTATTTTAATTGCAATAAGGAAGAGTATGGTTGGTTTGCATTTAAGAACGCACAGAAAAATCTAATGTTTCTATAGGACGTTAAAGAAGTTCATGTCGTATGTCAGTCTATTAGTTGGTACTAAGAGAATCAATTGGGTATCAATCTGAGTTAAGTGGAATAATTGATCCTAAAGGTGTATGAACCCCTTGATGTAGACTTAGTTGAGTGATTTATTTCTACCTATGTTTTCTAAGGTGAGGCTTTGCATCAAAGAGAACTTATATCACTAACAACTTGAGCCAAGTGGGTGAGCAAGAAGCTTGATAGCAAAGAGCTAGCATAGAGAGGTAACCAAATTTTGACAAGTGACTATTAGTGATATTTTTAGCTTATATCTGATGAACTAGATGCATATTTTTAACTTAGAATAGTACCTAACATGGATATTTTAGACTCAAATTAGGCAAGATGAAGTGAAAAAACCCCTAAATCAATTATGACATAATTCTAACTTAATTTTGGAAGCAAAAAAATCTATGTGATATTTCTCAGAAAGACAGGCAATATATGATCAACACAATATATCATATGATAGACTTTACTATAGTTGGGCAATACTTTTCACTCATGCAATATATTTCCTTAAGAAATATGATAGACTTGACAACTAGTAGGTGATAGAGTTCATAACATTGATGCAATACTTTGACAAGTGAGAAATATTATATGATGTTTCTCATAAGGTTGTGCGAAAAAGGGGTAGTGAATTGTGAAAAATGCAATTTACAGCTTGAAAATCCCATATTTCAGTTTGTTTTATGAATGTTTCAAACCAGAATGTCGTGTTGATAGTATAGGATCTCAATTTGTAGTAGAAAACAACATGGTTTAAAAATAGTACGGGAAAACTCACATCTCAAACCACAAGGGACAAAGAAACCTTTCCAACATGCAATTGGGATATCAAAAGAAAATTTCTACAAATGCTAACGAGATTGTTTGATTTTCAAGAGAATTTACATGGGTATGTTCACACTTGAAGAAATATTCCAACCAATACTACCTAAGGTTATAGTTCATTACTCAACAACTTGACCCATTCTTGATGCACCTCCTCACACTAAGTAGCTTCCCATGAGAGATATTAGCTTTGTCATGGAGATGCCATTGGTATAACCAAGGGGACACAAATGGTGAATGTAAAATCTTGGGGTGATTCACGTAATCACTAGAATTGGTCCTTGCACCAAGATGTTGAGCAGCAAAATATTTTCAAGTTTTAGTCTAACCCTTGTAAAACTTAAAGTTTCTATTATGAAAGTGAGTGTATTTCCAAGTGTGATGTCCAAGTGTCTTTTAGGTGACCTACTTCTCATTTTTAAAAAGAGCTTTACTTTCTTTGTTTTTTGGGCCCCCCTTGCATTACCTTTACCCACCATCTAAGTGGGTTTCCTATTTTTTTGGTGCACACAGGGTCTAGGTGATCTAGGCATGGTTGGGGTGTGATATAGCATCTTTCTAATGAAAAGTAAGTGCTACATGTTTCCAATCTTCTCTCTTTCCCTAACATTCCATGTCCCATGGATTCTGAGCTTTTGGGCTGATTTTTCCCTTGAGTGAACTATATTGAGTGTGAATTTGAAGGATGAAGCTGTGATAGTGATTAACATGCCAAGAGTATGATTATGTCATGCTGGAAATGCCTACTAAGCTATGGATCAAAGAAAAAATGAATCCCTTTCAAATTTGTGGAGCTAAAATTAAGTGCTATGAGGGAACATGAGTCTATGGGTTTTATACTATGTATTCATGGAAATGAAGTCATTTTGTTCTACTTGCATATTCAAACAGTGAGAACATGATGTTGAATAAATAATTTTGGGCTCATAATCAATAAGGGATTTTTGAAGATCTAGCTTTGAGGCCATCAGATCAAGGTTAAGGTTAAAGTGATGTTATTTATACTTTAGTCTAGGAATTGGTGCTATGAAAGGGGTTTTTCATCCCAAGGTGATGAAAAAGGTTACTTATTAGGAGGCTTTGGATATAAAAACACAAGTGACTCTAAAGTATAATATTCCTTAGAGATGCTTCAAAGATACTTCCAGGGAAGTTAGTAGTGGGAATGTGACCCCGATATAAAGTAGATGCAATATTAAAAGCTTTAGGTAGAAAGTAAAAGGATGAAGTGTGCAAGCCATCTAAGGATCAATCCTCGTGTTGTAGTCCTGAATAGAAGGAAAATAGGTTTGTGAAAAACCTAAGTTTGTCTCTCTCCTGTGTATGTTAACATTATCAAGTATATTTACATTCAGGATTTTGAAGAAAAGTAAGGTGCTTCCTGTAAAGCTAAAGCATGTGTGTTGTTAAGTGATTTTTAGTCATATCACTTTAGTTTAAGTAAAGTAATAGAGCCTTTGAGAATTTAATATTTTACATGCAAATGAACAAAAAAGATTAAATAGTCCTTGATCATAGAATTAAATGCAAGTCCTATTATTATAATCATTGGCCCAACTTAATTTTGTTCATGTGGCATCAACATTCTAATTCCTAAAACTATTTTATTAGACTTGCCTATAATTGGTTTCTTCAAGTATATTTAAATGGCTATTTATCAAGAAATGTATCATGTCGAATCATAGTGAATGGAAATCAGATCTCCTAGATACTTAAGTTAATTGGCCTAGAAAGTGAATTAAAAGAGCTAACAAACACATCTTTTAAATTATATGATTTGGGTGATCTTCACAGAAGACTCAATTCTCAACCCTTTCACCCAATCACTAAAAAGCTTAAAGAGAGCAGACTAGTTTAGGCATCCAATTTTCCAATGACAGATCATGCACCTGAGCTATTAAAGGAATGCATCAAGAGATACAACCCAAAAATAAAGAAAATTTTATTTCCTATCCAATCTATTCTCATCTCAATCAACAAGTCACTGATGCAGTCCTCATTTTGCATTCATGTGAAGGAGTAATATTATGGTGTTGATTTTGGATCTTCTATGTGTTCAGTGAGAAGAAGACCCTTAGATAGGAAGATATGTAGAGGAAATGGTTCTATACTACTCACTCAAAGAAGAGAAAAACATTGAAGATCTTGTTCGACAAAAATTTGAAAAGAGAGATTGTGAATATCCTCACATTCCTCCTCAGACCCAAAGGAAAAGAGGAGATTTTGGATTTCATTGAGCATGATTTCTTCCTAGTACAAGAAATATGTGTTGAGGATATGCATATCGACTGGGCACAGATTATCTATGATTAGCCTACCTCATGGTTGAATTCAGCCAAAGGATTTAAGTAGTTTTACATGTCCTCATATCTGATCTATGCCTTGTAAACTCACCACTTGTGGCCTAGCCTCCCTAGCATCTCGAACTATGATGAGCACACCAAAGTACATGAATTTTACCCACATCTATAGTTGTAAAGAAGCTATGAGGATTTTTTGGTTGTTAGTGATTCCTTTACAATGAGGCTATGCTGAGAATTGCAAGGATGCCCTCAAAGGAGATTTTCACTAAAGGAAATTTTGGCCATAAGCCAATTTGGATGGTCATTCATCTAGTTTTCTAGTTTCTCCTATTTGTGAATAGGAGCTTATGATGGATTTTCTAAGAGGTCTCCAAGATATCCAAAAGACAAGTTAGCTCTAGTCAAATTATGTCGATAGATCCTTGAAGTGAACACCATGTGTTCTAATTTGAAGAAGATAGTCAAGATTCCCTTCCTTATAGTGGTTGGCCTATATTCATGTGCTTTCAGATTAGATGCTCAAAATTTGGTGAAGATCTTTGAGAGAAAAAATAAATTGTTAGACTATGAGGTACTCAGGCCTCAATATCATCTAGTTAACTTTGTAAGGGATTACTTGAAGTTGGG
The DNA here is from genome assembly GCA_028749045.1 of Cupressus sempervirens. Lineage (NCBI taxonomy): Eukaryota > Viridiplantae > Streptophyta > Pinopsida > Cupressales > Cupressaceae > Cupressus > Cupressus sempervirens. Next base: position 509,537,977 of record CM053787.1, on the reverse strand, counting down.
ATATGCCTATAGGCATGTTCCAAATATTGAAGACTTCTAGTCTGGGTGTCTCAATGATTACCAAACTTGGGAGAGGTTTTGGTTGTGGTTAACCATTAACAAGATTAAATTTTATAGTGATTGTGTTTATGTTTCTAACCTTGTAGATGATGGAGCCTACATGCACCCCACATCCTACAAGAAGATTTTGGCACCCCAATTTTTCCAACCTAAACTATAGGTCCAGTCATTAACACTATCAATGTTCTTATCTAGGGGATAATAAAAAAAATAGATAAATGAGTGGAGTGGGCTTGAGTAAGGAAAAAAAGAGCTAGAAGCACCAGTTCTACAGGTGGAGTATCAGCTGGAGCTACCCAGTTGACTACAACAACAAGCACCATAGCTACTACATCAACATTTGTAGGGCCATTACAATACATTGGCCAAAGTGGAGCCCGGCCTTTAATAAAGAATGTACCACTCACTGATTCCACTATCTTCCAAACATTAGGAAGGTTAGGGACAAGTAGGATGACAAGGATAAGGGGAAAGAACAAGAAAAATTAGTGGCCAAGCCACCTCCCTTGTCCAAGTCATCAATTTGGATGGCAACACTAACCCCATGGATGGCTAGGAACAAGATGCATCTTAGCAAGGGGATACCTTATACCTTTCAGTAACTAAGGTCATTGCCTTCCCTATTTATTCTTAGAGCAAGTAGACTTCCTTGATTCCAAGGAAGTTGTTTGATCCCACTGCATTGCAGTCTGCTATCAATGTGCTCTCTACAGAGTCATGGCTCAAGAGACCATTGATAGGAAGAAGAGGAGATATGAGGAAGTAGCTCCATCAAATTATTTGATCATACAAGTCACCTCTTCTCTGTGAGTGTTAAATGTGGGCCTCTGTAATTCACACACACTTCAACATGATCATTTTCTAAAGAATTATCCTGGAATGTACATAGGATAGTTCATCTAAAATATCCAAAAGGTCGATCGATTGCCTCCTAACTAGAATGATTTTTCTATTCACTCTCTGATTGAGAAGATAGCAACTAGCATCTAGAATAAAGGATTTTTTTAAAGCTAAATGATATGCAAATTTAACCTAAGAAAAGGAAAGAACAATTAATCTAAATGAGTGCATATTTAAGCTATATGAGATTAATATGCAAGATTAATGAAAGCTATGAATGTAAATGTGAGTAATTAATTCAGAATAAGTTTGATACAATTCATTACAACCTCTAAAATTTGACGAATTGAGAGTCTCTTAAACAAAATTCAAGAATTGATCAATGGTCAAGATCAATTTTGATGGATAGTCAAAATTGGAAGTGAGATTTAGTTATAATAGAAATGTCCTTGTGCAAATGAAGTTAACTAATTCACTTATGAGTGTGAGAAAGCATTAACTAAGTTAATTCCATTTCCAATGCTAGTTCATTTAGAGTTTCCATTTATGAACTTAAGAGAGAGTTTGGAGAGTATATTTAATTAAATAAAACTAAATATGACCTCATAAATGAATAACCTTTATTAATTGAACAATTGAATTCAATAATTAAAATGAGGATATATTTAATTAAATCAAATACATTTAATTCCTTAATGTGTTTCTTAGCCAAAAGGGTTAATTTAATTTAATTTAAGTGCTAGGACTCATAATTAAATTAAATTAATTAATACGTTTACCTTTGCTAACTTGATTAGACTTAGAAGTAAATAGAGTGTGTAATTAAAACTAGGGATTTTTTGCATTTGACACTTAGGTCAAGTAGCAATTATTAGAATCAAGATTGCCTAGTACAATAGGACTTAAGATTGATTAAATAGACCAAAATTGGTTTAGCATGGCAATGTGCCAATTTTGGGGCATTACATTTGCCCCTCTTTGAATGAATTTGTGAGCAGCATGTTTGATTCAAAGAAATCAAAAGTATGAAGCATAGATAAAGAAATGAGATTGGTTCCAAAATTGATGATACAGAGGCAAATTGATAAGCTTTTTAAGGTTATCTCTAGAACAAAGCTTAACCTTAGGGAATCTAGATAGAACACCTAGATACCAATATGAAAGAATAAAGATTATTAAACTTCATAGAATTATTCCTAGAATGAGACTCAATTCTCAGGAGTTAGGGTTAGACTGTCCCAATACATGTCCATTAGAAGCTAACAAGATTAATTACTATTCATAGAATTATCCCTAGAATGAGGCTTAATCCTCAAGAGTTAGGGTTAGACTGACTTGATACCTATCCATTGAATAGTGATTGGAAGCAAGGCCTAAAATTATCTCCAAAATGGAGCTTAGTTCTCAGCAAGAATTAGGATTATCTCTAGAACAAAGGTTAACCCTCAACAAGAATTTGGAATTATCTCCTAAATGGAGCTTAATCTCCCAGAGTCAACATAGAAAACTTGAATACTAGTCCATAAAAGCTAACAAGACTTATCATGAGTCATAGAATCATCTCCATAATGAGGCTTGATCCCCAAGAGTCTAGGTTAAATAGTACCAATACATGTTCATCAAGCTAAGACAAGAACTTTTATAAGATTGATTAGCTGATCAAAAACTAACATAGCTGACGTATGATACCAGCTAGAGGGGAAAAAGATGTCCTGAGTGATGAGATGCCTTGAGTGATGAGGACATATGACTCTAATTGAGTTGAAGATAGTTTTGAAAAATTCAATGATGTAATCATCTTGCCCCTTCAGGAGCAAAATTGAAAGTTGCCACACTAGAACAATGATGCAAAGCAATATATATTGAAGAAATCCAATGTTTGGAAGAATTTAGAAGAAATCTAAACAATTTGAAGAAAATTTGAAGTCAATTCAAAGTGATTTTGAGGTTCGAAAGATGAAGCTTGACTTTGGTTGACTAGATTTGACCAAACTTGACTTTTTCAAAAATGTTGGAAAATTTTGAAGAAATATGATCTGAGAATATTCAAAGATTCAAAAAGCATCAAAAAAATGGACTACATAAGCATTCTATCTCATCAGTCCCAAAATTTTAAAATGTAATTGTGAGCAGTTTAAGTGTGTCAAATTTTGAATTTGATCTCGAAAATGAGTTCACAATAGCCAAATTAGCCAAGGGTGATTTTCATGTCAATTGGAGCACTTTAAAAAATTAGGTCAAAACTTATATAAAGGCCCAAAAGGTCTAAATTTTCAATTCCTTTGTGCATTTTGTCTTTTGTGAAGGAAGAGCTCTAAAGAGAAAATGGTCCCTATACATTTGCATTGATTCCAGCATTCTAGGTGACACAGCTGGCTGGCAGAGTATGACCCTTTGATAAGTAGTTGATTACCTATGTTGTCATTTAAAATTGTATGCATTTCAATGTATTTTTTAGCATTTTTGAATTTTAATACCACCAAATTTCATGCGAGGAGTTCGTTCTTCATGGGGTTCTTAATCACATTTTGCACAAGTACAAAATGGTACTTCTGCACCAAGTATTCTAGGTTTCCTCATATGGGAGATACCCATCTCTTATGTCAAAGACCCTAAAAAGGTTTTATTTTTCACTAAGTGTACTAAACTATCTTGCATGAAAATTTGATTCCTCGATAAGCAAATGAAATCTCATGCAAAAAAATCATGTTGTTTAAAAAAATTGTTTGAAATTTTAATTTTTCATTGTTATTTTTGTGCTTGTGTTTGTCATTGTTGCATATCTAAGATTGATTGTTCTCATATTATTTTTGTGTTTGCAAGTTACATTTCCTAATGTTGTGTTTAGATCACACTATCCCCCTTATGAAGCATTGATTCATTAGTTGGATACTACTGAGTTGGCACACATTGACTACCTTGGCCTTTCACATCTTTGTTGGATTCTCACATTAGTGACTGCACTCATAAAGTGTTTCCACTTAGAGATGAACACATTCCACTTTCCATTTGGAGAGATACCTATCACCCCAAAGGATATCTACTAGATTCTATGGATACCCTTCCATAGGCCACGAGTGGTGTATGACATATAGCTATGATCAGGTACAATGGAACTTAGGGTCATCTTTCAAGAGGATCTCATCATGGGTCAAGCTATCTCTTGGGATGAGTTAGTGCATATATGTGGTCCCACCCATAGGTTGGCAATGGTGCTCAAAGGATTCATCAGCTACTTTCTTATGCCTAATAGAGGCTAGTAAAAACTCAAGTGTGGATGGGGACAGATGCTATTATAGATGCTAAATGAGCTAGTATGTTTTAGATGGGGTAAGTACATACTGGCACATATATTCCATGAGATGTATGATGTAGTCTATCATGAGAGGAAGAGTAGTCTTCAAATGTGGGCATGGGAGTAGTTGCCCTTCATGAGGCCAATATTCCAAGATATGAGACAAGACTATGTGCCCTATATATGTAGATATCATGGGAAGATGACCTAGACAACTCTAGGTAAGATTAAGCAGTGGAGAGGTTAGTTGGATGACCTAGCAGTGGTAGTATGGCAGCCATGGAGAGAGACTAAGGTGTGGGATGATGTTTGGGTGGAGCTTGGCCTAATGTTTGCCTCTTAACCATTGATTGTTCATTCGATATTTTTCATTGAGAGATTTCCCTTGACTCATGTGTGGTGATAGTACACTTGACCACAAGATATTTCATAGGAGTACTTCACACATACCAATTTTTCCTTGGATGTAGAGTGAGGATGGTCAATTAGACTAGACCAAGGTAGATCAATGATCGATGTGTGATCTATTATTGTGACTTAGTGGGATTACTTGGTAGCAACATTTTATGAGAAATCCTTTCACACATTTCACAGACCTAGTTCAGATGGTGGTGCTGAGATAGCCTATATAGCAGTAACAATATCTACCATAGTAGCCACCATAATAGCCACTATACTAGCATCAGAGACCTAGATAGCGTACCTCACAATTATAGATTCCTCCCCAATAGATGGGAGATGATGTAGGTGTAGGTAGTAGTGATTCCAAAGAAAGATGTCCATGAGCTCAGATGGGAACATTGGGTGTCATTAGAGGAGATTCTTAGAGGTAGTGAGTTGAGTAGGAGCAGCTAGTTGAGCAGCCTAAGGCTGCAGTTGGTGATGAGGAGATACAAGATCAGCCTACACCAGATCTACAATAGCATCAATGTCCTAAGGAGTACTCAAGAATGACTAAGAGTGGCTTAGAAATAGCTAAGTGAGATGTTAATATAGCTAATTATGTGAGATATGCACCTAGGACATTAAGTGCAAGAGATTCAGGATTTCTATGCAGAGCTAGAGGAGCAGTATGAGGAGGTTCAACTACAAAGTGTCAAAGTGGCATACTATTATCTAGAATACATTGTAGAAGTGCTTGAGATGTCAAAGCATATGCTCCAATTTTTTGAGTATGTGAGAGCATTAGATGGCATATGATGGCCAACAAGACTAGATGCCCCTCCTCCTCCTCCTCCACCTAGGGATGAGAAAGAAGGGAATAGTTAGGTACTCTTGTTTTTTATTTTGATTTTAGCTATGTTATATTGATTGATGTGTTAGCATCCTTTTGTATCATTTTGATATCGACAGGGCTTGATTAGTGCTCAAATTTGTATAAATTGTATAGTTGACTCTGCATATATATAGATCTTTTGATTTTTGTACCATTTGCATGTGTCATATTTTCTCTTTCATAGTTTTTCATACATGAGATGTGAAATGATATTATCATGAATCCAAATTTGATATGATGCATGAATGTAAATATGTATGAAATTCCAAATGTGAATGAACTAACAACTCATGTAGTGTTCCATTTTGCTATATCATGATAGGTATCCCATGAAGATCGAGACAGCAAACCATAGAACTGTATGCTTGTGCAGTCATGAAGAAAGTGTTCCATTTTGCTATATCATGATAGGTATCCCATGAAGATTGAGAGGGTAAACCATAGAATTGTACGCTTGTGTAGTCATGAAGAAACATGATACTTTGAAGAAATAGACAACCCCTTAAGATGAAGAATGTAAGTAAAGCAATGATTGAACCATGTGCTTATGCAATTAGAGTATACAATGCAGCCCTATACTAGATGTAGCCCTAGGTCTAGTTATCAAGCTCATAAAATTATCATCATCGAGTCTTTAGCTAAACCCACAAATATCATACAATTCTCACTAACATTACAATCATGAGAATATGAATATGACAGATGTCCTAGTTTTGTTAGGGTTAAATGTAAACATTCAAGACACAAGAAGTTAGAATAACTAAAACATTTTTCCCTTTTAATATAACAAGTGAACATAAGCATTAGAGCATAAATTCTAGGATGACCAGAATGTTTCTTGTACATTGTAGACACACCAAACACATAGGAGATCCTTCTTATTCTAAGTAATTAGTAAATGTTATGTCTGCAACAACCCTTGCATTCATAACCTGAGACAGAAGTGTGCTAATTATACTTGTAGTGACCTGTATGTTCATTTAGCAGGACAAGTATCAATATTTACTATAGCATGGAGAATTCACTCAAACAAGCAAGGAAAAGAACCAACCTCAATGAAGAGTCCATATAAAAGGAATCGAGGTACACATGGCCATCCAACATGAGATAGAGGCTCTTATAGTGGACACCCCTTTTATATGGATGCTTCAGATCATTGGAACTAAACCAACAAATAGAAAGAAAAGAAAAGATTATGCATCTAGTCCTCACTTCTCTTGTCAAAAGAGACATCCTTGAGTTGCCCAAAGGGAAATGATAAAGAAAAATAAGAACAAACAAAGAAAATCTTAGCATAACACAAATTATGTCAATGTTTTCATTTCACTTTTTGTATTATTGGATTGATGTCAAGTGTCAATGTTTAGAACATATGTGAAAGAAATCTCTTTAGTAGGAGGATGATAATAGATAGATATAGGTAGAAAAATTGGTGACTAAAGTCAAGGAGGAATCTTTAGTGAGAAGAACCTTAGTAGGAAACTTAGCAACAGTAGACAAATGTAGTTAGACAGAGCTAGAGAAACTAGGGACTGATGTGAAAGAGATTTTCTATGAGAGAAATCTATGGAGTGAGATAAGTGATAGTAGGTAAACATAATTAGAACAACTAGTGACTATTGTGAAAGAGATCTTCTATGAGAGGAATCTTTGTAGTGACACAAGCAACAATAGGCAGACATAGTTAGAACAACTAGTGACTTACACAAAAGAGATCTTTCATGAGAAGAATCTCAAGACACAATTAGAACAACTAGTGACTGACATGAAAGAGATTCCTATGATACTAAAGGGTGTTTCCCCTCAAGTCTATGAAAAGATTCAATCCATGAATGCATGAGAGAAAGTAGAAAACTAAAGTAGGAAACCAACTATACAAGAGCTAGAAGATGTACTACAACATATAGCATTTGAAACAAGAGGCGCATGTTTACCAAGTTTTCACCTTCTTGGTAGAGATCCCTTTTTGCTACCATGATGCATGATTGTCAATTTTTCATCAATGACACTTTTTTTGTTTATAATTTTTTTATTTTTCTCTTTTTTATTTTTTTGTATTTTTTTTATTTTTCACTTTTTAAATTTTTTTTGTATTTGTTGATTTTTTTCTTTTTTTGGTATTACCAAGGCACCTATTGCTAGGTTTTGTTGTGATATGGAGCCTAATTGTACTTGTAGGCTTATTCAGTGTTATTTTCTCCCCATATTATTTCTACCGGGGCTTATAGGCAACACCCCCAAGATAAGGTCCTAAGGTAGTGCCCCAGGTGTGCTCCCTATCATAGTATAGCGTGGCGTCAAGGGACAACACCCCTATAGGAGTTTTCTCTGAAGCCAAAAATACCCTTATATTATAAAAGGTGTCAAATACTATTTTTCTATTAATCTAGCCCTCATTTTGTAAGAAATAATAACTTGTATAAAAAGGTTTAGGGTTAGGGAATTAAAAAAGTAATGGTGATATTGTAGCTTCTTGCAGTGGTATTGAGCTATAAGGGATTATGGATTGTAATTACTGGATAATAATGACATCAAACTTGTTGTTGGTGGATGTAGCCTAGGGATTGGGTGAACTACGTTAAATCTGTGTCTTGTGTTCTCCATTAGGTCTAACATGGATCACATTAAGGGGTTGAAATGCCTTTTAGCACACGCATTTGCTATGAAGGATTTTTGGGTAGAAAAATAAATCCTTGGTATGAAGATTTGCAAAGATAGGAAGAATAAGAAATTGACATTATCTTAGGCTAATTATATTGAGAAGGTGTTGCAACATTTCTCTATGGAGAATGCTAGCTGTCAGCACACCTTTACCTAGTCATTTTAAGTTGACTAAAGAGATGTGTCCAAAGACACAAGAAGAAGAGGATAAGATTTCCAAGTTACCTTATTCTTCAGCTATAGGAATCTTGATGTATGCTATGGTATGTACTAGGCCAAATATTGCGCATACAATGGGAGTCGTTAGTAGGCATATGAGTCATCCAAGAATCAAGTAGAATGCAGTTAAATGGATTCCCAAATATTTGAGAGGTACATCTAGTAAGTTTTTACACTTTGGGGGATCTACTACTGATTTACAGGGATATGTTGACTCAAATTTGGTAGGGGATATTGGTACCAGGTAGAGTACTAGAGGTTATGTATTTACTGTTGGTGGGGTAGCCATGAGCTGGGTTTCTAGGTTACAGAATATGAATGCTTTATCCACTACAGAGGCAAAGTATGTTGCTACTACAGAGGTAGCCAAGGAGATGATATGGCTTTAGTTATTCCTAGAAGAATTAGGATACCCTTAGAAAGATAATTATTTATTCATAGATAGCCAAAGTGCCATTCATCTTGCAAAGAATTCATCTCTGCATTAAAAGATAAAATATGGTACCATTTCATTTGGGTAGTTTTGGATGATGGATAGTTAAAGCTAGAGAAGATACATACAAATGACAATCCAATAGATATGTTTACAAAGGTAGTGATGAGGGAGAAGTTGAATTCCTCTTTAACTTTGGTTGGCCTTCTTGACTGAATAGAATAAAAGAATAGTAGAGTCTAGGGTGGTTTGATATATTCCAGTGGGAGCTACTGGTTTAGAAGTGTTATGATTAGTCTCCAAGTGGAAGGTTATTTTTGTGGATTTTGATCAATCTCCAAGTGGGAGATTATTGTGATATGGAGGCTAGTTAGACTCAGAGGTTTATTTAGCAGGGTTTTCTTCCCATATTATCTCTACAAGGGTTTGAGGGTAGTTCCCCCAAGATGGGCTCAAGGGGCAGCACCCTTGTGGGGTCCTAAGGCATTGCCCCAAGTGCACTCCCAATCATAGTATAGGGTGGGGTCGAGTAGCAACACCCTCATGGGGCTTTTCAAGGGTACCAGACTTGAAGCCAAAAATTCCCAAGTTATATTGTAATAGGTGTTGTCTACTATTTTTAAATTAATCTAGCCCTAATTTTGTAAGTGGAAAAAGCTTCTATTATAAGGCTTAGGGTAGGGATTTAAAAATGTAAAGGTGATATTATAGCTTCTTTTGGTAGTATTGAGCTGTAAGGGATTGTAGATTGTAATCACTAAATAATGATATTGGACTTGTTGTTGGTGGATATAGCTTAGGGATTGGGTGAACCACATTAAATCTTGGTGTCTTGTGTTCACTTTTATGCGATCTATTATTTTTTTTTATTGGTTATATTTGAATATAACTATTATTTTTACCTAAGGTTAATCCTAATAGGTTTTCACCAAGATAATGATTTTTTTAGGACATTTATGTATGTACAAAGAGCTTTTGGAAGCGTACCAGCTATAGAACCACTTCAAATGGAGAGTGTTGATAGGCTCCTTGAGCACCTCTCCCTCAATTGTTGAAAGTTGGTAAGCATGAGATCCAAACACTAAAGTAACTATGTATGGACCAAGCCAGTTGGGTTCAAACTTCCCTTTTCGTACCCATTGTTGTTGATTCTTAAGTTTTTCTCTCAGAATAAGATCACCCAGTTGAAAGTCATGTGGCTTAAATTTCTTGTTGTAACTTCTAGACATACACTTTTGATAACCTTGAAGGTGATCACATGCCACTTGTCGATGTTCATTTGACAATTCTAGCTCTTGAAGTTAGGATATTCTATAGTCATCATTAGTAATGAGACCCATCATGGAGATTCTTAAAGTAGGAACCTCAACCTCAATTGGAAGCACAACATTTGTTCCATATACTAAAGAGAAAGGTGTTGTGCCCATTGGATTTTGATACTTGTTCTATAAGCCCATAAAGCTAGATTAATTTGAAGGTGCTAGTCCCTTCTAGATTTGTTAACTGTATGATGCAAGATCTTAAGGATAGCCTTGTTGGATGCTTCCACTTGACCATTATCTTGGGGGTAATAATTAGAAGACCAATTTTTCATGATTCTAAACTTTTTGCACAACTCTTTAAGATCCTTGTTTTTAAACTGTCCATTATTAGTAATGATGGAGGATGGTACACCATACCTACATATGATGTAATTCATAATGAATAGAGTTATAGTTTTTCCATTTTCTATACAGAGAGGGCATACCTCTACCCATTTAGTAAATTAGCTTATAGATGTAATGATGAATTATGTCCATTTGAAGAAGATGGATGAATCTGACCCACTAGATCAAAGGCCCATTGTTGGAATGGCCACAGTGTGATAGATGGAATTAGCTCCCTAGTTGGAGCATGAATCAAATTTTTATAGAGCTAGAATTATTTGTAGGACTTGGTGTATTTGATTTTTTCTTGCTCCATATTCAACCAATAATAACCAGCTCTAATAAGTTTATGAGCTAGTGTCAAGCCATTAGAGTGAGATCTATAAATACCCTCATGTACATCAATTAATGTGCATTTGGACTCATCAAGTTCTAGACACCTAAAGAGTGTTCCATCAAGACCCCTCCTAAAAAAGTCATCAGCAATAATAACATACTATGAAGCTCTATAGATATAAAGTGGCATTTTTTTATTCTGGGTTAGATTGTTTGGAATTATTTGGTCATGTAGGTAAGCATAGATATGTTGGTATTAGGATAAGTCATGTCGTACAATAGAATAAATCATTTTGGATATAGGGGAATTATAGGTAGGGTAGAGTAACATCTCTACTAGGAACTTGTGTCAAAAATCATTCTCTAGCATCTGTAGCATGGAAGCAAAAGTAGCCATTGCATCAGCTACTTTGTTGTCTACCCAAGGAATTCGCTAAAAAGTGACATGAAAAAAGTATTTCTTTAAATAATCAGCAATTCATTTATAAGGTATCAATTTCTCATCCTTTGTCCAATTTTTATCATTGACCTGGTTGATTACAAGCTATGAATCACCAAAGATATTCAATTCATCAACTCTCCACTTGATTGCAATCTCCATGCCATTGATTAGGGCTTCATATTTTGCATTATTATTTGTATAAGGGAATAGAATCTTGTATTCCTTAGGTAATTATTACTTCTATGGTGTTATTAATAAGAACCCAACATTGAATCCCTGTTGTGTGAAGGAGTTATCAAAGAACATCACCCAAGTTTGGTGTGTTATCATTAGAATTGATTCATCAAGAAAGCCAATGTTCAACAAAAGAAGACTTTACATTGGTGATTTTGCTAATTAATCAACAATTGTATGTCATTTGATAGCCTTTCTCTCAACAAATTGTATATCAAAATCGCTTAGTATCATTATCCACTTGGCTAATCTTCTTGTTATAGCTGCCTTGCTAAGTATTTTAATGCATCAATTTTAGTAACCAATCACATAGTGTGAGCGAGCACGTAGTGTCTCAACTTTTGGGAAGCAAAGACAACTTCCAAGAAAGCTTTCTCAATAATGCTATAGTTCATTTCATAAGAAATCAATGTGTGATTGAGATAGTAGATAGCTTGTTCTTTTTTATCATTGTCCTCCTAAGCTAGTAAGATACCAAGAGATGACTTTGTTTTTTATATGTACAAAATGAGAGGCTTCCTATAGATAGGAGAGGCATCAAGATCAGTGGATTCGAAAGGTATTGCTTATTATGTGCTAAACTCTTATCACAATCTTTGTTCTAGTTATATTTCACACCTTTATGTAGAGTCTTTGTAAAAGGTTGTGACCTATCTACTAGCTATGAGATGAACCTACTAATGGATTGAAGTCTTTCTTGCAAGCCCCTCATTTGGCTAATATTACGGGGTGGAGGCATGTCCATGATCTCTTGAACTTTTTTTAGATCCACCTAAATTCCTTTTCCAGACATAATGTAACCAAGTAGTTTCCCAAAAGTTGCACCAAATGCACATTTCTTGGGGTTGAGTCTTAGATTGAACTTTTCCATATGATCTAGGATAGGTCCCAAATCTTGAAGATGAGTGTTGCGTCAAGTACTCTTAACCAATGTGTCATCAACATAGTCTTCCATTATCTTATGCATCATATCATGGAAAATTGTAGTAACCAACCTTTGATATGTAGCACTATCATTTTTCATACCAAATGACATCACATTTCAACAGAAGCTTCCCCATGCATAGGTGAAAGCTATCTTTTTCTTGATCTTCTAGTGCAATTTTAATCTGATTATAATGAGAAAATTTGTCCATGAGTGAGTAAATTTCATATCCATGTCAATGTTGGGGAGTGGAAAATCATCCTTTGGACATGCTAAATTTAGATCTTAGAAATCTATACAAACTTAGATAGTCTTGTCATGTTTGGAAACTGGAACAATGTTTGAAATTCATTAAGCATAGTCAATAGCATGGATGAAACTAGCTTTTAGAAGCTTTTCTAATTCATATTTAACAAGTAATACAACATGAGGATGCATTTTTCTGAGTTTTTTTTAACCAGTTTAACTCTTGGTACAATAGATAAGTGATGCATTATGAGATCAGGATCAAAGCCTAGCATAATTGAGTAGGTCCATGCAAAATTAATCTTTTTCACTCGAAAGAAGGCAATAAATTCCTCTGTCTCTCTTTTCTTGATAAAGACTATGCAAGATGTATCATATGAGGCTCTTCCTCTATTCCCAAGTTGATCAGTTGTGTTGGCTCTACCAATACTAATGATCTCTCCTAAAAATGACTAGGAAGTGCATCAAATATCTCATCCTTAGGCACCTCAGAGAGGTTTTTACTATTTTAGGTTCTCATACTACCACAATGTGGTTTTCACCATCAAACTTCTATTACTTTTTCTTTTTATTATGTGACTAAGATATTTGATATCACCTTCAGTCATGTTGACACTTTGTTCACCGGTGGAAGATGTTACAAGTTTGATAGCATTTAAGTAGCAGGCAAGAGCATAGTTATTCTTGAATACAGGGAATTCGCTAGATGCATTGGAATTCTAGTCTATGAGCTTGGGATAGGTGAGTGAAAGATATGTGGTAAGTTTGATGGTGTTCATAGTATAATCATCAAATGCTTGGTTGAGTAAGTCGAGACCTGGAGCGGCTTTGTTTGTAAGTGTGTTCCAATGCCTTTGATCTCTAATGACATTAATCAAAGACTTGATGATAGTAGTTGGATGAGACTCATTCACCCTAACCCTAGACAACTCACCTAATTTGAGTTGATTTTCATAGACATGAACTTGATCTATTTCTTTGTCTGTAGTTGCTTCTGAGAGAGAGTTGAATTCATACTCTCGAGAGTCTATGCTACCCACAGATAGACTACAAAATTCTCCTAGGAACCCATTCTCCCTTGTCATATATATTTTTACAAAGTCTCTCAATGACTATAGTATGACTTGACTCTCCTTGTTCTTCAATAATGCTTTAGAAGAATCACTATCCACATCTATAGTACTAACACATGGTACAAAGTAATCTAGTTCTATGAAGAATTTAGCAAGATCAAAAAGAATTGGATAAGGATAAGGATCCTCATCATCAACATTGTCCTCATAATCATCTAACTCAATTTGTGACTCATGTTTAGATGAAATCTCAGGTTTTGATATGAATTTGTTAATCCCTAGATGAAAGGGAGCCTTCTTAAAACTTAGCCTTGATGTTTCTTGAGACCTTTTTAGCTATCTCTTTGATAGGAACAATCAAGCCATTTTTTTTTAATACAATTGGACAATTCCCTTTGTATCCAAAAAATTTCATGAGTTTAATACTTGGACCATACTTTTCTAGAGTAATCTAATGAGATTATTCTATGAGATCAACTAGTGTTTCCTCTCTATATATCCATGTAGAAATGGCTTTTTTTTCATCTTCCTCTTCCAAAGTTGTAGTAGCTTTAAAAAAGGTACCATTATACTTAGGATGAGGTGACAGCACAAAAGGTGTCTTTACTTCAAACAATCTCCCATAATGATGAGGACACTCAAAAAGAGATGTCAAAGACAAAAATGGTTCTATGTGATATTCACCCATCCTAGTTTCTTTCAACTTGAGTGACTTCTTGATCTATTTCAGCTTATCATCATGATGATCTATAGATTCCCTATTAGCGAATACAAAGCTTTCAACAAATTTCAACATGTTGTAGGTTTAACTAGTATTTCCAGGTATGGTGACTTTAGAATCATGGAATGGAAACTTGATGCATTGATGGTAAGTTGAAGACAAAACTTACATTTCATGTATCTATGGTCTCCCTAGAAGAATGGTGTAAGCTAAAGGAATTTCAAGGACTTGACAAGTGACATCCCTTTCTATAGGACCAACTCAAAGAGGCAACACAACAAGACCTAAGGATTTATGCTTGACTTCATCATATTTCATAATGGTTATCCTACAACAAGGATCAATAGACTCTTCATAATAGTCCAATTACCTCAGGAAGGTAGTATAATAGATGTTTAAGCCAACTCTATTATTAATGAGCACATGGTAGACAAGCTTCTAGTGTATCATGAATTTAATGTGCAATGGTTGGTTATGTGGATGACTCGGTGAGTTATCATCCTCCTTAGAGAAGGACAAGTAGTGAGGTGAAGTTAGGTGAACCACCATAGGTTGGAACCTATCAAGATCAAGATCTTAGGTACATTTTCCTTAGTGAGAGCTTTGTCAAGAATCTACCTACAAGAAAGTGAGATTTTGAGCAATTCAAAGATCATTTTTTGAACACTTGTCCATTACAATTGGTCGAGGATATTGTAGTTTGTAGATGCAGAAGATGTTGTAAGTTTTGTACCTTTGCTAGATGCACTAGCAAGGGAATATTCTTTGTGTTGTTCTAGCTCAAGATCAGAAGGTACAGGGCCTTTAAGTACTATCCTAGCACAAGAACATGTTATAGCATTGGCACAAGATTGTGATGGTTCTTTATCAGATGTAGTAATGTATCGCCCCTTAAGAAAAATGGTGTCTTAGGTTTTGTGTTGTCTTGTTTTCCCTTGATCATGATGACATCACAATATTCAAAATCCATAGGTTCAACCATGTTGATCTCATCATCATCATGATTAGTGCATGTATAGTTGACCGTGTTATGAGCTTTTTGTTTAGAAGTTTCCCCTTTCTTGTAGGATGGAAATGGCTCCTTGAAAGCATTGTGATCCATATTCTTGTTGTGTCCATCCATAATGATTTCACCAATGTCGATTAATTCTTGGACTTTATGATGTAGGCTAATGCAATTGGTACTTTTGTGACCTTTTTTTAGATGGTATTCACAAAATGCAATCTCATTCCACCATGAAGTTTGTGGTTGTGGGTCATAAGGATGAGAGTTGTCCAGTAGAGTAATGATCTTGTTTTGAAGTAAGGTCTTGTAAACAACATCCATAGATTCACCCAGAGGTGTGCACTCTCATTTTTTTCATGTAAGCCAAGGCAAGTTTTTTATTTTGTTTCCAAATGTTTTGTTACTAAGAGGAGGTTTTTCAACATTTTTAAATGCATTGAGATTGTCTATATGATTGAAAGCCACTTTAACAAGTTTAGGAATAATTTTATCAATGACTCCATCATGTACTACCTCTCAATTCTTGTTCACATAGTTTTATTTATCCCTACTAGAGGTTGATCCATGTATGGTGTCCTTTTGAATGGTTATTTCACACTTTTTGACCATGAATGCCTCTGTTTGGATATCTTATGTGATCATGTCTTCAAAGGTGCATGGACATTGAAGTTGTATTTTATACCCAAAGATGGGAAAAATATTATCCAACAAGATGTCAAGTTTTTCTATTTTAGGAAATTTGCATGAATATTTATGCTATAGTTGTTGCCACTTTTGAAGGAATGCAAGGAAAGGTTCCCCAACTTTCTGTTTGAGGTTATAGAAGTCACGTATGTTAACTAGATGTTCTATGTTGTGTGAGTACTATTGAACAAATAGGTTAGCAATCTCATCAAACATTTTGATACTAGTGTAGGCAACCATGAAAACCATTCCATGGCCTAACCACCTAGACTTTGTGGGAATAAATGTATGAGATATGTTTGATTGTGTATGAATTCCATAGAAAAAGCACCGAATTTCCTCAAATGATCTTGGGGATCAAAAGTTCTAAACTATTTTTCATACTAGGGTAACTCAAGTCCTCTTTGAAAAGAAAGCATGTCTATAATCTTGTCAAAAGGAAATGGGAAAAAAATTTCTAAGGTGTATGTTTTCATTGGTTTATCCTTGTCACGCATCATTTGGGCCAACTATTCTTGCATGATGTTTTATTTTTTTGTAACTTGGACATTTCAGTTTCCTCTTCATGTGTGATGATTGTTTCAATGTTAAAATGGTGAGGTATTTTTGCTCCTTCTTGAGTGAGTTTAAGAAAGTATTTTTCTTTCTCTTCATTAAGAAAGATCCCCATTACCTTTTGAAAGTGTTTATTTTCTCAACACTTTTCTATGTCTTCAAGAGGTAGCTCTTCATTTTTCTCATTCTTATCAATGTGGTTGTAAGGTTCTCTTTGTCTTTCATTTTTGTGGTATTCTTGTCCTCTACTATGCTTTTCATTTCTTTGATCTTTATCAACCATTCTAGGAATGTGGTAGGTTTCAGTTTATGTTGGTTGAAAGGGTCTTCTAAATGAGAATTCAGCTGTGTTGTTTGAAGACGTAGGTTTTCAATAGTTTTAGGATTCTCTTGATACAAGAGATTCCTAGTTTGTTGAAAATTTATGGAAAACATTCTTTGAACATGAGGTGGTATAATAGATGAAGAGATCATGAAGACTCCTCACTAGATTCACTTGATTTAGGATGTTTATAAACTAAGAAGCAACCTCTGCCATGATTCTGACCCCTAGCTCTACCTTATCTAAGTTTATGGGGGGGGGGGGGGGGGGTGTTGTTTCCACTCCTTGTTGCAATAGTCATAGACAATGATGAAAGGAAAATCTTAGACAAGAACCACACTAGAATGTAGCATCAAAGTGAGATAATTATGTTTTATACCTAGGTACAAGTCATCTGGGAAGTGGCTAGAGCAACCAAGAGTTATGATTGTCATGACACAAGGTATGTAAAACACAAGAGAATAGAATAAGATAACCAAGTGAGGAGACTAGTTCATGTGTAAATAAAAAATTGTTAACTAAGCAAGAAGTCAGAGTTGGACACTATTGCAAATAGAGGAATGACCAAATGTTCCTGACTTGGATCAAATTTTGAAGAGGGGGCTCAAAATAGCTCACTATTTTAGATAGATTTTGATATTGCATGAGGAAATGACTCTAAGGTGAGGAAACATAGATAGTTAGGCAAGAAAATACCTTTGGTAGAGTAATTTTGATAGCTTTAGTACAAGATATCACACAAAGATTCACAAAGAACCAAGTGAGAAAGTACAAAGAACCAGGTAAAGTTTTAGAACACCAATTTTAAACCAATTTTCTCATACAAGAACTTGTGGAGAGTCGTGTGAAGAAAAGATAGTTTGACCAAAAGAGACAGGATTTTGACTTGAAAAGATAGTGTTTTGGCAAAATTTTGTGTGAGGATTTACACACAAGGGTATGAGGAAGTGCAAAGAACCCCATGAGGAATTGTAAATAGATAATTTTCTCATGCAAAGTTGTTTAGGACTAGGCACAAGAAAAGGACCAAACTGACAAATTTTCACTAAACTTGAAGAGATCTCAATGGTTTTGATAGTTTTTGAATAGAGAACTGACATTTTACATTTTTTAGGTAGATGTTAGAATTATTTTTAGATTTTGGACATCATTTTGGTTTACAAGTAGACAATTATTTTCAAACATGGGAAGCAAGTAGTAGGTGCAAACAATCCAGATAAGGACAAAGCAACTCAAAGGGATAGGGGGAGTCTTGAACTTTTGTTGTTTGAAATATTTGGACAAGTTTAAAGATTAAAAAATGACACTCTTTATCCCTATAACCATAAATGGTAGAAGAAGCAAAACCTTTGCCTCACAACTTATGTGCATGCATTCACCTCACATAGTTGTGTCACCCCACTAGAGGGTGCCCATGTTTTTGGTGCATTCCAAGGATTCAATAACATATATACTAAATGAGCACCCTTATGGTAGGGGTTAAGCATGTATATCACCTTCCAATCTCCAAGTACATGCCTATGGTGAGTGTCTATAGGAGAGATTCTTCCCCCTCCTTGCACAAAGGTTATGCCCCCTTTCAGAGGTGAACTAAGTAGAAACTATCTAAAAGTTTTACTTGGATTCCACTCACATTAATCCTTGATGGCTTCACAAATGAAGTTGAGGCTAGCAGCCCACACCAACATCTAAAAGTACACACACTTGACTAGAAAGACAAGGGGTAGCACAAGAGGAAGAATTTAACATGGTTTTGGAGTCTTTTTCTCTACAAAGCTTCTTTATTATAGTGAGTTGGAATCATTGGTGAAAGGTGTATGCTCCCTTAGATCATTCCTAGAGGTTGGATCATTCTGGAAAGCCCTCTAAAGTTTGATTCAGACTGGTGGCTTAGATTCAAGGGTCCAAGTTTTTAATTTTCCTTAAGGGGAAAGAGCATACTCCTCTACCTCATCACCTTACCTAAAAACATAGAACAAGTTCATCACCAAGTTAGCTTATCAATCCCAACTTGTGTTTTCTCAAGATTTTGATTTCCTAAAATAAAATCATCATCTCTTCATAAAATAGACTCATATAAGAGAACCACTAACTTTCTTTCCTCCCTCAAGTACCATCTTCCAAAGGTGTCTAGGTTTTTGATTTACTCTTGGGCATCACTTCCAAGTAGAAAAGAGCATACTCCCCTATTCCTTTGTCTAGAGCCCTACAAAGTTCACAAGCCCTATTAAACCATGTATAAGAAAGTAGTAAAAGAAGAAATAATGTTTATGTGGGTTTGAATTTACTCTTTGATATGTGTATCTTTGACTAGGCATCTAGCAATCAAACCATCAATCCTATTTATGAGTTTATAATAGGTGTTTTTGACAAGTGATCTAGACACCACTATTAGGCTATAGAAAATCAAAAACAAAAATTTAATGCTTCATAAATAACTATCAAATTAAATAAGCATCATAAAAATAGAATCTAGAATTTGCATTTAACTTTACTGATACCAAATTTCACACGAGATTCTTCACAGGCCCACGTGAGAAAATGGTGTGTATCACATGAGAAACCATGTAATTATACACTTTTTCACACATGCAAGTACAGAACGGGGAGCAAATTTTTAGTTTCTTCACACAAGAATGAGATTGTTGACATGAGAAATTGAGAAACTGTATAGATAGATATGACAAAACATTAAAAATTTGTAGAATAAAGAACATATGAGGCTAGAAACTTGATTTCTTGGCCCCATTGTGGATGCCAGAAATGTGAGTGTTAAATGTGGCCTCTATAATTCACACACACTTCAACATGATCATATCTGAAGAACCATCTAAGAATGAACATAGGATTGTTCATCTAAAATATCCAATAAGTCAGTCTATTGCCTCCTAACTAGAATAATTTTGTTATTCACTCTTTGATTGAGAAACTAGCAACTAGACATCTAGAATGAAGGATTTTTTAAAGCTAAATTATGTGTAAGATTAATCTATATGATATGAAAATTTAGTCTAAGAAATGGAAAGAATAATTAATCTAAATGAGTACATATTTAAGCTATATGAGATCAATATGAAAGATTAATGAAAGCTACGAATGTAAATGTGAGTAATTAATTCAACATAAGTTTGATACAATTCATTTGCAACCTCTAAAATGAGGAATTGAGAGTCTCTTAAATAGAGTTCCATAATTGATCAATGGTCAATATTGATGGATGGTCAAGATTGGAAATGAGATTCAATTAGAATAGAAACTTTCTTGTGCAAATGAAGTCAACTAATTAACTTCTGAGTGTGAGAAAGAGTTAGTTGAGTTAATTCCATTTCCAATTCCAGTTTACTTAGAGTTTCCATTTATGAACTAAAGAGAGAATTTGGAGAGTATATTTAATTTAATAAAACTAAATATGACCTCATAAATGAAAAATCTTCATTAATTACATAAGTAAATTCAATAATTAAAATGAGGATATATTTAATTAAATCAAATACATTTAATTCCTTAGTGTGTATTTTAGCCAAAGGGATAAATTTAATTTAATTAAAGTGCTAGGACTCATAATTTAATTCAATTAGTTAATATGTTTACCTTTGCTAATTTGATTAGACTTGGAATTAAATAGAGTGTGCAATTAATACAGATTAGGGATTTTTTGTATTTGACACTTAGGTCAAGTATCGATTATTAGAATTAGGATTGCTTAATACAATAGAATTTAAAATTAATTAAATAGATTAGAATTGGTTTAGCATGGCAATGTGCCAATTTTTGGGTATTACACTCTCATCCATCCAAGAAGATGAAGAAGCAAAAGAAAATTGTTGCACTGGCTACGAATTCAACAACTGGCCATGTGCTAGTAGAGATTGTTAAGTCATAGAAGGAAGGCATATTTCATGGGCTTTCAAATGATGATTCCCATATCCAAATGGTAGATCTTGGAATCCTAGTTCATGACTCAATGGTGAACATGTGGAAGTCTACAAATAATAAAATTGAAGATAAATTGCAAGAGCTAGGAGTAGAAAAGGAAATAATGAAGGCCTCGAACAAAGAATTGTTGGAATACATAAGGTCTACACTCGAGAGCACTTTACCAAGTTAATTTGACCTAAATGCAAAAGAGAACAAAAATCTACTCCTAAAGTTTCAACAAGCAAGGAAATTCAATCAAGTTGGTTGAGCATGGATAGATCAAATGAAGGCTCAAGGTCCCCCAATAGTTGAAAACTTGGGAAGCCTAGTATTGGATTTTTACAAGCTTAGGGAAGTAGCTTCAAATCATCAAACAACCATATAGAAGGTAGCAGACGATGAAAAAGCAATTGGCCCTTCTACAAGAAGTAATTGACATGAAGACAAATGTGGCCATTACTCATGGGATTCTGAAGATGACCAAGGAGTCATTGTTTCACTAGAAACAATCCTTGGAGTTTTTTATAGAAAGATCTATGAGGTTAGAAAATGAGCTCAAGGATGTACAAACTTGGTGCAAAAAATTATTGAGAAGTTGTTTCAATACTTGAAGATATTGCACACAAAGTCCTTTGTGTTTGCTAATGGCAAGCTCATGGATATTGAGAGAATGAAATCAAAGTTCTTAGCATTTGTTGATGCAGCAGTTGACTCACTCAAATTCCAAGTGTCCAAGATCCAAGAACTCTTAGTAGTGGATGCAATCATAAGGAGAGAATTGGAGAAGTTCCAATCAATGGTGGCCAGAATAGCTGATTTAATAGAGATGCATGACTATTGGATAGTTCAAGCTAACAACATTATCATTCCATATGTCAAAGAACTAGAAAAATTAATTGACACCATGAAGTCCTATAGAGATAAATTAGTTACTTCTAAGAATACATGATGTTATTATGATTTTTTGGACTTCTATCATTCTTCCCCTTCTCTTTCTTTTTCCATCCATTCATGGCATTTTGTCAGTCTCTATAATAGACAATGATTTAAGCTTGTCCTATTTTTAGTTTATTTTATTTAGAGATGCTCTACAAAGAAATCTTCTAGTGTAACTAGCCATTTCGAGAAGGCCTATAAATGTAACCTTTTAAGATGTTAATAAGATTGGCAAAATTACTTTTGGGTAAAATCCTCTAGTTGAGACTACTATGTGTGACTCTTAGTCCATTTCTATTTTTTATATTCACATAGTTTTAGTATAGTGCATGGAATGAATGTGCTAATGTTAAGAATTGAATGAATGTGAATGAACTTGGTTTTATTCCTTCATTCAATGGATTATATGTTTTTCTTTCTTCAACATAAGCATCTCATTTGTTCTCTATGTTGTATGACATAGTTTGTATGTTTAGTATAATTCATTCCATAAGGAATCTGGAAACTAGTGTGTAGAGAAGCTGAGAGATAGACAATCTAGGTATTGTCAAAACATCAACTAATTGTGTAATCTAGGTATTAGTTATTTTGTCATCTCTTCCTTTCCTCTTGTTGTTGTAGGTGGTTATGCATGTTTCCATTCATTGCATTCTAGGTTCGAATAGATTGCATGTTATGAGTTAGTCCCCTTTTTAATTTCCTAAGTTGTTTAAAGTGTTGAGAAACTTGGTATTTTCCTCTTCTATTCTCTAGTTAAGAGCATACCCCCAAAGCCAAAAAAAAAATTCATTGCATATCTTGCATTCAAAAGAGAGACATACCTTTCAATTCAAGGGTCTTTGATACATTACTACATTGACTCATTTTGTTGTTAACATCTTTGTCCTCCATAGGCCAATGGGCAAGTTAAGAGTCATGGTATAAACCAAAAAGTTAAGGAAGACAAACTATTAACCAACACAAAATAAGGTTGCTTCTAACCTATAGTTTTTAGAAAGGGCTTATAATTATTACACTCCCCTTTCTCCCAATCATGGGACACCTTACCTTGTGGCAAGTAACAGACCTCATGGCCACAAGAATACTTGAAGCATTATTTCCTAGTATTTTCATCATTGTCCCAATCCCACAAGTACTCACTCTAAGCAAAGACAAGCACTATGTCTATGAAGGTTTTGTGTCCTTCATAGACTTGATTTTATGGTGGATCAAAATAGCTTAGCTCGCTTGTCCCTACTTGGGTTGTTCCTCTTTATTTTTTAGGAGAAGACCTTCTAAAAGATTTCAGACTACAAAAAATGGATCCACTTTTGGAGGTCAAGATTTCTAATTCACCATAAGGGTGAAGAGCATACTCTCATATTCCAATTATTTTCCACAAACACATCCAAAAGCTCAATTATCCCACTTACCTTTGAAATCTAAGGGTGAGTAAAAATTTATGATTCACCCCAAGGGTGAAGAGCATACTTTTCTATGACCAAAAGATTATAATTGCAAGTTTTATGTACCTACAAAAGATGAGAAACTAGTATACTACTACACACAAAATAAAGAAAATACAAGCACACTTGTTTGTTTGTTTTTATTCTTTTAGGCAGCCTTGTAAACAAGAATTAGTAGCCCCTTAGCATTTGGATCTTTGACATGCGCTCTTATAGGACAATTTTGAAAGAATTTTTAGAGCAACCTTATAAACAAAAATGTTAGCCCAACAAGGGTTAGTCTAAAATAAGGTAAAAATCTACAACAAACCTCTATAAAATAGTAAATAAATTTGAGAAAACTAAAAAATAGAATGCCAAAGGCCCAAAATTGACAAAAGAATTCAAATAGCAACAAGTTCTAGGCTAGGCAATAGTTTTCTGCTGACAATATATCATACAATATTTTTAATATAAGGGGAAGATATTTATACTCTATGTGATATTTCACACTATACCCATGCAATAGAACTTTGTATACTGGTGTGATAGACTTCTGTATAGGATAGTAATAATTTAAATAGTAAAGTATCACATAATAGTACTAAGAACTATCATGTGATACTAATAAAGTATCACATGATATTTTCGATTGTGGAAAACAAATATAGAATAACAAGAGGAAATTACAAGACAAAAGTGTAGATTGAGAGGCAAAACAAGGATGTCCTTCCCTATGGTGGGCACCAAAATTGTACACTAAGAAAATGCACTAATATAAAACCTTCTATCCAAGCTAGTATTTCATGCTTGAATGGCATCTTAGAGCTCCCTATCCATAGAGTGCAAATTTGTATTGATAAACATATGAAGAGTTCTTAGCTAAGCCTTAGAGACACAACCCTTTCTAGTAAACCATGCAATGGGAGATTCCTTGGACAAGAGAAAGAGTGCAAATGCAATGCAAGAATGTAACTAAACTAAGCCAAATGAGAGTGCTACAACAATTGTTAATTTAAGCTATGTGATCTAAGATATAACAAATGAAATTAAGCTATTTCTAAATGAATCTAATATAATATTAAGGATGCACGAATGAGATAAGAAGAATAGAAGTTCTCCACAAGTGCTCCAAGAAAACCTGTCAAGAAACCTGTAGCATAACGATAGTTCAAAATTAGGATCCTTAGAGAGGGAGAGAGCTCTCTCTTCCAAAGGTATATGTTGGTTGAGATCAAGATCAAGAAATGGATAATCAAGGGTGTGAGTTGACTTTTGGCATGATCCATTTGCAAGATCAAGTAAACCAATGAGAAAGAGTTGGCTTTACATGTGAGACAGAGTATTTTCTTTTAATTTGTAAATAGGGAAAAAGATTTTATGTTTGCACATTGAGTAGGTTAGAAGAATGGGGTCTTTTATTTAATTAAAAGGGGACATGTTCTTTTAATCAAATATGAACTTAGGATATTATAGTCAAACTACTAATTTTTAGCAATTTGGCCTAGGCAAATGATTAATTAAATTAGCCAAAATGTTGAGAAGTGGGCTAATAGTCTAGATGGCCATTTTAGGTGATTACAATGTTCAAATTACATCATCTCAATTTGATGAATATAAAATTAGCAATAATTCTTGTGCAATCTAGATCATGTAACTTCTCATCTTCAACATGGATCGGCCATTGAGGATAAATAATTGTTTGTATGATAGTGATACACGAACCCCTATAAGGCAAAGTGCTTCTCTATATGGGCATATATATATGTGTATGTATGTGTATATATTAATTTTGAATCGTGCTTTCATCTCAAAGAGAAACCATATAAATAAATTTGATGTTATACACAATTTGGTTTTTCAAGAAAAGCTAATTTTATTCTAGAAACATTGAGTTTTGAGAAAAATATTAGAATATATCTTGTGTGTGCATGTAAGTAATGAATATATATACATATATCATCGAAAATTCAAGATCAAATAACTTAAAATCTCATAAACTTTTTATAGAAACAAACATTGCATGAGATGCTCTTAAATAGAAGTGATCAATGTTAATTTATGAAAAAACCAAAAAAAAAGAAAATAAAATTGGATGAAGCAAATTTGCATGCTAATAAAAACTAAAAGTAAATAACAAATACAAACTCCACCAAATGAAGCCAAAAATATGCTATAAATTTTACAAATAAAAGTAAGGAAAATAAGGTTCTAAGAAGTGCAAAAAAAATGCCAAATAAATTAGAAATTTTTGAAATCATCATAGAAAAAGAAAACTCTCACAAATTTGAAAAATTATGTCCATTAAAGAAATACAAAGACAAACAAATAAACTTTTCCAACCAGGCTATATATTATATGAAAAGGGCCATTAAATAAGCCACTAATTTAATGTCATATATTAGAAAGTAATGTGCTGAAAATTGCAATGCCTTGCCTGTTGATCCCTAAGATATGTTGTCTATTAGCGTTAAAAACTTAGTCAATCATTAGGCAGAGTTGGTTGGTCATCATTGCAACTAGGCCAATCTACTAAGGGAGAACTATGTATGGAAGACTTGTATGTAATTTAGTTGAAGTTGAGCAATTACTATTGCCAAGAAAGTCTATAATCACCAAGTAGTGCATGTTAAGTCAGAAAGAAGATGGTGTATGACAAGCATATAGAAGATGAGTCACATATTATGAGCCAATCGTATAAGATTGAGTGATAGCATGAACACTAGACATGATTGAGCATTAGAATATTCATAGGCCGAGTAAACCAATATTGACATTTTTTTGGAATAGCACAAACATTGAGGTACAATATTTTAGTTGACTTAAATGCATGTTTTAATGATCAAGGAGTCACTCATGGAGATGATTATGTATTTTTGTTATGGAATATTAATCCATGTGTATGGTAATTAGCCAATAAGAAAAATGGAAGGATTAAGCAGCAAAAGTAAAGGATCTAGATCATTGAGTTTGATCTAGAAACTTCTGCAGATGGTTATTAAATGAGAATCCAAACCCTATGTTCATAGTGCATACAAAATAAGTTGCAATTTTGGATGCTATAAGAAAAGTGTGAAGGAAAAAATAGGTAAAGCAACTAAGTAGAGTAGTGAAGGGTAGAATATAGATTTATCATATTTGAGATAAGATCAAAGATTGTAAAGAGGAGAATTGTTATCAATATTTGAAGTATAAACCAAAGGATCAAGTACTAATATATTATAGAAAGTGTTTCAAGGTAAAACTCTTAAAAGAGTGGTCCTAATAGATTATTGTAAATCTTCTAACAGAGTGCTTACTTAGTTGTAAGTTTAAATCCTTTAATCAATGTAGACTGATCAAAATTATAGCCCTAATAGGAAAACTTTATTATTGCAGTAGTGAATATTTGTGGATGTCATCCCCACCCTAGTTTTACCTTCACCTTGGAGGGTTTCTAGGTAACAAAAATCTTTGTGTTATGTGTTGATCATTTATTTACATATTTCATGGATGTAATTAGTTGCTAGAACTTATACATCATTGCAGTAAATGTTTATGGCATTTATTATATTGTTGTGAGAAGGATTAGAGGTGAAGCTATTAGATTTGAAATCTAAAAGGGTAAAAGTTTTTATAGATCCTCATTCACCCCATCACCCTCCTCCCCCACCCCCCCTCAATATCTAAATTTGCCAATAGACTTCCAAAAATTAATAGCAAATCTCTATTCTTTTAGCATAAGTCTAATCAATTGAGAGTTAAGATCTTGGAGATGGAAGCCTATAAGTTTGGAAATATCACTAAAAATTAGAAGCTTGATATACAACTTGCATTGCAATAACTTGATACAACAAGAGAAGAACTAAATAAATCCTTAAAGAGAAGGAAGGAGATCAAAATCCAACAAAATGATACACAATATTAGGAGGAAGACACCAAAGGTCTAATTGATGATGGAAATTCCATTGAAAGTGATGTAGCAATAGCATATCTATTAGAGAGGAACAACACACTGAATGAAGAGATAAGAGGACTGAAGAAAGAACATGAAATACAAGCAATAAGACTGTGTGAAGTGACCAAACAAAAAAGAAAGATGATGAGGATAAGATAATGGATGATGAAGACAAGAGACATATGTTGACAATAGGCTAATGAAGATATGTAATTGTTGTCATTTATAGAAATACATGATATACATCCTTGCTAAAAACCTCAGAAATAAACATACTTAGCTTTTGGTCCTTAGAAAATGGTCTAAGTATGAATTTGGTTTATAGCAGTGTATTTTTTTGAATGTAACTTGTTACTAACATCATATTATGATTAGTGAAGTTAAATGGAGATAATATACATGTTTATGATGATGTGTATAACTTTAAACATCAGTAAAGACTGTACAAAAAAGAGATATTCATGTTTTATCAATGAAACAAGACAATGGAATTAAAAGAAAGGAATTATTTTGTTTACAAAATAATTACTTGACCAATTAGGGCCAACATCCTAGATGTTTACTCTAAGTTGGAAAAGTACATTATGATCTTAAAAAACCTAGCAGCAATTTGTGAAAAGGCATAGTATTTATGCAAATGACATCTTGCAAATTTAAATGTAAAATAATGTCTATTAAGTGTGTAATTTTGATATGTGGACTTTCTATAAAGCAATATATGCGAAGTTGATTTTTGTGATCCAAGATCAAGCTAAGGTCAAATATCAATCAAGAAAGAAGTTACAATACCTATATACTAGAGGGCTAATTAATTGTTTAGGTAGTGAGCTCTTCTTGTAATTGGAAGTACATGTTTGGGTAGTGGGCTCATTTTTCATATATTGTACTACAACTCCTAACGAGGTTGGAATCTCCTAATAGGGATTCAAAGTCTCCTAACAGGGACTCTCTATACTAAATTTTCTCATTGACTCCTAATAGGGTCCATCCTCTAATTAGTAACATATATATTAGTATATTATCTAGTGGGTATCATCTCCATTGGGGTTTTCCCTTGGCCATGGTTTCCCTAGTTAACAAAATATGGTGTTATGAGTTATCTTTGTGCATGGTTACTATTACTATTCATCATTACTTTTTTACTTTCTTATGTATGGTTCAAAGTAATAAATAATATTCAGTTGGTGACTAAAATTTTTTTAAATTACTAATTCACACCCCCCCCCCACTCCACAGTAATTTTCTAACAATTGGTATTAGAGCTCAGTTACTCAAAAGAGGTATAATAGCTTGAGAAATATCCCTATGAATATGGAATAGTTGATGAAGAACCTTGAAGAGGCACTTTAACAAATTGATCTCCTTACTAAAGAAAGACATAAGTTGAAGGACAAATATAAAGACTCCAAAGTATATTTTGGACAATTGAAGGACAAGATTGAACATCTCAAATCCAAGCTTGAATCTATTGAATCTAAAACTAGTGATGATTATTATTCAAAGTTGAAGATAGAATATAAGATCTTGAAGCATGAATTGAAGATTACCAATCTAAAGTTGACTTTGCATAATGATCCTAGCAAAGTTGAATCTAATTTGAAGACTAAAAAAATAAATCTTAGAGCAAGTCTAGTGAAGAAGACATCTAAATTTGAAACATTGAAAGAAGATCATGATGGAATTCATAAGTACAAAACTATTGTGAAAGGTGAACTAACTTAGTGCAAGCAACAAATTGAAAATCTTTATTCTAGTAGAGAAAAGCTTAATGATTCTATGTCAATACAGAGACCTACCTATGATAAGACTGGTCTTGGTTATCTATTTAACATGTCTACAAAGAAACATGAAAATAGATCAAATCCAAAAGAAATAGATAAATCTGATGATAAGATTGAAACTAGATCAAATACAAAAGAAAAAGATAAATCTGATGATAAGATTGAACCCAGTCAATATTTTGATAAACCTAAAGAAGTTTGACAAGACAAGGAAGTTGAGATATTGGATGAACAAAAGCAAGTAGAATCTCTTATTATTTGACCCATTAATTGATAGTTTCAACATACCACCCTTCATAAAGTTTGATGAGGGTAAAAATTGATGTTGGTCAATGCTAACCAATAACAAGAACTCAAAGAATATTAATAATAATAATAATAATAAAGCAGTACATACATAATTTCATGGTCAATAGCCAAGTCAAATAGTACATGAGCAATTTAAAAATTATTATAATAACAATGTCCAAGAATTCCACCAAATTTGGCATAACTAAATAATAGAAAGAAAGAATAATAGAACATAGTTGGCCATTAACCTTGTAGTCTAGTTAGTAGAACTAAACTAGTTAGCCATCAATATGATCAGATTAGTAACATTCTAGCATTGTTGAGTAATCATGTCTTGTTATATCCGACCACTTCATCTTTCAAGAGATGCTTCAACCAAGTGAATATCTATATATATCATCTTTAGGTCATCTTTCAAAAAAGAAAAATTGATTGTCTTTTGCCCTATTAAATTTTAGGGCATGACAATGTTTAGGTAGTGGACTCATCTTGAATCTACTATACTACAACTCCTAACAATGTTGAAATCTCCTAACACTGACTCTCTATACTAAATTTTCTCATTGACTCCTAATAGGGTCCATCCTCTAACAAGGAACATATATATCAATATATTATCTAGTGGGTATCATCTGCACTAAGGTTTTCCCTTGGCTAGGGCTTCCCTAGTTAACAAAATATGATGTTATGAGTTATCTTTGTGCATGGTTACTATTACTATTCAACATTACTTGTTTACTTTCTTATGTATGGTTCAAAGTAATAAATAATATTCAGTTGGTGACCAAAGTTTGTAAATTACTGATTTAACACCCCCCCCCCCCCCCACCAGTAATTCCTATTTCTAACAATATATGGTTACAAGACTTTATGATATGACATTTGATCTGTAGAAACTCAAACACAAGCAATTTGATATATTCAACCAACTACTAATTGTAAATCAAGATTTGAATAGGAAAGATGTGAACATTACAAATATAAGATTAGAAAATGATCATCTAAGGAAGGAGTTGAGATCTAAAAAGGAATCCATTGGAAGGATGAATAAACCCAAAGATGTTATGAGATACTAAGAAGAAATGGTGAGATTATAGAGAAGACCCAATGACACATCTAGATTAGGCTATATGGAGCACTTATCATCTATCGAGGATGGAGAATCATCAAAGAGTGGAGAACAAAAAAATGAAAAGCCAAAGAAAAATTAATCTACATGTTATCATTATGGAAAACTAAGTCACACAGCTAATGTTTGTAGAAGCAAGATTGGTAAGTCCAATTCTAAGCCCAAATTCAATGGATGTTATTTTAAGAGTAACAAGCATGGACATCAAGCAGATCAATGTAGATCAAAGGTTGGAAACACACCAATTGCACCTAGATTTGAAGGAATTACTACAACTATCAAAAGTATTGTCATAGAGCACAAAATTGTAGATCTAATGCAAAATCTAACTAGACACCCAAGAAGCAAGGCAATGCACCTAAGCTACGTAACACCATCAATTGGGATTACAACACATGGTATAATTGTCAATTATGTGGAGAATATGGTCATCTTGTAAAAAATTGTATTAGGACACATTTCAGTGGTAAATTAAAGAGTTGGATGAATGATAGTATAATTTGTTATAGTTATCATAAGATTGGTCATTTAAGTAGAAATTGTAGAACCTGGGCACTCAATCCTAATAATGAACAAGAAAAAGGTAAAGAAGTTTTGAATACTGAGTAAGTGAAAAAATAGATGATCAAATGCAAAGAAGGAAGGAAGAAGGTAGCAATAATGGAGCTAATGATGTAGAGACACCCAATCCAATGGATCGTGTGATCACACTACCTCAAACTTAAGTAAAGAAGGTATGTGAGGAATTGTATTTCAAATAATATATCATATATCATTTTCTAATATGTGATCTAGTGAATTCCATATCTACATGAGATGAGATGCATTAGGATAGATTTGGAGTGTGAATTGAGCAAAGTATACATGTACTAGTTGAAATTATTTTGATAGGCTAGATTACTAAGAGGGGAGGCATGAATCAATAACCAATAAAACTTAATCCTTAATTAGCAATTAATCCTTCATGTGTACTCTGATCTAATTGCATACATGAGAAATTGAAAACATTAAAGCCTACATAACACTTTTAACACACAATTTGGTGACCCAAAAACCTTCCAAATAGAAAGAAAAACTAGGGTAGGGATGATACCCACAAGCTTTAGTACTACAATATAAAGTTGGTCTGTTAAGGCTTACAATGATCACTTTTGATGATCTGCCCTGTTAGGAGCAATAAAGACTACTAGGTCCACCTTGCAAAAGGATTTACAAGCATACAATAAAGTATGCACTCAATAATGAGATTTGTATAAGACTATTGAGTCTACCTTATTAAAAGATTTGACTAATCCACCTATCATGATGAAACAGTAGTTGGTCTCTGATCTACAACTTGTTTGTTGAATGAGATTCTTCTGAGTGTAGAAATCACCTTGTTCTGATAGATAAATCTTTTTTGCTCCTTATACTATTGTAGCCTTTGTAATTTTCTCTTCTCTGCTTGTTACATTACATCATTCCATCATATTGGATGTGATATAATATGTTACATATATACCAATCTAATTTACAAATTATAAAGTTGGCCACAATATAAGTTTACACAAAATACACAAAGTCGACCCAAATGAAGATTCTCGAGCTCTAAAGACTAGCTCGATGAGGTTTTGATATGCAGCATATACTGTCAATGCTCAACATCATAATGCACTCAATAGATATAGAAGTTCAGTCCATACTAATCACTTTCAAGTAGTCTTGAACTCGATCTACACTGGTGACTCAAATACTATGAAACGCGACATATAAATTGAATCACTCAATTCACACTGCATAGCTTGGTCAGTGCTATCACTATGAGCTTAGTAAAAATTGATCCATTGGTTAATGTTGAGTAGATTGGTTAATACTATACTCTCATCATAGTAACTATGAACTTGGTAAGCATTGCACAACTCAATTTGCATTGATAAACTCGGCATACACTGTGATGCTCAATTTACACTACTAATCAACAATTTTGTAGTAACTACTTAGTGCAAACTAAATACTATCCAAGGGACTTGGTAGCAACTATAGAACTCAATAGCAACTAAAATTCTTGGTTAACACTATTAACTATATAATGTTCTCAGTAGATACTTACAATCTAAATAAGTATATGTCACTAATAGAAAACATGACTAAAATTTCAACAATCTCCCTCTTTGGCATTAGTGACAAAAACACTTATCAGTCAAAATTTAATTCAAAAATGTTCTAGAACATCTTTATCCATCATCTTATGTCTCCAACTCAGTAGAGTATACTATTTTTGAGATTTTTTTAAATTGGTTTTGTAAGAGATGTATTTTTGTATGTGAATAATATAGTAATGCTCCCCTGTACATAATAAATAGTATACTTTACATCTTTTCACATGAAATATATACATTTTCTCTTCTTTTTTGTACATCTTAACCTTTTTCACAATACATCTATATACATCATTTCTATAATCTTCGATCTTCTCCCCTTTTTGACATGAATGCCAAAGATTTATGTTATATATTATATAGTAATGCCAAAATGTGACAAGAAATTTGAATGTACCTTTAAGATAAGTGCCAAAGTCTTGTCCCAATTCTCTTACAACACCTTTCATGTGTGAAATGTAATTTATACTTCTGATGACAATTCTATCATATGGTATGCAATTGAGAATTTATTGCCATGGATGAGCATTTTTTCATGTACAATGTGTTTTTGCAATGCATCCATGTTTGGGAGAATCATATTCTATATATCTATCTATGTTGATCTTATTTTGGCTTCTTCTCTTAGCAATTTTTCCTACATATCAGATAGGAATCTAATATTGGTGTAACGGGCAGTCTTGTAGCTTGGGTCAAGATGCAACTATTGTGCACTTGCCTTTAGATCCTCATCAATCTTTAATAGTTTATATTTTATTTCCTTAGTGAAAATTGATATATCATAGAGCTTACCAAATGGTAAAGACACATTGTTGCAAGAGGTCTCCAATGAGCCTAGAATAGTAGATAATTCTACTTGATGGATAGCAATTTGCTGAGCAATAAGTTCTAAAACCTTATTCTTAAACTTCTTCTCAGCTCTCTAAAACAATTTTTCTTGTCCATTCAAATCATTATTAAACTTGTGTACTACCTCTACTAACTAGTTCAAAATTGGTTGAGAAGTATCAACCTCTTCATTTAATGCCTCTGCAAGGATATTCTTAGCATCCTTAATTATCTAGAATTCCTTATTCATTTCCTCTCTAAGCCTTTGTTGCTTGGGTTTCTTTTGAAGAATTTCTCCAAAAACATGCACCTAGTTAGGATTGAGATTTGAGATGTCACAATTAGGAATAACAATATCCTCATCAAGATCTATGTACTCTTCCTTCTCTTTTCCTATACTCAAAAATCGTGTGCTTGGTTGAGGCTTAGTCTCAACTATCTTTGCACTTATTAATTACATGCTGGGAATGGAAAAATTGTAGAAATAGTAGGAATTGTTGAAAATGTAGATACTGTAGTTATTATCAAAATACCAATAGTAAAAATACCTAGAGTTACCAAAACTAACGTGGAGGGAAGTGTTGGCTACTTGGTAAATGAAGTGCTTGTCATTTTTGTCAATGTGGTGCTAAGTTGGATGGATGCAAAAATTGATTGAGTGCTTGTGCTAACTGTGTTTGTCACAATCAATATTACTAAATATTTTGCTAGGCTTGATGTTTTCAATGTTTTTCTTGGAGAATGAGGAGGTGAGGCTATGACTACTATAGCAATTTTTACTGGGTCAGTCTCCTTAGTATCTTGTACATCTTCCTCAGTAGCTTCTTGCCCCTATTCCTCTTCATCATCTACATTATCAAAATGAGTTACTTCTTCATCATCAATTTCTTCATCCTTTTTTGGTTCATCATCATCATCATCTTTATCAGTAACATTAACTACAAAATCACTCAACTTGTGAAGAAGATAAGCATTCTTCCATGTGTTTGTAGCATTCTTCACTACATGCTCAATATCTTTCAATACTACAAGACAAGTGTTGAATCTCAAAGTAAGTTTTTCTTCATTTTTATTTAGAGATTCCTTTACCTCCTTGTCATCCAAACTTGGCATGAGTTGCCTTAGGGTTTACTCATATATGTCTATTGTAGTTTTTAAAGCATTCTACCATCTTGGTTTGATCTTCTTCATTAGAACATTTGGGATCTACTGAGCAAGGTGGTCTTGGGAGTATTTCCACTTACCCATTTTAGTTATTAACATATCTTCTATTTTCTTTTTCTTTTTTGAAATCTTGGTCTCATACTTCAATGCCTTGAAATTTGTTATGCCAGATCCTAATTCTAATTCTTTCATCCTTTCCTCAAAATTAGGTGGAGGCCTCTTGAAGATTACATCTCCTCCTTCTTTATCTGCTTTCTTCATAGCTGATGATCTTCTGGTAAACATAGTAGTAGATGTCTTAGTAGGCTTGGTAATAATTACCTTACCTTTCTTCTTTAATGGCTCTTCATCCTCTTATTTCTCTTCATCTTCTATTTTTTCATCTTCTCCTTTGCCTTTAGTTAATAGAAGAGTGGAACCAGTTTTCAGTTTGGCAATTCTCTTCTTTCCTTTGTTGACTTCCCAAGGGAGTTTGATTTCTAATTTAATTCTAGCCTAAACCTCATCATAGGTGCCAAAGTATGCAGCTTTAGGGCCAACAAGCTCATTAATCAATGCCTCAATAATATCTTTGGTTTCATCAATGCTTACCTCATAACCAAAAGGCTTTACCCATACTATCCTTGGTCTACATGCTTGATTAATGTATACTTTGTCACTATCGACCATGAAACAAACATCATCTTTGTAATCTTCAACTAGTTTCTTAGGAATCCTAAATCTGTTATTCATCTTCTCTTTCAATGCATCAAAGTAGTTATCCATAATAGTTATATATTTCTCTCCCATTTTAGTAATATACTCATTAATCTGATGAAGATCAACTACATATTTCCTCCAAACTAATGTACCTTTAGATGGGAAGAACTTTTGAACATAGAAAAATAAACAAGTCAAGAGTGAACTGAACTTAAATGGATTATTCTTGGAAGTTCTTATACTTTCCATGTTCTTGTTGAACTAGTTTAGGAACAACTCGGCAAAGTCAAGTGATAGGTTATTCTTGACCACCTTGTAAGCCAAATCAATTGCTTCACATGATATGCTGTTTAATCTGCTCAAACTATATATCTTGTGAGTGATGACATGTATCCCAAACTTGAGTTCTATTTCAATAACATAGCTAATATTTATTCCCCTTCCATCTCACTCGGAAAGGGTTTTCTTCTCTAGTTCAATTCGACTTAGGGTTTTAGTAATTTTCATTTTTTTCCACCATGGGAAGACTAGTGATCCTATGGACCATCTTCTTGGTTATCAAAATAGGTTGTTCCAACCACAACTAACCAATTGGCACATGATTGAGAATATATCTTATCCATTTTACTTGAAATTCCTGTGGCATATGTGGAATGTGAGTTAAACCTTTTGTTCCAAGATGTTGATTCTCAAATTTCAACATACCATTAACACATAATTCCTTCAATGATTCATCCATCTCTAGTGTTCCAATTTCTTGAATAGCACATTTGAAATGTGAATAAATATCATTTAGTAACAGTATCTTCAATGGAATTTGTGACTAAGCTTTGCTTGAATCTAGGGTTTTTGCAATGGCAAGAGTTAACTTAAAGTCTAGTGCTGTCCATTCCACACCTTGAACTAACATATCTAAACCTTTCTTTGTTTTTCTATTGTGGATGCCATCTTCACTCAGTAGGGTTTGAGGGAATACAAAAATCTTCAATAAAAATTTGCTCAAATTGCTTGAATGCTCTGAAAATTTCTTTGCACAAATAGCTCAAAAATTTGCAGTGAGAAATGACATCAATTTCACCCTTTTTCATCAAATTTTATCATTAATTCTTGGTATGATTGTTCACTCAAACAAAAAACTGCCATCCACTATGCTTGCATCAATTTCTTGGTAGAGTCTTCCATGACATGGTAACCACATAGAACCTAGTTACTCCTGACCTTGCTTGGTAGGGTCTGTAACCCAACCTCACTTGGTAAGATAGCAACCTGACGTTACTCAGTAATGACTAGCATCTTTTATTTAGTGGTCCCTTTGCATCTTCAATGCTGATTTGGATCTTTCAACCTTACTAACTAGAACTAATGTGAGATGTTTTCTTAGGGTCCTAGTTCTAGTTCTCCTATGAGAGATAAAGTGGAAATGGTGGAGTCACCCAAATTTTAAGTGACATCTTCATTAGTGCTCAAACTTGTATTTTCAAAAGATTTTGGAACCCATTGTTGTCTCATTTGCTTTCTAATGTTATAAGCTTTTGCCTTCTTTTTATCTTCAATTCTTCCAAAATTCATACAATTCTTGGCAAGAGGACCAAGTTTTATACAAGTAAAACATCTTCTGGTAGTATCCCTAGTCCTCATATAATGTTTTACACAATTCATTCCAATGCATCCAAATTCTCCATAGTAATGGCATCTGCACCCAGTGTTATAGTCCCAACCAAATATAGCTTTTACAAATTTCTCTACTGGGTTCAATATCCTAGTTTTTATTATGATGACTTGTGCCAATGCTTCTTATGTTTGTAACATTTGCCTTCAAATTTAGGTTTTTCTTTACATTCATTTGCCCTATGTCCATGCTGATTACAATTGTAGCATCTTCCATTGAATTTTTATTTCTCATTGCTCCAACATTTGTTTGATGTGTGACCTATCTTACCACAGTGATTGCAAGTAGGTCTTTGATTCTTTTGAACTCCTTGCTTGGATGATTCACCTTCTTCTGTATATACATTTCTTGTTTTTCCTTTTTTTCTGTAATGGCTTTGCTCATTCAATTGATTCATGTGTGCTTGAGATTTCATCATCCTCTAATTGGATTTCCTTTTAGTGTTTAGATCATTCTATAGTTTTTCATTCTCAGATCTTAGATTCACAATTTCTTCATTTGCACTAATGAGTTGATCAATGAAGTCTATTTTTTGAAGTGATAGGTGTTGAATTTCATTGTTCTTTCCTTCTATCTCTTCTTTTATCTTGTTTTTCTCTTCCATAACTTCACACAACCTTACTAACTGAATTTCTTGTTTTCTTCTTTGTTTTCTTACTTCTTCTTGAAGAGTACTATTCTTTTCAAGTAGTTCTTTGATTGCTTCATCAACTTCATTGAATTACTTGAATGGATGTCTTCAATTCTTTCTTCAATGTAGAGTTGGTCATTCATTAGATTTGCAAGATCTTTTCTTCTTTCTAGGAATTGAGAGAGTTGCTCTTTTTCTTTCTTGAGTTAACCAATAGCCAACTCCAAATCTAGCTTCTCATTTGTCAATGGCCTTGTCAAGTTTGAATACCTCCATAGCCTTTGATCTTTGCTCAAGCTGTTAAACTTTTCTCTAAGAACCACAAAGCTCTGATACCAATTGTTAGAAATATTATGATAGGCTAGGTTACTAAGAGCAAAATGGTGAATTAGTAACCAATAAAAATTAATTCTTAATTAGCAATTAATCCTTCATGTGTATTCTAATCTAATTGCATGCATGAGAAACTAAAAATATTAAAGTATACATAACACTTTTAACACACAATTTGGTGACCCAAAAACCTTTCAACTAGAAAGTAAAACTAGGGTGGGGATGATACCCACAAGATTTAGTACTATAGTATAAAGTTGGCCTATTAAGGCTTACAATGATCACATCTGATAATCTACCCTAGTAGGAGCAATAAGGACTACTAGGTCCACCTTCCAAAAGGATTTACAAACATAGAATGAAGTATGCACTTGGTACAGAGATTTACATAAGACTATTAAGTTACCTTATTAAAGGATTTGACTAATGCACCTACCAGAATGAAATAGTAGCTGATCTCTAATTTGTAACTTGGTTTTCTGAATGAGATTCCTCTGAGTGTAGAAATCACCTTGTTGTGATAGATAAATATTTGTTGCTCCTTATATAGTTGTAGCCTTTGTAATTCTCTCTTCTCTCTTCTCTACTTGTTACATCACATCATTCCATTATATTGGATGTGATACAATATGTTACATATATATCAATCAAATTTATAAATTACAAAGTTGGTCACAATACAAGTTTACACAAAATACACAAAGTTAGCCCAAATGAAGAAACTCAAGTTTTGAAGACTAGCTCGGTGAGGTTCTGATACTTGGCATCTACTGTCAATTCTTAGCATCATCATGCACTCAGTTGATGTAGAAGCTTGGTCCATACTGATCACTTTCAAGTAGTCTTAAACTCAATTTGCACTGGTGACTCAATGAATAGTGTGAAACTTGACATATAAACTAAATCACTCAATTCACACTTCATAGCTCAATCAATGCTATCACTACAAGCTCAATATAAACTGAGTCACTTGGTTAATGTTGAGTAGCTTGATTAACTAGACTCTCATCATAGTAATTACAAACTTGATAAGCATTGCACAACTCAATTTGCACTGATAAACTTAACATATCTTGTGATGCTCAGTTTACACTAATGATGAACAAATTTTGTAGTAACTAGTCAGTACAAACTAAATACTATCCAAGGGACTCAATAGCAACTGAAATGCTTCATTAACATTGTTAACTATACAATGTGCTTGGTAGATACTCACAATCTAAATAAGTGTATGTCACTAATAACAAACATGACTGAAATGTCAATAGTACCAAGTTAGTGAATAGTTAGAGTTGAGCATTAGTTGATATCAATTGTGACTAAGTTATAATGTAGACTGAGCTACTATATCGATCGAGTTGATGTCTTGACTAAGCCATTGAATGGAAGTAGTGTTGACATAACCAGTGAATGGAAGTATAAAGGTCAAGTTATCTTATGCAAGTCAAGAGAGTTATCATGCATTTGTATTTACCTACTAAAAATTTGGAGCATTAAATGGAATAGTGTTTCAACCATTTTAAGGTATACAATTAATTTTAATTCACCAAGCTATCAAATTCTCAGAGAAAAGAGAAATATGATTTCAAGGAACAATTTGTGTGAATTGTAGAAAAGTTCTAGTATGATTCATAGGCCAAAAAGTTGTCAGTGTGTAAAGTTACTTGAACTGAGCTGTTAATTTGTTGATTTCTTGAAAGTGGCAAAACCTTAGTTTGCAAAATGGCATTGTTTGCATCTATAAGTGAGAAGAAGGGGGCATTGATGGGTTGTACTACTCAAATTGTTCATAATAATGCATGTCCTCCTCCAAAACTAAGGCATATCCAAATATGGCAATGACAATAGACTCATCTAGAGTGTTATCTACAATACCAACCCATTAGATCATGATACATGATGTAAGGTCATGATAAATGTAAAAATTTGGAAAAATTAGTGAGTTTGAATTAAGATACACATATGATAAGTTATGTGAGAATGGAGTACTAAAGGATGAAAACAATGTCATGGCCAAGAAAGGGTTAACTAGTGCCCTAGCATTTCCAAAAGTGTTCAAGGTTGAATGGATTAAGATTTTTTTGAGTAGGTTACATTATATAAATTTATGTCTAGAGAATGGGATATTTAAAATCAAAAAATCCATCATACATCATGTAACTAGTTAGCATAATATTGACCAAGTGAAAATTGTTCAACTTATTAGGCAAGAAATGTAATTGAAGACTTGACAAAAGAAAAGTGGAATGGTCAAGGTATGTCTATTGATTCAATTGAAGATCCAATCATTAAGTTTGTATTCTGAGTGATTGTACACAAGTTCTATAGTCAAGCTAGCTGAATAGTGTGTCTTATCTAGCTTTTAGCATGGGATATAAACTAGTCAAGAGGGACCATAGCTATGACTTGGTCAAGCTAAAATTGATATGGCATGTAGAGAACCTTGGAGAAATTAGAAAATCCAAGAACACCTCATGTAAGTTTGGCTCTCTCATAAGTATATTCTTTTATGTTCATAACTATTTTATCATGATTGTGGATATATTATGGGTTAAAGCTAGACCTATGACTAATCAAATAAATGAATATGTTCAATAGTTGGGTGATATTTTTAAAATAATTTTGGATGGATATTTTGAAGATTTCAAAAAAAAATGAAAAATAGGTCAAGGATACCTAAGTTAGTGGTTGAATAGCATTATGATCACATATGGTTTCTTGTTGATACTGACTATACACATGTGCAAGAAGTAATATAGAGGGCGGTATGGCCAAGGCCTGTGTAGTATGAAGTTAACATTGATGAAGTGTCTACTACTATTATATCATACTAGAAGAAATTGACTAGAGTATCAAGCCATTTGGTACATATGAAACTGGAAAGAAAAAATGATGATGTGGATAAAAGTCCCTAAGATGGATAAAAAGATGAAGAAAATGATCTAAGACTTGGAAGGTACGATTGGAGAAGCACCACTGCAAATCACATAAGGAAAAGGAGAAGATGATGGTAGTGAAGGTGATGATGATGAAGAAGATGAAGGAAAAAGAAAAAAAACTTTTTGCTAAGCTTGAGGCAACAAAAGGCAAAAATCTTGTAATTGTTGATCCTAAGGTGTAAAAGAGCCTTAGAAAAAGTGGCTACACCACCCACCTCTATACCAAGGAGAGTCACCAGACAAGGATCTAAGGTAGAAATTCATGTAGCTATCAAGTAAAGAAAGGATTAGTAAAGATAAAAAGGCTAGTTAAGGGAAAGATTCCTAAGAAGGGGATATCTAAAGCCAAGGAGGCTGAGCAAGGCTAGTAGAAGAAAAGGCCAAGGAGAAAACTAGTTGTCAAAGCTAATGAAGAGGATGATGAACCTTAGAGGATTGAGTCTAATTATTTGATTAGATTTTAGATAATACCAAGAAGAGTGCCTGAAGATATAGACAAAGTATGTGAAGATTTGAGGAATTTAGCTGGGTTAGCAGGATTTAAGCATATTAAGTATGATACTTTAGATAAAGATGATAAAGAGAAAGTAGAATTGGTTGTTGTAGATATGATGGTGAATTTGAAATATTCACCAATAAGTTAGGTAAATAATTGTATAATAAAATTGATGCAAAATGGAAATGGGTATTGACAACTAAAAAGAAAATAAGAGAGGCTATATTAGTTCAAGTTATGCCAAATTTAGGGAAGTATCATATGGATATAGCTATGAAAAACTATGAAAAGAAATTTGTGTAAAGGACAAGGGCATATAAAATTATAAGAAATAGAATTTAGGATTTTATACATGAGAGAAAAAAAAATTAGAACATTTTTGGGTTAATGCCAACAACAATAGAAGAATAAGAAAAGGAAGATGAAAGAGTTGAATTGGACAATACAGAAGACATCTACAATGATGTTGAATAAATGGTAGAAATAGTAAAGAAGATGGCACAAGAAAAGGTAGAACTGTTAGAAATAGTCATAATTGAGGATGACACCCATACCACTACATTGCCCAATCTAACTATAGTTGTTAGTAAGCCAAAAAAATTAGTGCCTACTGAGTTAGGAGAATAGGAGAAAGCTACTAAATCTATCAAAGACATTGTGATGGACACCAATCCAGTATTAGTGTAGATAAAGGTGTAAATGATCTGAAATACTCAAGTAGAGCAACCTACTTCAAGAAATAAAATGTCAATTGTCTCAAGACCTTTGATTGAGGGAAATAAGGAGACAAGGCAGCTAAGTTCTACTGGTGAACTTGTCAGGACAAAGGAATAAAGAATAGATGATGAACCAAAAGGTCTTGAGGGCACACAAGCAATTTTTCAAAGACCAAGTCTAGAGCTCCAAACCAAGACTGTGCAATTATCATTTTTGAGCTCTAGTAATCCAGACTTGAAAGGAAAATGAAGCAAGAAGAAGAAGAGTTAGTCACATGGAAATCCAGTGACAT
Source organism: Cupressus sempervirens (assembly GCA_028749045.1). NCBI lineage: Eukaryota > Viridiplantae > Streptophyta > Pinopsida > Cupressales > Cupressaceae > Cupressus > Cupressus sempervirens. The sequence goes on along the minus strand of CM053787.1, from coordinate 509,495,681 downwards.
TGGTTGAAGTTATAGTGATTTCAAAATGGGACATGAATAACTTAACTTATGAACCAATGCAAAACTTAAAAGAACTATTGGCAAGGAAGAAAATATAGGAAGAGCTAAGAAAGAAGCAGCAACAAAAACAAGTGTTTCATGAGATCAAGGAAATTTTTGTAGATGCATTTGATATTGAAAACCTTGATGAGAAGGCTCTCATAATTTCTTAGCTGGTACAAATTGTATAAAAAGGACAATGATACAAATATTGATTTAAATGAGAAGCTAATGAAATGCATATCAAGAAATTTTTAAAAGAAAGTGCTAGAGAAAGTCTCTACTAAAATTACAATCATGCAATTCCAACTGTCAAACCTTGTAAATAATATAGAAGTTGTCAAGAATAATCATTCTCTGTACAAAAAGCTATGTGATGTTACATTCTTTACAAAATATAATCAAGAACTTATAGATAGACAACAAATAGATCTAAAATTAATAGGACAATCTATTTACATGGACGCAAGTTCAAGTTCATTTCATTTTGATATATTACTATTTGCCCAAGCTAGGTTAGCTAAGTTCATCACTAATGATAGAATAATAAGGGCTAAGCTCATTTCTATACAAATAATGTTGACACCTCACTTAGAGGTCATGCACAAAGAGATTTAATTAACAAAGGAGGTAGCCCAAATAAATCCAAATATTTTTGTTGGAAATTTGGCTATGTAGGACAAGTTGGAATAAAGTAAGAGTTCTCATTTATGACAACATATACTTTGTATAAACAAGGTATTGTGTACAAATGAAGATTCTGTAGTTAGACATGGAAAAATGTCTAAGTATGAGATAGTTTACCTAGAAGAATGGAGACAACTTTAATCAGCATTGTTAGCAGAGACATTATTGGCACATGTAGAGTTGGGTACAAACAATACAAAGTGTCAGGATGACATGTCTAAACCTGCAGGTCAGAACAATCAGTATGGAACAAGTTATGGATTAATTACCATTTATGGTAATATATAGGCAGAATAGAGCATAGTAGGAAAAGGATAATTTTGCTTTAAGGAATTATTTTGGATACAAAATAATTACTTAATTGATTAGGGATGATATCCTAGATGTTAACAATAAGAGGAAAAGAATTAGTTTTGCATTTTGTTAAGTGTGTAAAAGCTTGAAGGCGTTCAATTAAATAGTTTTTATAAATTGTAAACCTATAAAAGGAAGTTTTTGATTTACAAAGTTATGTGTAAGTTGTAAGTAATATGCAAGCTTATGTGAAATATGTATATATGATATGCAAATTGTATGTAATACAAATTATAATTTATGATTAGAGATGTGTGAAGAATAGTGATAGTTATATCAAATATTGAAGATATCAGCAACAAACAAAAGGTTTTTGTATCTATCTTTTTGTATCAAGGAGCTACATTGAAGTTACATGTTTGGGTAGTGAGCTCAGCTTGTACATCTTTTGTATATGTATTAGCACTAACTCCTAATAGGTTTGAGGCTTCTAACAAGGACTAAGACACTATATAGATGTAATAGACTCCTAACAAGGTCAATATCTTTAACCACAAACTCTTGACTAGTGGAACATTTTGTGGGTACCATCCACACCAGGGTTTTTCCTTGGCTAAGGTTTTCCTAGTTAACAAAATATGGTGTTATGAGTTCTCTTATTTCATGGTTGTGTTTAGTTTTTTGCATTGTTAGTTTACTTTCATATGCAAGTTATAAGGCAATTAATAATATTCAATTTTGGGCTAAAGTTTGTAGAATACTAATTCACACCACCCCCCCCTAGCCCCACACGTAATCCCAATTTCAAACAATTGGTATCAAGGCACAATTACTCAAAAGAGGCTTAACAACTTGAGTAAGATGCCTATGGATATGGATATGGAATAGTTATATAAGAGCCTTAAAGAAGCTCTTAAGTATATTTATATTCTTACTGAAGAAAAAGAGAATTTGAAAGAAAGATATGAAGATGCAAAAGACTACATTAGGAAATTAAAAGATAAGATTGATCATCTAAAGTGTAGAAAGAAACCTAAACATCAGACAAAATATAGTGATGAAGTATCAAGATTGAAGAAAAAAAATGAGATTTTGAAACATGAGTTGAAGATGATTGAACTGAAGTTAAGTTTGAAGAAAGATGACAACAAAGTTGAGTTAGATTTAAAATATAAGAATGCACATCTAAGATCCCATCTTACAAAAGTTACATTTGAACTTGAATTCATTAAGATAGAACATGTAGGACTTGAGAAATTCAACACTATTGTGAAAGGAGAGTTGACCCAAACCAAGCAAGAATTAGAAAATTTATATTCTAATAATGAGAAAATTGATGAGGAACTATATTTTTAGAGACCTTCCTATGATAAGATTGGTCTTGGACATTTTATTGGAGAAAAGTCAGCAAAGAAATTTGAGTCAAGAAAGGAACTAGATCTAGTTGTTGTACATCCTAAACATAAGAAGGATGACCAAAATGAGATTGAATAATGTTAATATAAAGATGCACTAAAAGAAATGAGCAATAAATTCAACATGAGAAGGTCAATAAACCAAAGGCAACTGAATGAGTTGAATCACCCAAAGAAGTTAGGTATGAATTTAAAGGTAGATTATTTATATGTAATGAAGTTTTTTATATGAAGAGAAACTATATAGGTAAGTCATTTATTTAAGCCTATTACCAATTTTTATTGTTGTAATTGTCATGGTTTTGGTCATTAAGCAATTGATTGTAAGAAACCTAATTTGATAGTAATAATAGAAATAGTAGAATGTTTAGAGATACTAAACATGTAGGTAAGGAAAGAAGAAGATCAAGTCAAAGGAAATCTATTAGATATAATGAAGGAGAATGATCTAATGGAATAAGAAGCAACATTGTGTGTTACAAATGTAAAAACTTTGGACATATTGCCAAAAATTACAAAGCACCAATTAATCAGTCTGGACCTAATCAAAGAAGCAATACACATGTATGTTAGTTATGCAACAAATTTGGTCTCATAGAAAGATTTGTAGAATAGACATGAGGAACATCAGAAAAAATCCAAATTTTAAAAGGAACAATAATAGAAATGTCTAAAGGAATGATAGTAGCAATAATAGTCAAAAAGATGAATTACGAGAACATGTGGAAGAATTCAAAGAGGTATTTTTCAAAGAAAAAGATCCACCAAGTTAAAAAGTAGTATTGGAAGAACTAATGCAAGAGCATCCTGGGTTTCCTTGTAATCTTAAACTTTTGTTCATTCTGCCAATTGTTGCCAAGTTCTTAGTTGGTGTCAAGTGATTCCTTTAGGTAAAGAGTGATTCCTTTGGGCGTCGATTGATTCCTTTGGGTGCTAAGTGATCCTTTGGGTGCTGAGTCCTTTGTGGTTGCTAAGCATTGGAGGATGCCAAGTTCATAGTTGCTATCTAGTGATTCCTTTGGATGCTGAGTTTGTGTAGATATCGAGTGCCAGTTTCAAAAAGTTTTCACTTGTTGAGTTATTTGCATCTGGTTCTTGTTTGGGCCAACTTTACTTGCATTTAATTTTAGTATAGGTAGTTAATATATTATGTTAGCCAACTTGTACCTGAACATGTATTTAGTGTAAGGGTTTATTAGTTGTTTAGGCTAACTTACGACATTTCTATGTTCTAGAATGTTCTGTAAGCCATTTTGGCAAGTATAAATAGAGTGTTTAGACTTAGAGCTAGGATAGTTTTTGGGGAGGCAATTTTAGGAGATGATTTGAGAGCAGAACTAGAAAGTGTGAATGTGTTGTTGGATCTTGGATTCAAATGTATTTGTATTTGGCCATAACCCAGAAGCCCTTACAGCTGGGCATGTATGTTGAAAATTTGAAGAATCAATGAAAGTGTTTTCTCTTCCTCCTTTGGTTGTTGATTCTATGTGTTAGATTTCTGCTATGTTAACTCTTGTAGGGTAGTTTGGAGAGCTAGGTATGTGATTGGCCCTAGTTTTCCCTATCCTTCCTTGCGTCAAGAATGGTATTTTTTGATGCACCTAATGAAAAATTGAAGTTGGCTATTGTATGTGATTCATCCTATTTAAATTAAGCACATTTTTATTGAAGATAAGAGTTATGAAGTTAATATGAGGTAGAAGATGACATGTAGAATATATGGTTAAGTGCACAAACAATTTGAAGATCGCATGAAGTTATAAAAACTAAAACAAGTCTATTGGTAATCAAAAGCAACTTTTTGTGAATTATGCACTTAAGTAATTAATGCAAAGATCAATTTGGTAAGATATAAACTATATGAACAAGATTGTATGTAGCATTTGAGTGTTTAAAGATATTAAGAGGAGTTAAGAGAGAAGTAACAAGAAATTGAAGGATAATTAAAGTGTTTTCAAGTGTAAATTGAAAGAACCCTAAGTTACACAAAATCTAAATATTTTCCAAAATTACAGTTGTGTTTCAAAGCTTTTAAAAAAGTAGAAATGGAAAATCCCATAATTTATGATGTAAGTGAGAGACCTAGGTATAATTTGAAGAAGCACCCTTATGTATCTTTGGAGGATGATCCCTTAGGAGCAGTTTCACAAGTTTCATAAAATATATTGCACGTAGAAGATGTAAGATCCTATATACATTGCAAGTTTGAGAGCATTAGAGATAGTGATATTCATAGAGACTCGGACCTAGTATGCAACAATGACCTATCCTTGAAATAAGAGTTTGTGCATCTAAATGACTTAAACATTATTAAGAATATGTTTTACATAGATTTTGACAATCATGAATGGATCGGAATCATTCTAAGAAGAATTTATGAACGTGTTTTTTGAGTAGGAGACATCCCTATGATGGTAGGCAATGACATGATTCATAAACTTACTAGTTTGAGAAATGAAGGATGTAATCTTGTGAATGAGAAGAACGTGAAGAAGATAGTTGAAACCAATCTAAGAATAAATTTTGATGGAAGAAATATCAAAATTTACCTAATAAATAAAATAGTTGTTAAGGTTATTAGGAAATTTATTGAATATAAGATGAACTATAGTTCTAGAGTGAACTTTGTTCCTATTGGATTCATCCATGTAGCATACCTTATGGCAGTGAAAAGAGAAAAAGTTAACATGTGTGAGATTGTAAAATAATAGTTAATAATATTGAGAGACTAAATAAAACCAAGAATGTGGTATTTAGATTTGAATATCTATAGACACACTTATTCTTCCAAGTGGTTAGATAGTTTCCTAGTATAACAAACTGAGAATAGGATAGTGATTACTGTACAATGAGTTTGATAACTCATCATTACATGAAGCGATTTGACGAGAGGATAACTAGGGATATTTCAAGAATGATAAAGAGTTTTTAATTAGTTATAAAACAAAGATTCAGAATTCCACCAACCTTAGTTGAGAAGTACAAAAATGGCATTTTCTTCATGGTAGAAATAGATGTTACATATATAAAAGTAGTGGAACCAAGAGTGAAGTTCATAGACCCTATGGGTTATGAGATGAGTGAATAATTGATTGAAGGTTGTGCAAAGATCATCTAGGAATATGACAAAGATATGGACTCCTGGATGGGGGACATGTAAAGAGAAAGTTAAGGAAGTTTACAATGAACTTCATAGAAAGGATATAAAGAAAAAAGATGAAAATAAAATAAAAGCTATACTAAAGGAATCATGCATGACAAGACAAGAATACAAAGAGGAAATGGGTATAGCCATGGAAATGAAGGCAAGTGGACAAATGGAAGTTTTGGTTTCTATAACACTAGCAATTTCAAGATTGGCATAAGATGTTATACTAGCGGGACCTTCCACACAAATCCCTAATGCACCCTATATCGTAGTATCTTAGGTACAACCTACTATTGTATAGCCTAAGGAGAAAGATGAAGAGAAGGTAAGCATAATAGGAGAACAAACAATCACTCCTCCTAGCACAAGGAAGTCAAAAAGGCTTACAAAGGTAAAGAAAGAGGCTTCAAAATCACCATCAAAGAAAATAACAAAGCAACTATCAAGTGGATCAGGCAAGAGGTGAAAAACACTATAGTTGGTAGAATCTAATGAATCAAAAGAGGAATAAAAAAACTTGGAGGACACACCTATTGAGAAGGTTGAGGCAAAGGTAAAAGAATACTTTGGGTAAGAATCTTTAGAAACCCAAAGTTGAGAATTTGAATGTTCAAATCATTGATAATATAAGTCTTGTCCAATTAAATAAGTCTTACCATTATATAGTAATATAGATAGAATATAGTTAGAGAATGTTGTAGTTAGACATATGATTTTGGAAAATAAGAGATTTGAATATATCCAAAAGGTCATTCCACAAGATTATACAATAGGTTGATAAATAAATAAAAAAGAGTGGTAAAGAAAGATAGAGGAATCAGAGAGAATCAAATCACAAGACTCTACGAGATTAATATTGATGATGATATGGAAAGAATAATGAAGGGTATAGAACCCTTGATGAGAAACAAAAGAAAAGAAATTTTTTTAATGGGTGGTAACTATGAAGAGGTAAATAAAGAAACTAAATTGGAAATTATTAAATTCATGACCTCTACACCTATTGTTGCAAAGCCAAGCAAGGATTTAGGGGGAGCAATCCCTATGATAGAGGAAAAGAGTGTACCAACAGAGTCTACAGTGGTAGAAGAAAAGTCTATAGAGACTGTATCAACAAATATACTAATAGCAAAGTTAGCAAATGACACTATGATGACTATATCTATTAGAATATATAGTCTACCAATATAACTAAGAGGGGGGTGAATTAGTTATCCAACTATTATCACAATTATCAACCTTTAACAAACTTAACCACATGAGAAATATAATTAGAAACCAAAGCAAGATACTCATATAGAATAACACCAGATATGTTAACTAGGGAAACCCTTGATTAGAGAGAAAACTCTAGTGAGGATGGTACCCACAAGATTATGTACTAATATAAATATTCTTTATTAGAGGATGGACCCCATTAGGAGTCTATAAAAACATTGAATACATATCATTCCTTGTTAGGAGACTTTGAATACCTATTAGGAGATTCCATCCCTTTTAGAAGTTGTGAAAAACTTTATTAGGAGTTGTGGAAGACAACTGGACCCACTGTCCAAATAATCTTTGTATCATTCTTTGTAAAATAATAGACATGAATAGTACTTCATTCCTTTATCCTATCAAGCAAAAACCCTTCTCCTTCTAATCTTTTAACCATATGAAAAAACTCACATCTGATAATCCCTTGGATCACTTACATTTAGTAAACACTCTTCTCCTTTTACAACTCGCACTTCATACATTGATCACAGTACATTACAAACAAGGAAAACATCTTTCCTATATATAATATCTTTAAAATAATTCCTTCAATTAACCTTGAGCTTTCCCAATTAATTATAATAAGATAATTAATTAATTACAATTACAATAGCACTATTGGCTCTATCTACACAACTTCTCACATGTGTGATACTAGGGCTTGTGCATCCACTGACGGCACCATCTGACTATCCTCTATCACTAGATGACCATGCATCTCTTTATTATATCTCAAATGAAAGATATAATACAAATATCAAAAATTATTTTCCAAGTACTTTGTCTCTGAACTGCACTTAGTAAATTAGGTACAACTTTTGTACATCTTTGACTTACATATTGTGCATTGAACAATGTCATCAAGATACTATACTAAACATATGACCATGCATCACCAAACAAGAAAAATCTTATCTATACAACTAAGATCTCTCTCTACTAATCTGCTAGTGTTCACATACTTACTACTATGCTGACATCAATAGTGAGCATAGTCATTATAACGGCCCACCAAGGGATCCAAAGAATTAACCTAAAGTTTCACTAAGTTTGGTAGCATTTTTTTTTTTAATAGATAAAAGTTAAACCATTTACATCATGCACACAATAGTGGAAGCAATAACAAACATTTAACTAAAAGTAAACATAAACATACATAAAAAGTTACATTCTTCCAGGATCCCTTAACGTTCAATCACAATTATCTCAACTAATATTAATTCCATCTAATACCACATCCACAAGAAATAATAATGAAAATTTCAATGTTCTTAAAACAATATACTTTGTTCCAACTGTCTATTTAGTACATTACATTTCAGAATGCTCAATCATCCACTATACATGTCACAGGGTATGAAAGGCTTAAAAGAATATACATGTGTGAAAATTAAGTACATCATCCTAATCTAATCCATGATGCAAGTGCAGTAAATAAAACCAAATGTCATATATGATACATCATCATAGAAGACATAAACATCCAACATAAAAGATATCCATATATCACAAACATAACTAACTAAGTGCATGGTTCCTCCCAATTGTAAATAGCATCATTAGACCATCATGGGTGCTAGCTATCCCTCCGTGCGTAACATTCCAAATCACTGAAGAGATCATCGGTATTAACATAGTAGGAATGCCACTCCTAAAACATACTACATCATATGTAGAAAGATAAAGCATAAGACAAGTAAATACAGCATCTAACATATGCTAATCATCAATATAAAGATATGTGTCCACCATCATATCTCAAATGGTAAGAGTGAAAAAGCACTACCACCCGACCATGTGGAACCTAAATGGTCCACTCCCACTGTGCTGAGGAGATAATCTCAAGTCCCAAATAGGCTAACAATTCACATAGCACAAATACTCTCTAAGTCCAGGAATCCTAAAAGTTTACTAACTCAAGGTTCCAACCACAAAATGACATCTAATCCCACAGGCACAACAAAGACATGTAGGAAACCTACTATGCAAGTGGGAAAGTTTCATTGCATGGATCACGCTAGAGTTACTCTGGTAGTCTCTCAATAGACCCCGGCCCCCTAGTGATCCCTATGCAACCACTAGTATCCTTTCATACTGACAAGGCATACTAGGAAATGCAAGGTTACAACCAAGCATTCTCTCTACTCCCATCCTAGTATGTACTAGCACTCAAGGCATGGGCAAGAATAAACAATTATCTTATTAGGTTCATTTAAGTCAGTATTAGGTGTAATGTTTTCACTTATTAAAACAACTTACAATGAGTTACCCTGGCAACCACTAAGCCACTTCTCGACACTACATGTAGATAACCTACCCTAAGCTCATGGAATAATAAATCACAAAATCACCACAATCCTATACAAGCAATTGGAAAAATACCAAAAGATAATCCACAATAAAAGCATCAAATCTCCATGAGCAAATAAAAAGCATTCATAGATAGTCATGACCACAATAGTTCTCTATTGGTAACTGAAGGTATCCATGATAATCACAATAAACATTGGTTCTCAACAAGCAACCAAAAAGTATCTCAAAGTAATACTGATTGAAGACTCCAAAATGGTCGAGTCAAAACATGTCACAACATGACATCATCAAGATCAGATAAACAATTCAATCCCATCAAGGTGACTGAAAAGTACTCCAAATACAATTGATCGATACTCATAAAAAGGTTACATATATCACAGCTTACACAAGAAGACTAAAAACAATATCAATGAGCATGCCATCATATAACCATGGTTGAGTTTAAAATATCGAGATCAAAAGACATCATCACAACATCACAATCATAACCTCTGTGCCTCTAGTAGACGTCCTACAACTGGTCAATAATCTAGTCAACCCAAAAACCCAAAAAATAGATAGCATAGAGAAAACACAAAATACAAGCACATGTTTTGGTTCGTTAAAATCTCATAGATGAGCTAAGTATGAGGTTTTCGATTTTGTTTCAAGTATATTCCAAGTGTATAAACTTCCTTGTTTAATCTCCAAGTCAACCCATTTATCTTTTTAAATTAACATAGAACATTTTTTTTTTTTAAATGTTGATTCCAAAAAGCGTAATTCCATTAATTATAATTTAATTAACCACTATGAAAATATAAAAATGCACAAAGTTATCCCTTTTTGTTTCAAGTCAAATTTTCTCAAAATATTCAGAGGAAAATAACTCTTATTGGTTTTCAATTAAAATAACCGAAAACTTTATTAGGAAACAGTAATAAATCAATTGTTCCTTAGTCTAATGTCTTCCATTATTAATTAATCTTAATTAAATAATATTTAACTAAATTAAATAATAATCTTCTTATCTCAAAATTGCCCTTATTAATATTAACTAATGATTTATTTCTTAATTAATATTATACAAATATTTAACAACCATCATTAAATAATAATCTTATATTAAAAATTTAATAATTTTATTATTAAATTTTAAAATATTATTAAAACTTTTATTAAATATAATAATTTAAAATTTAATATTAATAGAAAACTAAACAAAAATTAAATAACATTATAATTATTAGCATACTCACTGTCAACAGTGGGCCGCCAGTCTGATTAGACTGATGTGCAACCACTATACAGTATTTCATCGTGGGTACTCTGCATACATAGGTACCCTGCAACTTACTGCATTAAAGGCGATACTTTGTTGTAGGTACCCTGTGACCTTTCGATATTAAGAACAGTGGGGGGGTACGAGGGGTGTAACCCGCCCCTCCATGTGTATGTGTATGTGTATGTGTATGTGTATGTGTATGTGTATGTGTATGTGTATGTGTATGTGTATGTGTATGTGTATGTGTATGTATATATGTATATATGTATAAATATATATGTATATATATACACGCAGAATGTTATTAAGCACTACAGCATTTATATATTTATATACATATATGTATATATATATGTATATATATATATATATGTATATATATATATGTGTGTATATATATATATATATATGTATATATATATGTATATATGTGTGTGTGTGTGTATATATATATGTATATATGTATGCAGATTTGTATATTTTAAAAAGAGAACATATACATAGTTTTTAAACAAAAAGGGATTTCCAATTCTATAAGTTAAGAATTTTTTTTTTTAAATAATTGTTCTCTAAATATACCCATTAATCTTTCTAATAGGTTTTTTGTCCATATGTATTTCAAAACCCTAGCCCCATAGTTTCCTCAAATCTACGCATGTGGGATTTTCTCATATAGAAATTTAACTACCCATGACAAGAATGCATACAACCAAGATATTCAACACATGAAATCCTTAGAAAGCATTTAGAAGACACGAAGAAGACAGGAAGTGCAACAACCGAAATATCAAATGCAAAAATCACAAGTGTCTACCTGGACACTGATGTTAAATCACTTCTCCTTAGAATCCGCAGAGCAAGCTCCTTCCTTCTCCAATGTTCTTGGGTCCTCCAAACACACTCTCTGAGCTTCTAGGAGTGCCTGAATATAAAGAACTTCAGGAAGCACCTAGAATGTCTCTAGAAACAACCAACAGATGAGATAAGCATTGACAACAAAGCACGATCTTTTTCCAACCTTCTAGATGAGTCACAAGGTTGTAGACACCATGTGATTAATTTGTGTGCTAACTCCTGTGTTCAAGACATATGTGCAATCAAGAGGTGCACTTACTCCTAGATAGAATTATAACTTTTATTTTAATTCTTTTATCTTTTCTTTTATTATTATTTATTTATTATTTTTATCATTATTAATTTTAATTTCTTTTATTTAATACTTTTTTTCAATTAATTCCCATTTAATTAATTAAATTCAAAATATCAAAAGATCACGATATTATATTAATTTTTTCAAAATAATTAAATTATTAATTAAATCTTTTAATTTAAGACTTAATTAATAGAAAATTCACCATAGACTTCAATAATAAGATATGAAAACCCATCAAAGAACAATCCACATAAAATCAGTCTAAAGGGATAACATCATGAATTATGTCATCCAACACATTTAGAAGGTAAAATATCTTGGATACTTGTCCTACCTTTCTAGGACAAATGGTTTAAGGGTTTAAGATTTGGACTCGAGAATTTATCTCCCCTCTCTTACCATTGAGATAGTGTGATAGGGTATGCTCATCTTGGCAATTCAGGGAAGTCGATACTCGATACCTGCAACCTGCATAAAATCTATGCATGTACATACTATATATATATATATATATATATATATATGCTAGGCTAAACAGGCAATGACAGGAAGTGGTGCATCGTGTAGATCCCGACTAGCAGGTGACTACGACTCCTTCCTTAACCACATCAAAAATGCCATACATAAGAAACAAACATGCACACCATACACATGCAAGTATGGGGTAAGTATCCATAAGAAAACACAAGTGATAATAAACCATCTAACTAATCATCATCAATAACTAGAAATAATGTAATAATCATCATGCCTATATGAAATGTAGAGTCTAAGTAATCTCATCACATATCATACATCATGAAATCACTCAACCGGCCTCAATCTGAGAGTATGGATTCTACACAAATCCCAATGATGTAACAAGACCAAAAGTCATGAACTTACTCAACCAGCTTCAATCTGAGAGTATGGATTCTACACGAATCCCAATGTCCATGAAACAAGGCAAAGGTCTAAAAGAAACAAAAAAGTGCAAAAGTGGTCTAACTGATATCCAAACGGATCATCAAGATCCATGACCCACATTGTGCCAAGAAAACTCGAGAAAACAGGGCGGTATGCAAAATAAGGTAAAAACTCCAAAAATTTGGAAAACTTCAAAATTAAAACCCATTTGGCCTTTGGGTTCAAAAACCTCAAAAATCCAAAAATAAATAAAATCGGACACCGTATGCAAAAACGGCCAGCATAACGGTGCAAAACTCCAAACCCTCATCCCAAAAAATAGGGAAATGTTCATACCCGCCCAACCGGGTAGAACTAGCATACAAAAATGGAGGCAAACACTAGTTCTCAGCCTCCAAACAAATGGCTACCAAAAACAGAAGCAAAAATGGAGCAGAAACAATAAAACAAGAAAGCCCTACCTCACAACCAAAAGGGCAAAACGGGAATCCGAACCATAAAATAAATATCTCACAGAAGTAGCTGAAAATTGCGGCAATCCAAGGTTTCCTCGAGCTGGATCCAACGAGCCCAACCTCGTGACGATCCCACACCCGTAGCTCCCACAACAAACAAAACAATAAATCCTCATGAAGAGGATTTTGGGTTTTTACTCTCCAACTTTCCAATTTGAAAGTGAGAAGTCCAAAATTAATTTCCTTTTTGGATACTTATTCACTTTTAGGGTGAATAATCAATTAGGGCATTTAACCAGCCAACCTAGTTAACCCCCGAATTGACCCAAACGAAAACAGGCTATTCCTATAAATAGGAATTCATCTATGGCAAAGCTGCCAAAAATTAAAATAAATCAATTCAAAAGCCCAAAAACCCAAAAAAACACAAAAATAACCTCCTTAATAACTTTTCGTGACAATGCAAACCTCTAAATGCACAGACACGCTTACTGGTCTAATCACATAATGCAATGAGTTCGGATTTAATAATCATTGAAAGGTTTAATTTAAACATTTAATTAAGGATACGTCGACTATACAAGGACGACATTGGTAAAATATGAACGACTGAATCACTAACTCCATGTGCCACTGCCACGGATATAAATCCTGCATACTAAACAACACGATCAAGTGCAATTGCATATAATACCATAGCTGAAGCAATAATGCATTAAATCACCTAATTTAACCATTTATTTAATTAGATTAAAATAATCTATTTACATCACTCACGTTCGCATAAAGCATAAGAATGCAGGAATGAAGTAAATAACCATAGCATTAAATCCATCACATAACATAATAAGAGATATGTCCAAATACCAGATAACCAGATAACATCATAAAACACACTGTCATCTCAAAATGGCATCATCATGCAATATGATTAACTGAACAGCATAGTAGTCTAAAATCCATGATACTGGAATCAAAGTGTAGCATCTGACCCTCGGGTCCTCTCAAATGTAAACATAACATGAGTAACAAATATCTCTCTAATCAGAAATATAACAAGGTAAATGCCTGTAGCACATAACCAAATAAATCAACATGGACAATCCATTTCTAATCATTAATGCATTTAATAAAGATTGATTACTCTGCATTAAAAAGGCATTTAAAACACAAAAGCAAACATAGTTATAAACATGACTAACCACTGCTACAGGAACCTAGTCTAGTGTAGCATGGTAAAAGAACATAGTGCAATCTTTGCACACATCTCAGGGTAATCATGGAGCAACCTCATGATACTACATCGATCCTGGTAACCACTGGCACAAACCTCAGTGAACCAAAAATCACATCATTATCTCAAAGATCAGTCAAAAGCATAATCAAAGCAACTGATACAAAAACATAAATCCAAACACGTCAACAATGTAGACCACTCAGGGTCACAATCATGATCCATCACAACAAAAGATTAGCAAGGTTGCATCCATCAGGATGACTTACAGAAGTTGAATGGGAGAGGCACTACATCATCCCCCCCAAAGACTAGGCTTACTCCTGGAAGCCTGCAATCCAAGAATAGAAACCAAAACACACAAGAACCAAAATCAAAAGCGAGCAATAGGAATGACTCAAGAAACTCTCTACAAGTCAAACCCAAATCACTCCAACATTCTCAAACCATCACGTTAACCCCCAAATAGGTTAACCACGAGAGAATGGGTGTCACATAGACACAAGGTCCTCCAACAAGGAACCTTCTATGCGCTAGGAAGAACCCATCTAGCCATAGAGTCAACAATACAAGGTAAGGAACAAGCCCTCTCTACCTCATCGATAGGTGCCCAACTACAATATGCACCAACTACAAGACCACAAACAAGGCACCCTTCCAACAAGAGTTGGAATCATGGGGAAAAACCATCCCAAAATCCCAAGAATACTATCATGTCACACATGATCATTCTGGAACCTACGTAAACTCACCCTTAGAACAAAGAGGATGAAAGTTTACCAACAAAAGGACACACTCCAAAAGACTAGTCACCACCAAGCGTAGGAGCACAACACCTCACCACAGCACAAAAGCTCAACTACCACTAGAAACTAAGGTAACACAACCCAACCCGACAAGATATCACCTTTCCACAAGGTTCAAAGACTTTCGTCAATGGACACAATCATCAAATGTCAGCATACCAACTCACGAGATGGTAGCATGTGTCCAACAATACCATGTCCCTCCAGCACCATGCTAGGAAAACTACACCCAAACTACTGCTAAACTCAATCTCTAGCCTCAAGTCAACAGTTAAAGAGAAAACTTGATTGAGACAACCCACATGAAGATATAAGCTTAGGGAGAAGGATACTCCAAAGTATAGGACTGAGAGGGAGTCGCTCTCAACCTCTGCACAAAATCAGCCCAAGATGCATTAGGGAACTCACAATTCCCCCAACCATCAACATACTCACAAGAGAACACTAACTGAGCTAGTGGCATAACCACACTAGCCTACTCTCTCAAGAGAGAAAAGTATATGGAGATGTGCCCAAGACAACATCTAGAAAGGAGAATGTAGACTCATCAAGGAACTGAGTTACTCCCAAACAACATGGCAACATCAACCCTAAGCAAGGAATGCTCACAAACCACACTACACCTCACAAGGGTGGTTCAGTGCAATAGGGAACACAAAATCCCAAGCACGAACTCCAACAAGTACCTAGTAGATTATGAAGACAAGATAACTCTTCCGTTATGAATAACATAAGGAGTTAAACTTCTCCAATGGTCATAAATATGATATGTCATGATTGAATTGGCCTCTACTCGAAAAGGTACTCAGAACATCGATCAACAACTCCAAAAGGCATAGCCTCACAGCCGGACTCAGATTGAATCCATTTGAAAAGTGTCGAAAAGATATCGACAAGGACTACAACATGAAGAAGCTAAAAGAGA
This sequence comes from Cupressus sempervirens, assembly GCA_028749045.1. Taxonomy (NCBI): domain Eukaryota; kingdom Viridiplantae; phylum Streptophyta; class Pinopsida; order Cupressales; family Cupressaceae; genus Cupressus; species Cupressus sempervirens. Next base: position 509,479,779 of record CM053787.1, on the reverse strand, counting down.
CCTAAGATCTACGATCTGAACCACCACTCAAATCAAAACAACAAAGACAAAACCAACAACCTTGGTCACCAAGACAAGCAACGGACAAAACGTCCAAAACCACACAAGAGCACACATGCCCAAAACAACATATGACATGGAATGAAAGGTAAATCACACATTGAAACTATCATTACTTTTCTTTCATAAATTCATTAATTAAGCATAACATAAGCACTAATGCATAATGAACTGAAAGATTTTCAAGCAAGGGTCCAAGAGTCACTATAGAATAAGTACATACCTTTCAATTTCTTTCAAAAATAACATTCCATTTACTCATCTTTTAAACCATCCAATTACATTAACACTTAAAATCTATCAAACACACTAGCATGTTCTCCATGATATTATCCCTTGTACGTACTACCAGAGGTTCGAGATGAACATGATAGAGTCACAACACACAACTGGGCAGTAGTAAAACACATCCAGAATAGTCATCATGAAACATAATCAAAAAGCCCAAATGGGGGAATTATCAATTTCAATAGTAAGTACCAAAAAGAGCTCATTTCAACAATAAATCAAATGTGATAACTATCACAAAGAGAGTGATAGATAAAATTTGATGACTACTCCAAGAGAGGAAAAATACTGAAAACCAATGCTAGCCCAACAACATTAGGAAAGTACCTCGAGCCAAAATAAATAAGACATCAAACAAATCACATTACAAGTGATGACTGAGTACAGTCACACAAGAGGGATAGATCACCACACAATGCTAAGGAATACATCATCCTAGCATTGTTAGAGAACACACTCACACACATCAAGCAGTACACCATCAGTAATCTCATGCATATGCAGAAACACTAATTTCCATGCAATGCAACATTTAAATATTCATCAATTGATATAGTTTTTACATAAGCTTAAGAAACAATCAGATTGGGAACTTAAGTCATTTACCCAAGGATATAATGCAAACCTATTACTTTGCAATGATTCACAATAAACACTCATTTTCAATGAAAGGAACCATTTCATCATTATATCAACAAAATAAAGAATCACAAATAAGATTCATTCATCATCTTACAATTAGGAGAAAATAGGAAAACAATGCACCTACTCCACAAGGAGAAACAAAAAGAGGCACACAAGCCAACACATGGACACCAATCAATGGTTCCATCCAAAAAGGGTCACACAAGCAACCAACCAACCAAGGCACATCGATACCACTAATAAAACCAGGAAGACTCACTTCCTTCTCCACACACTGCTCTAGTTGCATCTATTGGACAAGCAAGTCCATCACGAGTAGATACCAAAGCAACAAAGATCACGAGTTCTCACCGAGACACTCGCACTCAACCAATGCAGCAACAACTACAAGGGCAACATAACACAGAGATCCCAATGTTTGAACATGGGCTATGATACCAGATGTAATGCCCCACCTGGAGATCCTTGGAAACAAGGATTCAATTCAAGCCAAGATATTTTTTTTTACAAGTATGAATGCACATGACAACATCATACAGGGATCACAAAGATCGCAACGAAAGACTTCAACACAATCCTGACAACCAACGAATTTCCAAACGCCACTACCAAACTGACACACACAAACAAAGTCAACAACGACAACGTACATGATGAGGGCTCAAAAAATGACCACTCATCAACAAAACACCAAGCTGGGGTAAATGCAGGAACCTGAAATTTGGCTAAGCCTGAAATCCTGAAGCCCTGAAAATTGGCTAAGTCTGGATTTCTAAAGCCTTGAAATTTCCTAGAATCCATAACTTATCTCTGAGAGGTTTGAAACCTATCTCAAACAATTTGTCGCATATATTAAAATATATCTTAAGATCAACTTATACTTAAACGATATATTTTAAACCCCGAAGGACTACAACAGAAACCCAAAAATTGAATTTCAAAAGAAACCTCCTGAATCCAAAATGCAGCAACATAGGCTCGAAGAACACCCAAAAGGGTATCCAAAACCATTCTCAAAAAGATTAGATCACGAAGAAAAGTTCCCGCTGATGGCACGTGCAGGTTTTTCACAAAAACTGTGTGACACTTTTTACTAAGGGAGGGCGACACTTCTCCCTTACTGCATGCGACACTTCTCAAGAAGGCGTGCGATACTGGAAAAGTATCGCATGAAATTTCTCATAAAGCCGTGCGACACTCTTCCAGTGTTGTATGACATTTCTTCAGTAATGTGTGCGACACTTTATAGTATCCTACGACATTCTTTCTATGGGCGTGCGATACTTTATCAGTGTTGCACAATGCTGAACAAATGTCGCCCATAGAAAGTAAAAACACTCCCAGAACTCAAAAATGGGGAAAAATTGACAAAAGAACCTCCACATCGGGGAGTACCAGATCCACAAAGGCTCGAGGAATGAACACTCGAGTGCAAGAACAACACAGAATGAAGAACATCAAACCATCTAAACTACAGCAGCAAAGAACACACTGAATATAAACATCGCAAAGAACAAAAGCAACATTGCAATGTACATAAATACATCTCAGGAACAAAACAACCAAACTAAGTATGCGGTTCCTCCCAACCGTCAATAGCATCATAAGACCATCGTGGATCCTAGCCATCCCCCACGCGTAACATCCCAAGCCACCGACCAAATCGTCAGTACTGTTGTAATAGGGATGTCACTACTAAAACATGCATAATAACAGCATAAGAAAATATAACATGCTAGTGATAATGCATAAGATAATCCTACAGTAGATAACATCACCTATCACATGCTAAACAACATTAAGCAACAGACATACTACTAAAGAAAATCACATCATCTAATCATATGCTAAACATCATAATAAGGGAATGCGCCAAATAAAATAACATCATCTAAACATGATATACAAGCATCCCAATGAAAGCATAAATCAAAAGAAAGCATACTCCAGAACCTGAAGTACCAAGTGAAAATAGTATGATGGATGCAACCAAGAACCTAAGACAATGCAAGGAGTACGGGTCCTGGTCAGACACTCAAAAGGCTGCTAAGTAGGGGCTGACATCATGGAGAGTCGCTTGGCATCCAAAAGCCCAAGCTAGTATAGGCAGCTACTCTTCTCGACAGAAGGCGCACAACCTAGGGCAGCAACTCTTCACGACGGAAGGCACACAACCCAGGGCAGCTACTCTTCTTGACAGAAGGCGCACAACCTAGGGCAGCTACTCTTCTCAACAGAAGTCGCACAACCCACACATTTTAATTATCTTGTATTTTTTACCACCCAAAGTTTTAATTTAATTATCACTTATATAAAACTTCTTTTGCCAACCGAGGAATAGTCACTAGGTTGCAGGATAGAAGCCCCTCCATATGCTACCCTACCCTACCCATGCTCATCCTACAACAAGTGCCCGTGGGCATGCATACTCCCATCCCAACCCCAATGATCATAACTTCTGAAAGTACAACGGAAGATCAAGCCTCGCAAGTCACTCAACAAATGTACGTGGACATACTCGTGTGTGGCGCACCACCATCACGAAGATCATAACAAAAAGGACAGGAATGAGAACACAATGCAAAGAAAACACCCAACTGAAAGCAACACAGGAAGGACGAATTCTACACGAACCCCAAAGCCAATAAAATCATACATCATGAAATCACTCAACCAGCCTCAATCCGAGAGTATAGATTTTACACAAATCCCAATGATGTAACAAGACCAAAAGTCATGAACTTACTCAACCGGCCTCAATATGAGAGTATGGATTTTACACGAATCCCAATGTCCATGAAACAAGGCAAAGGTCTAAAAGAAATAATAACAACAAGTATAACATCACTCAACCGAACACAATGTCGGGAGTACGGATGCAACACGCATCCTAATGCAACAAAAAAGTGTAAAAGTGGTTTGACTGATATACAAATGAATCATCAAGGTCCACGACCCACATTGTGCCAAGAAAACTCGAGAAAATAGGGCGGCACGCAAAATGAGGTAAAAACTCCAAAAATTTGAAAAATTTCAAAATTAAAACCCATTTGGCCTTTGGGTTCAAAAACCTCAAAAATCCAAAAATAAATAAAATTGGACACCGTATGCAAAAACGGCCAGCATAACAGTGCAAAACTCCAAACCCTCATCCCAAAAAATAGGGAAATGTTTATACCCGCCCAACCAAGTAGAACTAGCATACAAAAATGGAGGGAAACACTAGTTCTCAGCCTCCAAACAAACGGCTACCAAAAACAGAAGCAAAAACGGAGCAGAAACAATAAACTAGCAAAGCCCTACCTCACAGCCAAAAGGGCAAAACAGGAATCTGAACCATAAAATAAATATCTCGTAGAAGTAGCTGAAAATTGCAGCAATCCAAGGTTTTCTCCATCTGGATCCAACGAGCCCAACCTCGCGACGATCCCACGCCCGTAGCTCCCACAACGAACAAAACAGTAAATCCTCATGAAGAGGATTTTGGGTTTTTACTCTCCAACTTTCCAATTTGAAAGTGAGAAGTCCGAAATTAATTTCCTTTTTGGATACTTATTCACTTTTAGGGTGAATAATCGATTAGGGCATTTAACCAGCCAACCTAGTTAACCCCCAAATCGACCCAAACAAAAATAGGCTATTCTTATAAATAGGAATTCATCTATGGCAAAGCTGCCAGAAATTAAAATAAATCAATTCAAAAGCTCGAAAACCCAAAAAAACACAAAAATAACCTCCTTAATAACTTTTTGCGACAATGCAAACCTCTAAATGCACAGACACGCTTACTGGTCTAATCACATAATGCAATGAGTTTGGATTTAATAATCATCCAAAGGTTTAATTTAAACATTTAATTAAGGATACGTCGACCATACAAGGACGACATTGGTAAAATATGAACGGCTGAATCACTAACTCCATGTGCCACTGCCACGGATATAAATCTTGCACAGTAAACAACACGATCAAGTGCAATTGCATATAATAACATAGCTGAAGCAATAATGCATTAAATCACCTAATTTAACCATTTATTTAATTAGATTAAAATAATCTATTTACATCACTCACATTTGCATAAAGCATAACAAGGCAGGAATGAAGTAAATAACCATAGCATTAAATCCATCACATAACATAATAAGAGATATGTCCAAATACCAGATAACTAGATAACATCATAAAACACACTGTCATCTCAAAATGGCATCATCATGCAATATGATTAACTGAACAGCATAGTAGTCTAAAATCCATGATACTGGAATCAAAGTGTAGCATCTGACCCTCGGGTCCTCTCAAATGTAAACATAACATGAGTAACAAATATCTCTCTAATAAAAAATATAACAAGGTAAATGCCTGCAGCACATAACCAAATAAATCAACATGGACAATCCATTTCTAATCATTAATGCATTTAATAAAGATTGATTACTCTGCATTAAAAAGGCATTTAAAACACAAAAGCAAACACAGTTATAAACATGACTAACCACTGCTACAGGAACCTAGTCTAGTGTAGCATGGTAAAAGAACATAGTGCAATCTCTGCACACATCTCAGGGTAATCATGGAGCAACCTCATGATACTACATCGATCCTGGTAACCATTGGCACAAACCTCAGTGAACCAAAAATCACATCATAGTCTAAAATATCAGTGAAAAGCATAATCAAAGCAACTAATATAGAAACATAAATCCAAACACGTCAATGGTGTAGACCACTCAGGGTCACAATCATGATCCATCACAACAAAAGATCAGCAAGGTTGCATCCATCAAGATGACTTATAGAAGTTGAATGGGAGAGGCACTACACATATAACTAGTCTAACAGAGTTTGGCCATGATAGCAACAATGTATCTAGAAAGATGTAAAGGAGGGTAGGCACTACAGTCATGAATGCAACATGTCAATACTCTCAAATTCTTAGGATACTCCCCCAATGTAGTATCATCAGTATTCATGATAACATGAACCAACACTATAAATAACTATTGGTACTAATATCATGCAAGTGCATAGTACACATATAAGTGTTGATGATAAGGAGGGTGCATTCAAAGACTTTGGAGAGGCTATTGTTGACAATTTGGTCAACTACACTAGATCTAATAGTAGAGAGGAAGAGGGAAAAAAGAAGAAGAAAGAAGAGGATGAAGAAAAGAAAAGATTTGAAAAGGAGGAAGACAAAAGGAAAGAGGAGAAAATGCAAAAATAAGAGGAAAATAGAAAGAAACAAAGAAGAGGAAAAGAAAAAGAAGAAAGAAGAAGAAGAAAATAAAAAGAAGGAAGATGAAGAGAGAAATAAAAAAGAAGAAGAAGAAGAAAGGAAAAATAAACAAGAGAAATAAAAGAAGAGGAAAGAAGAGGAAGAAAGAAAAGAAAAGAAGAGGAAGAAAAGAAAACAAAGGAAGAAGAAGATAGTAAAAGCAAAGAGGAAGAAGAGAAGAAGAAAAAGGAGGAAGAAGAGAGGAAGGTCAATGTACCTAGATCATCTAACACACCCTTTACTCTTACAACCTTGACAAGATCTAATGATGATGATCAAATTGAGTTGATCTCATCTTTGAGAAAAATAATTGACAAAAATAGAAAGGTAAAAAGCTTGTAGAGATATTTAATGGATGTGACAGAGAAGCTAAAAAGAACTCTAGTTGTACAGATAACTAAACTTGATTGAGAAGATAGAAGAAAAGTTGTTATCCAAGCTTTTGATGCTAAATTTATAAGTTTTTCTGATGCTGCAGCAATTCAAACTCAAATAAAGCATGATGCATAGATATTTGACACCATCTATCAAAACATCAAAAGTGACCTTGGAGCTCTTGATACATGCATCAAGGAGTTAAGAAGACATGAGTACAAAGGTAAAGAATAATATGCCAAGTGCATAGTATAATTTTATTTCACCAATGATATAAATGATGAGCTGAAGAGGAAGTGCGATGAGTTACAATCACTGGTAAATCAGCTTCAGCAACCAGACAAGAAGATTGAAGACATTGAGGTACAAATATGGAAGACTTATGATGAGATAAGTCTTATAGAAATGAAAAGAGAAAGGATAAAAAAGAGGTTCTCACTTCTAAGAGAACACTTATCTTTGAAAATTAGTACACTTGAGTAGCAAGTGGAAGAATGTCTAAAAGAAAAGACATCTTTTGAAAAGTTTGTTTATTCAAACTTGAATGTGTTTGAAAAAGCATCCTACGGGTTGTGTGCTCTACTTATCATATCAAAGGGAGTCAAGGATACATGGGAGACAAACTTTAAGAATTTGAAGATGAGATTTGATGACTAAATCACATGCCTATCAGCCTAATATAGAAGTATAAGATTTCAAATTTTGACTTGTGTATAGATTTTGACACCTTTGTCATTGATGTTAAAGGGGGAGTAATATAGGAAGATTGTATAGAAGTATTATGAAAGGGGGAGTATCAAAATAGTATGATGAATTATTATAGTAATGTTTAGAGATATAATATAATGGGAAATATAAGGAAAGATGGTTATAAACCTAATGATCCACAACTTTGAAATTGACAAAATTTTGTAAAGGCCAAGTGATCAAAACATAGTCTAGGAAGATGCAGATGATGTTGGCACAAGAAAAAATGGGAAAATATTGAAATCCATTGGGCAATAAATGTAGAACTCTGGAATATCTTTTTCAAATTCTAATAGTTTGTGATTTTGAGCTACAAGTAGAAAGTTACAACTTTTATTAGTAGACATAAATTTTAATATAGTTTTTTGTGGTTTTTATAGTTGTTAGTGTTTATTTTGTAATTAATTAACTTGTGGGCTTTTCATTTTCATATCCAAGGGATAATGGTAACCCTTGGGATCCATCAAACTTGTGTAAACTCTATTTTTTGAAATGAATGGATCACTTTTTTTTGGCTTGTAGAACATCTATTGTTGCATTTTAACTATTTGCAATTTAGTCACAATACCGCAGGTTCTACACCAGGTATTGTAACTTGAATTCATAATTCAGATCATCAAGTTTTGTAAAAGTTTTTGAACAACATTTTGGAACTTAGCCAATTTTCCCATATGTTGTCATCAATTCCAAAGGGGGAGATTGTTGAAATTTTGGCTAAGTAGGAAAATTTTGAATAAAAAAAGATTTTTCATTTATGAAAACATATACTTTGTATAAATAAAGCATTATTTATAGATGAGGATTCTACAGTTAGACATGGAAAATTGTCTAAGTATGAGATAGTTTGTCTATGAGAATAGAGACAAATTTGATCAACACGATTAGCAGAGACATTATTGTCACATGCAAGTTGGGTATGGATAGTATAGAGTGTCAGGATGACATGTCTAAGCCCGCAAGTCAGAACAATCAATACAGGATAAGTTATGGATCAATTACCATTGAAAGAAATATACAAGTATAATAAAGCATGATATGAAAATGATAATTATGAGTTAAGGAATTGTTTTGGATACAAAATAATTACTTGACTAATGAGGAATGACATCCTAGATATTAACTCTAAGAGGGAAAGAGTTAGTTTTGCATTTTTTCAGGTGTGTAAAAGCTTAAAGGTCGACTAAACAATTTTTATAAATTGTAAAGGTATAAAGAAAGATTGTGAAGTCTAAATTTATGTGTAAGTTGTAAGTAATATGTGAGCTTATGTGAGAGTTGTATATATGATATGCAAACTATATGTGATACAAATTCTAATATATGTGTATATTTGAAAACCTAATCTTTTGGAACCATGCTTAAACAAGAAAGTGTTAGTAGCATGTGCATATATAAAGATTGAAATAGAAAGAACTACTAACTAAATTGAGTTTTACTATACTAATGAAACCAATAGAAAAGAGTCACATGCATCCCTAAAACATCTCAACAAGGGCACCCAAATGAGACATTGTTGGTGTTCTCAAAATTGAGGGATATGATTGTGCTCTCCTCAAACACAACTACAATGAATCCTAGGATAATTAAAATGAGTATAAACCTATGCTAAATGAGTGGAGACTACTTCAAGAAATGACTATGAAAGGAACCATTCTTGAAAGAATTCAAGGATAATGGAGATGGATGCAAGAAATAAATCTAAGAGTGCAACTCTACCATGAATATGAAAATCAATGCAAGAAATAAATTTAAGAGTGCAATTGAGGAGGTGACATCTATGTGGCATCCACATAGGTTCCACAAGGGAGACACATGGGCTAAAGGACAAGCCATGCAAAAGTCAAAAGGAGCCTTTATGATTTGGGTGGCTCAAGATTTAGCTCACATGTCTAAGAAACCTGCAGAAAGGAGTGGGGGACAAGGATGTAAGAGTCCTTTTTGGTGAATTTAATGAAAGAGGGGATCCTAGGGATTTATTTTATCACACATGTGTGAGAAACCACTTAAGGGCTAAAATGTTTTTAAAAAGGAGTTTAGGATTAATAAAGTGGGTTTAGCAAGTGGGTAGGCTTAGGAAGATGGGAGTGATGGGTGGTAGGCTAGGTTTTTGGTGAGATTGGGATTAAATTAGATGGGATTTAATTTAATCATGGGATTAGAGAATTTAATAAAGTGGAGGGAATTAAATAAATTGGAATTTATTTAAAAGGGGATTTATGGAGCACTTTGTATTAAATAAATTTAATACATTAGGGGGGAGTATTTTAATTGAATTCAAATACCTTAGGAAAGTGAACCTATTGAATTAAATAAGTAGAGGAATATTAAATATATAATTAATTAATAAATAATCAATTATAGTGCCAATGGAAATATTAAATAAATTAATATAGTGGTTGGGATGATTTTAAGCATCTCCATTTTGCCTCTTTTCGATGTAGTGTAAGGATGGCATTGCATCAAAGAAAAGAAAATATACTTGCCCTAGAGAAGAGAGGAATCTTAGGATTTGTGTCATAACAATGAAAGGGGAGGAGGATGCCCCTTGAGAAAATAGGGCAAAATGGGTCCATTTTGCCCAATGTTCTAAAAAAATAGCACAGGATGAAAAAGGACAAAAAAACATAAATTAGAATTTTGCATGAATTGTGGGATAGACAAGAATGAATAAGACAATGATCACTTTCCCTAAAAATATGGATAATGAATCTAAATACATCCTAACTACATGATACTAATGGATTAAATTGTGTTCATATGGGAGAGCACACCCTAGTTTGATTTTGGAAAAGGAGTTATGCATCAAATTCTATAGTAGCATAGATGACAAGGTTGCTTTGCATGGACTAGACTTTCAAACCAATAAAGACTTTAGGCTAATGGATGTAGTTTTCATAGCTATGATGGAATGAATGGCATATATGCACTAGAGAGGTCTAGGCACATCCAAAATCATTTTTAGGGATCTTGGTGGAAAGTGTGCTAACCTGTTGCCCCTAGTGAGCAATGCATAACCATAGCTTAGAAACTGACATAGATATGCCAAATAATCAAGAAAATAGATCATACTAAAAATGACACATGTAGTCAATGTTGTAATCACCTAAAAATGGTCATCTAGACTATTAGCCCCCTTCTCAGCATTTTGGCTAAATTAATTTAATCATTTACCTAGACCAAATTGCTAATAATCAATTTATTTGATTATAACCTATAGTTTGACTATGCTATCCTAAGTTCATTATTTGATTAAAAGAACATGTCCCCTTTTAATTAAATAAAAGACCCCATTCTTCTAACCCACTTAAAGTGCACACATAAAGTCTTTTTTCTATTTTTGCAATTAAAAGAAAAGGCTTTGTGACTTTTGTCTTATATGACAAGTCAACTTATATTCTATTGGTTGATTTGTGTGTGCACATGGATCACTCCTATTTTTGAATTCCACCGTTGATCATCCACCATATTCATCTTGATCTCTACCGTCCATACATCTTTAAAAGGGAGAGAGCTTCCCCCCTCAATCGATCCATTTTTTAATATTGTTATGCTACAAGTTTTCTAACAGGTTTCTTTGGAGCTTTGTGGAGAACTTCTATTTCTTGTCTACATTCTCTCATCCATGGCATCATAGCATTTTAGCTTAGCTTAGCTTTCATTTTTACATGTAGCTTAATCTTACATAGCTTAATAATGGTATTGTAACACTCTCATACATGTTTTAGCATAGCTGCATTTTGCATTATCATCCTAGTTTAATTTTCATTTGCATTGCATTCTTGAGGAACTCCTTGGGACATTTGCATTCTTGCATCTTGTCTTTGGAACCTCCCATTGCATGGTTTACTAGCAAGAAGAGTATCTCTAAGGCTCATCTGAGAGCCTTTGAATTTAAAATACACTCTCTTGCACTCCATGGATAGGGAGCTCTAAGCCGGCATTCAAACATTCCAAACTCATGGAATCATTTGGATAGAAGGGTTTAGAGTGGGACACTTTCGAGTGTACAAATGTAAGCCATTTAAGAATCACAAATATATTGATGATTGAGGAAATCTTGAGGAGGCATCCATTGACACACAAAAATGAAGTCAACAAAAAGACATCCTGAACAAGTAGTCATTCACTCCACTGTTCTTTCTGTGAACTTGAGATGGTGAAATTTGATATACCAACTTAGGAAGGAATCATCCTAAAATGAAAAAAATTGATCATTTGATTAAATTTTTTTGAAATGTTTGTGATTGGTTCACTAGCAATTATAGTGAAGGGAACAAGTTTCTCAAATCATTTAATCTCAGTGTGATTTTGTGTAAGTTCTATTTACAATCACTATTTTTATAAGCTCAATTTGATGGGATGAAGCTCAGTTTCATAAGAATATATGATGAATAGAATAATTTGGACAAGATGGTGGATGGAGGAAGATTATGATTGAATTAGTGGAATGGAAGAAGTAAAAAGTTGATGGAAGGTGGAATACATTGGGACCATTGACAAGGGAGAACCAAGGAATGGTAAATGGATGGGAAGGGTGCAAAGACTTTTATGGATGGGATGATATAGGGATGAAATGAAAGGTGAAAGAATGTGGGGGACCAAAGCATATGGTATCAAACAATGGGGAGCCAAGGACCATGTTTCAAAGGAGTTAAAATGCCACATACCAAGGATAGGGAAATGGAAGGAAATATGGTGGGAAAGGATGCGTGGACAAATAGTGTGTAAAGGATATGCATGGAGGAAATGGAGGTCCATGAATCATACATAGATATTATTACTTCTTCTTTTTTTTCTTTTTTTATGCCTCTAGTTTTGATCACAAGAAATGCTATGAAAGTGCAAGACATATGGATACAAGACATAAGAGGGAGGGTATGAATATGAAATGGAGGAAATGCATGGGATAATCAAGATCAATGACAAATGAAAGAAGGATGGAATTATATAGGACTATGGATGGAGGAAATGAATCTAACATGGAAAAGGGATACAAGATATGGATATGATGTTAAGATCAAATATGTGAAAGGATGGTGGGAATATGTAGGATAATGTGTGGATAATGAGAAAGGAATATGGTATGTGCATATAGATGGATGAAAGGAAAATGATAGTCAAGAGAAAAGTTAGAAAAGGATGATGAATGGTAGATGGAAATATGGAAGATATATAAGGTAGTGTGGTATGGATGGAGCTTTCCCCCAGTGTAGAGTCTAAGTGGAAGAGAAAAAGTGAATGGATGGATAAGTGGAATTAGAAGACACTAGATACATGATAGTAAAACTAAGGGAGGACTCGAGCATCTAGATACATGGATGTATCCCTTTATATTTATTTCTCTTTCTTTTTTATTTTCAAAATTTTTTTACTATTTTCTCATACATGTTGGTAGGATAGTGAAAAGAAGGATGAAATGGGTTGGGAAATGGAGGTCAAGCACTTATGAAAATTTTTGGATTAAGGGGGTGGAGTGGTTGGGAGGAAGACATGGTTGATGGATGATAGGTTGGAAGAGTTGTGAATGAATGGATGAAGGAGGTGGAAAGATTTTCATTGGCACACACCTTGAAGGGTGATGGAAAGGAGGAAATTCTAGAGGATATGGAGAAAGATTGAATTTTGGGATATAGGGACCCAAACTAGATGAAGAAAATGATGGATTTAGGATGGTGGATTTGGGTACATAAAGGCCCAAAATAGATTTGGAAAATAGAAGTTTGTAGGATTTGTGAATGAAGGAAATCTTTGGATTAGAAAATTTGGATGCAATTTTGAACTTTTCTTTGAGAATAATTTCTTCATTAAGTAGCTTTAGAATCCATGTGATTTTTGAATTTCTTATTTTGAGCCTTTGCAGATTTTTAATTTCTTCTTGCTCTTGGATCACATTTTTCTTTCTTGAATATGTCTTTTAGAGGTGACATGTTGATCCTTTGATTTTTGTCGATATTTTTCTATATTCACTTTATTATTGGCATCAAATTTTCTTCCATTGGCCATGGTATGGGCGCATGAGGATAAATGGTATGGAGAGCTTATGGATGGAATTATGGATGGTAAACATTGGAAGGATTTGGCTTTGGATCATAAGGACCCAAAATGGATGGAAATGAGGAAGGAATGGGAATATCGATATAAGGGCCCAAAATGGACTTGGAATAGGGATGATGTGAACATTTAGGTTTTGATAGAGGAATTTTGGATTTGAAAGGAATAAAAGGTGTACCAAAATCTTGAGACATTATTTCTTCAATGGGATACTTAGCATTTTCAATAAAAGGTACAAGTCCATGTATAGGAGGTCAATGAGTGGATTGGATAGGTTTGATAGGATCATGTGAAGGATTAAGATTATGAGGGAGATTATGAGGGATAATAGGATCTTTAGATTTAGTGGGATTATGAAATTCAAATGAGGAGTACTTTGATCTTGACTTATAAGAGAATTATTTGGTTGAATGATTGGATCATAAGATGGAATAGAATCATATAATGGAGTGGAGTGAATGGAACCATGAGATGGAGTGATTTGATCTTGACATTGAGGAGTATTAGTGGATAAAGTGGAAGGTGTTGGAAATAATTGATTAATTTTGTATTGTCTTTGATGTTACACAATATGTCATATCATTGCTAGTCAATGTATGTTGAGCTCACTCGGGCATTGAAATTAGTTTCCAATGTTTGTTGAGCATTCTAGAGTTTGCCTAGTTTAGAAGATTGTATCTATTTAGTTCACTCAGGTGACAATGTAAAGTGCACAGAAGTTGAGTGTTAATTGAGTTCACTTAGTTAATGAAAGAAATATTGGATTAAACTAGTGTTAATCAAGCTCACTCAGTTACCAAAGGAACTTTGTGAATATGCAGTGTTAACCAAGCTCACTTGGTTGATACAAGAAAATTTCTTTGAGTTAGTATCTACTGAGCAAGGTCAGCTAACGAAGGATTTTCTTGTTTCGGCATATTGAGTTTAATTGAATTGTTTGTTGGTTCTAGCCAACTAAGAAGATGAATATTAATTATTCTAAGTTGTATTCAATCCAACTTGACAATGTGTAAGATATAAATATAAGGTCGAATTGAGGATTGAATTTGGTTGAGCATAATAGAATATTTGATGATGCTTAGAGAAAGTGAATTAGAGGGATAAGTGGAATATCCTCGTTGAGATGTAAAGATACATTCGATCAGGAAGGATCAAGTGTACAAGCTAGAATTGAGATCTATAATTAGTAATTTAATTGCATCAAAAATCAAGTCATATCATTGTTACTCTCTAACCATTTTAGTAGTGATCTAAATCTCTTAACAAATTTGGCTTAACAGTTATTTTGTAAATCCTCTAACAAGGTGGCATTTCTATTGAATTGTCTAAAGACCTCTAACAAGGACACTCCTAATAGGGTGATTAAATCCTCTAAAAAGGTCACACCTATAGTTTGTTTTGTAACCTTTAACAAGGTTGGATTTTAATAGGGCTCACTTCAGGAGAGTGAAAATTTGTAACTAGTTGCAATTGGTGTTTTTTTCCAAATTTGATTTCCACATTAAAATCTTGGTGTCAATTGTATTCATGCTATTTATTGTATATGTTTGTAACTAAGTTAAAGTAAGATCAATCACACATAATATCTTAATATTTTCATGATAATCTTTTTTGGAGTTATTTCAGTGTTTACCGAGTTATATCATTTTTTTTGTGTGTTTACTGAGTTACAATAGAGATTTTTTTTGATTTGTATTAACATCTAAGGGATTTAAGATTTATTTTTGTGGTAACTAATTCACTCCTCCCCTCTTAGTTACTCCTCTTATATTTCCAACAATTGGTATCAGAGCTTTTGGTACTTGCAAAGAAGGTTTTAAGGACCAAAGCTAAAGATCGGGATGTCTTATAGAAGAGAGATTTTCAAGTTGACTTGAGAAAACTTTGTAGCATGGCAAGGACTTATGAGGTTAAATTTGGAAACTATCAATGATTCAAGTTGTAAATATCTTGATAGTGAACACAAGATTCCTACCAGAACATTATTAGTTGAAGATATTTATTTAAAGAAAAACCAATTGACATTGCTTGTGCTCTTAATTATGTTGAATTTGATGAAGTCAAAAGTTGCACTACAACTTATGATATGTGCATCAAAATAAAAACCATCTATGGAGGAGATGATAATGTAAGAAGAGCTAAAGTCAAAAGTCTAAGAGGACAGTTTCATCATATGAAGATGAGAGAAGATGAAAACATTGTAAAATATGTTGAGTGAGTTTAAAGCAAGTGTGAGCACAATCAAGGCATCTGGAGGAGATATTGATGACAAAGAAGTTGTAAGCAAGGTACTCAAGACCCTTCTTCCAATCTATGCAATTAAAGTGTTTGCTATTCAAGAAATGAGATGTGATTCAAATAGCAATATAACTTTGGATGCTCTAGTTGGAAGATTGGTAACTTTTGAGTTAGATAACTATGATAACTATGCCCCTCGTTCCAAAGGTATTTAGTCTGCATTTGAAGCCAAGTTTTCACTCAAGAAAAAGGGTAAGAAATCAAAAGCCAATCAATTAGAAAGTGAAGAAGAAGAAGAAAGTTTAGATAGTGATCTTGAAGTTGTTGAAGTACAAAGGTAAGGTTCCTCTAATTTTTTTTTTCTTGTGAAGAAGTTGGTCACATTGTTTCAAGGTTCCCAAATAAAAAAGACAAAGATGAAAAGAAAAGAAATAAGTTCAAAGGCAAGAAGGAATTCAAAAACTACAAGGACAAAGGTAAGAAATCTTGTTTTGTGGCTAAAGATTCTTATAATAGTGAAAATGAAATGGTATATATTGTTGTAAAAGATGAATCTAATGATGAAGGAGATAAAATGGCACTTATCTCTCATGTTAGGAAAAGTGATACATGGATTATTGATAGTGGTTGCTCACATCATATGACTGTAGACAAAACAAAGTTTAAACACATGAAATATTATGATGGTGGTAGTATGAGATTTGGAAATAATGAACCTTGTTGCATAAAAGAAAAAGGTTTAATCTCATTAACTAATGAACTTAGACGTGACAATGCTTATTGGGCTAAATGACTAAAGAATAATCATCTAAGTGTGACACAGTTGAATAATGTTGGATTCAAGATAGAATTCATGAATGGAAAAAGGCCAAACTACTAGATGGAAAAGGAAATCGGGTTGGATAGGCAAACAAACAAAAGGTAATCTATTCTATCTAGACCTCAGTGAAAGTTCATGTTTTATTGCTCAAGTAAAAGAAATTTGGTTATGGCACAAAAGATTATGTCTTGTAAACTTTGATAATCTAGTCAAGATAAGAAAAAATAGAAGAGTAAGAGGTATTCCTATCTTGAGGAAACCTGATATGGGTTTATGCAAAAAAATGTCAAAATTGGTAAGATGGGAAAAACTAGTTTCAAAAGCAAGAACTATCATACTGAAGAATTCTTAGAACTTGTACATATAGACTTATGTAGACCTATTGGAATACAAAGTTACAGTGGAGATAAGTTGTTCATTCTTTTTGTTGATGATTATTCTAGAATGATGAGTTTAATGTATCTAAAAGAAAAATCTAAAGATTTTCAAAATTTAAGTGGTATCTGGAAAGAGTAGAAAAAGAAACTGAAAAAAAAAAGCTAAAACTTTTGAGATCAAATAGAGGTGGTGAATTCATTTCCAATGAGTTCAATGAATTCTACATTGAAAAAGGAATTAAGAGACGGGTATCAAAGCCTAGTATAGCTCAATAGAATGGTATAGCTAAAAGAAGGAATAGATCCATTATGGATTGTGCAAGAACGTTGATGATAGAAAAGAATGTTGCAATCAAATACTAGAATGAAGCAATCAGTACTGTAGTGCATACATTGAAAAGAGTACAATTGAAGAAAGATTCAAATTAAATTTCTTATGAACTATGGTATGGCTACAAACCTAATGTAAGTTACTTGAAAGTATTTGGTAGCTAATTTTATATATTGAAATAATCTAGGAAAGGTAAATTTGATGTCAAAGCTAATAAAGGCATATTCCTAGGATACTCTTATAGAATTAAATCATACAAGTGTTTGAATCTAACAAATCATAAGATCATAGAAAGTGCACATGTGAGAATTGATTAATTTGTAGAAAAGAGTGAAGAAGAGAGTGTAGGACAAGAAAATGAGCTAATATAGAAAATACTATTAGAAAATCACAAACTCAATAAATATACATTGATACCCTCTAGTCTACCATGGAAATCAAATAAATAAAGAAAGCAACACAAAGTTAAAAACCCCTCCTTCATTTGTAGCTCCCATGTCCTTCTTTCTTCTTCATATGATGTAGCTCTAATTGCCTATAATGCTCACAATTAGGAAGCAAAAGTCTATGATAATGATAATGATATGAGAGTACTAGAAGAATTGATTTGAAGGATAAAGAGACTAAGAAGTTAGGATCAGAAATGAGAGGAAGAATGCTCAATTTATAATTAATTTGCAAGATGAGAGCATTGGACTTGTCACCTTGGATATGTGACTTGGAAAGAGATTCCTTTGATAATCCATGACACATATGACACAAGATGTCAAATGTAGGATTGTATGATGCATAAAAATCAATATGGTTGAAAATGGAAGATGATCTATGACACATCATGTGACACCTCAAACCCTCTTAAATCCAAGAATCTATGACAATGGAAGCCAAATATAGACATGCGTAAGGAATAAGAATATATGAATTATGACAATTCTTAGCCAAAGTGTAGATGGAGAATCCATGATGTGTCATGCGCATGTTTCATCATGGTGTCAAGATTATGTCAATATAATCTAGAATATTTGAATTAACAATCCATATATCCACACAAATGGAAATTAGTAAAATAGAAATTAATGGTAGAAAATATGACTTAGGAAATTACAAATTCCCATAGTTTGCAAAGACAAACCAATTAATTAATGAATATCAATTAATTGAGAAAGCTTGGTTAGGAAGAATGATTAGCAAATGTGAGATGGAAATGATTGGGAAGACATAGGAGTAAATTATGGATCATTTAGTCCTATAGAGAAAATTAGTAAATGATTGGCCAATTTGATTAGATAAGTGTGATAGTATCCTTTGATGAAAATGTGGATCTAGTAGGATAATGACAGGTAGACCAAAACCATGGTCAAATTTATTGATTGATAAAAATTGACAACATGTCAAGGACACATGACATTGAATTATGGGATTGAGGTTTATTGATAGGGTTGATCATAATAACATCGACAGACACTATCAATTTTATTAAAATGGTTTGATGATGTCATGATCTAACATTGAGGTACTCAACAATGTCAATGATCCAATGATAAGAATAATAGTTTGACCTAGCACTAAGATCCATAACAGTACTAAGGTTAGATTGATAGGTTTCCAAGGCACTAAAATCCACAACAATGCCTAAGATTAGATAGATAATGATTGATTTGGGATGTTTAACATGTTTCAGGTTGGTTATGGTTGATTATGAGTGATTTTAGGTAGATTTAATATGATTTTGGGTTGATTTGAAATGATATAGAAATGATCTACAATTGATGTGGAAATGGATACAAATGATGAAGAATATTGTTGAGATGAAATCAAGTTGGGCAAAAGATGAGAATTGGTGAAATGAGAAAATGGGATGAGTTAGTATGAAAATGTGATTAAACTGTAGATGTGAACCATTTTTGAGCATCTACAAAGAGCAACAAAGAATCTGAGAATTATAGAAAATTTGTTTACTATGAACCTAATACTTTTCCAAATCTATCTAGAAGTTAGGAGGTCTCACCTCCCAAGTCTCAAAAATCTCCAAATGCTACTAAGTTGCAATCAGTGCAACCTGAATCATAGTCTGAAGGACTCAAGTCACAGTTAGAAGATATCGAGCTATTGCTAGAACAAACTAAGTCTAATGGACCTAAGTCATAGACAATAGGACCTGAGCTTAATGTAGAAGATCATGAAGAATTCAATGAAACACACTCCAAATCCAAAGTACCTGTATTAGCAAGATATGTTAGAAGGCATCATGCACCTAATCATATCACTAGAGACAAGTCAAATGGAATAATAATAAGAAACAAATTGAAAGGTACATGTTTTCTTGTTGAATTTGAACCTAGAAATGTTAAAGATTCTTTTAATAATTAAAGTTTGATTGAAGAAATGAATGAGAAAATAGAACAAGTTGAGAAGAATAAAACTTGGACTCTTGTTCCTAGACCCAAGGATAAAAATGTTATTGGCACAAAGTGGCTCTTTAGAAATGAGCTAAATGAAGATGGAAAAGTTTCAAGAAGTAAAGAAAGGTTACTATGAAAATTTTATTCTCAAAAAGAAGGTATTGGTTTGATGTAGGAGTATCCTAGGTTGCATTGCTATCTTTCATGTCTTCAATTTGTATTTTGTTGTTGAAACTGGGTTCTGTTGAAACTATGTTTTCTAGTTTCTCAGTGTCTATTGTAGACTATGTAACTAATTTTCAAAAATGAATGAAGATATAAAAACTTTAGAGATTCAATAGGGCCTAGATTAATATCTATATTCTATATCCCAATTTCTAACTCCTTATATTTTGGGAGGTATGGCAATTCTCTCAGAACATCAATTTCTAGTAGTTCTATGTGACAGTTTCCTATGCCTAATTTTTAGAATGGATGCACACTTTTTCTTATTGAATTAGACCTTGTGCACTTAAGGGGTTGTAGATGGCCTAGATATCTGCCCATAGTTCAAAGCATAATTTCTAACTCAATTAGAGTGCAGAGATATCACAATTTTTCTTGGACATCAATTTCAGGACAGTTAATTGCTAATGTAAGCTCACTTGTGTATTTAATTTTGGTTTATTTTCATTTAATATTCTTTGACAGCCAACTTCTGGCTTCTCCATATTCTAGAATGATCTATAAGCCATTTTTTCTATTATAAATAGAGTGTTTAGGCTTAGAACTAGGTAGATTAGGAAGTTGGAGAAAGGATTGCAGAGCAAAACTAGAAACTGCAAATTTTTTGTTGGATCTTTGAATGTGAATGTAATTTTATTTGGCCATAATCCAAAAGGCCTTATAGTTGGACATGTATGAAGATATTTTTATGAATCAATAAAAGCATTTCACTCTTCTTCATCCTTTGGTTTTTGTTCTTTGTGTTTGCTTCCATTGGGTTAACTCTTGCAGGGTGGTTCGTAGAGCTAGATGTGCCATTGGCCCTAGTTTTTCCCATCCTTCCTTGTGTCAAGTGGTATCAAAGCTTGAGATTCATCCTTGTGAATATTGGATCCTGTAGAACCCTAATTTAGATTTGGTTTTAGGGTGGCAGATTTGCAAATTTGACCTATAACTTGCAAAGGGTTATGATCTTGCAGGAACCTAATTTGGAAAGATTGTTCATGGTAGAAGAAATGTTGATGATGTTATATTAGATCAATTGAGACAAATTGTAGCTAGATTAGATGCTATGGAGACACCCCAAAGGAGAGGAGCACATCTTGATGATGTAAGTGATGTTGAAGCAGCAACACTAAACCATAATCCAAAACTCAAAGAAGATCAAGATGAGGAAAGATTGTTGAGAGTGTCATCTAGGGAAAATTCAAAGCCTTCTATAGAAGTTGAACCTTATGATGGATAATTGGATACCAATGTTGTATTAGATTATATCTCAGATATGGAGAAGTTCTTTGAGTATGAAAACACTCTTGATAATAGAAAGGTGAAGATTGCAATTACTAGGCTGCAAGGTCATGCTTCACTATGGTGGGAGCACTTGCAAACTAATAGACAAAGGAGATGAAAGGAGAAAATTAGAACTTGGCCAAAGATGGTGAACAAGGTAAAGAAAAAATTCCTTCTTACTAATTACCAAGTTAGCTTTTTGAGAAAGATGCAAAATTTGAAACAAAAGGACATGACTGTGAAAGAGTATACCAAGGAATTCTATAGATTGGACATTAGATCTGGACATGTGGATGATGTTGTTGAGAAAATTGCAAGGTACATAAATGGATTGAGATTTGGAATTCAAGATGAAATAAATTTTTTAAACTTAGAAAGTGTTGAAGAAGCATATCAATATGCCTTGAAAGCTGAAGAGATCTTAGCAAAGAAGCATGAACCTAGGGTGAAGGTAGCAAATCTAAATGGAAGAATGATGACAAAGACAAGACCAAGTGGAAAGGTGGTAGATCATACTAAGGAGGTACTAGATCTTACCGGGGAAGAGGTAATTTTTATTCTAGAGGTTAGTTTCCATGGTAATTGTTTCAGATGTGGTAAAGAAGGGCATAGATCTTTCGAATGTAGATCTTCTAAAAGTGGGTAGAATAATAGAAATGTTATGATTCAAAAAGACATTAAGAGTTCACCAAGTGGACCTGAGGCTAGAGATAATATGATGGTGAGAAGAACCTTGTGTAATAAGTGAAGTGATGAGAAACCTGTCCTTAGAAGAAGTCTTTTCAAGACAAGATGCAAGATGGTTGGAAAAGGTTGCAAGGTAATCATTGATAATGGAAGTTCAACAAATTTGGCATCAAAAGATTTGGTTACAAAGTTACAATTGTAGAGGTTTAAACATACCAAACCTTATCATATTTCATGGATCAAAGATGAGCATAAGATATTAGTAAGTGAACAATGTCTTGTGAAGTTCAAAATTGGACATTACTTTGGTGAAGTTTTGTGTTATATTATGCCCATGGATTTTTGTCATATTTTTTTGAGTAGACCTTGGAAATATTATAGCCCATAGAATTGTTCATGCATAGGGGCCAGGTGTCGGATCGTGTCAAGTTCTATACATAACATGCCCTAAGGCCCATAGCCCATAGCCTATAAAATAGTAGGGTAGGGACGGGAATAATCGAATAATAGGGTGAGAGGTAGTACCAGTTTAAGAACCCCTACCATTTGAAGGGGAAGATATGCTATGCATGATGGAAGATTGAATCAATATATTCTTTGGGTAAATGGCAAGAAACAAACATTGCTCCCTTTGATTGAAAGTCCTGATGAGGTCAATTGTACTACAATAAAAGTTTGCATGGTTAATGGAAAGCAATTTGAAAAAGGAGTAAAGAAGAATCAAGTTTGTTTTGTTATAGTTCCTAGAGGACTGAGTGTTGGTAGTAATGACCAAGTAGCAAAAGTTGGTATGACATCAAAAATTACAGAATATAAGGATATTGTTGCTAATGATATTCTTGATGGTTTACCTCCAGTAAGAAGCATAAGTCATTATATGGATCTGATTCCTAGAGCTAGTTTTCCAAACAAAGCACCATCTAGGTTAACACCTACAGAGAATGAAGAACTTAATAGACAAGTGCATGAACTGCTACAAAAGGGTTTGATCATAGAAAGTTTGAGTCCATGTGCTATAACTATTGTATTAGCACCTAAAAAGAATGGAGAATGGAGAATGTGTACTAATTCCAGAGCTATTAACAAAATCACAGTGAAATATAGGTTTCTTATGCTAAGGATGGATGACATAATGGATTGCTTGAGTGAAGCAAAGTATTTTACCAAGATTGATTTCAAGGGTGGCTATCATCATATCAAAATCAGAGAAGGTGATGAATGGAAGATTGATTTCAAAACAAAAGATGGTTTGTATGAATGGTTGGTTATGCCTTTTTGTTTGACTAATACACCTAGTACTTTCATGAGGTTGATGAATGAAGTTTTGAAAAGATTCTTGAGTAAGTTTGTGATTGTTTATTTGGATGATATTTTGATATTTAATAAGACTAAGGAAGAACATCTTGAGCATATTAGACAAGTATTGTAAAGGTTGAAAGAAAAAAAGTTACTGATTAATCTAAAAAAATGTTCTTTTATGCAAGAGGAGATTGTGTATTTGGGATTTGTGATTTCAGATCAATGGGTTGAAGATGGATCCAAACAAGGTTAAAGAAATTTTAGAATGGCCTACACCTAAGAATGTGGGTGAGGTAAGATCATTTTATGGTTTGGCTAGTTTTTACAGAAAGTTTATAAAGAATTTTAGTGCTATTTGTAATGCTATGACTAAGACAATGAGAGGAGATAAAAAGGAATTCAAGTGGACACATGGAGCTGATAAGAGTTTTGAGACTTTGAAACAAAAGGTTGTCGAATTACCTATATTGGCTTTGCCTGATTTCAACAAAGTATTTCAAGTTGAATGTGATGCAAGTGGTAATGCAATAGGAATTCTATTAAGTCAATAAGGTAAACTTGTTACTTTCTTCAGTGAAAAGTTGAATGATGCTAAAAGGAAGTATTCTATGTATGATCAAGAATTTATGCTATTGTCCGAGCATTGAAGAAGTGGAGACATTATTTGATTCCTAATGAGTTTGTGTTGTTTATTGATCATAAAGCTTTATAATAATTGGAAAGTCAACATAAATTGAATCAGAGACATATGAAGTGGGTTGAGTATTTAAAAATTTTTACATTTGTGATTAAGTACAAGAGTGGAGTTACTAACAGAGTTGTTGATGCATTGAGTAGAAGACATTCTTTGTTGACTGAAATGAAGGTTTAAGTTCTTGGTTTTGATAAAATGAAAAAGTTGTATGATGCTGATCCTAATTTTTCTGAGCATGGAGAGAGTGCAGAGCACCAAATCTAAAAAATCATATAGTAAGTATGATGAGTATTTCATTCAAGAAAGTATGTTGTTCAAAGGTATTCCATTGTGTATTCTCAGAAGTTCTATGAGGTTGAATCTAATTAAGAAAAAGCATAGTGGTGGATTAGCTGGACATTTTGGAATTGATAAGACATTGAGTTTGCTAAAAGAGAAGTATTATTGGCTACAAATGTATAAGGATGTTGAAAAATTTGTAAACAATTTTGGAGTTTGTCAAGTTACAAAAGGAGTAAGTTAAAATATTGGCTTGTATACACCTAACTGTTCCTAAGAAACCTTGGAATGACATTAGTATGGATTTTATTCTTGGATTGCCTAAGACAGTGAAGGGGTATGATTCCATATTTGTTGTAGTGGATAGATTTTTTAAGATGGCTCATTTCATACCATGTAAGAAGACATCAGCTTTTGAGCATGTCGTTGAACTTTTCTTTAAAGAGATTGTGAGATTGCATGGATTACCAAGAAGTATTATTTTCAATAGAGACAATTAGTTTGTTGGTTATTTTTGGAAGACTTTGTGGAAGAAGATGGGTACTGAACTAAAGTTTAGTTCTACATTTCATCCACAAACTGATGGATAGATAGAGGTGTTGAATAGAAGCTTGGGTAATTTGTTGAGATGTTTAGTTGGGAATAAGCCAAGTAATTAGGAGATGGTATTGGCACAAGTTGAATTTGCATATAATAATTATATGAATAAGAGTACAGGAAAGACACCTTTTGAGATTGTTACCGGAATAAAGCCTAGAGGAGTATTAGATTTGAAAGATATTATTGGTGAAGAAAAGAGAAGTGATGCAAGAGATGAATTTGTTGATTATATGGAGTCTTTACATAAGTGAAGTTGAGGATAGGAAAAAGTAATCAAAGGTATAAGGAGAATGTTGATTAGTCTAGGAGACATCATGATTTTCAATTTTGTGATGAGGTCATGGTTCATCTAAAGAAAGGAAGATTTATAGTTGGAACACATAGTAAGTTGAAGTTGAAGAAGTTTAGACCTTGCAAGACCTTGAAGAAATTTGATAGTTTAAATGCTTATAAAGTTGAGTTACTTGATGACATGGATATATCTCATATATTCAATGTTGTTGATCTATATAAGTATCATGAGTCAGATGATGAAGTTGTTATACCTAGTGATTATCCTAAGAAGTATATAGATGAGGTTGAATAAATATTGGATCATAGAATTGGTAAAAGCACAAGAGGGAAGGACTATTATGAATATTCAGTGAAGTGGAAGAACAGACCAGTTGAAGATACTACATAGATTTCTCAATTTGAGTTGGATTTAGCTTAGGTTGTGACATCTCAATTATTTAGGAGAATAATTTCTTCCAAACCTAGTTCTTTGATGTAGGATCATTATGGGTTGCATTGTTATCCTGCATGTTTTCAATTTTTATTCTGTTGTTGAAACTAGGTTCTGTTGAAACAGGATTTTTTGGTTTCTAGGTGCCTATTGTAGACCATGTAACTAGTTTTCCAAAATGAATGAAGATATACACATTTCAAGGATTCAAGAGGGCCTATAGTACTATCTATTTCCAAAGCACAAGTCCTAACTCCTTATATTTTGGGAGATATGGCAATTCTTCTTGAAAATCAATTTCTAGCAATTCTATATGACAATTTCTTGTGCCTAACTTTCATAATGGATGCACACTTTTTCTTAATGAATTAGACCTTTCATACTTAAGGGCTTATAGAGAGCCTAGATATCTACCCATAGTTCAAAGTGTGAGTTCTAACTCAACCAGAGCGAGGAGATATTGCAATTTTTCTTGGATATCAATTTTAGGATAGTTAATTGCTAATGCAGGCTAACTTGTGTATTTAGTTTTGGTTTATTTTCATTTAATATTTGTTGAGATCCAACTTGTGGCTTCTCCATGTTTTAAAATGATTTGTAAGCCATTTTGGCTAGTATAAATAGATTTTTTAGGCTTAGAACTAGGTAGATCAGGAAGTTGGAGAAAGGATTACAGAGCAGAACTGAAAACTATGAATTTGATGTTGGATCTTTGAATGTGAATGTGTTTGTATTTGGCCATAACCTAGAAGGCCTTACAACTGGGCATGTATGAAGATACTCTAATGAATCAATAAAATCATTTCACTCTTCTTCCTCCTTTGGTTGATGTTCTTTGTGTTTGCTTCTATTGGTTAACTCTTGCAAGGTAGTTCAAAGAGTTGGGTGTGCCATTGGCCCTAATTTTTGTTGTCCTTCCTTGCGTCATGATTATGGTGAAAATTTTGCTCCTGTTGCAAGATTAGAAGGTGTTAGAACTATACTAGCATATGCAAATCATAGAGGATTTAAAGTTTATCAATTGGATGTAAAATTTGCATTCTTAAATAAAATTCTTGATGAGGAAGTCTACATAGAACAACATTAAGGTTTTGTAGATCCTAACAAAAGAGATATGGTCTACAAATTACACAAAGCATTATACGATCTCAAACAAGCTCCTAGAGCTTGGTATGAAAAACTTCATAACTACTTGATAAAGAATTGTTTTCAAATAACACATGATAATAGTAGTTTGTATATCAAAGAAGGACCAAACAAGAAAATTCCATTGGAAGAAATATTTGTGGATGACACTTTATTTATAGGAAATGATGAGTTGGGAAAGGCATTTTCAGAAGAAATGAGTAAAGAATTTGAGATATCTATGTTTGGAGAGATAGAATTCTTTGTTGGATTGCAAATCTAATAGAAGAAAGATGGCATTTACAATACTCAATCTAAATATGTCAAGGAGATACTAAAGAAGTTTGGAATGGAAGATTCAAGACCAATTGAAACTCCTATGTCTACTAGACATAAGCTTTCCAAAAATGATGATTTTAAGGAGGTAGATCAAACCACATACAGATCAATGATTAGAAAACTATAGTATGTAGTGCATACAAGGCCTGAGATTGCATTAACAGTTGGTATGGTGGCAAGATTCTTTACAAATCTTAAAGAAATAACATGATGGCAATCAAAAGAATCATGAGATATCTAAAAGGTACTAAAGAATATGGCTTATGGTACAAAAAAGGAGGTAATTTGGATTTGAAAGAATTCGCAAATGTTGATTGGGCAGGAAGTGTTGATGATAGAAAGAGCAATAGTAGAGGAGCATTCTTTCTTGATAAAAGACTAGTGTCTTGGACAAGCAAGAAATAGAATTGTATTTCTTAGTCCACAACAGAGGCAGAATTTGTGGCAATAGCAATTAATTTGTCTAATATTGTTTTTTTCAAAAAACTATTGGTAGGTATAAAGATATAGATCAAGTATCTAGTGGTTATATATAGTGATAAAATTAGTGTAATTAACATATCAAAGAATCTAGTGATGCATACCAAAACAAAACACATTGCTATAAAATATTATTTTTTGAGAGAATTGGTACAAGATAAAGAGGTAAGATTAGAATATGTGAATACCAAAGAATAAATTATTCACTAAGTCATTACCTAAGGATGCATTTATGTATCTAAGAGATAAGTTAGGAGTCATTCTCCTATCCAAAGCTCACTAAATAAAATTTAGTGATGCATCAACAAAGCATGTTGAAGATCAGTTAGTTGATGCAATATTGATAAGGGCATATTGCAAATGAATCAGTACATGAGGTACATTAATATTTACTAAACATTGTCTTTGGCATGAGATGTCAAAGAAGGAGAAGCTTTCTGTCATATCTCACAAAAATTTTATCACTTCAAGAGATGACAAAGAGGGAGATATCAAAGAAAATAAACTTGGTCTGATATCAAAGGTGGAGTTTTTCTACAGAGGAAGGAACTAAAAGCAGAGGGAGTTAACACTAATAGAGGGAGTTCTCATTTATGAGAATTAGAATAAAACTAAGGATATGTTTCTTACTTTACTCTTGCTCTAATAATTTCATTTCATTATGACATGTTGTGTTGTCATCAATTTTGAAGAGGGAGATTGTTGGAAACAATTGATTAATTTGTATTGTCTTTGATATTACACTAAATTTTATATCATTTCCTGTTAGTGTATGTTGAGCTCACTCAAGAAATTAAGTCAATTTCTAGTGTTTGTCAAGCATTCCAATGTTTGCCTAGTTTAGAAGACAGTGTCTATTGAGTTCACTCGAGTGACAATGTAAAGTGTAGAGAACTTGAGTGTTACTTGAACTCACTTGGTTAATGAAAGAAATATTGGATGGAACTAGTATTGATTGAGCTCACTCAGTTACCAAAGGAACTTTATGAATATGTAATGTTAACCAAGTTTACTTGACTAACACAAGAAAATTGTTTTCAGCTAGTATATACCAAGAAGGTTTAGCTAATGAAGGATTTTCTTGTTTCGGCATATTGAGTTAAATTGAATTAGTTGTTAGTTCTAGCCAACTGAGAAGATGAATATTAATTATTCTAAGTTGCATTCAAGGCAACTTGACAATGTTTAAGATATAAATACAAGGTCAAGTTGAGTATTGAATGTGGAGGAACATAATAGAAGATTTTATGATGCTTAGAGAAAGTGAATTAGAAGGATAAGTAGAATATCCTTATTGAGATGCAAAGATACATTCAATCAGGAATATGAGCTAGAATTGAGATCTATAATCAGTAATTTAGCTACATTAGAAATTAGGTCATCTCATTACTACTCTTTAACCATTATAGCAGTGATCTAAATCTCTTAACAATGTTGGCTTAACAGTTATTTTGTAAATCTTCTAACAAGATGGGATTTCTATTGAATTGTCTAAAGACCTCTAACAAGGCCACTCCTAACAAGGTGATTAAATCCTCTAATGGGATCACACCTAATAGTATTTTTTTTAACCTTTAATAGGGTTGGTTCCTAATAGAGCTCACTTCAAAAGAGTGAAAATTAGTAACTAGTTGCAATTGGTGGTTTTTCCCAAATTGGGTTTCCAAATAAAAATCTTGGTGTCAATTGTGTTCATATTATTTATTTTACATTTTTGAAACTAAGTTAAAGTAAGATCAATCAAAAATAATATCTTAATATTTCATGATAATCTTTTTCTGAGTACTTTCAATGTTTACCAAGTTACAACATTTTTCTTGTGTGCTACTAAGTTACAATAGAGATCAGTTTTGATTTGTATTGATATCTAAGGGATATGGGATTTATTTTTGTGGTAACTAATTCACCCCTCCCTTCTTAATTACTCTTCTTATATTTCCAATAGAAGTAACATATTCATGAAGTGGAGGATCAATGGATGTTAACTCTTGAGATGGAGGGAATTAGTAGTGGGTGTAATGTCTTGATCTTGATTAGGAAGGGGATCATGAGATGGATAGAGAGGGATAAATAGATTTTGAGGGATAAGGGAATTATGGGATGGGGAATTTCTTGGATCTAAAGGAGAGGAGGAATCCATAATGGTGTGCTTTGGAACAAGTTTTGGACATGGCATTGGGTGTATGACTTTAGGTAATTAGATCACTTTATTTTTAGTTTTATATTTTGACAATCTTTCTACCAATGATTTTGGGATAAAGACATACTTATTATAAGGTGGGGATGATGTTGATTTTGGAGGATTAGTATTGTGTGGTGATTGGGAGCTAGGTAAGGGATTGGGATGATGGTTTTGGATATTAAGCTTAAAGTATGGGGAATTACATGGAGGATTTGGGTTGGATGGGACATGAGGATAATGGACTTGGAAATGTGGGGGAAGAGAACATATGTTTTAGAAGGTATATTTTTTCTTTTCACCTGCACTTTTTAGGCTAAGTACATAATTCTTGAGTTCTTCAATTTCTTTGGCAATGATATTTATGTTTAAGGAATTATGTGGGATATGAATTAAATCATATGTGGATGAATGCTAATGAGGTGGATTTCCCTTATCAAATGTGGAAGAAGAAGAATAAATGTGAGATGGATTAGGATTGGACATACAATTTTGCGGATTAATTTGGGATGTGGGTTGAATGGGAGATATAACTCCATGTTTCCTTTGAAGATCTGTACCCATTTGGTTAAGCCAATTCTTATCCATGAACTTAGATGAGGAGTGATGACGGATTTGATGATGGATTAAATGTGACCTTAGGACTAGGAGAAATTTTGTACTTTTTTTTGATTTGATTTCAATTGGATTTGATTTGATTTGATTTGATAATTGATGAAGGTTTGAGATGACCTTGATGTAGATAAAGACCTTATATATTGTAATCAATTGGATGTTGGATTTGGATGATGATATCTTATTCCACTTGGAGATGGAAAAATCATTCAAGTTAGAATAGGATACAAAATTGATGACTCAATACTT
This sequence comes from Cupressus sempervirens, assembly GCA_028749045.1. Classification (NCBI taxonomy): domain Eukaryota; kingdom Viridiplantae; phylum Streptophyta; class Pinopsida; order Cupressales; family Cupressaceae; genus Cupressus; species Cupressus sempervirens. The sequence goes on along the minus strand of CM053787.1, from coordinate 509,449,400 downwards.
GGTGATGGATAAATGGTCCCAAAATCATTCAAGCTAGAATAGGATACAAAATTGATGACTCAATACTTGGTGATGGATAAATGGTCCCAAGTGAGAGAGTGCGACTATGACAAGTTTTCTTAAGGATGAAGGTCTAATACCACACTTTGGAAAGATCTTTCTACCTAAGGATTGCATTCAATATTGATGAAGGAGAAATATGACTAATGAGTGTGATTTGATCCAATCTTGACTATAGTTGGATGTAGGTCAATCAAGATAACTAGGATTAAATTCAAAGGATTGTGATGGTGCTCCTAAGTCCAAAGTAGAAGGTTTTGTGAAAACTTTAATTAGAAGAGGATTTAAATTGATGAAGTTTGAAAAATAGATTTTGGATAAAAAATTAGGAATTATTTAGAAATAAATGAATTTGACAAGAGATTGGATTAGAATGATGATGGTTTGAATGATTAGATTAAGGGTGAATTATGAGATAGGATAATAAAATTGGATCTTGATGTGGATAATGAAACATGACTAGAATGAAGATTAGGAATTTGATTAAATGATTAAGATAAGAGATGCATGATGATGATGAATTTGATGGATAGAAGAAATTATTTTTAAATTATGTGGAAAACAAGAACTTGTTTTTTTTATTTTTGAAATTTTTTTTTTTTTGAATTTTGAACTTTTATGATGTTTTTGGATGTTTGAAGTTTTAGACTATTTTTTTTGGATTTTTTTAAATATACCATGAAAAGAAAATAAATGATATATGCAAGGAAAGTTTGGATGGTATGTCCCCTTTTGGCTTCAAATTGGGAAGGTTTCAAACACTCAAGCATGTCAAACAAACCAACAATCCAATAAGGCTTCAACTAGGATATACAAGCTCAACTAGGGGTGTTCTCGATATACATAAGGTATGTAAGGCCCAAATCCATAGATGAAAGAGAATACTACCGCACAACTGGGAGGAGACAGTAACCCAAATCTCCATTGTCACTTCCCAAAAGTATAAATTTTTTTGGGGATTATCTAAGAATGAAAAGATTCGACTTCCAAGAGAGGTGTCTTTGGAGTCACCTACCACTATTTATGCTCCACCACAACATAGGAGTTGAGTTCATCCCTTGAGGTGGTGAAATCCCCAAGAAGACCTCCTAAAAGAAGAAAAACAAGACCACTTATTTCTTATGCACTCAAGATCACCCAAAGGAGTGAGAGGAGAGAATATGTAAGTGGCCTTGGGGTTTAAAAGATACTTGTTGATTCCAAATTGAAGCTTTAAATTTTTCTATTTAATGCTTGAAGAAACTCATTTTTATAGGATAGAATGTTCTATTCAACTTGACAACATTTTCAACATAAGAAATCATAGTTCAACATAGTAAATCAATTTTTGGTCAACATAGTAAATCTATAGGGATAAGAGTGAGTTCCTTTAAGTCATTCGAGATTGAGTGTATTCATTTTAAGCACCAAACTAAAGTTTTTATTACAATGGTTCTTTGATCCTTAAGAACTCAAGAGTGTGTTCACTAAATGTATTCCAATGAAAAAAAAATCCTCTTTAAGGCCCTCAAGAGTGTATTAGATAGCACTCATTCCAATGAAAAATATGTTAGGTTTTAATCCATGACATTCAAGATTTATTTTAGTGCATTCATTCCAATGATAGACTGTAAGCTCCCTTAAGGCATTAAAGATTGAATTTGGATTATTTTAGGTTCAAGGCATTCAAGAGTGTGTTGGATTTATCAAATTAATTACAACATACATTCTACGACAAGTGTTTAAGAATTCAAGTTTATTCCCAAGAATAATAAAACTTTAAGGAAAACCTACAAGACATATTGCTAATTGTTTCTAGAATGCTCTAATCTATAATGTTGCACACAAAACAACTTGATTAGCATCACCTAAATCTCAAAAACTAAAGTTTCACTATGACCAAGAGAAGTTTCAATTAATACTCTACTAGAATGATGCTTGACACAACATGTTGATTTCCTAAAATCTAACTAAGTTTGAAATTTTCTAAAAAATCTCAAAAACTAGAATCTTTATTTGAACTTCTATGAAGCTAAAAACACTCTCAAACATCCGAGAATATATATATATATAAAAGAAAGAAAGAGTATGCCACTTATACTTAAATGTTATATTTTATATATATACCTGACATAGAAATGACCTATATACAGAGATGATAGTCTAGCATAGACAATAGTATAGTGCAGACAATAATTTAGAAGCAGAGATGATAATTTAGAAGCAAAGATGACAGTTTAGAAATGGAGACATCAATTTAGAAGTAGTGACAAAAAAATATGGAGACGCCAAGATGTGGAGATGACAATGCATGGTTTTTTCTAGAATGTTATGAATTTTAACATTTTTAAGGTATGAAAAAGGGATGTGGGTCCCACTGGGTGTTCTAAAATGTATACATGAAAACCTAATATGTCAAGAGCATGCATAAATAAGAAAATTTTAGTAGCATGTACATATATAAAGATTGAAATTGAAAGAACTACTAACTAACTTGAGTTTCACTATACTAATGCAACCAATAGAGAAGAGTCCCATGCAACCTAGGAGAAGCTCAAAAATAGCACCCAAATGAGATATTTTTGGTGTGCTCAAGATTGAGGGATGTGGATGTGCTCTCCTCAAACACAACTACAATGAAAATGAGTATGAACCTATGCTAAATGAGTGGAGAACACTTCAAGAAATGATTATGGAAGCAACCATTATTGCAAGAATTCAAGGATAATGGAGATGGATGCAAGAAATAAATTTAAGAGTGCAACTCTATCATGAATATTCAAATAAATGAAAGAAGTAAACAACTACCAAAGGGTTAGTACTAAAATATCTAAAATCACTAGAAAGCTCTAAGCACAAACTAACATGATAATGGAGGAGATGAGAAATGCTTGAGATAATGGCTTTACTTATAGGCTTGAGGGAGACCTTCAGGAGGTGACATCTAAGTGGCATCCACATAGATGCCACAAGGGAGACACATGGGCTAAAGGATAAGCCATGAAAAAGTGAAAATTAGCCTTTATGATTTGGGTGACTCAAGATTTGCTCACACGTGTGAGAAACCTTGGGGAAAGGAATGGGGGACAAGGATGTAAGAGTCTATTTTGGAGAATTTAATGAAAGAGGGGCTCCTAGGGATTTAGTTGCTCACATATGTGTCAGCAACTACTTAAGGGCTAAAAGGTGTTGAGAAGGGAGGTTAGGATTAACAAAGTGGGTTTAGCAAGTGGGTAGGCTTAGGAGGATGGGAGTGATGGGTGGTAGGCTAGGTTTTAGGTGGGATTAGGATTAAATTAGATGGAATTTAATTTAATCATAGGATTAGAGAATTAAATAAAGTGGAGGGAATTAAATAAATTGGAATTTATTTAAAAGGGGATTTATGGAGCACTTTGCATTTAATATATTTAATACATTAGGGGGAAGTATTTAAATTGAATTCAAATACATTAGGGAAATGAGCCTATTTAATTAAGTAGATGAACATGACATATATATATATATATATTAATTAATATATAATCAATTATAGTGCCAAGGGAAATATTAAATAAATTAATATAATGTTTGGGAGAATTTTAAGCATCTACAATATGATCAGAGGTGTGCGAATAACAAAAAGATATCACCAACAAGAAAGAGGTTTTTTGTATTTATCTTTTTGTATCAAGAAACTGAATTGTATGTTACATGTTTGGGTAGTGAGCTTAGCTTGTAAATATTTTGTATATTTATTTATACCAACTCCTAACATGGTTGAAGCAACTCCTAATAGGGTTCAGGCTTCTATCAAGGATCAAGACACTATACAGATGTAATAGACTCCTAACAAGGTCAATATCCTTAACTAGATACTTTTAATTAGTGGATCATTTTGTGGGTACCATCCCCACTGAGGTTTTCCCTTCGCTAGGGTTTCCTTATTTAAAAAAATATGGTGTTATGAGTTCTCTTATTACATGGTTATATTTACTATTCACCATTGTTAGTTTACTTTCATATGCAAATTATAAGACAATTAATAATATTCAGTTTTGGGCTAAAGTTTCTACAAAATGGATTCACCCCCCCCCCCCCCCCCCCATCTCTCTCAGCCTTCCCTATTTCTAACACTTTCAATTAATAATAGTTTTGTAGATCTAGTTGCTATGCTAGAGTAAAGATTCAATTTTTAGAATTTGTCAAGACAAGTTGGTATCTTGCATTGGCGATGATATTATAGATCCATAAATCATTCTTGGACAAGCATGGCATTGTCATTCCATCACCCTAGCAACAATAAGTGTCAAAACTAAGCCCGAGTAATGATATGTATGATCAAAAGGTATTCACAATAATTGATCGAAATACTTTGATCATATAATGTAATGTATGTAATTTTGAAATTTTGGTTTTGGAAGTCAAAGGCAATCATGTATATATTAGACATGTTGTATGTAATAAATTTATTTTGAAGACTGAGTCATAGTCAAAGGGGAGTACTTTAATTTTATGAAATGTAATGTTTTGATCATGAAAAAGTGTTTTACCACTAATGTCAAAGGGGGAGATCATTGATCCTAAGATATGTTGTCTATTAGTGTCAAACATTTAGTCATTCATTAGGTAGAGTTGGTCAGTCATCACTATGATTGAGCCATTCTACTAATGTTGAACTATGTATGGAATACTTGTATTTAATTTAGTTGAATTTGAGTAGTTACTATTACCATGAAATTATATGGTTACTAAGTACTCTAATACATGTTGAGATAGAAAGAAGATAGTGTATGCCAAGTGTATAGAAGTCCAGTCACATGGTATGAGCTAAGAATATAGAGATTGAGTGATATCATGAATACTAGACACAACTAAGCATCAGAATGTTCATAGGCCAAGTAAAACAATTTTGACATATTTGTTTGTAATAGCACAAACATTGAGGTAAACCATTCTAGCTGACTTAAATGCATGTTTTAATGATCGAGGAGTAAATCATGGAGATGATTTTGCATTTTGTTATGGATCATTAATCCCTATGCAAGGTGATTAGCTAATCAAAAAAATGGAATGATTAAGTGGAAAAAGTGAAGGATCTAGATCATTGATTTTGATCTAGAAACTTCTACAAATGGTTATCATGAAAGGAGGATCCAAACCCTATTTTCATAATGTGCACAAAAGAAGTTACATGTTGGGTGCTACAAGTGTGAAGGAAAAACTAGGGAGAGAGATCAAGTAGAGTAGTATAGGGTCGAATAAAAATTTATCATGTTTAAGATCATTTCAGAGATTATAAAGAGGAGATCAGTTATTAGCATTTGAAGTGTAAACTGAAGGATCGAGTATTGATATATTCTGGCAAGTGTTTTAGGGTAAATATCTTAATAGGGTGGTCCTAATCGACCTTTGTAAATCTTTTAATAGAGTACTTACTTGAATTTAATTGTAAATTATTTAATCAAGATAGATTGAATAAGTCTTGTAAGTTATTAATAGGGTAGACCCCTCATAGAGTAGATCATCAAAAGTGATAAAAATTGTAGCCCTAACAAGCAAACTTTATTGATGTAGTAGTGAAGATTTGTGGGTGTCATCCCCACCCCAATTTTACCTTCACCTTGGAGGGTTTCTTAGTAACCAAAATCTTTGTGTTATGTGTTGACCATTGGTTTACATATTTCATGGATGTGATTTGTTATTAGAACTAATACATTATTGCAATAAATGTTTATGTGATTTATGATATTGTTGTGAGAAGGATTAAGGTGAAGCTATCATATTTGATATTTATTTTAAAAGTTAAAAGTTTAATAGATATCGATTCACCCCCTGCCCCTCTTCTCAGTATCTAACTTATCCAATAGACTTCCAACACCCACCAATGATCTTGGAAGAATGGTTTCGAATTACAAAGTTTATTGCAAAAAAAAATTGTATTCCCTTTTGCATGATTGTTGTCCTACAAGTTCCCTATCATAATAGATTTTAACATAATAATAATTATAAGAAATATCATGCTCTAAGTATATCCTTAATTTATTCATTTCCAAATAAATTGCAAAAATAAAGTAAACAATATACATTTCTATAACATCTGTATTTCACCCCCCCTTCTCAGTGTCTAACTTATCCAATAGACTTCCAACACCCACTAGGGATCTTGGAGGAATGGTTTAGAATTACAAAGTTTATTGCAAAAAAAGAAATTCCATTCCCTTTTGCGTAATTGTTGTCCTACAAGTTCCCTATCATAATAGATTTTAACATAATAAGAAGAAGAATAAATATCATGATCTAAGTATATCCTTAATTTATTCATTTCCAAATAAATTACAAAAATAAAGTAAACAATATACAGTTCTAGAACATCTTTATTTCCAAATGAATTTCTTAACTCCATAGATTTAAGTAAAAATGAAGCATTCCATTGAATGTGAATATTGCCTACTTAATTACACTATTTTATTTTATTCAAATACAAGGAAAAAGAGAGGTATACACATTTACATAATATTTTCCCATAAGAACCCTTTATCCTATGCTACCATCCCTTTTTGAAAATATACATATGATAGGCTAAGTTACTGAGAGGGGAGGGGTGAATTAGTAACCAATAAAACTTAATCCTTAAATACGAATTAATCCTTCATGTGTATTATGATCTAATTGCATGCATGAATAACTAAAAACATTAAAACATTCATTACACTTTGACACACAATTTAGTGACCTAGAAACCTTCCAAATAGAAAGAAAAACTAGGGTGGGGATGATACCCACAAGCTTTAGTACTACAATATAAAGTTGGCCTATTAAGGCTTACAATGATCACTTCTAATGATCTGCCCTATTAGGAGCAATAAGGACTGCTAGGTCCATCTTGCAAAAGGATTTACAAACATACAATAAAGTAAGCACTCAGTAAAGAAACTTACAAAATATTTTTAAGTCTACCTTATGAAAGGATTTAACTGATGCACCTATTAGGATGAAACAGTGGCTAATCTCTAATCTATAACTTGATTTGCTAGATGAGATTCCTTTGACTGTAATGATCACCTTGATGTGATAGATAAATCTTTGCCACTCCTTATACTACTATAGCCTTGTATTTTTCACTTCTACTCTTTTCTACTTGTTATATTCTTTTGATTCTATATTTTGGATGTGATTCAATACATTACATATATACCAATCTAATTTACAAATCAACAAAGTTGTCTATAATACAAGTTTACAAAAAATACACAAAGTCGGCCCAACTACAAGAACTTGGGTTCTAAAGACTAGCTCAGTGGCATTTTGATACTTGACATCCACTATCAATTCTTAGCATCATCATGCCCTTGATAGATGTAGAAGCTCAATCCATATTGATCACTTCTAAGTAGCCTAAACTCGATCTGCACTAGTGACTTGGTGAATGCTGTGAAACTTAGAATATAAACTAAATCACTTAATTCATACTACATAGCTCAATCAATACTATCACTACAAGCTTGGTATAAATTGAGTCACTTGGTTAACATTGAGTGGCTCAATCAATATTAGATTCACATTGTTGTAACTGCAAATTCAGAAAGCATTGTACAACTCAGTTTGCACTGAGGAACTCAGTAAACCTTATGAAGCTCAATTTCCACTACTGATCACCATTATGGTTGAAAATTCTCGACACAAACTAAATATTATTTCTTGGACTCAGTAGCAACTGTAGAACTTAGTAGAGTCTAAAATGCTTGGTTAGCTTTGTTAACTGTGCAATATGCTTGGTAGATACTTACAATTTGAATAAGTGTGTGTCATTAATAACAAACATTATTGAAATGTCAACAATATTCCCCTTTTGAATTAGTGAAAAAATCACTTATCAATCAAAACTAAATTCAAGAACACTTTTTATTCATCACCTTGTGTCTCCAACTCGATAGAGTACTCTATTTTTGAGATTTTTTAAAATTGTTTTTGTAAGAGGTGTATCTCTGAGTATCTATACATATATAATGCTCCCTATTCATGTAAATAATTAATTATTGTTACACTTTACTTAAGTTTACTTAGGTTAAAAGCATTATCATATAGACACCTAGGAGTATGCATAGACATATGAGTTGTCTTAGTGACAACACAAGAGTTTGTATATTCATCTGAGTTGTCATGTAGAGAACATAGTTGTGTGCACTCCAATTGAGCACATGCTTTCTAAAAAATATATTTACTACATAGACCTATGTAAGCTTATCCTCTCATCATCACACTAACTCTTGTGCTCAAGGGAAGATAATCTACTCTTAGTAGACATGTGCTTAGTTGTGAAACTTATCACTTTGCTAACTCCTAGTCATTCTAGATGCCTTTATATATAGGCACTTCGAGTGTGTATATACATAATATATTCTCATAAGGATTGTTCTTTGAAGTTCTTATACTCTCCATATTCTTGTTGAACTAGTTTAGCATTAACTCAGCAAGGTCAAGTGACAAGTTATTCTTGACCACTTTGTATGCAAGATCCACTGCTCACACACTATTGAGTCTATTCAAGCTATATATTTTGTATGCAATGATATGTATCCCAAATTTTAATTCGATATCTGTAATACAGTTGATCTTCATTCCCCTTCCATCCCACTCGACAAGGGTTTTCTTTTCAAGCTTGACCTGACTTAAGGTTTTGGTCATTTTAGCTTTTGCCAACATAGGAAGACCAATGATCCTATGGATCATCTTCTTGGTTATCAAAATAGGTTGATCTAACCATAGCTAACCATTATGCACATGACTAAGAATGAATCTTATCCATTTGATCTAAAAATCTTGTGGCATATGTGGAATGTGAGTTAAACCCTTTGCTTCATGGTGTTGATGCTTAGGTTTAAGACACCATTTACACATAGCTTCTCCAGGGCTTCATCCATTTCCAATGTTCCAATATCTTTAATAGCACAACAAAAATGTGAATGAATGTTGTTGATTAATAGTAACTTTGGTGGTATTTGTAATTGAGCTTTGCTTAGATCTAGGGTTTTTGTGATGGTAGGACTTAGCTTAAAGTCTGGTGCTTTCCATTCCATGCCTCAAACTAACATATCAGATCCTTTCTTTGATTTTCTACTGGTGGATGCCATTTCACTCAGTAGGGCTTGAGAGAACATAGAAAACTTCAATATTAATTTTCTCAAATCGCTTGAATACCCTAAAAATTGCTCTACACAGATAGCTTTCAAAAATTCATGGCGAGAAATGAATTTGATTTCATCCTTTTATCAAATTTTGTATTTCAATCACCATAAATGCTTGGTATGATTGTTCACTCAAATGAAAAACTAGCCTCCACTTTGCTTGCATTGAATGCTCGATAGAGTCATCCATGTCTCAGTTACCATACGAAGTTTAGTTGCTCCTGACCTTGCTCGACAAACTCTTATGACCTGACCTTGCTCAGTAAGGATTGTAACTTGACCTTACTTGGTAATGACTGGCACCTTCTTGATTGCTTGGTGATCCCTTTACATCTTAAATGTTGATATGGATATTTCATTTTGCTGACTAGAACTGATGTGAGATGTCTTCTTTAGAGTCCTAGTTCCATTACTCCTTATGAGATCAAGTGGAATTGTTGGAGTCACCAAATTCTTGAGTGACATGTTCATCATTGCTCAAACTTGCATTCTTAGAAGATTTTGGAATCCATTGTTTTCTCATCTACTTTTTTATGTTATCAGCTTTTTCCTTCTTTTCATCTTCAATTCTTCCAGTATTCATATAGTTCTTGGCAAGATGACCAAGTTCTGTACAAATAAAACATCTTCTAGTGATGTCCCTTGTCCTCATGTGATGTTTTACACAATTCATTCCAATCTGTCTAAATTCTCCATAGTAATCTACACCAAGTGTTATAGTCCCAACCAGATATAACCTTTTCAATTTGTTATGCTAGGTTCACTATCTTAGTTTTGCATTCTAAGGATTTGTGCCCATCATTCTTGCATTTGTGACATTTTCCTTCAAATTTAGGTATCTTTTTGCATTCATTAGCTCTATGTATATGTTGATTGTAATTGTATCTTTTTCCATTGAACTTAACTTTCCCATTGCTCCAACATTTGTTTGATCTATCTTACCATAGTGACTACAAGTAGGTCTTTGATTCTTTTGAGCTCCTTGCTTGAATAATTCACCTTCTTCTTTATATCCAATTCCTACTTTTCCTTCTTATTTGTAATGATTTTGCTCATTCAATTGATTCATGTTTGCTTCAGATTTCATCATCCTTTCATTGGTTTGTTTTTTAGTGTTTCAATCATTCTACAATATTTCATTCTCTAATCTTAGATTCATGATTTCTTCATTTGCATTGATAAGCTAATTAATGAAATCTACTTGTTGAAGAGATAGATGTTGAATTTCATTGTTCTTTCCTTCTATCTCTTCTTTATCTTATTTTTCTCTTCCATGACTTCACATAATCTTACGGACTAAATGTCTTGCTCTCTTCTTAGCTTTCTTACTTGTTCTTGAAGCATACCATTCTTTTCCAATAGTTCTTTAATTGCCTCATTAGCTTCATCTGAATTGCTTGAATGGATGTCTTCATTTTTTTCTTCAATGTAGAGTTGGTCATTCATCTGTACTGCAAGATCTTTTCTTCTTTTTAGAGATTGAGAGAGTTTCTCCTTTTCTTTCTTGAGTTGTCTAATAGCCAATTCCAAATCTAGCTTTTCATTGTCAATAGCCTTGTCAAGTCTGAATACCTCCATAATCTTTGATCTTTGCTCAAGTTGTTAAACTTTTCTCTGAGAACCACAAAGCTCTAATAGCAATTGTTGGAAAAATATATATGATATGCTAAGTTACTGAGATAGGAGGGGTGAATCAACCAATAAAACTTAATCTTTAAATACCAATTAATCCTTCATGTGTATTCTAATCTAATTGCATGCATAAATAACTGAAAGTATTAAAATATTCATAACACTTTGAGACACAATTTGGTGACCCAGAAGCCTTCCAAATAGAAAGTAAAACTTGGGTGGGGATGATACACACAATCTTTAGTACTACAATATAAATTTGGCTTATTAAGGCTTACAATGATCACTTCTGATGATCTACCCTGTTAGGAGCAATAGGGACTGCTAGGTCCACCTTACAAAAGGATTTACAAACATACAATAAAGTATGTAGTTAGTAAAGAGATTTTAAAAAGACTGTTAAGTCTACCTTATGAAAAGATTTAATTGATCCACCTGTAAGGATGAAATAGTGGTTGATCTCTAATCTACAACTTGGTTTGTTGAATAAGATTCCTTTGAGTGTAATGATCACCTTGATGTGATAGATAAATCTTTGCTACTCTTGATATTGTTGTAGCCTTGTTTTTTGCACTTCTGCTCTTTTCTATTTGTTACCTTCTTTCCATTCTATACTTTCGATGTGATACAATACATTACATATATACCAATCCAATTAACAAATCAACAAATTTGGTTACAATACAAATTTACACAAAGTTAGCCCAACTGCAAGAACTCAAGTTCTGAAGACTAGCTTAGTGAGGTTTTGATACTTAACATCCACTATCAATGCTCAGCATCATTGTGCACTTAGTAGACATAGGATCTCGGTCAATACTGATCACTTCCAAGTAGCCTAAACTCGATTTGCACTAGTGACTCAATGAATGTTGCAAAACTCAGCATATAAGTTGAATCACTTGATTCATATTGCATAGCTCAGTCAATGCTATCACTACAAGTTTGGTATAAACTGAGTCACTTGGTTAACACTAAGTGGCTCGGTCAATTCACATTGTTGTAACTATGAACTAGATAAGCACTGTACAACTTAGTTTGTACTGAGGAACTTAGTAAACATTATGAAGCTCAATTTACATTGTTGATCGCCATTATGGTTGAAACTGCTTGGCACAAACTAAATACTATTTCTTGGACTCAGTAGCAACTATAGAACTTGGTAGAGTCTGAAATGCTTGTTTAACTCTGTTAACTATATAATATGCTCAATAAATACTTACAATCTAAATAAGTGTGTGTCACGAATAACAAACATGACTGAAATGTTAACACCCTTTATATCTAACTTTCAATAATTACAACAATACATAAGTCCCTTGTAGGGTTTTCATTTTACATAAAACTGAGTGCATCAAAATAATCATCAACTCTATATCTTAAGCCATGTGTCTTTAAAGCATAATAGGATCTTCAAGAAATCTAGCTTATAACACAAACAAGAATGAACTATTTGCCACCCAATCATGTGGAACCACTGCCCTGATCTAGGAGACAAAACCATGATTCAAATAGGTCTAGGGGAAAATATAAGGCTTAACCCAAAATCTTTTCTATGAGTACTCCAATAGGATATGTACAGTCATGTATTGTTGGGATCAACCTTTAGAGCTAGGGACTAATAAGTTGCACGAAGTGTCCCTACTCTGAGTACTCCAATAATACATTATTTTTATTTTATTAGAAATGTGAAAACTTAAATCTCCAAAACCCGTAATTTTATTTAATGTCATCACTTACTAACCAACTCACATGTAGAGTCAACCTACATAGGGTTCTAGTCTCTAGTGCATAGGATCCTCTTGCAACCACAACCCAACACCTATGGTGAGCCACTCACCTAAGGTTTCTACCCTACCCCAAAACAAAAACAAAATAAATAACTAGTAAAAACATATCTCAAACACTCAAGTCCAAATACCAAGTTATAAAACATACATGGTTATGTTGAATTGTTGAAATCTGTATAAGGCTGAAATTTCTTTAAAACTCCCAAAATATAAAATATTTATTTCAATTCCTATGAGGTTGAAACCTATATTAGAAGGTGCAACATGTATAACATAAAATGTAACTTAAAGTATAAGTGGCATAATTATATCTTGAAAAATGTTTAAGGCAAACATTTTGCATAATGAACATAAGGTAATTAATGTTCATTATCCCAAATATTTGTCTCAAAATTTTTGTAAGATGTAAGTATGCCACTTAAATGTTTATTTTATGTTTTACACTAAGGTTGAAAATAGGGTCTAATAACTAATAGCAACCAGTATGCGAGACAAAAATACATAAAATAGAAATAGCTATTGAAAGAGAAAATGATAAAAGATATGTAGCACACATAGGCAGGTAGGCATACCTACAACTTCCAACTTTCCTCCTCCCTTCAAACAATACAAAAATTCATCTATCTTTCTTGCCAACTTTTTCCAACTCAACTTGTATTTCTTTTGCGAGAAAGCCCCAAATTTATAAGGACTGAAATGTGGTTGTATTGGTTATATCCATTACAAATGGAATCCCTTAAGTTTTGATTAAATGAATCAGGTCTTAAGATTTTACTTTATTTTTATTTTTTTGTTTTAAATTTCTAACTAAACACTAGGTTATCTACATTTTCATGAAGCTATTCAAGGAATCCTTATAAAACAATGGTGAAGTATCTTATATTTCTCTAAAGAGGTCAAGGGTTCAACTCCTATGGCCTTGTACCATCTTATTTTATAACTTGGTATTCTTTATCATAGGTTATGATTTACTTTCTCCCAATGGTTCATGAAGAGTTAGATAGATTGATTGATTAAGGGTGTGATCAAAATGTTGATAAGTTTTGGGTTCAAATCTAATGATTACTTTTATTTGAGTATAAATTTATTTACTTCTATCTTATTTATATTTTATTTGTTTCCTCTTTTGAGTGTTAAATTATAGGACTTTTACAAAACTAAACATGCAATAACATAAGACTACCACCCATAGCTAAATTTGTCAAAATTAAAGAGCACCTATAAAATAATCATATATTTATTTGGACATATATGTGTGCATCCATATATACTTAGATACATATATTAAACAAATCATCATATCATGAAATTAAAATCATAATTAAATCCCAAATCAAGACATTAGTAACTTTCATAATAATTAGATATCAAAATCTCAAAGTCCCCCAATTTTAGTAGGTGACTCCTGTTAGCCATTTGTACCCCCCTCCCCTCTCTACCAAATTTTGAATTTTTAGGTGGCAACACGTCCAATAGTCATTTGACTATTCAAATTTATTTTCCCTAAGAATACAACAAAACCCTTGGCTTTTCTATTATATCCCTAGGTATTGAATATTTGCATATTTGCATGTTATATCCTTAAATATTTTAAGTTGTGATCATGTGACTATCTTTCATCACCTAGTCATAGGATATTAGCACTTAGCCATCAAGAAAGCTATGAGCATAAAAATTAGTTATCTCTACCATCAGCATAACTTCAAAATATTTTATGCTAGCATCCAGTTAACAATGGCAAGGTCGCAATTATCCTTGGTCACATGGTCACACGATCAAGTTTACATGAAGAATATCTCAAAGGGCCTACATATTCCTGGCCATTGGATGAAATAGGATCAACCCTCAGTTTATGCATGTTTTCCAAAGTTCTCAGTGTTTAACTAAAGTAGGGAAGTGGGCAGCTTCCACGTGGATAGCTAGTGGGTCCATGCCTATTATGGGCCACAAAAATGAATAGACCAATCTAGTGGTGGTGACGTAACAATGGATAGGTATCAACAATTTGGGAATTTATGAAGGATCTAAGGAATAAATGTCTCAGTGACCCATGGTCAATTATGGCCATCAAATCTTAGTAGATCAACATCTAGCATATTCCCACATTCTCAAGATGCACAAACTTTAGCCATTGTAGGAATACAAGCTTTGGCCATGTGTCCAGGCAAGCCCAACCTTTTCAATTGCATCATCACAAGGAAAAGATATCTTTGTTGAATAAGGGTTAATAATAAAATCAATGATCTCCATCAAAGAGAGATTCAAAGGTTAAATTACAAAGTTGCAAAGTCAAACATCTCAATCAAATTCAATGTTTCACATCTTTGCATGCAATTAGGGGTTAACATTCTAAATAGTTGTGAGGTTGTGCTAGCAATCAAATTCTTATCATCATTGGTTCACATGTATTTCATGTTACACTTAGCTCCAAGTTGTGAATTTGTGCACGATATCTATAGTTAAAGTCTAAGGGTCATCACATGTTTGCAAAGGATTAACGGTTACCTTGGATCAAAGTTACAAAGTAGCATTTCCTTTTGTTCACAATGTCACTCAAAGTTAAGGTAGGCATAGGTCAACATAATGAAAGACAAGTTGGGCAAGATGGAAAAATATTTTAGGGACATGGGTCCATGTGGCAGGGTCTGAGGATTGACTTCAGTTGACTTGCTAATTTGTCTAACTTGGCATGCTAAGAACAAAGGAAAGTAGCTCTTTAATGTTATATCAAATTTCTTTGATTATCTATAACCACTTTTTATGCTCTCCATGCCTATTTGATGTAAGAGATACTCCCTCATCTCTAGGTCTATCCATCTACCCAATTAGGGTGATAATGATTGTCATTTTCTATCTTCTCAGGGTGTGGGTTGGCATGAAAGATATGACTTCCTACATATCCTACATCTAGATGTGTACCGAGATCAAATCCTCCCCAAATTTGCAGTGATTGTTATTTGCAACCTTAATGGTAGTAGTTGAGCTTTGCCTTAGAGTAGAAGCCATCTCAGTTATGCTTGAACTATAAAAGAAAATTTTGTCTTAGGGTCAGTCTTTTTCTTTGATTCTATAGCATTATAATTTTATGCTATGCTACTATAATTTCATTTTATCTATGACTAAATGTAATTCTCTATTGTAATTCACTTTCCCATTAATACAAGTGCAAAACCTTCTTGCCTTTGTTAGTGCATTTCTTCCATTCTTCAATCTGCATAACAGTATCTATTTTGCCTTGGATATTGTAGAGTGAAGTCCCTTCCTTATATCATCTCATTTGGTTCTTGATCTATATGTACATTATTGGATCAAAGAAAAGGTTGAATTAGTGTATTTTGAGATTATACTGATGAATAGTGTATTGTTAGGTAGAGATAAGGGTGAACAAACTATTTTTGTGTATCACCCCCTCTAGATTAGATTAGGTATTTTTCTTTCATGCATTCCTTCTCCCTTTTCCTCTCAAGAAGTAGTTAGGTGCACCCTGATAGTGAGGAAGTTGGCCTTCCCCAGAGACTCAATCTCATTGTTCAAGTCCCACAACTTGGAGATTGTTTCCATGTTTCACAAGGTTGCCTTTAGGTGAAAACTTTAGGAAAGGGTGCAAACTTTTATGAAAATTATTTTTGGCATGCCTGGTGGCATAAATATTGAAGCATTATTATGTCTACTAGTTCATTGATGTCAAGAAGAGAAGAACTTCAAATTGATTCTGAGAAGATAGTGTTAGCTCTCAATATTCAAGACCTTCAAGAGGCTTATTTTCAAGTACCTAGTGACTCCATATCTATATTTTAGTTTCTAAACCAAATTTGTTGTGATTCATGCCCAAAGATCATACTTGAGCATCTTTTAGAGGTAATTTTCAATATACTAAACTCTCATTTTCAAATCCTAGAAGAAAGAGAAGTAGATTATCTCTATCACCAGTTAGGAGTGCAGCGATAATACATAAACCTACTCATCATGTTGATAGGTCACAACCTAGGTTTCCATCTTTTTATTTGAATAGATCATTATTTCATATGTTACAACCTAAAGCCCATGCTTTTTCCACCTTTATTGATGGAAGTTCCCTCATTTTGGCTTAGAGACATGATATCCCAGTTGCTACAATTAAAAGTATACTAGACTTCATTGGTGTAGCTTCCATCTCTCCCTTAGAACATATTCAAGAGATTTCAAATGTTTGCAATATACATGGTATTATAGAGGATGATGTTTTTGTTAGACTTCTAGCTTCATCATTGAAAGGAAAAGTTTTACAATGGTATAAAGGATTGCCTCATAACTTTATTGCTAACTAGGATGAGTTAGGTAAAAGGATTTGTAAGCATTTTGAGGATAAGGGTGATCACCTATCACTTTTAGAGTAGTTAACTACCATTAAAAGGTAACCCCATGAATATATGATAGACTTCAACTATATATTTCAAAAGACATGGAATAGAATACCCACTGTAGTGGAGCCTACCCCTGGTAAAGCCTTTTTGTATTACCTTAGAGCCTTTAATAGTGATATTGCTACCACTTTACAATCTATGGGAGGTGATACTTAACCAACTAACTATGAGATTGTAATAGGGGTAGAGAATATATTTGATTCAAGGAGGGAAGTTAGCTCTAAGACCTCCAATGCATTTCTTTCCTAACATGCCTAATCACCAAACTACAATAGTCCCTATTCCTACTACATCTACAAGTCAGTCTCTTGTTGTAGCCCCAATAGCTTCCACATCTTCTAATGGAGTAGATAAGATTGAGGCCATAATGTAAATGATGATGTAGAATATAGACAAGAAGTCGCAAGATCAAAAAAAGAAGATGGAGGATAGCAATGTAGTGATGCAAAAGATGAGCAATGAGTTTGTAACCATTAAGAGGTAGCAAGGACAAAGCAATAAGTCTCCCCAACTTCATTATCAAGGCCCCATATATAATAGGTCTCCAAATCAAGGATAGAATCATGCTCCATATAGTCAGAATCAATCTATTTGTACTCCCCCTACTACAAATGTGAACACAAACCCAAATAGAGCATTAGTCCCTCAGAACAATCTTGCTCAAGATCAAGATTTTTTCCCTTCTTGCAACTATTCCTATTGATATTGTATTTAACCAAAGGCATAATCATCCCTAGCACTAACTATACAAAAAAAAGAACTAGGGTAGTAATATAATTTCATTCAACCTACTGATCCTTCCTATATATAGTAGTAGGGTGATTGTTCTTTTATGAACCATCATCCAAAGGAAAATTTTCATACTAGTCATGATGCCATAGCTCATAATACCATAAGCAAAAGAGGAGCTATTGAGGATGTCATCCCCTCCCCATCAAATCAAACTTCAACTTTTGGTGCTACTTCTCATGTGCTAGTGATGAATGCACAACCAAATGTTGTTCCTCGACAGAGGCAAGATATGGGAAACAAGAAGTCTACTAAACATCAGACTACTCAATTTCAGCCACTAGTCCCCATATCTCTCAAAACTCCAAGAAAAGTAGTAGTACCCTTCTCAACATTGTAGATCAAATAAAGAGGGTAACTAATAATCTCTCCATATCGAATGGTGTTGTTGCTATACCATCATAGAAGAAGTTGTTGCAGCAAGAGCTAGAGAGCATAAAGGTGAAAGATCAACCACCTAGAGAGGAAAATGCAACAAGCCTAGTGTAGTCAACAAAGGAGGTGAAGCAAGTAAGAAAAAATGACCTCCTCCTTTAGCATTATTGATTTAGAGTCTAGTAGTTTTGTAATGCCTATGTGTGTAGTTGATCTCCTTAGTATCAAGTATGATCCCATAGTTAGGGATGTCCTTTAGCTAGATGGTAGCTTTGTCAAAATTGTAGGGATCCTAAAGAATGTGGAAATGGCATTGTATGCATGCCCTGGTTGTACTGTCACCCAAGACATATTGATAGCTGAGGTCGACCCACATTTTGATATCTTCCTCTTTAGGGATTTCGTTGCACAAATAGGTGGCTATATTGCATTTGACTAGTCCTATATGTTTTTTGGAACAAGGTATGGAACAAAAACCTCCCTAAGAGCAAAGCCTTTAGCCATCAATCATATAGAGACATATACTCCTAGCCCCATAAACATGAATTTTGCAATCTAAGAGGAGCATGAGGAATGATAGCTCATGATTTTTCCACTCTCTTGGTTGAAGTGTCTAGTTATCTTTTGGATGAGTGGGCCACTTCTTATCAATTGGATCCAATAAAAGAAGCTAGAGATCCAGGTCTTGGCACCTATTATATATTTGAGGAGAGTGTTCCTATTCCCAATATCATAAATAAAAAAGAAGACACAAATGGACTATGGAGTATGATCTTTGATAGCTCAAGGAAAAAAAATGGTTCAAGTGCTAATCTCATACTCATTTCCCCTAAAGTGGAGAAATACTATTTTTCTTATAGACTCCAATTCAACTGCACTAACAATGTGGTAGAGTATGAAGCCCTAATTCAAGATCTCCAACTTGTACAAAGGAGAGACATTAAGCTCTTGAAATTATATGAGGATAGTGATTTGGATGTCATCAAATTAGAAATTAGAATGTCACAAAGAAAAACCTTCTCAAGTCATAGAAGCATAGGGTATGGGATTTACTTGAAGGTTTCCAAGCTTTCAACATCTAGAGTGTCCCTAGAAGAGAAAACAAATATGTTAATAGACTTGTTGCCATTGGTTCTCACTAATATGTACTACACAATATTGAGAATAAAAGAAGATAAAAAATCAGAATGGTTGTAAGGCATGTCGTTCTAGACAATCATACAAATTGGCAAGTATTTTATTATGATGTGCAAATTGTCAACTTTCTGCAAAGTGAGGCATAATTCTCTAAGAGGAACCAATCCAAGCTACAAGGCCAATATGGTGACCAAATCATGAATCACAACTCTAACAAAATTCCTAAAGGATTAATCACTTTAGAAAGTATCTTCAATATGATGATCAAGTGAGGGGCAAAGGCTCAAACTTGACTGCAAATAGAGATGATCACATACTAGTTGTCATTGCTGATGGAAAGACTCTCAGTCTAGGAAACGTGTGCTTTAAGGCTGAACAAGAAAAATTTGTTCATTTATGTTAGAAATTTAATGATATATTTGCATGGACATATGATGATTTAGAGGGTTTTGACCCAAGTTTATTTCAACATGCCATAGATTTGAGCAATGATGCAAAGCCTATTAGGCAAAAAAAAAGACCAGTCAACCCTAAGATTGAGCCTATGATGAGAAAGGAGTTATCCAAGACAAGAGAGGCTAACATTATTTTTCCTATTAAGAATCCCTCTTGGGTAGCCAACCTTGTTTCTATTAGGAAGAAGAATGGAGAAATTAGATTGTGTAGATTTGAGACCTGAATAGGGCTTCTCTTAAAGATCACCGTCCCCTTCCTTCTATGGAACAAATCTTATCCAAGGGTAGTGGCTCTAAAATGTTTTCCTTCTTAGATGGGTTTTCAAGGTAAAACCAAGTGTTAGTCTAAGAGTATAATAGATACAAGACCACTTTTACTACCAAATGGGGCACTTATGCCTATAGAAGGATGCCTTTTGGACTAACTAATGCAAGTGCTACCTTTCTAAAAGTAATGGAGATGGCTTTCAAAAGCATGATTGAGAAGTTTGTGTTGGTCTACCTTGATGACATAATAGTCTACTCCAAGAATATGGTAGATTATTTTGGTCATTTGAAGTAGGTGTCCATCAAATGCAAAGAATATGGTGTTTCTTTGAGTCCAAGAAAGTGTGTGTTTGCCACCAGTTAGGGAAAGTTACTTGGACACATTGTGTCTAAGGAGGGTTTAACCATTGATTTAGAAAGAATAAGGGAAATCCTTGCTCTCCCACTTCCTACTCATAAGAAAGGGCTAAAATCTCCCTTGGTAGAATCAACTTTGTAAGGAGATTTATCTCTAATCTTTCTACCATGGTCAAGCCTCTTACAACTATGCTAAAGAAAAATATGGTTTACACTTGGACAAAGGAGGGGAGGACTATTTTTGAAGGAATCAAAGAAAAAATAGAATCATCTCCTACCCTTATCAATCCCAACTTTGATGGGGATTTATTTCTCTATACTCTTGAAGGTGAGTCAAGTATATCATTTATCCTAACAAAGTTGAATGATGCTAATAGAAGAGAAACCTATAGCCTCTTTCAGTGAAGGGCTAAAGGATTATGAGGATAAGTATAGTTACATGGAAAAATAGGTCCTCTCTATCATAAGGGCTTTAAATAAATTCAATCATTAGTTATCACATAACAGGGTCCAACTCTTAGTCTCATGCACAAGTGTGAAGGAGTTCCTCCTGAACAAAGACATCAATGAGAAAAGAGTTGGATGGATCACTAGGTCATGGAGTATGACATAGATATCAAGACCACCATGCTTGTAAGAGGTAAAGGACTATGTGAACAGACGATTTCATCCTAGGAGACAATTGAAGAGGTTGCTCTAGTTATAGAAGATGTAGAACCAGCAGGGGATGAAAATTTGAATGATTGGATACATGACATCACAAGCTTCTTGTTGGGAGGAGGATATCTATAAGGATTAGATAGAGCTAGAAGGTATTTCATATTGTAGTATATTCCTTTTGTCCCAGTGGATGGGATTCTTTTCCAAAAAAACTTAATAGAGCCCTATTGCGATGCATTAACCCTGATCAAACTGATAGAGTGATCAAATAATTTCATGATGGCCTTGATGGTGGTCACTTCTTAGCTAGAATGATAGCTATGAAAATCATGAGATTTGGTTATTATTGGCCAACTCTATTCCATGATTTTCATAAACATGTGAGGAAATGTGAGAAGTGTCCCTTCTTTATAGGAAAAAAAAGGTTAGCAGCTCTACTTCTCCATCCCATCCAAGTTGACCAACCCTTTTCTCAATGGGGTTTGGATTTTATTGGTCCAATAAACCCTCCTTCTAGTGTTGGTCATAAGTGAATTCTGACAGCCATAGACTACTTTACAAGATGGATAGAGGAAGTGGCTTTGAAGGATGCCACAAAGACTTTAGTAGTTGAATTCCTTGATGGAATTGTCACCAGATTTGGTGTCCCTTCAACAATAATATTAGATAATGCCAAGTCTTTTGTTGGGACTCACATTTTCTCTTGGGAAATTGACCATTGTATTTATTTGAGCACATCCTCACATTATAATCCCTAGGGTAATGTCTTGGATGAGTCCTCCAACAAGAACTTGATCATAATTATTAAGAGGATGATTGAAGATAACCAAAGGTTTTGGCATTCAAAGCTAAGAAAAACTCTTTGGGCTAATAGAATCACACCCAAGAGAGAAGTGGGGAATTCACCTTTCATGCTAGTATATGGAAATGAAGCTTGGCTTCCTATTTCACTAGAGTTCCCCTCTCTTGAATTGGCTCATCAATTGGAGCTAATTGATGATGATTCCATGACAATCAGATTAGAAAAACTAATTAAATTGGAAGAAAAGAGACAATAGGCCATGCATACACTTGAGCCTCATCAGCAATAGGTCAAAAGGATTTTTGACAAGAAGGCAACAGCCAGAGATTTAAGAGAAGGAGACCTTGTCCTCAAGTGGATGCAGATAGAGCTACACCAGGAAGGCACTCCAAATTTGATATTATGTGGAGTGGGCCTTATGTTATCACCAATTGTAAAGAGGCCAACACTTTTCAACTATCTAAGCCTGATGGTGATATTTTTCCAATTCTAGTCAATGGAATTCACATTAAACATTTCTTCTAGAGAGGGTTAGGGTTTCTTGTACATATTAGAAAAGTATCCTATTTTCCAAGAAGTGCAAGTACAAGTTGTTTCTTTGGGGATAGAAAAATTTTGTAGTTTTTTAGTTGTAGAGGTTTCATTTTTCTGGTTGTTTGTAAAGCTGATCTTAGTTTTGGTGACTCTATAGCCCAATGGATTCTTAAGGCTACTAATATCATTCTTAGCAAGGTATCATACCCTCTAAGTCGCCAAAATTTCTAGCCATTCTACTCCCCACACCCCCCCCCCCCCCCCTCCTTGGCCCCCCTGCCTAGCCACCACCCCCCCACCCTTGCCCTTGCCAAAATTTGAATTTTTAGGTGGCAACATGTCCAATGGTCATTTGACTATTCAAATTTATTTTCCTTAAGAATATGACAAAACCCTTGGCTTTTATATTATATCCCTAGGTCTTGAATCTTTACATACTTGTACGTTATATCCTTAAAGATTTCAAGTTTTGATCATGCAACTACCTTTCATTACTTGGTCACAAGTAGTTAGCACTTAACCATCAAGAAGTTGTGAGCATACAAAATATTTATCTCCACCATCACTGCAACTTTGTAGCATTTTATGCTACCATCTAGTTAACAATGGCGAGGTTGTGATTTATTCTTGGTCACATGGTCACATGGTCAAGTTTACACAAAGAACATCTCAAAGGGCCCATATCTTCCTAGTCATTAGATGAAAGAAGATCAACACTCAGTGTATGAGTGCTTTCCAGAGTTGCTTAGTGTTTAATCAAAGTGGGCAAGTGAGTAGCTATGACATGGATAGCTAGTAGGTCCATGCCTATTGTGGGCCATAAAAATGAATAGATCAATTAGGTGGGGGTGATGTAACGATAGATAGGTGTCAACAGTCTAAGAATTCATGAAGTATCAAAGCAAGAAATGTCTTAGGGACCCATGGTCAAGCACGGTCATCAAATCTCAATAAATTAATGTCTGGCATATTTCAACATCCTTAAGATGCATGAACTTTAGTCATTGTGGTAATACGAGCTTTGGCCACACGTCCAGGCAAGCCCAACCTTTTGAATTGCATTGTCACAAGGCAAAGAAATCTTTGTCAAATGAGGGTTAATAATTTAATTGATGATCTCCATCGAAATGAGGTTCAAAGGTTAAGTTGTGAAAATACAAAGTCAAACATCTTAGTCAAATTCAATGTTTCACATCTTTGCATGCAGTTAGGGCTTAACTATCTACACAGTTTTGAGGCTATGCTAGTAGTCAAATTCTTACCATTGTAGAATCACATGCATTTCATGTTACACTCAGCTCCAAGTTGCAAAGCTACGAAGAGAATCTAAATTTAAATTCTAAGGGTCATCACATGTTCACAGAGGATTAACAGTTACCCTAGGTCAAATTTGCAAAGCAGTATTTCCTTTTGTTCATGAAATTGCTCAAAGATAAGGTAGGCATAGGTTAATGTAATGAAAGAAAAGTTGGGAGAGGTGGAAAAATATTTTATGGACATGGGTCCATGTGGCAGGGTTTGAGGATTGACTTTAGTTGACTTGTTGATTTATCTGACTTGGAAATGTAAGAACAAAGAAAAGTAGCTCTTTAATGGTAGATCAAATTTATTTGATCATCTATAACCACTTTTTGTGCTCTCCATGCATGTTTTATGTAAGAGACACTTTCTCATCACCTAGTCTATCCATCTACCCAATCAAGGTGATAAGGGTCATCATTTTCTATCTTCTTAGGGCTTGGGTTGGCATGAAAGATATGATTTCATGCATCTAAATGTGTACCAAGATCAAATCTTCCCTAGATTTGTAGTGATTTTTCTTTGCAACCTTAATGGTAGTAGTTGAGCTTTGTCTTAGAGTAGAAGCCATCTCAGTTATGCTTTAACTATATAAGAATATTTTGTAACCCTTCTTAGGGTCAGTCTTTTTCATTGATTCTATAGCATTATAACTTTATGCTCTACTACTATAATTTAATTTTTTCTATGAATGAATGTAATTCTCTATTCTACCTCATTCTCCCATTAATACAAGTGCAAAACCTTCTTTTCTTTGTTAGTTTATTACTTCCATTCTTCAAATTGTATAACAATATCTATTTTTCCTTGAATGTTGTAGGGTGAAGTCTCTTCCTTGTAGCATTTCATTTGGTTCCTGATTTGTATGTAAATTGTTGGATTAAAGAAAAGGTTGAACCAATGAATTTTGAGATTATATTGATGAATAGTTCATTGTTAGGCAGAGATAAGGCTGAACAAACTATTTTACTGTATCACCTCCTCTAGATTAGATCGGGCAATTTTATTTCATGTATTCCTTCTCCCTTTTTCTCTCATGAAGTAGTTAGGTGCACCCTGATAGTGAGGAAGTCGGCCTTCTTTGGAGACTCAATCTCATTGTTCAAGTCCCACAACTTGGAGATTATTTCCATATTTCACAAGGTTTCCTTTAGGTAAAAAATTTAGGCAAGGGTCTTGTTGGTGCTCAAAATTGCATTCTCATTTTGAGCGTCTATCTGAAATTTTGAGTCAAATCAAGCCCCATAAATGCTTTTAAATGAGATTGTACCTAGCTATCAGTCTGAGGCCTAAGTGGTGTTCAACGCTTCTAACACCTTTCATCCAGTATGTCCAAGTGTTCCATGATAAAAATTTATCATTTCAAGTTATTTGGTGAAGTCTCATTTTGAGCAATTATCAAATCTGCATTTTACCCTAAGTGTCAAACAATGACAGGAGGCCATGTTTGCAAGTGAATATCTCGCACCTAGAAATGTTTTGTAACTTTCCACTTTGGGAGTATTTAGTGTCCATACCTAAGAGCCTATGTTTTAGATTTTGAGTCGTTTGGAATTCATTTGACTAGGTTTTGAATCCCTCAAAGTTGGTCATTTATTGTTTTGTGCATTTGTGTAGTTGTTCACATTTCTAGGAAGCCCTGTTTGACATGTTATAACTTTGACCTAGTTGACCAAAATGCTAAATTTCCTTTTGCATTGCATTATAAACATCAAAAACTTGTTATGTTTCAAGTTTTAGTTCATGAAGAATCCATTTGATCAGTTTTCAAACGTGATTCCAACGCAATTTCTATCTTTTTACTGGTGTCAATAAGTGCAAATTGATTGGTACCTCTATTCGTGACATCATAACTCAAAACCCATGATTGGTGAGATCAAATGGATTATACCCTTGTGTTGTCCTCCAAAAATACTCCAAGTATGCCAATTTTCAAGTCATGACGAATCCATTTGCACACTTTTCCAGGTCCATTCCATTTGCCAAAATTGATTTCTTGTCATTCTTTCCAGTCAGCAAATCCAAGTAGCTCACTTTGACCACTCGCCAAATGCATCCTATTATTCATCATGAGCCCAAATCGCAAATCCATACTGTCCCCATGATAGAGAACCAATGTCCCAATTTTTGTTCCCCCATGTATCCATTTGCCTAGTTTTCAAGGCCAAATCCAAACCCAGTTTATTACTTTCTAACATGTTTGTTTGCAGGCAATTCTGAAAGGTCAAATTTGACAGTGAATATCTTTTAACCCTGAATTCATCATGAGATGAGATTCAATAGGGTGCAAGAGTGTAGAATAGAGATTCAATGGGTCAGATTTCAAAGCTTAGTCAGAAGTTTGGATCTATGCACTCAAAAGTGTCCCACTCTAAACCCTTCTATCCAAACGATTCCATGAGTTCGAAATCCTTGGATGTCGGCTTAGAGCTCCCTATCCATGGAGTACAAGAAGCTAGTATTTCAAAAATAAGAAAGCTCTCATATGAGCATTAGAGATACTCTTCTTGCTAGTAAACCATGCAATGGGAGGTTCCAAAGACAAGATGCAAGAATGCAAATGTCCCAAGGAGTTCCTCAAGGATACAATGCAAATGAAGATTAAGCTAGAATGAGATGCAAAGTGTAACTATGCTAAGCATGTATGAGAGTGGTACAATCCAAATATTAAGCTATGTGAGATAGATTATTGCAAAATAGAAGTTAAACTAACATGCAACATGAATCTAAGCTAAAATGCTATGGTATGAGAGAATGTAGACAAGAAATAGAAGTTCTCCACAAAGCTCCAAAGAAACCTATTAGAAAACCTGCAGCATAACAATATTCAAAATGAGGATGGATTGAGGGGGAAATTTCTCTCCCTTTTAAAGTCGTACGGACGGTAGAGATTAAGATGAAGATGGTGGATGATCAACGGTGTAATTTGAAAAGAGGAGTGATCCATGTGCACACACAAGTCAACCAATAGAATATAAGTTGACTTGTCACATAAGACAAAATTCTCACAAGCCTTTTCTTTTAATTGTAAAATAGAAAAAGGACTTTATGTGTGCACTTTAAGTGGGTTAGAAGAATGGGGTGTTTTACTTAATTAAAAAGGGACATGTTCTTTTAATCAAATAAAGAACTTAGGATAGCATAGTCAAACTATAGGTTATAATCAAATAAATAGATTATTAGCAATTTGATCTAGGTAAATGATTAAATTAATTTAGCCAAAATGTTGAAAAGGGGGCTAATAGTCTAGATGACCATTTTTAGGTGATTACAGGATCATTTTTTGAAGCCAGTCAAAGGACCTCTTGGCATGAAATTGGTAGTTAGCAAAAAGGGGGTAAAGTGATTTTCAAAAGTTGAATAAATAAGGAAGACTGATTCTAACTGTAATCAGGTAATCAATTGATCAATTTGGTATCTTGGGTGTTTGAGTTCAAAAAAAATTAGCTAGACCCACTTTGGGGCCCGACTAATCTGTCTCAAAATGATTAGAATTGCAAGTTTCGAAGGTTTTCAAAGTGTTATAATTGGTTATAATCATTTAACTACTCTGAGGTGCATGTAAAATTTTAAAAGTTCAACTTTCTACTAATAGAAGGGTCCTTTGCTCTTTGATGATCTCATTCTAGGGCTCTCAGGCAAAAATTTATGGTCAAAAGGAGATGAACGGAGCAGTCAGCTCAGAGTTTGCAATAGCTTTCCACAATATTAATGTGGAACACAAAGACACATAGCAATGTACAAGAAAATTCATCCACATTAAATGAAGAAGGGCAGATAGCATTTCAAGCTGAGGTGAGCCCACATTAATAACAAGACAATCAAAGGGCAAAGCTTTACAAAAGAAGCCGACTCAAAGAACAAACAAAAAGTAGTCGGCTGAGATAAAAAAAGTGCAAGCAATGAAAGGGGATGCCAAACCAAGGGAGCCTCACATTATAGAGGAAGGAACCCACTGCAAAAGGAAGGAAATCACACATTTGAAGAGCATCCAAAGCCATAGGAGATCCACTTTGAGAGCATAAAGAAGCTCCATGTGGATAAAAATAAAAAAAGACATGGCCATGTATCAATGCTGATGACCCATAGGAAGCAGAGCTCGCGCATTGAGGGACAAGGAGGGAATCCACTTCAACAAAGCTCCACACCATTAAAAAGAACCCACATAGCATTGATAAAAGAGAGATCCACGTAAACAAATTAAGGATCCCATGGCATTCAAAAATAACACATGAATAGGGAGAAAAGGATATTACATGCAGTCATAGAGCAAGCACAATAACAAGGAATTCATTGTCAAAGAGGTAGGGTTGACAGTAAAGAGGAAGCTAAGCAATGTAAGAAGAGAAGACTACCCTAAGCATGGAGGAATCCACGCATGCAAGGAACAAAGGAGTCCCAAAACCACTAATTCAAAGGATATAAGGGATTCAACACAATCAAAGCTATAGTTTCAAATGTAGAACTCCATGCCATAAAATAGGGAGGTGGTATAAACAAAAAACCAAGAACTGTCTGCGCAAATAAGAGGAAAAGCTACTTAAAGTAGGTTGAAGGGATTCACATGCCAGTTCAAAACCAGATCACATCACGCATCAATAAATAAAAAATGTTGGAGAAAGCATTAATAGTCAGCTCATGCAATAAAAGAGGATGCATGCCCAAATTATTTTGAAATGAAGGTAGCATGAGAGTCAACGATTAATGGAATACTATCAGCAGTCGCAGACAGAGGAAGCCAGAGATAGTTCAGCAGATAAATCCCACATTCATTATGGTGAGTCAATTTAAAATGTTTAAATACATTCCCATACATATAATAAGATGTGTAAAGGACTCACAGCTTTTAGAAGCCATGGTGTGTGAGTGGGACCACTGTAGCTGACTTGTAAGTGAATGCCAACTGGGAGGTGACATAAGAAAACTTTTGAACAAATGTGCGCACATGTTGATGTGGAGGATCATGCAATATGTTAACATGTGGATTGATCATGTGGTGGGTGCAAGCCCACAAAATGGAGTTGCGCGGAGGATAAAAAGTGTGTGAATGCGGGCATGTGACACGTGGCAGTGGGTCCCACATGCGATGAGGTGGTGCTCAAGAATAGTCTTAGGCAGGAATCACTCACATGTCGTGATCCAATGAACAATGCACACCCACATTACAAAGATGCTCACTAGATAAAGAATGTGAGCAAACAAGTGTGCAACACATGGCATCGAGCCTAGAACAGATGGCGCTGACATGGTAGATGAGGCAGATCATGTGGGCCAATCAAGAAGCACCACATGGCAGCCTGGTCAAACCAAGTTTGACCTGAGGTCCAAGGTTAAGAGAAAATAAAATATTTTTTAAAGAAAATGATTTTTAATTATTTTTTCTCACAAAATGTCTTTTCAAAAGGTTGCACGTTCAAAGGTTTTTTAAATTCAAAAGGTCATTTTCTAAAGTTTAGACTTTAGAACTTTTTTAATTTTTTGAATTTTAAGGTGTAATCACAGATCCATGCAGAGGGGGTATTTTTTGAACTGAGATTCAAGGGGTTTCTGAGAGGTGAACATAGCAGTATTATATATCACCAAAATTGGGAGAATTTGAATTTTTTGATTATGTAGTTAGTTTCTACACAGGAAGTAGTATGTTCAAGCTATAAGAGGTTTTCTATCAGGTTTCCAATTTGCAACTACATTTAGGTATCAAATTTTAGTTCTGATTTTTGACATGGTAATGACCTGAATGTGGTTAAAAGGTAGTGAAAATGCAGTTTGAGGTGATTTTAACCACTTTCAACTCAGTAACACCTCAAATTTTACCAGCATTTTCATGAAGCAGATCATATTTTGGCAAGCAAAAGATTTCATCATTGAACAAAAGATATTTTCAAATCGGTTACAAAGAAATGATGAAACCAAATCAGATCAAAATGGGAGAAGGAAGAGAGAGGTTATATAGTTGCAAAAGATTGAATTCCAAGTGGACACATATCAGGCATAAATAAGATCCAAGAATTCACTTTTTGCTATATCTTTCTTTCTTTCATTCATTGTAGAGGTTGGAAAATATTGGAAAGTTTCTCTGGAATGAAAGCATTTAGTAGAACTAGCCCTGGAATTGATGAACTCTAAATGGAAGATCTGGGATGTGCTAGTTCTAAACCATGAAGCTTTTTCTTTGGCTATGATACCCCCTTACCATCCCATCAATTTCTCATTCCCACTATTTTCTCTCTTGTATGATAGCATTTGTTCATTGAATAGTCTGGTTTATTAGGTTCTTTGTGAGTTAATTTCATGCATTTTTTATGTATTATTTCAAGGAAATCAATACAAGGAACAACAAGTGTTTAATTTCAATTTAACTCGTGTCTCCTTTCTCAGTTGAGATGTTATGTTTTATGGTCTTTGAACAAAGAGCCTAGATCATAAGTGTAGTCCCTTAAGGCTGTATGTTGCTTCATTATTTCTTGTAACTCAAGGAATTATGTAAATGTTTTAGAGATTCAACAGGTTTGCAGGTTTTTTGAAGAGGATATCAAGTAAGAATGAGATTTAGATCGAACATTGATGTCTATTTACAAGGTGAATGGATAGATCATATATCTGAATATATGAATAAGTATCAGATATCCAAAATGCATGAGGGAGATTCATGAATTGTCCAATCGATCAGGCACTGATCAGCTACAGGATTATTAGTTTGTTGTCTATACTTGGTTTTCATCCACTTTCCCCACCCACATAAAATCAAATCAAAATTCAACTCATCTTTACATTTTATGTAGAAGAACCCAAATAGAATGCCCTCACTCGGCTTATGAATGTCACAGATTTGCATTTAGCTACTATAGATCTGTGTTATTGCATGAGTTATTAGGAGAAATAAGGGATTTTATCTGCTTTGAATAGATTTAGGAATATGTTTTGCATCGGTACCACATTAATTGGATCTAAGGTTCATGTGAAGGAGTTATGCCTTATAGTTGGCCCAAGACTGTAGTAAAGTGTATCCATCATAGGAATTTGCTAGCCTTAGATGCATTCGTCTGGTTTCTTGGTCATTTTCAAAATTGTTAAATCAGGAGCCAACAGGTGCAATCTTTTTTTATGACAACTTCCTTCTAGGACCTCTAAGCTCAGAGTTCCTACATGGATCATGGTGTCAACTTTGAATTAATAGCTAGTATAGAGGCTTTTAGTACCTATTCTTGCACACACCTACATCACTGACTGACAAACATAAATCTATAATACAATATTAATCATGAAGAAGCACATTATATAGTGACATAGGAGAATTATGGGCTCGAAGAGTTGGTCCATAATTGATGCAGTACAAGGTAGGATAATCCCTAGAGGAGATGTCTTATCCCCTAGAAAATAACCTCACAACATAAGAATTAAGATCTAATACCAAAAAGAACTATTTACTAATAAATCAATTGATTACATACAATGTGATGAGCTATAAGGCCTTCCTAGTTATGGCCAAATACAAAGAAAGTAATAGTTTTGCAAAATCCTCAAGATCCAACCCAAACCCTAGCTAGTCTAGATCTATAACACAATAGCACTCTGGTGGAAACCTCCAGTGAGATCTAAACTTGTGCTCACAAGCCACCAAGCAATATCCTTGTTTCTCAAGCCAGAGTTACTAGCTCTTCTCAAACTTTGCTCCTATGCTTCATCCTTCTCTCCAATCTTCTATACAAGAAGAGATCACACCTTGAGAGCTTGATAAAAAATGCTCATATGCCTTTCTTAAATAGGCACTTACCATCCAAGATGTTACAAACACAACCATGTAGGATAAAAGGTAAGTACAACTACCTTACAACAAACATTTAATTCCCATCCAAATACAAATAAGCACCATAATGTGGCCAATTAGAAAATTACATTGCCTTTATGGATCACAAAAAATATTAAATGCATGATTTTAGGAACTTTCCACAAAACTTTAAGATGCCGCCTACACACCTCAATAAATGAAATCTATTTTTCTTATTTTCCTCTTTATGCCACCTATGCACCTTGGTAGATGAAGAAGCCTTTTTATCCATTTTTCTATTTTTTATTTATTTTTCCTTCTATTTTTGTCACATTTTTCTCTCCTCCATTTTTTCAAATATCACACCCCCTTTTATTTTGTGATGCAAAGTGCTCCTGCAACAGACTCCCTAGGTAGATAGAAAAGTATGTCCCACACTTTGATGCCAAAATAAATTTCTCCAACCAACTTCATCTTCACCAAAGGTTTCTAATCCATCTGAGGTAAAAGAAAAAATATATATAAAAACCATCTTGGCTTCATCCATACAAACATATTAATTGAATGAATCTTAGTAACCCAATCAACATGCTTACTTTTAGGAACAAGTTGAACATAATGCTTCATCAACAATCCCTATAATTTAGGCAAATAAAGAACACATAGATCAATAGTATCATGTATATCCTCAATCACATTAGCAACCTCCAACTCCACATCAGTAGCAATATCCATATCATTCATATTAGTAGTAACCAGTACATCCTCAGTCATCTCAACAACAACATATGAATGCAGATCCATATCAACAACCATATGAAAATACTTATCCATATGTAAATCCCCATCATCAATAAATCAACATCCATAATAAGATCATATACAATTTTCATGTCAAATCCAACCAACTAATCATGAAAACAAATCTCCTTTCTAGTCTCAACAAGGTTAGAAATATCTTCTATAAGCTTGGGTATCTCAACATCAACTACAAGTTGCTCTGTAAAGTTTCATATCAAATTCCACAAATAAATCAACAAAACAAACCACACATGCCTCTTTAGCTTTAGAAAAGTCATCCTTTGCCTCTTCCTTAACAACAAATTGTCTTCTTCTTAACTAGCTAGACCACTCTCTTCCAAATCAGTAGACTCTAGCTCCATAAATCTCTATGAAACTCAACTATCCCTTCCTTAACTTGATTGGTCAAACTAGCTTCCAACCAAGTAGACATCTCTAAAATATTCTTCTCCACCACATCATAGAGATCTATGATTATCCTAGGTTCTAATATTCTTAGAGGCATCTTCTAGGACTTTTGAAAACCATCTACAACAAATCAACCAGATCCAACCTTTGATGTGATACCACTTGATGTAGTACAATGTAGGAGAATCCCTAAAGGAGATGTCCTAGCCCCCAACAAATAACCACACAATAGAAACACAATATAAGAAATAAGATCTGATACCAAACAAGACTCTTTATTCATAAATCAACTGATTACATATAATGTGATAGGTTGTAATGCCTTCCTGATACAACTAAATACAAAACAAGTAATAGTTCTACAAAATTCTTAAGATCTAACCCAAATCCTAGCTAGTCCAGATTTGTAACACAACAACACTCTGGTAGAAACCTCCATTGATATCTAAACTTTTTCTCACAAGCCACTAAGAAATCTCCTTGTTTCCCAAGCCACAGCTACTTGCTCTTCTCAAACTTCACTCCTTTGCTTCATCCTTCTATCCAAGATTCTATACAAGAAGAGATCACACCTTGAGAGCTTGATTGAAAATGCTCATATGCCTTGCTTAAATAGGTACTTACCATCCAAGATGTTACAAACACAACCAATGTGGGATAAAACATAAATACAAATACCTTACAAAAAATATTTAATTCCCACCCAAATACAACTAAGCACCACAATGTTGCCAATTAGAAAATTGCATTGCCTTTGTAGATCACAAAAAATAATAAATGCATTATTTAAGGAACTTTCCACAAAATTCTAAGATGTCACCTACATACCTCGATAAATGAAATGATAATTATTTTTCTTATTTTTCTTTTTTATGCCACCCATGCACCTTGGTAGATGAAGAAGCCTTTTTAATCCATTTTTCTATTTTTTATTATTCTTCCCCCTGTTTTTGTCACTTTCTCTCTCCCCCATTTTTCTAAATATCACACCCCCTTTTATTTTGAATAATCCATAATACAATCAAAGAATATCCATTAATTCAATAGTGAAAACATACACAGTACATTTTTGGAAGTATAGTCTAGAAACTCAAATGTGAAATATTATCTAGATTTATATCTTAAGCATAAAATATATACAATAAATATAGTGTCTTAGATTGAATCTCACATCAATTCACTAGGGTGGCATTATATCCTCCTCCCATATCTTGTAGAATCATCCCATGTAGTAGAGGACTCATTCTTGCAATCCCACAAGACCCCTGAAGTGTAGGTTCCTTCATTGGATGATACATACTAGCTCCAAAGATAGTTGCCCATCTGTGATTTGTAATGAATGCCAATCCAAAACATGAGAAACAAAAGGGATATATCTCTAAGTAAAAATATATAGAAAACATCATGTATATGAAGAGGTTGGGTGGTAGGAAAGCTAATAAGAAATAGATCCAATCCTATCTAGAATATAAAATGGTCCAACTAAGCATGGTGCCAATTTGGACCCATTCTAATATCTAATTGGAATCCTTTATGGCCTCACTCTCAAGAATAGCTTGGTAACAACTAAAAATTATTTATCAACTTTGTGGGTTTCTTTTGCCTATCTAGTCTTGTCACTAAGTATTCATTGATCCCCCTATCTATGTCTTGAAGCATCATTGGTACTCAAATCACTCTATCCTCTAAGTGACCCCAACTCAATGGAGTATGCAAAGGATGATTGTACAAGGCCTAAAAAGGTGTCATACCAATTGAGATATGAAACCCATTATTATAGGAAAACTCTACCATATATAGGTAGTTTTCCTAGTGGCTCTAATGATCCATAATATACATCCTAATCATGTCTTCCAACATCTAGTTCACCATCTCTATCTTTCCATCATTTTCAGATGATAGGTTGAACTAAAGTTCAACTATGTACCTAGAGCCTATTGTAGTGATGTCCAAATCTCTTATGTGAATACTAGGTCTCTATCTGAGATGATTTTCTAGGATATTCCATGAAATATGACTAAATATTTTATGAATATCCTCACTATCATGTTGGCTATGTAAGAATATTGAATAGGGGAGAAGTGAGCTACATTACAATCACCATGATAGCATCATGTCTTTAAGATGTTAGAGGTAGTCCAACTATGAAATCCATTGAGATTATATCACATTTCCATTTTGGCAAAGTGTGAGGTTGTATATTTCCCATCAGAATTTGGTGCTCTACTTTTACTCTATCATATTCTAAATATCTAGCTACAAAATTTTCTATATCCCTCTTCATACCAGCCCAAAAGTATAGTTGTCACAATTTTTTTATAAATTTTCTTAACTCTTGGGTGAGCTATATAGGATGATCTATGTCCCATAGATAAGATCACCCTCCTAAGTTCCTTTGGAACATATATCTTTCCTTTATGTCTCAAGAGTCCGTCTTATTCCAAATAGTAGTTAGTATATCTCCCTTCAAGTTTTACTCCTAAATCAATTATTTTCTCAACTTCCTAATACCACCTATCTAAAGGAAGTTCCTATAGGATTTGACTTAATAGAGTGAGATTGAGGATACGAGAGGAGACCTTGTGTTTTCTTCTACTAAGATTATATGATACTACATTTCATTTCCTTTGAATATACCTTACATCAAAGTCACATTCACACAAAAATTTCATTTGTCTTCATTGCCTAGCATTGTGATTTGGTTGACTGAAAATATATTGGAGGGTCCTATGATCTACATCCAACCCAAATTTTTGCCCAAGGATAAAATGTCTCCATATTACCAATGCATGAACCACCTCTACAAGTTATAAGTCATGAGTAGGATAGTTGAGTTTATGATCCCTAAGTTTTTTGGACTCATAAGCAATTACTCTTCCTTCTTGCATGATAACTTAATTGGTATCTTCTAGGGAATCATATGTACATCCTAATAAGTCTCCTAATGGTTTGTGTACTATCAAAATAGGTACACTAGTTTTTTTTCTTAAGGAATCAAAATTCTTCTTCATACCTTTCCAACCAAAGGAACTTCTTTCCCTTCCACTGAAGAGATGTGATTAGGTGAGCGCCTATCGAGAACCCCATCACAAATCTTTAGTAATATCTAGCTAAACCCATGAAGCCCCTTAATTTTGAGACATTAGTTAGAGTTTCCCAATCTACTATTACTTATATTTTTGTAGGATATTCTAAAATTCCATCCCTAGAAATTACATATCTTGAGTACTTAGCCTCAGTTTAGAAAAATTCACACTTTTTCAAATTTTCTTAAAGTTGGTTCTACCTAAGGTGTTGAAATACCTTTGTTAGGTGTTAGTTGTGTACTTCAATAGTTTATAATACATAAGTATATCATCCATAAAAAAATATGACAAATCCATTCAAGTATATCCTAAAGACTTCATCCATTAGGCTCATAAATATTGAAGCTACATTTGTTAGCCCAAATGGTACTACTATGAATTCATAGTGGCCATATTGAGTATGAAATGTCATTTATTGAATATTTTATTTGTATATCCTAAGTTTATAATACCTTGATTTCAAATAGATCGTAGAAAAGATTTTTTCCCCTTTCATCTGATAAAACAAGTCATCAATACTAGGTAGTGGGTATCACTTTTTTATGGTAGCTTTGGTGAGTTGTCTATAGACAATGCATAGCCTGAGTGATTTGTCCTTCTTTTGAAAATATATATTGGATTCATGTGCATCTAACCAATCCATGCCCAAAGTTATGCCATTAGAACCCAAAGGAATAACCTAAAGGTATACCTTTGTAGAGAAGGGTCCAAGGTTTAGTTTACATTTTTCCACCATCAAGTTTGTGAAAAAAATTTCCCTTGAAGCTAGTTCTACTACCACTTATCACCTTGCCCCTTGGCCTCAATCCCACATGATTCTACTAAATTAGGAGAAATGAAGGAATATGTTTCCCCTAAATCAAATAAGATGGAAATAATTTCATTTTTCAACGCACCTAAGGTTTCCATAATTGTACCCTGGAAGTCTACTTGGCACTAGTCTACTAAAATAAATATGGGATGTGAGTTACCTACATCTCCTATTATGGGTTCAAAATATTCTTGTTTATGAATGAAGGTTTGGTTTTTCCTTTGGCGATAGTTTTTTGCATAATATCCTTGTTGTCCACAAGAGAAAAATCTAGTGTTTTTCCCATAATTTTGAGTAGGGGGAGCATTGGACTATTGAATTCTCTCTTTTCTAGTATTTTATGAGTTCTAAGGTCAACAAGAGTTTTATTTATGGTTGGTTCTATCATTCAAGTTATTTCCCTTGCTATAATTAAACTTCTTCTTTTTTTGTAATTTCTTGCCTCCTTTGAAGGATTGATTTTCTTGAGACCCTAAGGTTCCTTGGTTGTTTTTACTATTATTCTAAGTCACTTGGCTTCCTACATGGTCACCTATTTTTATTACTATATTCCTTTCAACTAAGAGTGCCTTAGCTACTACATCCCTAAGATTTTTGGCATAAAAAAACTATCACACCTCCTCATATCCTATCACTAAGGCCTCTAATGAAATAGTATACTAGTGTAAGACCATCTTCCTTAAATCCTAAGAAGGGTTTAAGTTCATAGAACTTCCTTTCATATTATTCTATTATTATAGTTTTATGTTTGAATTGGTGGAATTATTCAACCCTACCTTGTCTCCATTAATCAGAGAGGTATATATCCTCAAAAGACTCTAAGAATAGTTCTCAAGAAATTTTATCCATACCTATGTGTAGTCTCTCTTCTTCTTGGCACTACCAATTGGATGTATTTTTTCTTAGGTGCATTACGACACACCTTTCC
Source organism: Cupressus sempervirens (assembly GCA_028749045.1). Lineage (NCBI taxonomy): Eukaryota > Viridiplantae > Streptophyta > Pinopsida > Cupressales > Cupressaceae > Cupressus > Cupressus sempervirens. The sequence continues at coordinate 509,411,892 of CM053787.1, read as the reverse complement.
TTTACATTGCTACTGAAGGGGTCCATGTTATAACATCTCTCTAAATTAAACAACCAATTTATAGTTTTCAATCTCCCTTTGTTCCCACAAAACTTGGGTATTTGTAGTCTTAGTAGGTCCTTTATTTGAGTGGATATAGGTGTTTGATGATATTCTACAACACGTATTCTAGGACTTATTACTATCCTCTATGTTTCATGGTGTGATATTTTTTATCTTCCTCCCACTTAATCATATTTTCAATAGTCTAGCCTTTGCATCATTTGTTGCATTAAATTTCTAATTTTGGATACTTCATTTCCAATTCCCTAACTCTCACTACCTTAATTTATGTCTTGTTCTCCTCACTCCCCTTAAGAGCTTACATGTTCAAACGTTGGGGGTGAGTTGTATGCCCTACCCCTCACTATTTTTTTGACTTCAGAGGCATCTTGAAGGTCACAAAGCAATAAGGTTAGGTGGAGTTTTATTTTTCAAGTTTTCTAAGTTCCCTTTGTTTAGTTTTCCTAGCGTTATAAGCCATAGAGCTCCTAGTATAGAAACCTATGGCTCTAATACCAAATGTAACACCCCTCCATGGAACCTAAAGGAACTTGGTTAAGACTTACAAATTTTAGCAGAAAAAAAAATTTTAATTCCCTTTTTCATAATGTCCTATAGGTTCCCCTAACATATTAGATTTTAAATTAATCATGATTACAAGAAATCTCATGCTCTAAGTATATAATTAATTTATTCATTTCCAAATAACTTTACAAAAATAAAGTAAACAAGACACGTTTATATAACATCATTATTTCTGAATGAATTTCATATCTATTTTTAAGAAAAACTAAAGAATTCTATTTAATATGAATATTACCTACTTCATCGCACCATTTGTTTTTACTAAAATACAAGGAAATAGACAAGTATACACATTTACATAATCTTTTCCTATAAGAACCCTTTATCCTATGGTACCTTTCCTTTACATATAATTGTCAACAATTAGAATAATACACAAGACTCTTGTAGGGTTTTCATTTTACATCAAATTAAGTACATCAAAATAATCATCAACTATGCATCTTAAGCCACATGTCTTAAAGCATAATATGATCTTCAAGCAATCTAACTCAAACCATGAACAAGCCTCAAAAGTTTTTCTACCCAACCATGTGGAACCATAAATGAACCACTCCCCCAAGCTAGGAGACAAAACTATGATCCAAATGGGTCTAGGGTAAAATCTTAGTCTTAACCCAAAATCACAAAAAAAATAAAAAATAGTGTACAGACAAATGGACAATGAGAGGAAAAATAAGAGAGAGGAGGGGGTTAGACCATATTTAGGTGAGTGTCACTATATAATCCTATAGAACATGATTGATCTCCTGAGCCAAAGACTATCCTACCATACATAACATCTTTTCCTCAAGTACTCCAATAGGATATGTATGGTTCTATAATATTGGGACCAACCTCTTGAGTTATGGACCAATAAGCTATATAGACTCAAGAGTCTCCCTAATATGAGTACTCCAATAATACATCATCTTTATGTTATTAGAAATTTGAAAACCAAAATCTCCCAATCTCGTAAGTTACTTAATGTTATCAGTTATTAACTAACTCACATGTACATCCTACCTGCATAGGGCTCTAGCCTCTAATGCATGGGATCCTTTGTCAACCACTTCTAGGCCCTAACACCTATGGTGAGACACTCACCTAGATTTTCTACCCTACTCCAAAACTAAATTAAGACAAATAACTTGTACAAATATATCTCAAACACTCAACAAAGTAAAATGCCTCTAGTCCAAATACCAAGTTACATAACATACAATATTGTGTTGAATTGTTGAAATCTAAGGCTAAAATTTCTTTAAAGTCTTAAAATATAAAATCTTTATTTCAAATCTTATGAGGTTAAAACCTATTTGAAAGGTGCAATATGTATAACATAAAATGTAACTTAAATTATAAGAAAGGTAAATTATGTTCATTATGTTAAATGTTTGCCTTAAAAATTTTGTGAGATGTAATTATATTCATTTTATGTTTCACACTAAGGTTAAAAACAAGCACTAATGACTAACAAAAATCAATATGCAAGACAAAAAAAACAATATAGAAATAGCCATAGAAAGACAAAATGATAAAAGACATTTACTGCACACAAACATACCTGCAATTTCCAACTTTCCTCCTCTCCCTTCAGGCAACACAAAAATTCTTCTATATTTCTTGCCTTGACATTTTCTAACAAAACTTGTGTTTTTCCATGGTAAAGCCCCAACTTTATAGGGGTTGAAGTGGGGTTTCAGCCATTTCAATTTCCACCAATTAAGGTTTGATTGAATAAATTATATCTTAAATTTCTTTTTCTTTTTTCCTTTTAAATTTCTTACTAAGCACTTGGTTATCTAAGTTGTAATGAAGCTCTTTTCAAGGAATCCTTATAACACAATGGTTAAGTCTCTTCAATCTCTCTTAATAGGTCAAGGGTTTAACTCCTATGGTATTTTATCATTATTATTTTATAAATTGGTCTTCTTGATCATAGGTTATCCATTTTCTTCACATTCTTTATGAAGAGTTAGATAGATGGATTGGTTGAGGGTGTGATAAAATAGGCGATAGGTTTTGGGTTCAAATCTCATGATTATTTTTAGTTGACTAATAATTTATTTACTTCTATCTTATTTATATTTTATTTTTTTTCCTCTTTTATTTATTAAATTATAGGACTTTTGCAAAACTCAATATGTTGTAACATAAGACTACCACCCATAGCTAAATTTATCAAATTCAGACCATGTGCATACAATAATCATATTAAACAAATCATCATATTATGGAATTAAAACCATAACTAAATCACAAATAAAGGTATTAGTAACTTTAAAAATAATCAAAGTTAGAAATCCAAAGTCCCCTGATTTGGGTAGGTGACTCCCTTCTAGGACCTCTAAGCTCAAGGCACCTATATGGATCATGGTGTCATCTCTAAATCAATAGATAGTATAGAGGTTTCTAGTACCTATTTCTACACACACTTGCATTACCGATCGACAAATATGCATATATATAAATACAATAGTAATTGTTAAGAAACACATCAAATAGTGGCATAGGCACATGATGGATTAGCAAGGTTAGTCCATAATCCATAATACCATGGAAGAATATCTATTAACTCAATAGTGAAAACATACATAGTATATTCTAGTAACTCAAATGTGAAACATTATCTAGCTTTCTATCATAAGCATAAAATATATGCAATAACTCTAGTGTCTCACAATGAATCTCAAATCAAGTTGCTAGGGTGGCATAAAAAATACCATATCCAATTCAATTTAACATTTAAGTCAAGTTGAGTAAAAAAGAATAGTAATTGAATGCAAATAAGTATAGAAATGGAAATAATTAACAAAATATATCCAATTCATTATAAGAGATTATGATCACATGACATAATCTGACAAATCACTAAATGGATAACCTATAAATTTGCACACAAGAAAGGCCAATACATTTTTTTGACATAAGGTGGAGAAATAAACATATGTTCAAACACACATGTGTGCGTGCGCACATGCACACACACACACACAGTGGAGAGGCCACCTCATCAAAATTCAACTTTAGCCACTCATACGTAGGTAGACTCCAATTAGAAACCACCACCAAGATATCCATCCAAAATAGAGACAAAGCACCAAAAAACTAGTTGAAATGCTAAAAACACACACTCTGACTCTTTAAATAAAGCAAAAACTTGTTGCAGACATCACCAGATAGCTTATTGTCCTAAAGAATAACAGCATTACATGCTAGATGACCCAACTGATCTCTAAATGTGCATCTTTTGTTAAGGCCATTTTGGGCCCTAACATTCCAAGCCATAATTTTAATTAGATGAGAGAAGAGGGACAACTCCTCTTTGAGTGTGCAAGATAAGCTCTAATTGAATATTGTTCCTCAATCTCTGCTTCTTCCTCCATTTAAGTTTATCTTTCTTGCCTATTTTCTTCCATATAGGAACTATGTTTAGAAGTTAAGAAGTAGATTGCAAAATAGATATGGGCTCTACAAAATCAATCTCATCCTCAAAATGTTCCTACTCAAAATCTTCTTCACCAAGGTAATCCACTTGAACATTTTTTACTTGTGCTAGTCTTTAAGAGGATTGCATAGAGGTGTGAGCATGAATGCTTAAAGAGGAAGAGACCAAGATATTTGGAGTCATATCATTTTCTTTCAAATTTCATGAAGGATTATGCATAGTTTCTGGCAAACAAGATGAACCAAATGCATCAATTGATTTATAAGTAGGGGGTGAAGGATCCTTTATGTTGATTCCCATATTCTTCTTAGGGATCTAGTGAGTAGCTAGAGGAATAGGACAATTGATCCCATATGTTTCTAACTTTTACACCTTACATAAAACTTCCCAACCTTCTTCACCTCCATTCGTCATAGCCATACATCATCATATGTGTTGAGCTAAATTATATCTAGAACCTTGTGTATAGAAAGGATATGCACCTTGGAAGTATATACAAAGTCATCCAAACACTAATCTACTTCAATTGTGCATCCTATAGTGTTACCAATTTTGGACAGAACTGATTGAGCCCAAAACTTGAAGGGTGGGTTATAAAATTGAACACAAATTGGCACCATGTAAGGATCATACAAAGTCAGATTGAATAGTAGAATCCATTACTAGATGAAAATTTGTTGAAGTCAAAGTTCTAAATTGGATTCCCTAGAATTGTGTCATGTCTAGTCATGTCACCACAAATAATGATGATGAATTAAAGGGGGAGAAAGTAAATTCTAGAAATGTCATTTCCCCAATAATCTTTGATCGACCAATGAATACACTCTCAAGCTTGGCTTTCGACCCAAATATGGAAAAACCAGATTATTTTATAGCCTATGCAAATCATCACTTCAACATTAAACCACCTAAAAAAAAATGTGCAAGGGTAAAAGTTGAAATTCAAGGACAATCAAATATAAAATTAAAGCATCAATAAAATGAGTTCTCCTATGTTAAGTTTTAACTTCAATATGCAAATTCACAAGAGTACACAAATTGAATACACCATACCTTAGTCAATGATGATTAAATACATATTTGGTACCAAACTGTTTTATACCTATTACAGATGTAGGGAACCAAAGATCACAGACATATTTGGTATGAGTAGGGTTGGAAAAATCATAACCTTCAAAAGAGGAAGGAGCATGACTAATATCAACAAACTAGTTTTTACTTCTATACAAATAGATTTAGGGAAACTAGTAGAGGAAAATGTGTGGGGTGATTATTTGGTGGCCTTTAATTAGTCATAGTTCATTTTTTTTTATTTTCAAATACTCTTTGAGTTTATTAATTGAAATAGAGTCATGTCAAATGATTTAGGGTGTTTTTAGGGTCATGTCTAATTATTTAAATTGCTCACATCTACATAGGAAGTAGTGGTGTTAGAAATTGCATGACATTGGAAATCACCAACTTGATTTGGATCCAAGGGCTATTTTGTTAGGTGATACTGGAAAGAGGCCAAGTTCATAAATAAGTTTCCTAAGAGTAGGATTCAAAATACCATAACTCGGAGAGAGTAAGGATTGTTACTATTATTACCAAACTAGTTTGTGACATTGGACTCTTTGGTGCTACATTCAGGACAAATAGTACAAGTATCCATGGGATGATTTATATTGTGGTCATCTTTAAATTGAAAGGAACTATGAAATCCTTAAGTGGAGAAATGACATTGAAATCCCATAAGCACTAAAATTGGAACTAGTAAACCCTAACATTACAAATGTAAGTTCTTAAAGTACTAAAAATGAAACCTTATAATTGATAAATTAAATGAAGGTGAAAACCCTTAATAGTAAAATTGAATTTTATAGCAGTTAAATTGAAAAGAAAGTAGAAACCATTAACAATCATATTGAAACCTTAAAATAAATAACTTAATAAAACTGCAATTGCACATATATATCTAAAAATTAAAAACCCTTAACACTAAAATTGAGATCCTAAAACTAATAAATTGAAGTGAAATCAAAATCTCTTTATAGTCATATTAAAATATTAAACAAATAATCTTTTAAACCCCTAATCTCTACCATTAGAAATGAAATCAACAACCCTTAACATAAAATTAAAACCCTAAAACTAAGAAATTGAAAGGAACTCATTATCCCTTAATAGTCATATCGAAACCTTAAACAAATAACTTATTAAACCCCTAATCCCTAGAATTAAAAAGAAATTAACAACCCTTACAACTAAAATTAAAATTTGAATTGTAAATAGAATGAAGAGAGATGATCGTAGATAGTGAGGGATTCAATGGTGATGCAGGAGCATCTTGGGTTTGCTTGGTGACTAATTTGGAGTTCATGGGAGGAGGCTCAGAAGTTGCTTGGAGGGTGCTTGGACTAATACTTAGTCAAAGAAGACTAGAGCTCAACATTACCTAGGAGCTTGGCATGGTCTCCACATGCTCTGGAAGCTTGGCATGTTCATGGAGCTCAACATGGTCTAGGGGCTCAACATGGTCTTGGAGTTTGGCATGGTCTAGGAGCTTAGCATGGTCTGTGGTGCTTAGTTTGCACTACAAGCTGAGCAATGATTTGGAATTTTCTAGTGCTCGACTTGGTTTTGCTAACAATCAACTTGGTCTTGGTCCCTATGGGTGCCAAGTTGTCTGTGAGCTAACTTTTGGTATTTAATTTATGTGTGGGTATTTAATTTGTGTTGTGTCTAACTTGTGGCTCAACATATACTTAATATTAGGGGTTTATTTTAATTTGTATTTGCTTGGCCAACTTGTGGCTTAGTTGGGCATAAGTAGGGGGTCTTATGGAGTCTTTTAGGTATTCATTTAATGATGGAGTAATTCATTGAAAGGAGGAGGAGTGAGTGTAGGAGCAACTATACAGCGAGTTTTCCTGGGTTTGTGGATAGAGTGCCAAATGTGAGGCAGTTTATAGCAAGATTGTGATGGAGTTGTGAATGTGTAGGTAGAGTGTTGAATGTGAGGCAGTTTACACTTAGATCTTGGATAAATTTGGAGTAGAGCTAGGGTTGTAGTTGGAAAACAAGGAGATTGCTTAGTGGGCTTGCAAGCACAAGTTTAGATTTCCTTGGTGGTTTCTTCCAGATTGCTATTATGTCATGGATCTAGGCTAGCTGGGATAGATTTGAATTGGATCTTGAGGGATCTTGTAGAACTAATTTTGTAATTCCTATTTGTATTTTTGGCCCTAACTCAGAAGACCTTACAACTGGGTATATTGCATGTAATCAATTATATTTTATGAACAAATTATTATGGTTTGGGTTCAAATCTTACGTTGTTATTATTTTTCTGCTATGTGGTTATTTGTTGGGGGGCTAGGATATCTCATTTGGGGATTCTCCTACCCTGTACTACATCAGGTGGTATTAGAATGAAGGTTATTCCTAAGTGTGTAGATAGATTGCCAAAGCTAAGGCAGTTTGTACTAGGACTTGGGTTAGAAAAGTAGATCTGAGTTGATCTTGATCTAGTGGTGGATTTTCTTTCTAGAGTCATAGATCTCTTGGTTGCAAAGTCATAGATCATGGTTCTAACTTGCAATTATAGAATACTTGCAAATGGATTGATGGAATGCAAAGATAGAAGATTGATCTTGTTGAGGCATGATCATAGAGAGTTTTTAGATTGCATATCCATGGTCCTAGACTTGTAATGTTGCTCCTGATTGTTCATGTGAGGTGGCAGGTTACAATCTGACTTGCAAACAATTTAGTTTTGTCACAATGAGTGTGAGAAGGGTTTGTTGCAAAGGGTTTGTGAAGATCTTAGGAGATGGCTCTAAGAGGATTGGACCCTGGGATGATTAAAAATCTCCATGATGTGCTCAAAAGGAGGGTTTTCGAGATGTTTGCTTGGGTTGAATCTAGTTTGGCTGATTGAACTAAGAAGGTGGTTGCTCAATTTGAAACTAGTTCAGATGATCAAGATAAGGATAGGATGAGGAAGGCATTTTGTAGATATTTGTGGAGCTAGAGTCTACCAATCTGGAAGAGAGTTATTTGGCCAGTTAGGAGACTTGTTTGTGAGAGAAGATGGCATAGCAAGGTTGAGGTGGAAGAGGTTGGTTTTGTTGATCAGAATGTGGAGTCTGATACAAAACTTGTAGAGTAGCTGGAAGTTGTTGCTGAAGATATTCCTAACCTTGTTGATGCTAGGATAGACATTGGTTTTCATGACCAGTTAGTTGGATCTAAAATGGAAATTGTAGAGCACTTGGTCGTGGATGATCTGGTTGTTATTGGTGATGAGTTCTATGTTGCAGAGCATCGTGTTGTGAGAAATGACATAGGTGTTGTGAGTTTGGCATGTGTTGATAAAGATCTACATATTGTTGCTAATGTGGAGTTTTTTGTTGCTAGTGTGGATTCACTAGTTATTGATGTGGATGAGGGTTTGCTAATGAAGCATTATTTTTAGTTTGTTCTTGGATGGGAGCATGTTGATTGGGTTGTTGATATGTATTTAATTCTAATTTTTTAGTGGACAAAGCATAGATGGTGGATTTTCATATTTTTTATATTGACTTTGATGAAGTGGAAGCATTTGGTAAAGATGAAGTTGGTTGTAGATGTTTCTTTGGGCATCAAATTCTAGGACATATTTTTCTATTTACCTAGGGAGGCTAATGCAGGAGCATCTTGGGTTTTCTCAGTGACTACTTTGGAGTTCATGGGAGGGGGCTCAGTAGTTGCTTGGAGGGTGCTTGGACTGATACTTGTTCAAAGAAGAACTAGAGCTTGGCATGGTTTAGGAGCTCGGCATGGTCTTAGAGCTCAACATGCTTTGAGAACTTGGCATGGTCTTGGAGCTCAGCATGGTCTGGGAGCTCAGCAAGCTCTTAGAGCTCAGAATGGTCTAGGAGCTCAACATGGTCTTGGAGTTTGGCATGGTCTAGGAGCTCGGCATGGTCTATGGTGCTCAATTTGTACTATGAGCTTAGCAATGCTTGGGAATTTGTTGGTGCTCGGCTTGGATTTGTTGACACTCAACTTGGTCTTGGTCCTTGTGGGTGTTGAGTTGTTTGTGAGCTAACTTTTGGTATTTAATTTATGTATGGGTATTTAATTTGTGTTGTGGCCAACTTGTTACTCAACATATATTTAATATGAGGGGTTTATTTTAATTTTTATTTGCTATGCCAACTTGTGGCTTAGTTGGGTATAAGTAGGGGGTCTTGTGGAGTCTTTTAGGTATTCATTCGATGATGAAGTAATTCATTCATTCGAAGGAGGAGTGAGTGTGGGAGTAGCTGAAGAGTGAGTTTTCCTAAGTTTATGGATAGAGCGCCAAATGTGAGGCAGTTTACAATAGGATAGTGATAGAGTAATGAATGTGTGGACAGAGTGTTGAATGTGAGGCAACTTACACTTGGATCTTGGATAAAGTTGGAGTAGAGCTAGGATTGTGGCTAGAAAACAAGGAGATTTCTTGGTGGGCTTACGAGCACGAGTTTAGATTTCCTTGGTGGTTTCTTCCAAATTGTTGTTATTTTAAATATTTGGGCTAGGTAGGATAGGTTTGGATTGGATCTTGAGGGATCTTGCAGAACTGATTTTGTAATTACTATTTGTATTTGGCCCTAACCTAGAAGGCCTTACACAGCCAGGCATATTGCATGTAAGTAGTTATATTTTATGAACAAATTATTGTGATTTGGTATCAAATCTTGCATTTTTGCATCTTGTTGTGGTGTTTCCACTGCGTGGTTATATAGTTGGGGCCTAGGAAATCTCCTTCAAGGATTCTCCTACCCTACACTGCATTAGATGGGTTGTAGCAAATGATGATAACAAGTTAAGGATACTTATTTGTTGAGTATTTTCTTCATGTTGAAGGAGTATTATATCTGAGATGATAGTTGAGTAATGGAGATATGAAAATGTTGAATAATATATAGTATCTATATGTGTTGTTAACTACTACTTGTTAATACTTTTTTCAAAAATTGCTACTAGAAATTACCTTTTTGGTTTTAATGGGTAAGTATGTTTGATCTTAAGGAAAAGTGATATGAAGGCTTGTAGATTTTCAAGTGTATGTATTTGGTATCAAGATCTTGGAGCATCATTTTCAAATGGATACCATTTAATATGTACTTTCCTTTTTCATGAATAAAAGAACACTTATTACTAATTAAAAAATTGAAATGAATTCAGAATCCCTTAACAATCATATTGAAACCTAAAAATAAATAACTTATTAAACCCTTAATCCCTAGCATTAGAAATGAAATTGACAACCCTTAACACTACAACCCTAAAACTCATAAATCAAAATAAATTCAGAATCTTTTAATAGTATCGTAAAACCTAAAAATAGATAATTTATTAAAACCCACATTTGAAATGAAATTGAAAACCCTTAACACTAAAATGAAAACTTGAAAACTTGTAAATTGAAACTAATTCATAATTCCTTAAAAATCATATTGAAACCTTAAAATATGTTTTAGTAAACCTCTAATCACTAATATTGGGAATGAAATTCAAAAAACTTGACATTAAAATTGAAACCCTAAAACTTGCAAATTGAAATGAATTTAGAATCCTTTAACAATCATATTGAAAACTTAAAATAGATAACTTATTAAAATCTTAATTACTAACATTGGAAATGAAATTGCAAACCCTTAACACTAAATGAAACCCCTAAAACTCATAAATTAAATGAATTCAAAATATCTTGATAGTTATAGTGAAGCATCAATACACAGTATTTGTTAAACCTGTTAGAATGTATAGTCCATTGATATAATTGAGAGGGGGGGTGAATCAATTATCCAAATAATATCACAAATAACAAATTTAAAAAATCTTAACCATATGAGCAATATAAGCTTAAACCAAAACAAGATACTCATACACAATAACACTAGACATGTTAACTAGGGAAATTCTTGATTAGAGAGAAAACCCCAATGGAGATGATACCCACAAGATGATGTACTAATATAAATATTCCTTGTTAGAGGATAGACCCTGTTAGGAGTATGTTAGAATATTCAATACATATGAGTCCTTGTTATGATACTTTAAATCCTTGTTAGAAGATTCCAACCCTATTAGAAGTTGTGGAAGACAGCTAGATCCACTGCCCAAATAGCTTTGAGGGCAAGATCAATGAGACCACTATCCAAATTATCTTTGTACTATTCCTTGTAGAATAATAGAATTGAATTGTACTTATTTCCTCTATCTCAATCTTGTCAACCAAACTTCTGCTTCTTCAGATCTTGTAACCAAATTATGAACTATGCATCTAAGATCACTTACATACATTTAGTAAGCACTTTGCTCCTTTTTGCACTTTTCACTTCTTGCAACAATCACAATACTTGAGAACTTATTAAAATCAAGGAAAACATCTTTCCTTTATACCATATCATCATAATAATTCCTTGAGTCAACCTTGAGGCTTTCCCAATTAATTAAAATAATATAATTAATTAATTATAATTGCAATAGCATTGTTGGGTTGCAGTCTATACAAAACTTCACATGTGTGATGCTTAGATTTGTGCATTCTCAAATGTCATCACCTAACTATCCTCTATCATAGCTTGAGTACGCATCTCTTCATTACATCTAAGATGAAAGATAGCCAACAAACATCAGGAACTACTTTCCCAATAGTTTGTCTCTAAACTACTCTCTATAAATAAGGTATAACTTTTGTACATCTTTTACTCAATCTCTACACACTTAACCATGTCATCAGGACATTATGTTGTACATGTCTATAACTATGCATGACTAGAAAATCAAACCATTGTTCCTACCATCAAGATCTTTTTCTTGCTATTCTACTAATCTTTACAAAAACCATGCTATGTTAACATCAATGATAAACATACTCATAAAATGCAACATATCAATACTCTCCAATACTCAAGATACTCCCCCAATGTAGTATCATTAGCATTCATGCTAACAATCTCCCCCTTTGGAATTGATGGAAACATATACCAAATAGTGTTATGTTGTTGACCAGCATCATTTGTCTACATTCTATAAAGAATCTCAAAACAACAAGTGCACAACAGGTGCATACTCCTTCTTCTTAGATATCAATTATTTACTTCACACTAAAAAATTCACAATATATTGATGCACATTCCTACTTCCTTACATGAATCTTTCTAAATCTCTCTAAATAAATATCACTCATACATACTCTCTACCGCACCTTAGGAGATGTTTTTCATGCATATTATCTCCCCTATTGACATCAATGTCAAAGGTGTCAAACTCAATACCAATTGTTAATTAGTTACTCCAAGTCATCAACCAGATCAAGTGTCCAAAGACACTTTTTAAGACCAAATACCAAATACCAAGATTCATCAATGAATCAGTGCATACCAAATACTCCCCCATATGGGAAGCATCATAATTCAGTCTAGTCAAATAATAGTGCTTTGTACCACTAGACCGATGCACATTCTGCATCATCTACTCGGAAGTAGGCAGGGGCATAACCCCAAGCATACCTCTCAAGTACTCAAAATTATCTTTAGGAAAAGGCTTTGTAAAGATATCTGCAATCATCCTTAGTACTTATGTACTACAATTTGATCTCCTTTTTTGTTGCTTTCACTCTCAACATATGATACTTAATAGATATATGCTTTCTCTTAGAACACAATATAAGAGTCTTATACATACTCACTACTGTACTTGTGTTATTACAATAAATGATAACAAGTTCTTCAATCTCAATTTTGATATCTTTCAACCTTTTCTTCATCCACATAACTTGATTACAATTATTTTTTGCTACAACATACTCTACCTCAAAAGTGCTTTGTGAAATGCAATCTTATTTCTTGCTTAACCAAGAAACCAATATTTCTCCAAGAAAGAATGCTCCACCATTGGTTCTCTTTCTATCATCCATACTATAATCACCTAAAAATAGTCACCTAGACTATTAGCCCCCTTCTCAGCATTTTGGCTAAATTAATTAATTATTTCCCTAGACCAAATTGCTAAAAATCAATTAATTTGATTATAACCTATAGTTTGACTATATTATCCAAAGTTTATTATTTGATTAAAAGAACATATCCCTTTTAATTTAATTAAATATCTCATTCTTCTAACCCACTCAATGTGCACACATAAAGTCTTATTTCTATTTTGCAAATTAAAAGAAAAACTCTTTTTGTCTCATGTGCAAAGTCAACTCTTTGTTTATTGGTTGACTTATGTGTGCACATGGATCAATACCATTTTGAAACTCTACCCTTGATTATCCATCATTTGATCTTGATCTCCAACCATCCATATGTCTTTAAAAGAAAGAGTTCTCCCCTTCTCAAAGGATCCACACTCTTGAGTACTATTATGTTGTTGGTTTCCTGTTCGAATCTTTGAAGAGCTTTGTGGATAACTTCCATCTTCTTCTCTACATTCTCTCATATCGTGGAATTTTAATGTAGTTGCATGATAGCTTAGTTTCCTTTAATATAATCTAGCTTACATAGCATAACTAGGCTAGTTTATAATACTTTCATTTGCTTAATCTATTTGCATTTGTTCATTTCATTCTAGTGTAGGTTCATGTTTGAATTGCATATTTGAGGAATCCCTTTGTGGGCACATGCACTCTTACATATTGTCTCAAAGAAACCTCTCATTGCATGGTTTGCTAGCAAGAGAAGTATCTCTAAGGCTTAGCTGAGAGCCCTCATATACTTGAAACATACTTTCTTGCACTCTGTGGATACAGAGCTCTAAGCTGGCATCCAAGCATTTTGATCTCATGGAATCACTTGGATAGAAGGGTTTAGAGTGTGACACCTTTTGAGTGTACATTTTTGGCACCTATCATGGGGTTTGAATCAAGTTTCTAGCTCCATTTGCTTTCATTTTAGTTCTATTTCTCATTTCTAATCTTTCACAACAGCATATTAGATCTAATCAAGTGGTTTTGCAAGTTTCTTTGGATTTAAGGCTAACCCTTGTGTAGCAATATTGGTCTAAGAGCTACAACCCTATATTTTCAAATATTTGAGCATATCTTCCAAACCTCTTTGAGTTTGAATCTAAATTTCTTTTGCAAGTTGGAGATGTATCCAAAATGTCTCAATCCAATTTTCAAGTTTTTTTGAGTTGATTTGTGGCTGTTACGATTTTTTCTTTATTTTTTATAAAAAGTTGTTTATGATTGCAAATAAATGACTTTTTTGGAAAAATTTACATTTTTGTAAAGCTCTTTGAATTATACATGGGGTTACTTATTTTTGTTTTGAATGTTGAACTCATATTAGGGCTCAATAACTTGATTTGAAAGATCTCATCTATTTTGACAAAATAGGTTCCTAAAACACAAATGAAGAGATATTTCTAAATTTTTTGAATTTTTTGAAAGCTCTCTAGTTTTTAGTAGGGGTCTCTTCTTTTTATTTCTATTTTTAGAGCTAAAATCATAGCAAACAAGTACAATCTTTTTGACTAGGTTAAAAGCAAAGAGTAAAATTGAGAGCATTTTTTATTAGCTTGTACTTTCCTTGCATACACTTGGTTGAAAGATAACTTGAATTTTTAAGGCAAATAACCACTTTGTGTTGTAGGTCTTACTTGGTTCTTATGCCCTAACCTTCATTTTTTTGTAGGGATTCCTCTCTTTCTTTCTAAACATCTTAAAAAGAATGCATGTCAAAGCGTCAAATGCACAAGGGCTACTAATCTTTTTGCAAGGTTGCCCAAAGCATAAAAACCAACCTTTCTTGTATTTCTTATATTCCATGTGTGGAACTCTACTAGTTGTTTTCATTTCATAGGTACATTAAACTTGTGATTGGGGTTATTTGGTGATAGGAGAGTATGCTCTTCATTCTTGTGGTGAATCAAAAATCTTGACTTGCCTTTAGATTTCAAAATCAAGGGGATTAATTGAGACTTTTTGGTGTGTTTGGGAGAAATAGTCAAGATAGGAGAGAATGCTCTTCACCCACAAAGTGAATCAAAAATCTTGACTCTTGAAAGTGGATCCAATCTATTTAGTTAGCATCCTTTAGAGGGATTTGAAATATAGATCTCCTCATCACCTTGAGACCAATGGTCATATAGATAGAATTGACCAAGCTTTAGCATATTTCGGATGTATTACATGGATAAATATACAAGAGGGAAGAATACTTTCTCTTAGTAGAATAACTTTCATTACCCTACCCTTGGGATGGTGCTTTTTGAGGCATTCTATGTTATAAAATATCATATTTTTTAATTCTATGACATGACAAGAGATAATTGGGTAAATGTGATTAAAGTAATAGAGGGACTCAAACTGTTAAGAAGATTTTAGCAATGCAAATATACAAGAGAAGAACTTTTAGATGTTTTGCAATTAGTTAACAACATTTTATCATGTATCTTCAAAAGTTCTATCATTTGTACCCTTGTAGAAGGAATGCCTACAATAGTATTGTCTAGTTTTTGGAAAAATGGTCCAATAAATTACTCAGCAAGTCTACAAAATAAGAAAAAGCATCTGCTTTTGCATGGACCTGTGCAACAGCCAAAATGATTGTAATTAGGATACAATGAATTACAATTGAGATCTACATGTCAAGTGATTTAAAGTTTTGAATGAAAGTATGGTGCACATGCTTTGACTGAAATATGCATTATAAGCAAGCAACATTGATGTAAACTAGTTTATACCCTTAAATTAAAAAATCATTTTTTTTGTGGTTAAAAGTTCTATAGCCTACAAAGTTAGAAAATATTCAATTGTGCATGAAATCAACAAGAGGAAAAATAGTTAGTTGTGTATAAATAATGCTTTGAAGTAAATGGTCTAAATTGGCTTCTTGAAGTAGACATATACATTCTCTTTTCAATAGATAAGGCAACATGTACACATTCTTTCAATGCATTCTATTATCATATACAAATAGTCATCTAAACACTACATGTTTGTCATCAATAATTTGAGGCATCTTTGTCCTACTAGGTAGAGGAAATAGAAAACATCTCCTACCTAAACTAGACTACTTATCTAATTCTATTAGTTGAATCTGCTTCTTTCAATTAGTTCTTCCAAATGATAATGCTTCATGCATGTTTCATCTATATTTTTGTGTTTTTATATATTGAAAAGAAATGTCCACCTGTTGACACAAAATAATGTCAAATCTAGAGGAATTGTGAATGTGTCTGGGCAAGTGTTTGAGTAGTTTACATCATACAGTATGACCAAACTGTCAATATATATAACTCTCACATAGTTGCATCTAGATGCATTCCTGATCAATAAAACAATTGAGGGAAGATTATGTCTAAAAATTTGAAGGACTCTGCTTGAATACAAGCGATGGGAGTTTCTATATTTCTTTGCCCTTGTAATTTATTGATATGCAATGATTTGTATTTCATATTTTTCATATCGCACAAAAATTGGATGAGCATTTTACTTCTTATATAATCTCAACTATGCATAAAAATTTATGGTAAACTAGTAATCTGCAGATGAGTTCCCACTATTATTGTTGGATCATCTTCCTTCAAAAACTAACACTAATCACACAACAACTACAACATAATCTCTTAGTAGGAAAGGCCACTGATGTGGGACCAGTTATGTGCTGGTGTCTAAGGGACCTGCCACTACTTGTCATCAATGCAAGATTCATGCTAGAAGCAACAACTTCTCATTCAAAAGAAATGAAATTAAAAACTGACATCATTTGCTTCTTGCATGTTTTTATAGGCCATGTGTTAGAAGACATTCAACAATCATTTCCACAAACTTTCTTTTGATGGTAGATAAATGTAAAATGGAAATAACATCTAGCAGTGTATTTCTATCAAAGCAACCATTTAACTAACATAGGCTTGATGATAGAAAAAGGAGTGGCTTATTCTATATTTCATCATATACAAGAGTCTGACAATTGTGCAATGGTTGTGTCATTCAATTACATTTTAATATTCTAGATTTTGAAATTATGTGGTAAACCAAGATCAATGAGGTTGTTCCCAATGGATCAAGGGTTGACTTGTTGGTCTAAATATATTTTTAGAATAAATCCATCCTACTTAACTACCAATCATGGAAAGCCATGCAAATGCATGATAGGTTTGTGAGTCAAAATCCATGATTACAAGGCCAGTTCTTCACCTGTTCCAGCATAAGCCTTATTGTAAACAAAAGGAGGAAAAAAGAAATAGAGGAAATAAAAGAAATGAAGAGTCTCATGCTCAACATATATCCTCTTATAATTGAAATAGAGCTTTATGAATCATGAATCACTAGTCCATAAAAGTAACAATGATAAAACACATATGCATTAGACATTCATAGACACAACTAAGAGTTAGACTTTTGAGAACAATCATCTACAATGCAAGACACATACACTTAGGCTCCTTTGTTGATTACTAAGAAGTCAAAAAGTGCTATATATACGAGACTCAATAGAACTTTATGAATCATGGATCACTAGTCCACAAAAGTAACAATGATAAAACACATATGCATTAGACATTCATAGACACAACTAAGAGTTAGACTTTTGAAAACAATCATCAACAATGCAAGACACATACACTTAGGTTCCTTTTTTGATCAATAAGGAGTCAAAAAGTGTTATATATATGAGACTCAATAGCTCATTTACATGAAATGGATTCTCCACACTACTACATTTAACCTCATTTTTCTACCAAAAATTTTGACCATTAACTAAATAAGTTTAGGTTGGTCTGAATGTTAAGCAAAAAAATTCTTTTTTTATGTATAAGCCCTGTGTTGGTCAAAATTTTGACCAACACAAGACTTATACATAATTAAAAAAAAACATTCCTTACTTTCACTTTGTGTTTCATGCATGCAGGTTTTCAATGTTTACACAAGGGTTTCACATGTGGGGGTTTTCAGTGTGATCAAGAAACGACATTTGTTACAGCGACAATATTTGGCACTCTACTAGAATGATAAGCAATTAGATTGAAGTCTGCTATCTGCAATCCTACATTTTTATTTCAGAGGATATACTAGATGGAATAGCCATGACCCCGCTATGTATCCAATAAATGACAGTGGAAAAAATTTACAAGGAAACATCACAAGTATTAGTAAAAGGGAAAGTAAGTCTTTGAACTACAAGCATATTGATATCTTGGTTCATATTGATATATTGATATCTTCAATTAAAAAATTTCACGGAATGGATTACCGTTAGATGTTCTACCCTCGTGGTTTTTCAATTCACCTGATAGGAGCCTCCTTGTACTACCCAATTTAAAAACATGAATGGTTAAAGTGCCTAAAATAGGTTTGTGACTTAATCTTCCAATCTTTGACTATTTCTATTATAGGTTTGTGGTTTGGATGTTTGGCATTGGTAGGTTAGTGCTATATTTACATATAGTAAGAATTCGAATGTCTTTGTTCAAGTTGTTAAAAGAAAATTCCTAAAGAATAGGTCAGTTCATAATTACTTGTGAAATCATTGAATATGATAGATCAAATATCTATTCACTTCAAATATTATAACAATATTTAGGAGATAAGCTTTATTTCTTTAAGTTTTATAACTAGAGATGTAAAAGGAGCAAGAAATTAGTTTTGAATGAATGTAGCATGTTGAAGATTTAAGGGGTCTCTAAATTTTAGATGGAAATATTTGTAAGGGTGTATTATTGATTCAATTTGACACCCAGTTTCTTTCTTTTAATTATGGTCATACATGTATTATATATTGCTTGTATGGCAAGGGCTATGCAGATTTTATACTATTTTGGACAAAGTTTAAGCTGAACAATTTTCACAAGGGTGTTGCTAGATGTTGTTTCATGTGATGATCAAATCTACTACTTCCTCTAATGCTACCTTTGCTTTCATGGAAGATTTTGATTGTGGATTGGATCTTAATGTGCATGTACTTTTATCACCTTAGTTGCTAGGTCATGGAAGAATTGGGACTGATGATCAATAGTTGATTTGGTAATATTATTAAATGTTGTGATTTGTTTTTATAGTATCCTCTACCCTAACTTGAATTTTCTTCGAGCATTTATGTTTTTCTTATGACAAAGGGATAGCAAATCTAGTTGACCTCACCCCCTTCCTCTACTACTGTTGGCATATCAAAAGGGTTTGAAGCCCAAGCAACATTGACAGCCTTAAAAGATTACTGATGTATCATGTCTTCAACATGTGATTATATTTCCATGTTATATATTAATGAATTCACTAATAATCTAGGCTAGAAGCTTTTCCTAGTCAATTTATTTCATGGGTAGAGCTTGCACTCTACTTCAATATGTTTTAAGAATTGGGTTAAAAAGTAAATTCACTGTGAATACTCCTAAGCCTACATTCATTTGAAATTGCAAGAACCAAGTAAATATATCCATACAATAAAAATTTCCTTGAATGTTTCTAAAGTATTTTCAATAAATCCATTTTGTTCATAATCTGCAAACATTTTAGTCGACAAGAATGCATCTAGCATTCTATCAAACAACTCACATGCCTTGTCTATGCTTCCAAATTTTACATATATCTGCACAAGTAGTTATAATTACAATATTTGACAACATCTTTGTATTCTTCATGCTTTGATGGATTTCCATACCCAATTTCAAATCTCTGAATTTGCTTAGGCATGAAAGATTTTGGCAAAGGTTGCCAAGTCTATCTTTACACCTTCTTATTGCATTTCATTGTCTAAAGCTTTCTCATGAAACCCATTCTGTGCATAGCTTAAAATCATAACATTTCATAGAACCATATCTTGGGTAGGAATTCTATCAAATAGTTCAAATGCCTTATCTACCCTCCCTCATATGATGGTAGTTGCAAGTACAACATCTCACTAGATGTCTTTGCTTTCATGGATATCCATTGCCTATTGTAGTGCTCCAAATTTTTGTACAGGCTATAAGTACATTGACAGATGTAAATCGATCAAGCTGGAGGCCTTCTTTTTGCATTATTCTAAAACAAAGTGAATTCCTTGTGAGGACACCTCTGCATTCTCTATGCTATTGTAATCCAGTAAAAAACATTTATTTGGACTTATTTTCAGTAATGTGTTGGTTATATCAGCACTAAGATGTTATGTATGAATCAGAGATAGTTAAAGTTGAAATACATGTAAATAAGCTTATTACTGATATTCTTGTAGAAAATATAAATATTCTATTGATTTTAATGTTTGATTTTCTGCACATGCCACTTGAGGAAATATCTCACTACAATTTATCTAAGTTACTAATTTCATTATGTGTGCTTTTTTTAATCACACCTTTTGAGGATATATTGCCCCTTATTCCTATTGTAAATAACCTGTGCAATTTTTTTCTTTTAAATGGGAGAATTTTTTTTGTCTTTAATTAGGATTTTTGTTTGGAGATTGCATTATGGAAGAGTGTGCTCGTTACTTGAAGACAATCAAAACATACGAGAACAAGTCAACTGGTAGTATTATGGAGCATACTAACAAAGACTATCTATCATGAGTATTATTCATACCTCTGTTGAATAAAAGTTGTGCACTACTCATGTAGGTTCAAAACTTAGAAATATTCATTTCTTTTAGCCACAAATAATAAAGATAAAATGATAGAAAGAAGAAATAGATTTAGAAGAACCTCTTTAAATGAATATAAGACATTTGTGTTAAATTGTTTTGTGTTTTTTCTAATTTATATTGTATTTCTAAATGATCAATGGAAAAGCTTTCTTATATCTGCATCCTTGAGTGAGGAGTGCCATTGTATGGGAAATGTCTCGTGTCCCTTCATTTCCTTTGCTAATTGCACCTTTCTGTTACAAGTCTTCTAAAAATAAGATCAGTTAGTATGACATTTTTTAATAATGAAGATTGTATCCCTTCATGATCATTTCTAGATGCATCTTTTCCTTGTTAGATTTGCATCCTTTCATTCAATAATTAATCAGCCTTTAGTTATTGATTATAATATTCTCCTTATTAGTCAAAATATGGAAAGCAAAAATATGGTTACCACATACCACATATGGGCTTTGATAAGAGCCAAGATACCACATACTAAGGCAAGGGCTCATAAAACAATGTAAATTGTACAAGGTTAGAATTGATATTGTCTAGTACGAATTGATAGATAATTTTAGTGATGGTAGACCTTAATGGGCCCCCTTCCACCCACTTACTAAAATACTATGAGGTTGTGATGATAAAAATATGGCCTTTAAATAGTAGCAGAGATATTTTTCCAATTATATCTAAACCCCATGTCTAGAAGGGCCACGGAGAGTTTTGAGCTTAGTGAGCTTATCTAAGAGCTTAAATCAAATTTCTATGTTGTTGGCATTGTGAGTACTCTTGATAAATAAAAAGGAGTCTTTCTCCATCATTTTCTAATAGTATTGCACATGAATTACCTTTTGAACTAGGGCCTTACCACCTATATGTCCTCTAGTGTGGCCTAAATGAGCTTCTCAAAAAATGAGTGGTATGTCACCCTTGGTTAAGTATCATTGGAGGAGACCATTATAGGATCTCTGATACAAGACATTTAACAAGATAAGATAGCAACCAAAGATTTTTCTTATCCTAATATAAACATTTTCATCAACTCTATCAGGGAATTTTTTTCTCTTTAGATACCCATAGATGCCAATAAACCATTCTTCTGAGTCTGCATGTACACAAATGGGATCACCAAGGCTTGGCAATTCTGATACTACATGAGATCTCCACACTTGTAGCACAAATTGATATGCATTGGTGATTATTTCAGGTCAGACCAAAGAGGCTACACTAGCCTTTGCATCTGCATACCAATTTTCTCTCTTTGAAATACTATCTATGGTGTAGTAATAGAATTGATTAAGATCAATGATAATTCTATATACTGAGACAACCTAGATTGGTTCCCCTTAATTTGTTATTGGATTCACTATCAACATACAGTTTCTATGTATATGAAGGCTTTTAATCTCTATAGGAATCACAACATGTACCCATGATTAGGGCTTGTACTCATTGATATAATTTGTCTAGTGGAATTCTAGGTAAAAGGAATGAGGAATTAATTTTCCTTCAAGGGATATCAAAATATCAAAATAAGTGGAGCTTGCACCCCTTTGACACTTATATATGTCATGTACTTTCATCCCAAAGATATCACTATAATGATGGCATTGTGGTAATTGTTGTCCTACATTTTGGTGTCATATGTTTCAAACACTTGATGGAATTAATAAAGAAGAATTTGTGAGTTCTTTGACATTATTGTCTATTACATTTCCCATATATTCTCATATACATTAAACTACACCCTATGGAGCAAACATATGACTGGTCAAAAATGAAGAATGCAGATCTTTACAAGTCCTAGTCTGTGGTGATCTGGGAGAATTATGGATAGTCTCTAGAAATAGAATTTAAAGAACAAATACAATGAAAACAGCACAAAAATGTAATGTGAATCAAAATAAGACTCGTTTTCCTATGACAAAAAATTATTGTGTTGTAATGGTAAAAATCAAGCAGAAGATCTTCTCCTTCATGTTCAGAGTTTATGCTCATCTATATTATAGTCTTGATTGACCCTTAACTAGTGAATCTTGGATAATCATTATTTGATTGTAGGAATATGTATTCATTTTCTTATATGTTTTAGCTTAACTTACTTAATGTTCTTGGGATTATTTTGTGTTAAATCTTATCGATACAGAATCATTTGGATTGGAATGCTTAGGACTTTGGCTGTAATTCTAAAGAGGAATTATTGGAGCTTGCTTTCCTACCTTGAAATCATTCCACCTTTAGCTCTCGACATCTTTAAACTGCAAGAAAACACCACTTGTCAAACATTTGGGTTTCATATTTCATCTAAAATCAAAATACTAAGAAGCAAAATCCAATGAAGACATCCTACTTAGATGATTTCTATGAGTATAATATCTATTCTTTAAATACAATTTGCATTCTGTGGTTTCTAGACAAAATGAGAATTTCAATTAGAACACAATCACAAAATTCATCCAATATGTTTTCTTCTTAAAGAAGATATTTGACAGCTCCTTTCTCATTTATGGATTCCTACAAAATATTTATCAACACTTACCTTGTTGCTTGTAACAAAATGTTGCATTTCTAAACTCAGATCTACAAGCATTTGAACCCTCCAAATATAATATTCCTTTATAAACTCTAAGTTTAATACTAAATCCATTTGAGTTTAGATATCTTGATCTCTAATTTCTTTTCCAAAATCATCCTCCAAGGTGAAACTCGCCAATCTGCTCTTCTTATATGTTCCAAAGAATTTCAACATCCAACCTTTATAGACATTTGAGTCCTAAATTCGCGTCCCTTGATATTAGGCCCAAATGGTCTAAGGATTAAGTTTTTTAAAATTGTACAACCACCATGAGGCCAAACTTGCATAAGCTAATTGATTTGTAATTAAGTGAAATCTGAATTCTTCTTTTGACCCTTAGGCCAACCCACTCAGGCTTAGTTTTCAACAAATTACAATTGCAATTATTTCATGGCTGAAATTGTAATGATCTTAGGCTCATAGGTTTTTAAAATTTACCCATCTTTTGAGCTCACATGTTCTTGATTGAAGATTGCATTAATATGTTTCAATCTTTTAGTCATCTTCATTAGTTGATCCATTAATCACATTAGTCATTGATATTAGGATTAGTCATGGCATGTTGCTGTTAGCACCTAAGTAACTTTCACCTTGTGACATCTCTTTGAGGCATTTTGCAAATAACTAAGATACATTGTCTATAAATCCACATTTTGCAAACATCTAGGCCTCCTAGAAATTATAGGATCATTTTAGTTACATTTGAAAACATTAATCAACAATTTCCATAAGTGCAAATATAAACATTAACTACAACATGTCCAATTTATTTGCAGGTATATTTTCCTGTGAAGAAAGATCATGCTTGACAATATGAACCTAGAACAAAATAATGAGACAATGGCTGCATTGTGGGCTAAGTTTCAAAGAAAACCTAATAATTGTTATTGTCCTTGCAAAAAGTGTAAGGGCTTAAAAAATCAAATAATTCTAATCACAACAACCCAGAGTCATTATAGGCAACATGGTCATGTTGAAGGGGGCCATGATTTTTGTCCATTTCTGAAGGTGGATTTCCTACTGGAGGAATATGTAAGCTAAGGATAACACTCCCATGAAAGAAGATGATAATGTGCCAAAGGACATGATTGAAGAAGATGGTATTGGGGTAGGTGATGAAGAGGCTCACAATGATGGTACTAGAAAATCTAATAATGATGATGAAGATGGTCTTGATATACTTTTACTTGAGAAGGCACACGAGCTCTTATACAAAGGCTCCCAAACAACTCTACTCTCGGCTATAGTGTTGTTGGTGAACTTAAAGGTTATGAATGGTATATCCAATATAACAATGTCACATATGCTAAGGTATGTCATTTCTTTCATCTTCAATGTTAGCATACAATTACTATTCATTATATTAACAATGCATATTTGTTATTGTAGGTTGATTAGTGAGTTTTTCTTACCACCATCAAAAATTTTGCCTCGTTCATATGGAGAATTATCTAAAATTATGGATCAAATTGGAATAAAGTATCAGACAGTACATGCATGTCCCAATGATCACATTCTATATCATAAACAACATGAATTTGCAATAGAATGCCCTGATTGTCATGTTAGTAGATATCAGTCAGATCCAATAACAAAAAAAGTGCCTCACAAGGTTATTCGGTACATTCCCATTATTCCACATCTTCAACGATTATTCAGGTGCACTAGCTTGGCATAATTTATGCATTACCATGTACGAAATAGAAGTCAGGATGAAATTATGTGAATATCTGCCGATGGTTTTGCATTTAAAGAGATAGAAGAAACATGGTCTCACTTTAAAGAAGAACCTCATAATCTAAAGCTTTCATTGGCGGTGGATGGTGTCAATCCATATGGAGATATGAGATCTATTTACTCAATGTGGCCTATTTTTGTTATTAACAATAACATTCCTCCTTGGATGTCCATAAAGAGGAAGCACATAATGTTGTCAATGATTGTGCTAGGTATTTTTTCATTTTATAGTTATCTAAATTAATTTATAAATAGTGCATGAAAATGGTCATAATAATTGTGTAATGTTTATATTCATTCAATTGCTAGGTAAATACCAAGTTAAAGATATGAATGTGTATATTGAGCTCCTAATTGATGAGTTGTTGAAGTTATGGAATGGCATCACTATGTATGACATCTTGAGACTAATAGGACATTGACAATTTCAATTCTGTGCAATGCTTGTATGGACAATACATGATGCCCTTGGGCTAACTCATTTTTATGATATGTTATATTGTTAAGATCACATATTTTTGGTATGTTATAGTGCTTACACATTACATTCGAATACTTAAGTTGCTCATGATAATTGTGCATGATCCAATTATACATGATCTTTTTTAGGTCTTTAGACAAAGGGAAAATTTGCATGTCCAGTTTGTGGTCCAAAGATGAAATCTTGTCATTCGAGAAGTTTAGGAAAGTAGGTGTTTGATGAGTTTAGACACTTTTTCCACAATAATCATAGGTATCAAATTGCCAAAAGATACCTCATTTATGGAAGTTGGAATATGATCGACTAAATTGTTGAGGTAACGTCTAATTTATCATTTGAAGTTTAAAATTTGTATTTTGATATTGTCTTATATTTACTAATGCTATAATTGATGCTCATGAAGGTCATCAAGGCATCAATGACCAACTTCCTAGAGGAATGAAAATTTATCCTACTTAATTTAGTAGGTTACTGTACTACAAGGATCTCTCAATCATGCATTTGTTTGATGCTATGCATATTGGAAAGAATGTAATAGAGACACTATGGAAAATGTTGGATGGAAGGTGTGATAGAGAACAAATTACCAAAATTTGTACGAACATTCATAAATTCAATCGTGCACTAAAAGCTTTCATTGAATCAAATAGCAATAACACATTAATACAAGTGCCCTTCCTTGGTTATTAATGGAGCAACAAAGTGATGCATAAAAGAAGTCATAAAAAAAAAAAAAATTCCAATAGGATTTGCTGCAAATATAAGCACTTTTCTATCAAAGAAAGGTGATTTTGGGCCAGGGTTGAAAATACATTATTGACATACCTTCGTCAAGGTAAGTCACGTTCTCTATTTACAGTATATTTGTAAGATTAAATGTACTACCAATTACATTATTTAATAATATATTGAAATGATAATTTTTTAATGATTGCAGTTCGTCCTACCTCTATCCTTTCCACAATAGTTTGACAATAGTATTAAACAAGTTATATATGATCTTGGAACATACATGAGGTTAGAACTATTTTTTCTTAGATTTGTAGCTTTTTATCTGAAATCTATTGTATAATTTTATTTGAAATTTCATTTTTGTATTTTTGTGTGTTGAATTTCTTTTAGGTGGTTATCATCTAAAGAAATTGATAAAAAAGATATAAAATATTGGAAGAGAAAAATCCCATATCTTATGTGTGAAAGCCAAAAATATTTACTTCCAACATTTTTCAATGCTCAAGAACACTACCTCATACATCAAGTTGAGGAAATTGAATTGTGTAGATCTATACAAGCTAGATCAATGTGGATGTTTGAGAGGCACTTGAAATTTATGAAAGGCTTAGTTCGGCAAAGAGTAGGTCCTGAGGGTTCTATGATAGAGGGATATATGATATACTAGGCCATGGTGTAAATTAGTGAATATATTCAAAAATTTATAGCAAATATCCATGTAGATCGCATTTGAGATCCCAACTCTAATGACAAATTCAAAGGGGAATGCTTGATGGGGAAAGGTAGATTGAGGAGGATGAGAGGAGATTTTTTTGGTAAGTTAATAATTCTTATCCATCATTAATATATATAAGTTGTTTCTAACTAGTGTAATTGTCTTCTTTATAGTTGGTCATGAGTAGGATGCACTACACTTGTATATTGCAAACAATCTTGATTGGATGACAGTATGGATTGAACAGTCTCAAGAAAATGGTTGCTCATTAACATGGGATGGTGTTGCATTGTTGGTTAAAGAAGCTCATCATAATGGAGATCCCAATGTTACATCAATGGTACTTGATCTAATAAATGGCTTAAGAGATACAAAGGTATGCATAAGATTACTAATCATGAGACATAAGTTTAATATCAACTCACAGATCAATGAAAAAATTCTAGATATGTTTGAATAATTGCGGGTCAAACACCACAAAGCTATGTACTACCATGGCTATAAATTTTACACAAAAAAGTTAGATGAAACGAAGAAAATGTGTAATTTTGAGATAAGTGTTGTCTTCACGGTCACCAATATTTCATCTAGAATTGACATACATCCTCAACAATCTGAAAATTGATACTATGGCATTTTGAATGATATACTTGAGTGCAACTTTAATTCATTCAAAATAGTTCTATTTGTCATCAAATGGTTTAGGTTATGATTGAATCGAAATGATCTCGATAGGACTGTTATTGAACATGATAGTGGATTTACTATGATTAATACAAGGTCATTTGAGCCAGTCAAAGATGAGCCCTATGTAAGACCAAGCCAATGCGAGAAAGTGTTTTACTTTGGTGTTCCACAAAAACTAAGTTGGTTAATTTTTGTTAGACATGACCCGAGAGGAAGGCCAATAAAGTATAATGTGATCGAAGAAGAAGATATTAAAGAAGCACAAGAGGAAGTAAATGATTATTAGGAACAACAATTACCTAGTGATGAAGAAAAAGAAGATGGTGATAATGATGACGATCATGATCATGGTGATGAAGATGGTGATGATCATGGTGATGATGGTCATGATGATGGTGGTGATGAAGATGGTGGTGGTGACGACGATGATCAAAGTGACAAGTACGATGATGGTAATGATGATGATGATGATGACATGGATGAAGATCATGATGATCAATGAAATGTCTATGATGGGGTCTTGTATGACCAAATTTTTCTTTGCAAACCATATGTGGACATATAAACATTAAGTAGAACATGTCAAATATTTTTTTAGATATAAACATTAGTTACACTAAATTTTTAACTTAAGAAAAATGATTTACATATACAATCTACTTTATTATTAATATTTTTTTGGTAAGTCTATTACTTTAATTTCGCTATTGATTTCTAAGACTTACTAATTTTTTTCATAGGGTGATATGGATGCACCATCTCAAACACCTTCAATAGAAGTAAACATTAATTATTGTAAATTTTAATGTTAATATAGAAACAAATGTCATTATTATGTTCTTTTCTTTATGGCTTTGGAGTTTTTTTGATGAAATTATACTGATATTTGATGTCACAAATGATAGGAAAAAGCTAGAATGATCGTTGATCAAATGAAATCTAAAATATGGGCATCATATCAACATGACTTCGCCCTTAGTACTGACCCTGTGTTCATCACCCAACAAATTAAGCAAAGATACACTGATGAACTTGTTAACATTATCATCAAGGGTGATAAAAGTGAGGACAAAGAGGCACTGAGAAAAGAATTGGATCGTAGAATCTAATCTTTGAAGGTAAACAGTAATTCGACTAAAGTAGTAATAGAAGTTCAATAGATATTAATATTTTATAGTATCTTATGGATCATGATCTCTAATTTTATGTGTTCTTGTATAGAAATATGTGTCAATTGTGACATCACATGGTGAACATGGTGAGGGTTGTTGCGTATAACCTTCATTTAAGTAACACTTCATTTGTTTTGATCAACATTATAACACTTACCTTTCTTTTTGTGGATGTTTCTAGCTAGTATCCCATTTGATCTTTATCCATTGCAAATGTCTTTGCTAACAATATTCTATTCTTTAGCTCATGATGAAGTGCAGACTCCTCCTTCGGTTGGTAGTCCAGTATTGCCTGGTGCATTGTCGGCAATAAGGACTATGCAAACATCGTCTATGCCCACTAGAACTGGTAAAACCTTGTTTTGCTATATTTTGTAATGTGCTATATTTTGTAATGTATTTCTACAAGTTGATGAACAATGAAGTAGCATATTAGTGCTTAAATGATATCTACAGAAGCCTGCATACACACACCACATATAGATACATACATACATATATTTATACCCACACATAGAGAGACATGGAGATAGGTAGGGAGGTAGACTTTCAATTTTGTCTTGTATACCTTTTCCTCATGACTTCTCATTTGCACTTCTGAAATTTTTGGGCTCATGACCCTTGACTATTTCTCCTATGTTTTCCATTGTGTTGTAGGTGATTATGTAGATGATTGGATATGCTTCTCTTTCATGCTAGGCTAGAAATTATGTCCATTCATGATAATGAATATTCATTTTAGCAACTTTTAGTTCCTTTGTATTGTGAAGCTCTTAAAACTTTGGAGACATTTTTTCTCATTTTAGCTGTTATTACTATGAATTCAATTTGAGTGGTGGTGTATGTCTGTCATTCAATTCATTTGGTGTCTGCTTTAATTGTCATGATGTTTCAATTGATAGACCAACAGAGAGCAGTATTGCTGAAGCTGATCCATTTCTTGGAGTAGTTCGTGTGATTAGTACTAGTTCATATGAAGGGACATTGTTGCTAAATAAGAAAACTATGTTTCCGTTAAAAGAATGAAAGCTTCCAGGTGCTTTAAAATTCTTATTATTTAAAGTGTAAATTTAGTTTACTTTTACATTACTCATTTTGGACTAATAAATCCTTTATGTTTTTGTAGGTAATAATGCTTTCTTTGAACATCTTTTTCATATGACATTGAGACTATTTGGACCCACCATACGTAAAAGGTACGTAGTTTCATATCATCACTACATAAATTTTCTTTTCTTCCATTTATTGTAATATATTAAAGTTATTGATCTAACAATCTATTTGTTTTTAAAAAGGTGGAATTTAGAAGCTGTGGAATTAAAAAATTAGTTGATTGCATCTTTTGAGGAGAAATTTGGAAAAAACATTTTTGACACTGGCCTACTTCTCAAAGGAGTAGCAAAGCATATAAAAACTATGAGGGATCAATATAGAAGGGCTCTTAAGGATAACCCAAAGTATGACCATCCTCCTATGATTCCATTGATGGAGTGGAATGAAATAATAGAAGATGCAAAGGAGAAAATGCTATGTGAAGATAGAGATAATGAAGCAACATAGGGAAAAAAGAGGTATGTCATGATAATATTAAGTACATTGTATTCATGCACTAATTATTGATATTTGTAAATATATAATCTAAGATGTTTAAAATTGTTCATAGATTGTAGGACACATCCGTGGCTACAAAAGTGAGAGTAGAAAAGTTTGGCCAACACAAACTTGGCTCAAGTGGCTATATGAATCTCCAGTCTCGACTTGTAAGTAGGAGCAATGAAATTTCATTTTTTTTAAAAATATAATGTTGCAAATAGTTTTGTTTAATGAAACCATACATGGAAAATTGATGATATTAAGCAAAAAATATTGGGCATAGAATTCGATGTGGAGGTCACAAATGAAGATAGAAAAATTGCCTTGAAGAAAGGCTATAAAGTTGTGGCTACACGCCTACGTGAAGAATCTGTAAGCCTTGCCCAATAATCCAGTGCACCAAATGATATCTCACAATAAATTGGTCAGATGAAAAGTAAATGAAATTGAATAGTTGAGAAGATTTTATTTTGGTATTAATTTTGAATGTAAATTGACTACATAACAATGTGCATAACATTTTACTGCAGCCTTCATATCCTACCACAAAACCTGCTCATGACAAAGGCCATGATGTGCATTATAGTGGTGGAGGTATTAATTTGCTATTAGAAATTAATCATGCAATTATGAATACAATTTAACATCTTCAATTGCAATTTGACATGTATCCTTTTTTTTTAATATTTCAGAGCATGTTGAACATCATGCTGAAGGAGCAGACCATGTTCCAAGTGTTCAACATTTTGACATGGTGGCAAATCAAAATGTTAATGTACATGATGTAGCATTATCAGGTAAGAAAAATGCATGTTATGTTGTAATCATACTTAATTACAGACTTGTAACAGTTAGAAAAAGAAAAAGAGTATGCCAATTTATCCCATTCACTTGTTCTTGCAACAGAACCCCCTTTAGTGCAGCAGCCTCCTACTCCTCCAAAGAGAAGGAGCCATCATAATTTGACATTACATGTGCTAGAAGAGGAGGAGAATGATGTAGATATGGATGCTCCTATGAGCACTTTTCTTAAGAGAGCTCAGAAAAATAGAAAAAATAAATGATGTTTTAAAAATCTTCTTTGATAAACCTTGTTGGATAATGAAAGGATTTTTTTTTTAAAGTAATTATGTATGAATGATGCGTATTAATATAGATTTTTATTTTATGTTAATGAATATTGTTATGTGTTAATGAAGTCTTGATTAGTAGTGTATTAATGAATTTTATATCATATTAGTGAATGTTATGTGATTGTATTGATTGAATGTTATAGTTCATGAATGGATGAATGAATGAATGATGTATGTAATTAGATGATAATGGGTACTTTAGATTGATGTTAGGGGGAGGGGGGTGAGGCCAGACAAGCTTCCACCTTCACATGGTTGGCCTTGTTAAGTAGAGAATATTATAGTATTCTTGAAACCAAGTGAAGCTCAAACTAACATAAAATAGACACTTTCCATATGGTAGGTCTAAAATGATCCATGACTACTGCTGCCCATAACATAGAATGCAAATGTGATATGGGATTTATGTGTGGCTACCTACAATGTTTGATATTTGATCATTTTGTTCCCTTTATATATTTACATTCTCAAGGTAGATTTGGGAAAGTCATTGTGGTCTAGCAATTTTAACTTTTGAGTCATACTAAACTTGTTATTGTTGAATATGACTAATAGGTGATAGCTGCCCTGAGAGAATTCAAGCTTGAGCAAACTTGATTCTTGGAATTGACTTTACAAAGAGTAATGAGTGGACTGGTATCAAACTCCTCTCACATATAAAGTTTTAGATTTGTTTAGTTTAACTAAACTGGGCATAGAAAGTTTTAGATTTGGTATCAAAATCCTCTCACATAGAAAATTTTAGATTTGTTTGGTTTAATAGAGCTTCTGTTGAAACCTTACATGACCATGAGACTCTTCAATTGCTAATTGTTTGAATTTGAAAATAATCAACGATTGTCCATTCAACTTTTGCTGAGAACTATTGCTTTCAACTTCAATGAAAAACACATCATGTATAAAACACATTGTGTTTTCAACACCATTGACAACCATCCAGTGATCCTATCTTTCCATCATAATGTCACCATATTGCCATGAACAATATTGAAACACACTTTTCACATTGTCTCCATAGTGTCATGAATAGATTTGAAACACACAAACACTGCCCAAGAGTTGTCATCCTCATAAGGTGGTATAACTAGTGAAGGCATTTTGAACATCTCACAAACAACACTCTGAGATAACACCTTTTGGCATCAATGAAAAAACATGCCTAATCTAACAACATCAACATTATATCCTACATTGTTATTTTTTTTTGATAAATTGAAACCGTTGATGCTGCCAAGCACAACCATATTGTGCCAAGTGCCTTTTTATCAAGGGCCCTTCATCTATCATATTTGTCAACTTTTTTTATTGTCCACCAAATGATAAGAAAATATCATTCTAATATAGATACTCTTTAGGGTACACATCAGCATGGCTTTCTATTCTTCACTTTGACCTCTGGTAGGTCATGCCTCATCTTCAAGGCATCTTTTGTTGACATATTACTAGGGGATGGAAGCATAGGAGTATGTTGTGAAATTCCATACTCTTCTAATTGCTTGACCTGGCACAGTTAAGGTCTCATTCTCTATTCCTTGCCTCATAGAAAGCTTCTTTGCCACCTTTGCAATATTGAGTGTTAAATCTACTAATTCGACCACGATTGTTTCTAATGATCTCCTTATTCACAATTTTCCATACAATTATTCCTACTCTTGAATCATGGGTGGCTTTTAATCAATCAAGTAATACTCAATGGAAACTAAGGCATCCTAAAACATTAAGTATAATGATATCATACAATGATTAAACCCAAAGCTAAAAATTTTATTGAATGAAAAATGGGGCTTCATCAAATTATATTCAACAAAAACTAGGATATCCTAAAATATTAGAAATAGGAGAATTCATAAAAGGTGATCAAGAAACATGAGGACTTCTCTAATAACATCTATCTCATCTAACTATTTAAAACATAGCATATGCTATACTTAGAATGCTATATTTAAACTAAACCATTTTATAACTATTCTATTTTTCCCTCCATCTATAATGACAGGATAAAGAAACTAGTCTTATTATTCCATTGGTAAATGTTGTAATAATAGTAGGCAACAATTGATGATAATGGAAATTTAAGTGCATCCATCAAGGACATGCTCATTTAACCATCTAGTAATTTTATTGAAAGCATTTGTTTTAGATCTGAAAATGTGGAATTTTGTGGTTATATAATCTACATGTAGAGACTCGAGAAATGCAACCAATGCTTGGGAGTTGGTAAGAATGTAAACCCTCTCTTATTATAAATGCCAATAATTCATTATTGTTTTCTATGGATAATTTTACAGTTGAACAAAATGAAAGGTCTTCTTTCCTTTCAATATGTTCACAATAGAATAATTTTAGCTTAGGTACATTGTTATTTTGTATCTTTGAGTAATAAAATCTAGGCCAAGACAAAAACAAATTTAGCTATGACTGTTGAAAGATTCAATATGTATGAAGAGTTTTTTACTTAAAAACACAAAAGTTATTTGATTTCAATGATTCTCTATATTAACATGAAATGTTTTTGCATTTGACTGTGAGCTTGTTTCATAAATAGTCAAGGTTAACTCTATTAACTACCATAATGAATTGATAGCAAAGAAGAGAATTCCTCTTAATATCTTTAAAATGGATAATCAAAAATGATTCAATATTAATTCTCCAACATGATGTTACAGAATGATGCACTAGCAAAGCACAAGAATGCAAAAAAATCTTTAATAATGTTTTATGTTTCTATCATTTCCTTTGACACTTGACAAATTATATATTTGTAGTGCTTCTAACAACATCAGGCAACAAATGATGATAACAACAGCAAGCAACTTTTGATGATAATGGAAATTTAAGTGCATCCATCAAGGACATGCTCATTTAACATGCTCGTTTAAACATCTTAGTAAAAATTTAAGTGCATCCATGGGTATTAATTTTTTGTTAGAATTGTTTAAAGAAAAATATCATTTAAGAATACTATGGGGGTTGACACATCCTATGGTTTTATATGACAGCTTGTAGATCATCATAGTTTTGACACCAAAACTTTATATCAAAGTATTTGCAACTTGGTAGATGAAAAGGCTCTAGATGTAAAGACACTTAACCAATGAGTATTGACCATACCTTCTTAATTATATGTTTTAGTGCACTACATTTTTCTGGTATGATTTTGTTATTGTTAGATCTTGACAGAGCTTCATGGGTTCAGAAGGGAGCATTCATAAATATCAATGGGTGGTACAAGTGAGTGTTGAAATTTTTTAAAGGAATCACAAGGATGAATTACTAGATGTTCTAGAGATTGATTTAGATCTTGTATATAAAGACTTATTTTATCTAGTTTTTATGAAAAAGTAAAAACAGCAAGGACACTTAGAGTTATTTTGGAGTACAACCTAAATATTTAGGAGCTCTTAGTGTCTTGAATGTCTACTTTGTTGGACCTTTTCTGAATGTTATGTAGATAGTAGATTGAAGAAAAGAAAGAACTTCTTCTAGGGCATACAGCCAAGGTAGTAGTAGTAAAGACATCGTTGCACAAGGAGAATGTAAGCATAAGGCTAAGGACAATAATAATTTCTTGCAGTCCATAACATTTAACTAGACCTTGGTGAATCTACGGTAGCTCAAAAAGCACCACTTAGCCTTCTTTAAAAAAAGTTATGCATAACGAAGAACGGAATTCATCAAGAACAAGAAAGAACTCTTTGAATGTATGGTTACCAACTTTAAGCCAATGCATTCTAGCTTTAACATGAGCACCTCTTGCAACAAAACTATTCATCACAACTCAGAGCTTGGAGCCTGAGTTGCAAAGCGTATATTTGAAATTGATCTGAAAGACCATGTATCACATGTGATACTGGCTAATATCTATGTTGCAGTAGGGAAATGGGATAAAGTAACAAAAGGGAGGAAACTAATGAGAGATAATGGGGTCAAAAAGGAAGCAGGATGCAACTAGATTGAAGAGAAAAAGAAGGTTCATTTATTCATGGTTGGCGACCCCTCAAACCCACAGATGGAGGAAATATATGTCGAGTTGGCAAAATTGACAGAAGAAATGAAGAAGGCAGGGTACTTGCCTGATACAAACTATGTGTTTCATAAAGTTGAGATGGATGAAAAGGAACAATATCTTGCCTACCATAGTGAAAAGATAGCAATTGCTTTTGGGCTCATAAACAACCCAGCTGGTACACCCCTTAAAATAATGAAAAACCTTCGTGTGTGCGGTGATTGCCATATTGCTATCAAGTTTATGTGCAAGATTGTTAAGTAAGAAATTGTATTGAGGGATAGTAACCGATTTCATCACTTCAAGGATGGGATCTATTCTTATGGTGATTATTGGTGATGCTAGTGGAGAAGCAACTATAGGCAGGCTCTTCATGTTTTGGTAGGTAGCAAGCTATTTTAGTACATTTTATGTGATCATACCATGAAGAAATTAACTATGAACATACATGCTAGCAACCAATGCTATGAACATTGTTGGAGTTCAAGGGCTAAAATGGGGTTAATAAAAAAATTTAATTTGATTGCGAGTCTACTGAAGAGTGTGAATTTTCTGAATTGCGTAAGGCTCGTTGCCAATGACAAATGTATATGAGTTATGGCCATTTGAACTAGTTCACATATCAAAGTGCACATATAACTTCTTGTGCCACCATAGGCTCTACATCTTAGAAATCATCCCCAAGTCCCTTAAATGGATTCACCCAAGCAATCTTTTCCAACAACTATCAAATGCCTACAATGCCTCAATAGGCTCCAAACTTGTCTTTTCTTTAACTAGGTGTTTCCTCCACCCTCACACACTTTAAAAAAATTCAAATAACATGTTCCCAAGGTTCCCAAACCCTCAACTCGTCATCTGATACAAAAACTCAATTCTAGCCCTTCACTAGGCCTATTTCCCAATTAGCCCTACCCATTCAGTTTTCCAAGGTTTTCTTCCACTTTTTCCCAAAACACTCAAAAATATAAGACCATATCTAAATACCCTTTCCCTATTTACACAACATAATTTAAAGTTTCATATTGTTCCTTTGGACCAAATGCCCAAACCATTACTGCTGCTCCACAATTAGCCCTCTATTAGCCCTCCTGTTACAAAGCAGCCACTAATAGATCTCATCCCAAAAAACTTCTAACCTCAAATAGAGTTTTAATACCAACCCAAACAAAGGATTTTCCCATTCACAAGAGATTCCATCAAGTTTTTCTTGCCCAATCATCAAACCCTCCTTCTTAGGTGCCTAAACCTAGGGTTTTGCCAAACTCACCTCTCTAATCACTTTTAGATCCTTGCAATGGATCTAATACCATCTAATGACCATATCTTAGATCTTCTATACAATAAAATGTAGCCCTTTTGTGGATGGAATCTCCTAACCTTGATTGGTCCAATCACCATGTAACCCCAAGACAACACTTTGTCTCAATTAGAGACCTCCTTATTCAATCTCTTGCATATCCTGCATACAACCTCATTATATAAGTGCATTAGACATTATAACACCCTCTCCCATGAGTTACATATCCATCACAACAATGGGAGAGGTGAAAATCTTAAATTATTTCAAATAGTTAACTTCTCTGTCACGTGATAGTGGCAGTCACTTATTTGTTGTACAAAATCCTTTAACAAATGGCCTATTTCAAATGAAAGGAATCTTTAAAATCTTCTAAATCATTTGTAGATTCAAGATAAAGCTTTGAAACAAAATAAAATTTGCTCCAATCCAAAAAACAATGAAAGGAATAGTCACTGTTTTATAGTAGTCTGAACATAATAGTGAAACAGAGGTTGTTTTTATTGATTCTTTCAATCCTTTACATGAGATCTTCGACCATAATATCTCTTGAACACAAAATAAATTTTATTTATTGACTTCTTTTCCTCCTTCTAATTTCCCAAACCTCAAAGAACTAACCAAAAATTCCCTAACTGTCTCATAACAGTCACTTGATAGTTTATCACCTTTTATTAACAACATTTTACTAATTTGCTCTTGTTTTAACATTTGATAATATGAAACTTTTTAAAACTTCCCTAAATGAATAACTATGCTTAAAAGTACCTAGGGACTTCACTTATCCTCTTGATTCCACTTGGATTTCCATATGTGGCCTATTGTTACCATTTTAACAATTTGACATATTTTACAATTACATTAAATTGACTGCATTTTATATGCACATTATAACTCTTTGACCTTATGTATGCTTCCTAGTACATGCTAGGACTCCCATCGCCTTGACATATTATAAATGACTCCTAGGTACATTCTAACCCTCATAATGCCATTAAGGCTTACATAATTGATCTTAATACAAAATTATCATAAAACATATTTGAAGGACCATTTCATGGTCTTATTACAACCAATGACCCATCATGGTCATGTTGACATCTTTTTGCCTCTAGGGTCTTCTTATGCCTTCATTCTTGGCCTTGATGCTACTGCATCACCTTCCTCCAGGAGGATTCAATTGAACTATTCGTCTAGGATTCCATATTTTGCATGCATGTCTACTAGGGTAGTTGCAACTTAAACAAATATATTCTCTCAATATATCTATTTTGTCCATATCCAGAAACCATGACTTTTGATGACCACATTACATTCAGGCATCCTGCCAAATAGTTCACATGACTTATCTATGCTTCCATTTTGCAAGCATCTCCCAAGGTAAATGCTACTACTTCATCTACACCATCTGAAAAAATCCTTTATGCTTTGATGGATGCCTATAGCTTATCCCAAAGCTCTCATTTAGTAGTTATCAGATGATCAACCAAGAGGAAATAGTTGAGAGCTTAGAGTGACACAATGTTTAGATGATCATATGAAATGAAATGTGCGTGCGAGTAGAAAGAAACTAGAAAGACATTGTGTATAGATGAAGGCATCATAGGTTGTTATTTGTAGCATCTAGGCTTGGAACACAAGTTCTAGCCAGATTATTTGGGACGTAGCCCTCAAAACTGTGTTGGTTGCAATCGAGATGTTCAATTCATTAAATGCATTGTCAAAAGATGCAAGCCTTCTTGCCATGTTGATGTACTATATTTTTTTAATAGGTGAGACATGTGATTCTACAGTCACATATTCAGCCCAAGCATGTAATGAGAAAGACACACAAGCTCCCAGTGATAGAGGTACAACATCTTCCTCAACATCTTAATATGGTAGCTTGCTTTAGCTCTTACTGGTCTGTTACATAGCTTCCACCTGGTAGGAGATAGATCTGCAAAACTTTGAGGTAAATTTTCTAATTAGTTTAGATTGGAATAATATAAAATCCTTGACATTTATTTATATGGAACCTATTGGTAGAACAGAAACTATTCTCCAGATTACATTTTTTACACATAGAATAGTTAAAATAAAACTTGATGGTGCAAAAAATAGTGGGAACAATAGTAAAGATTTTTTCTTGCTAAACAGATGATTTTAGCTAGAAGATGGCCAATTTTGACATTAATCTTATGCAATTTTAATGTGATCGATATCCTTCTATAAGATGATTGTTGTTCTGATCACTAGCTTTGACTGAATGTATTGCACCATACAACAAACTTTTGCTTGATGTTGCATATAAACTTCACCAATAAGTAAATGTGTCCAACATTTTTCAAGACCTTGGCACTTGAGCTGCAGTATCTAGTCTAAGTGTTTCAAGTGCTTGTACCATAAATTTTTATCCATTCAATTACATGTCATGTGTTTCTGCA
Source organism: Cupressus sempervirens (assembly GCA_028749045.1). Classification (NCBI taxonomy): domain Eukaryota; kingdom Viridiplantae; phylum Streptophyta; class Pinopsida; order Cupressales; family Cupressaceae; genus Cupressus; species Cupressus sempervirens. The sequence goes on along the minus strand of CM053787.1, from coordinate 509,372,707 downwards.
AGGATCCAGACTAGTTTAAGCCTTCATCAGGAGAGCATGTTCATTTCAAAGGATCAAATGCCTACAATGTTCACATTTCAGGTATTAGTTATGATTTCTTTGTACTCTCTTTTACATTGATTAATGATATAAATCATTTTTAGGATTGATATGGTTTACATTTTTGTTTTCTAATTGATATGGTTTACATTTTTGTTTTAGGAAGAATTTTGTATCAATGTTTCAAATGATATTTCATAATCTATCTTCTACATGTCAATTGAGGCTCTACAGTTTCTTTTCATCTAGAGACAATTCTAATACTTTGTGAACATTATGTTATGGTAGAAGAAAATAGCAAGGACACTCTTGGCATCATCTGCAAGGAGCCATGGGGACAATTCAAAGAAATATGCTTCTCCAAGTAAAAATAAAGAAGCCAGTAAAAGAGATGAAGCTTCCTTCCAAGGGGTCAAAACACCTTCCACTCCACGTGAATCACACAACTTCTCAACATCAAGGTCTTCCATATACTAGTCAAATGAAACTGATCTCTCTGGCCTTGTTGATATGGACTATGGTAAAGTGTATGATATGTAAGTGTATGATGGAATAGAGAAAATCTAGAGCACCACTATAACTTATAATATACAGGGATGGCGATAGTATTTAGTTGGAGGTCGATTTCGACATTCCATCCATCCCTTTTTGGGTACATGATAATTTTATTTGGTGGTTTTTCTTGAGCAATATAATAGTTCTATTCACATTATATATCAAGTAAATAAATGGTGTGACATTACTTAAACTTTTCATGCTATCCATTTCTTTATATAATCAAAAGGCTTGAAATGTGGCAAAATGTTCACCATTAAATGAGGACAATCCCTATGGAAATTAACTGAACTTAGTTGAATTGTGCAATAATAAGTCATGTTATGTGTACCCCATATGTTCAAAACATGAAAATAAGTCTCTTTATCATATGTTTTATCTTTTGGTGGGCCCTATCAACTATGGACTGCCTTCATACAACATACATGATTTGTCTCAATCATATAACTAATTATATATTCTTCATATTAGTTACTATCGGTGTTTTTTAGGTATTCTATAAAATAGTTCACATGCCTTGCGTATGATATGACATTTTGCATGCATCCTGCACTCTCTTTCATCCGGCTAATGATGGATTACGCAGAGTGATCTAAAACCATGATGCTAAAAAACACACAATCAAATCCAAAATGAACTTGCACTAAAAATGGATTGCTGAAATCTGATATTGGTAATTTTGCATGCATTTCTACCAGGACAATCACAACTTAAACATATATTTGTCCTGGTAGACATGCATGCAAAATTAACAATATCAGATTTCCACAATCCATTTGTAGTGCAAGTTCATTTTGGATTTGATTGTGTGTGTTTTTTAGAATCATGGTTTTAGATCACTCTACATAATCCATCATCATCTGGATGAGAGAGTGCAGGATGCATGCAAAATGTCATATCATATGCAAGGCATGTGAACTATTTTATAGAATGCCTAAAAAAAATTTACACCTAGCTTTTGGTCAAAATTTCCACTAATGCCTAGATTTTTTTTCCACCAACACCTGTATTTTTTTTTACCTTTGTTGGTGGAAATTTCTACCTTCATTGGTTGAAACTTTCCCCCTTCATTGATCAAAATTTCCTCCAATGCCTAAATTTTTTTCCTACCTTTGTTGGTCAAAATTTCTACCTTAATTGGTAAAAATTTCCACCAACGCCTGAATTTTTTCCTACCTTTGTTGGTCAAAATTTCTACCTTCATTGGTCAAAATTTCCACGAAGGCTTGAATTTTGTACTACCTTTGTTAGTGAAAATTTCTACCTTCATTGGTCAAAATTTTGACCAATTTCTAATTGAACTTGGACAATGGCTATGGAAAGTTTTTTACCAATGGATTAGTCAAATTTTTGACCAACTAGTATGTTGGTCAAAATTTTGACAAGAAAAATTTTGACCAATGTGTTGGTTGAAATTTGGTCAAAAAATCGGTCAAAAATTCAACCAATAAAGGTCAAAAAATGAACCCAAATGTACTAGTGCGTAATACCCTTATCTAAGACTATTTAAGAAGTACCTAAAGTGCCCTGCATCAACCAAAATGATTAACACATGTTAGGCATTGATGTAGTGGATCTTACTTTAGGGGCTTCCTAAAGTAATCAAAGAGCTAGAGCTGCAAATCAGTCACAAGCTAGGTGACAGAGGGAGAAATTGAAAATGTTCATATCTATATATTAAGTTGACAATTCTTTGAAATTTTTGTCAAAGAGGGAGAAATATAGAAGAAGAAAAGGGAGAAATCATAAATAGAAGAAATATAGAAAGGAAGAAACATGGAATATCTACTCAGAGGGAGATAGTGTACCTAATTATTTAATTACAGAGAGAGAGAGAGAGAGAGAGAGAGAGAGAGAGAGAGAGAGAGAGAGAGAGAGATGATTAAAAGACATGCATCTACCTAGTAAGAGGGAGATAAAAGAATAGAATAGGCAAAGATAGATATCTAAATATTGGAAAGAGGTAGTGATCAAGAGGGATTCATAAGGATGAGTTGATTATTTGTTGATCAGAACAAAATTTGGTAACCTATACAGAAGATGAAATATGATAGAGGGAGAGATTTCAATACAAGGAATTATTTTCTTTTTGGTATTATTGTTGGTATTGGTTTTCCATCAATGCCAAAGAGGGAGATTGTTGTAAATAGATTGTTACAAGTATGATCAACTAAGACAGTAATGATATAGTGCATTGGTTATCTACTTAAGGTTGCAAAGGATGGATACAATGACAAAGTCTAGAAGAACAAGTAAGAAGAATTGAGTCTACCAAGCTTAACCTAGTGGATAATAGATGTCGAGCAAAGCTAGTGAAAATCAAGAAGAAAATTAATTGGAACTAAGCAAAGTCAAAGTTCAATGTATGTCATTTTGAACTTAGATTGGTTTTGATATATGAGTGTCTATACACTTAAGTCACTTACAAGTTACAACTTAGTTCATGTTGAACAAGTAATGCATGTCGAGCATAACATGTCAGATAGTGTATGTCAAGCATTATATGTTAGATAGCACATATCGAGTGAAATACTTAGTCAGTGTCAAGCAGTTAATATGTGCTGAGTCATTTAGATGTTGAGTGAAAGCATTGAAGTTGTAGTTGATGTCGAGCATCAAGAACTTTAGATGTCAAGTAAAATAACTTTGACATAGTTGTTTGTAATGGCACAAACTACTATGTTACCATTTTGGAGCTGACTTAAGAATTTTTTTGTGATCTTAGATGATAAGAATGAATCTTAATTGAGAATCCCTATGTAGTACACATAGCCAATCAGTTAAATGGATGAATTGAGTGGCTAGATGGATGAATTACAATTATTGATTCATACCTAACCCTGAGTTGCCTAGATCTTCTTAAGGAAGGTAAACCCTAAAAGATGAAAGAGTGAAGTGAGTGAAAAGAAAAGTTTGCATACACAAATAGAGTATTTATGGTGGCTAAGGAGTTGTGAATTGAGATACATTACAAAATTAGTTAGAGGAGAATAGAGGAAAGGAATTAGAGGACATAAGAGATACATTTGATTAGAGGAGGATCAAGGATATATGAAAAGAGGTGATTTAATATCTATCAATAGAGTGCTAATCATAGGATCATTGCTAAGACATTCTAATAGGTGAATCAGTTAAATCTCTTAACAGAGTAGTCTTAATAGGTTGTTGTAAATCCTTTAATAGGATGCTTACTTCATTTTAAGTTGAAATACTTTAATCAGGCACACTTCTAATAGGGTGTTGAAATTCTTTAACAAGGTAAGGTCTAACAATTGTGTAAGCCTTTAATAGGGTATACATTTCACAAGGTAGATCATGTTTCATGATCAAACATTGTAACCTTCATTAGATACAATTTACAACTATAGTAGTGAATTTATGGGTGTCATTCCCATCCTAGTTTTACCTTCTAATTGGAGGGTTTCTAGGTAATCATATCTTGTGTCATATGTGCAAAATGTTTACTTTTTTCATACTATGGATGTATATGATTAATTTTTTATTTTAGTTTACATGCACAATTGTGAGATGGATGTGTGGTGAATGATTTTATGGTTGAATTTTTGAAGTGTTGATTCACCCCTTGCTCTTAGAGTTTACTTTTCCCATTGTATTTCCAACAATCGGTATCAGAGCCTTGTTCTCTAGAAAGGAAAGGTTTCTAGCTATGAAGAAAGATCTTGAAGATGGAAGTCTACAAAATTGGGAAAGACTATTGAGAATCACAAGATTGAAATCCAACTTGCCCTACATCAGTTGAATGAAGCAAGAGATGAGTAGAAGCGCTCATTGAAGAAAAGGAAAGATATAACTATTGAAGAGAATGAGACATAGTACCAAGAGAATGATATTACTAGACTATTTACAAAAGGAAACACAAGTGATTTTGATGTTGTAGTTGTAGATCTGATGGAAAAGAATAGATCCCTAGCTGAAGAGGTCAGAAATCTTAAGATAGAACAAGAATTCCAATCAGTATTTCTATGTGAGGTGACTAAGTATAAAAAGAAATCTGAAGAGGAAAAAGTCATGATTGAAGATGACAAAAGGATACTAACCAACAAATTATAACAAAATACATTAGAAGTGCAAAGGATTTCTAGCATGCAATTGGAGACAATGAATCAAGTCATGATTGCCAATCATGAATTGAATGGTAAAGACATTGTGATCGCAACCCTCAAATTATAGAATGAACAACTGAGTAATGATCCAAGAAGGGAAAAGGATTTTTCTAAAAGTTTCAACAAACCAAGTGAAGTCATCAAGTATTTTGAGAAATTGATGAGATCTCCTAGATCTAACAGTGATACTACTGGATTGGGTTACAATAGCACTGAAGAATGAGAATCATCCAAAAGTGGTGAAGAAAGGAATAAAAAAGCTAAGAACTCCAAACCTACTTTTCATAATTGTGGGAAATTAGGAAATACTACTAGTGTTTGCAGGAGCAAGACTACAAATCTAAATCCTAAGCAGAAGTTCATGGGTCACTACCAAAAGTACAACAAGCAAGGACATCATGCACATGAATGCATAACCAAGACCATAAGCACACAAATATTTGAAGGATACTACTATAACTATCAAAAGTACAAACATAGATAATATAAGTGTAGATCTAAGCCCAAGTAGTCATCAAATAAGTAGACAAAGGTAAAGCACAATGGCAACTCTTATAATTGGGATTATAATACTAGGTATAATTGTCACTATTGTCAAGAGTATGGACATTTTTCTAAGAATTGCATAAGAACACATTTAGAAAGTGATTACAATAGATGTTAAGTTAGACTACATATTTTAGTTGCTTAAAGACTGGTCATATAAGTAGACATTGTCCAACAAAGTCAAATGCACCATGCAGTGAGTTCAAAAAAGGCAAAGGAAAGACAAATATCGAAGAATTCAAAGTGCAGATGAACAAAACATGGAAGAAAAAAGAAGATTGCAGTACATCAAGTTTAGATGGGATCACTTCACCCAATGAGTCATCTACCACCACCCCCAATTAAGAAATCAAGATGTATGTGTGGGACTAATATTTAAAATAATATACCATACATTAGTTCCAAGGATTTAGTTCTTAAAATATTATATATGCATGAAGAAAGATGCAAAGTGTTGTTTAGAACCTAGAAGAAATTTTTCATTTTTGTTATTTTTCATGTTGTTGTAGAGCATGAAAAGTTTTACCTAAGCTATCAAGTGAAACATAGTTGATGTCGAGTTATCATAGGTGATATGTTGGTCAAGCTCATAGTGGTTGTTGAGCATGAAGAAAATTACATGGAAGCTAAGTGAGTTAGAATTACTATTGAAGCTGAGCTTAGAAATGTGTGTAAGCATTGAGCATTAATTGTAAAGTTTTAAGGGCTATATGGTTGATTTTCAATTTATTTGACATCATTTGAATCTGGAGAAAGCACAAAGAGCTTAAGGAAAATTGAAGAGATTGTTCCAAGCATTTGTATGTTGAATTCAACCATTGTTCGACACCATTCAATAGATTTGTAAAGGTATTTATCATGTGCCAAGCTACGCTATTTGAATTTTTGAGAACCCTAGGGAATCGATATAGAATCTAGTTCTTCTACTACTAAGGTTAAAGAGGGAAAGGAAGTTTTAAATATTCAATTAATCAATAATGAAATTAGACAACCAAAATTTAGAACAATTGCTGACATTACATACAAGCAAGACCCATCTGGTGACCTATCAATGATACCATCACAAGTTCTAATGATTTAAGATGTGAGATATTGTTACACATGTAATGTGGGTAGCATAGGTGACATGGAGATTAGAGACCTACATGGAAAATTATGTAAAAAATGAAATATTGAAGCAGGAATATAAGATTGTAGAAAGAAAAGGGTTAACTTATTCCCTAGATTTCCCTAGTGTTTTCAAGATAGAGTGGATAAAGATTTTTTTAGTAGGATTCATGAAAACTCTATGTGGTTAGAGGATGGACCTATCAAGATTACCAAGAGGATTATACAAAGAGTAATAGGGTATCCAACCCTAGATAGACCTAAGACCATGAGAAGTGATGCAAAAGAGGTTATTGAGAAAAACATAGGGACATTGTTGAATAAGAGAGGAATGACAATTGACACCATCACAAATCTCCTAATTGCTTTTGTAGCAAGGATAATTGCACATAAATTCTTTCAATCAAGTAGGTTGAACAATGTACCTTGTATTTTTGTTGATGTAGGCTACAAGATAGTGAAGAAGGATCATTCTCATGACCTTGCTGAGCTACAGTTACAACAATTATCAAAAAACTTGGGAGCCATAAGGAAAACCAAGAGTGCATAGTGAAAGTTTGGTTCAATACTTTTTTGTATATTTTTCTATGTGCAAAATGCATTTCCTTCATTTGGTAAAGTTGCATGGAAGACAAATAGATCTATTGCAGTGCAGATAGGTGAATACATTGAGAAACTTGGAGAAAATTTTGAGTCTATAATGACTAGCTACTTTGAAGACTTCAAGAAGTCAATGAAACAAAGAATGGGAATACTAGTGTCACTAGTTGAGAAGCATTTCAATGATGTTTACTTTCAATTTGATACTAACTTCACATATGTTTACATTATTGTTCCAAGGGTGAGATGGCTAAAGCCTCTAGGTTATGAGATAAACGAGAATGAGGCACCTATAGAAATTACTTCTTTACTAGTAGAAGAAGTAGATAAGAAGGCTACGGCCTTTGGTAATTATGATGTAGCCAAGTCTAAGATAACTATGGACTTGAAGATAGCCTTTGTAATAAGGAAGAAGAACAAAAAATTTAAGAGGCTCAAAGAAAAAATTGGTGAAGGGGGTAGAAGAAGATGAATAAGAAGAAGACAATGAAGATGATGAGGAAGAAGGTGAAGATGTGTCTACCCAAGCACCACTGGCCATAACTCAAGGTTAAGGAGAAGACCAAGGTGGAGAGGAAGAAAAATTGAAGAAGGTGCAAGGGAGAAGAATCCAATGAAGCACCTATAGCCATGGAGAAGAAGAGGAAAGCTAAAGCTCTAGCAGTGACCAAACCAAAGAAGGTTGTAAAACTTACATAACCTAAGCTTCTAGTTCCTATTACTAGGGCTAGTACAAGAGCTACTGCCAAGAAGGCAAAAGAAGTAGAAAAGCCAAAGGGAAAGAGAGCTAGGATAGCTAGCAAAGAAGGTGAGTCTTAGAAGAAACAAAGGAGAAAGTATATTTCTCCTACCAAATTAGTTAAGGAGAGGATAGAATCTAATGATAACAACCAATTCAAAGTGATAAGTCATAGTCTCTCTTTTGATTTGGACAACTTATGTGACAATATAAAGAATAATACTGACTTATCTAGATTCACACATGTTGAGTTTGATAAACTTGGAAATATTGAGATGAACAAAGTGGAAGAGTCAATATATATTATGATGGAAACATTCAAGAAGACTCTAATTGAGCTTTCCAACTCTATACCCAAGAGTCTATATGACAAAGTTAAGAAAAATGGTAGTTGAATCTCAACACAGAAAGGCAAATCAAAGAGACTACACTAGCAAGTGTGATGTCGTAATTAGATAAGGGCAGAATGAAAAAAGGCTATTAAGAAGTATACATGGATATTTTCTCCTAAATATAAGGCATTTAGTATTTTTTTAAATGACATTGAGGATGTTGTTTAGAAATCCACCTAAATATGAAAATAATATATGGAATGACAATACCTAAGGCAATTGAGCAGACACCTATGGAGGCAGGACAAGAAAAAGATGAACAAGAAGTAACTGAGGTTACTAAAGATGAAATTGAGAAAGATGGACATGTAGAAGGCATTAAGAAGAATGCATATACATAGGCAACAGTTGAAGTTGAGTATAAAATAGAATAGAGTATAACTAGTATATAAATGTTGAGTGCTAGTCCACAACATGTGATAGATGTAGACACAGATCTAGTAAAGATCAAGGATGTTTCTAATATTGTAGCTTAGAACATCAATCCCCTAATAGAGGACATGAAAAAGATATTACTAGACACCACCACCAAGGCACAACTATGTAGTCATCTTGTATTGGTGAGTGTAGATGAAATTGAGAAGGTAGAAAAGACATATGCAGAGGAGGAAACATAAGACATATCTGAGACCCCTCAACTTACTATGGTACAACCTATAATGTCCATTATGGTGTACCAAAGGCAAGAGACAACAATGGCAAATATTAGCACAATGGTGCAAAATGTGTTAGTACAACTACACAAGAAGTTGCTATAGAAGCACAGGAAGAGACATAAGTTCAAATAGGTTAGGAAGCTACTCTTTTACCTAAAGCAAAAATTCAAGGTGCAAATGAGATTAAAAAGTAAGTAAAGGATAAGACTGAAGAGTTAGACTTGACTACCAAGCTAGAGGAGCAATTAGCAATACAAGAACTGGTTACTTTGCTAGAAACTTCTACTCCTCCAAATCAAGCTCTTAATAGGTTGAGTGTAGAAGCTACACCATTGCATTCATCAAGGCCTATTCATAGTACATCCAAGGTAGATGAAGTTACATCATATGGTAATGTCAACTTGGATGAGGTGATTTTTTAACAAAATTTGAGCTTGTAACACATACTTCAGGATGCTCTTGCAAGAAAAAAGCACCAAGAACTACTCAGAAGGGAGCATAGGCATAAGCAAGCATTGCAAGATATCAAGGATATATTTCTTGGTGCATTCCTCCTGCCTACGCATAAAGAAGACAAGCCTATTATGGAGTAGTTGACTAATATAGTGGAGAATATAAATGATATAGACCTAGATTCAAATTTTAAACTACTTGAATGGTCTGGGAGGAAATTTCAAGGAAAAGTTAATAAAAAGATAGCAAGTGCCATTGCACTTAGGTTGAATTAGCCACCAAGATTGATATTGTAAAGGAAGTGTTAGAGAATATTTTCTCTCTTTACACCAAGTTGTGTGACACAACTCTATTCATACAAGAAGTGAAATGACATATTGACACTTTGGAAGGAGATATGGAGATAACAAGTACTACTTTACCTAATTCTCCAGCTCAAATTCAAAAGTACTTCGGGAATTTGATGAACTCCCAAGGTTAGTTCGTAGCTCTGCATGCTCAAGATGTAAACATTTGGGCTACATTGATCAGCATCCAATCCATGTTAAGCCCACACATGGAGATACTACACAAGGAACTAGCCTTTGTAGAAATAGTGATGAAGAATGATCCCTATCTTTCTACACATGAAGGCTTAGTTCACCTTGTTGTTGAATTAGCTATCCAAATCAAATCATTGGAGGTAGCATGTGATAACTGAGATGTAGCTCTAAAGATAATACTTGAGGTCCATAAAAATTTCTTGGACAAACACACTATACATGTATAACCCTTTGACATAAGTGTCAAAAAGAGGAAGAAATAAGCTTTGGGGAGAAATAAGAAGGAGAAATAATTTTTTGAGAGAACAATAATGACTCCAAGGAAAGAATGAATATAGTTTTGGAGGAGACCAAATAAGTGGGGAGTTAAAGACAAAAAATGAGTATAGCACAATTCAGCATATGCATATCTACTTAGCAAGAGTATTGGCTTAAATTAAGAATAGCACAATCAACTCAAGGGGAGTTATAAGATTTTGAGGTATGACTGTTAAGTCTACTTTTTTTAAAAATCAAAATTATAAAATTTTGTACATATGTCGAACATAGATATTGAATATCTAAGTTATACTCATAATTAAGATCATTCATACATGACCAAGTGTTTTTTCCACTCATGTCAAAGGGGGAGATTATTGATCTTAGATTGGTTTTGAAATATGAGTATATATATACTTAAGTCATTTACAAGTTAGAACTTAGTTCATGTCAAACAAGTATTGAATGTCAAGCATAATCATGTCAAATAATGCATGTCAAATGAGATACTCAGTTAGTGCCGAGTCACTCAAGTGTCAAGCTATCGATATGTGCTAAGTCATTCAAATGTTGAGTGACAATTACAATACATGTTGAACATTAGGGACTTCAGATGCCAAGTAAAATAGTTTTGACATAGTTGTTGGTAATGCCAAAAACTGATAAGTAGGAGATAATTTCCACAGCTAGTCAAATTGTGATATGAATATCAGGATTTAACTGTGTGATTTTGAGTCAAACTCGATGACCCATATTTCATGAGTAGTGATTCAACATGAATCCATCTCTCATGAGAATAAATGGAACACTTAGCACTCATTGGATCTAGGTGATGCTCACAGGGGTGAAGCACCTCCCGGGAAGTCTCGGTGCTTCACCCCTGTGAGCATCACCTAGATCCAATGAGTGCTAAGTGTTCCATTTATTCTCATGAGAGATGGATTCATGTTGAATCACTACTCATGAAATATGGGTCATCGAGTTTGACTCAAAATCACACAGTTAAATCCTGATATTCATATCACAAAATGCCAAAAACTACTATGTAAACCATTTTTGAGCTGACTTAAGGATTTTGTTGCAATCCTGGATGAAAAGAATGAATCTTAATTGACAATCCATATGTAGTACATGTACCTAATCAGTTAAAGGGGTGAATTGAGTGGCTAGATGGATGAATTATAATTATTGATTCATACCTAATCCTAAGTCACCTAGATCTTCTTAAGGTAAATCCTAAAAGATGAAAGAGTAGAGTGAGCAAAGAGAGAAGTTTGCATGTACAAATAGAGCATTTATGGTGGCTAAGGAGTTGTGAATTAAGATACATTACAAAATAAGTTAGAGGAGAATAGAGGAAAAGAATTAGAGGATAGAAGAGATACATTTGATCAAAGGAGGATCAAGAATACATGCAAAGAGGTGATCTATTATCTAGCAATACAATGCTAACCACAAGATCATTGTTGAGACATTCTAACATGTGAATTAGTTAAATCTCTTAGCAGAGTAGTCTTAATGGGTTGTTGTAAATCCTTTAACAAGGTGTTTACTTCATTGTAAGTTGAATTCCTTTAACTAGGCACACTTCTAAATGTGTTTTGAAATATTTTAATAGAGTAAGATCTAGCAATCTTGTAAGCCTATAATAGGGTATACCTTTCACATGGTAGATCATGTTTCTTGGTCAAGCATTGTAACCTTTATTGGATACACTTTACAACTATAGTAGTGAAGATTTGTGAGTGTCATCCCCACCATAGTTTTACCTTCTTATTGGAGGGTTTCTAGGTAATCATATCTTACGTCATATGTGTGAAATACTTATTTGTTTTCATGTGGTGGATGTATATGCTTAATTTTGTATTTCAATTTACATGCATGATTGTGAGATGGATATGTGATGAATGATTTTATGGTTGAAGTTTTGAAGTCTTGATTCACCCTCTGCCCCCTCCCCCTGAGTTTACTTTTCCCATTAAATTTCCAACATGACAAGTGATACAATGTAAGTTGAGTAAATTTTAGTTAATGCCAAGCATCAATAAACTTTAGTATTTTTTGAGTGACCTAATTGAAGACTATTGAAAGAATAGAATGGAAACTGGGTGATAGCATATTGATTTTGAGTGCTATTATTCATGTTAAATTGTATATTTGATGAATTTGAGATGACTAATTTATTTTCTTCAATTTTGTGAAGTGTATGGAAGATAACTATGATGATTTAGTGGCACAAAATTCATGGTAAACCATTTTGAGGTGAATTCAAAGAGGATTGAAGGAGACATTTTTAGAAGGGACTAAAATGAAAAGATGGGTAGATTCATTGAATCCTACTTAATCCTACCTAACCCTAAAATGGACAATAGAGGATTAACAAAAAAGGATCTTAATTTTTTATTTATAGAGATGGTTGGTCATAAGTAATGTTGGTCAATGTTCAAGAATCTAAGTTAGACAAGAGGTCTAAAGTATTGCTTCATTCAAAGATTGACCATTAGAGATTGCTATTGGAAAGCAAATCCAAAAAGCTTAAGAGTATGAATGCTTGAAGGTTGGACAAGCTATCAGAGCTGAAGTGTATGAAAGCCAAGAAAAATGGAGGACTGAAATAGAGATATGTAAACTATAAGTGAGTTGTAATTTGTTATCAGATCAAGCCTTACTGTTACTTTCTAATCCTTGTATGAGCCTATGATAAATCCTTTGGATTAAGGTTAACCTAACATTCATTTATAAATCCTTTAATAGGGTGACATTCCAAGTCAATGATTTAAAGTCCTCTAACAAGCCTCACTCCTAATAGGGTGATTGAAATCCTCTAACCTAGTTACATTTAACAATGTGCATTGTAACCTTTAACAAAGTTAGCCTTTCACAGGACATCACTTTAGAAGAGTGAGAATCAATAGCATGTTACTGGTCATTTTTTCAAAATTCAATTTTCACATAAAATCATTTTGTCAAATGTGTTATTGAGTCTATTGTGTTTCATGCTTACATTTCTGCAAAGTTGATTTGACAATAACCTACAAAGTTTAAGTGATTATATGATCTAATGGATGCATGCATGAATATTTTTTATGATATGGGTTCACTAAGCTATGAATTTTTTTATTTGTACATATGGACGTTGGATAACTAATTCACACCCCACCCACAATTATTCTATAGAATTCCAACAATAAGATCATAGAAAGTGCACATGTAAAGATTGATGAGTTTGTAGAAAAGAGTGAAGAAGAGAGCAGCAAAGAACCTAAAGGCTACAAAAAGTTTGTTTACTTTGAACCTAATACATTGCCTAACCCAATTGGAAGTTAGTAGAATTCACCTCCTGAGTCCCCAAAATCTCTAAAAAGTATATGAGTTGCAGCCAATGCAACCAAATTCATAGTCAAAAGCAAGCAAGTTACAACCAGTGTAACCTGTGTCAAATTCTAAAGGACCTGAGGTGCAAATAATGGAACCCAAGCATGATATAGAAGATCATGGTGAGAAAAATGGAATAAGCTCTAAATCCAAAGTACCTATACTTGCAAGATATGTTAGAAGGTACCATGCACTTGAGAAAACCATTGGAGACAAGTTAGAAGGTACAATGACAAGAAACAAATTGAAAGGTACATGTTTGCTTACTAAATTTGAGCCTAGAACTAATAAAGATACTTTGGATAGTGAAATTTGGATTGAAGTAATGAGTGAAGAGATATAACAAATAGAAAGGAATAAGAATTGGACTCTTATTGCTAGACCCAAGGATAATAATGTAATTGTCACAAAATGAGTATTCAAAAACAAGCTAAATGAAGATGGAGAAGCTTCAAGAAAAAAAGCAAGATTAGTTTTCAAAGGTTATTATCAAGAGGAAGGTATTGATTATAGTGAAATTTTTGTTCATGTTGCAAGATTAGATGGTGTTAGGACTTTTCTTTCTTATGCATCATGTAAAGGATTCAAAGTGTATTAGATGGATGTGAAATTTGCATTCTTAAATGGAATTCTAGAAGAAGAAGTCTACATTGAGCAACCTAAAGGTTTTGTAGATCCTAGCAAAAGGATATGGTTTGTAAACTACACAACATTATATGGTCTCAAACAAGCTCCTAGAACCTAGTATGAAAGAATTCATAGTTATTTGATGAAGATTGGTTTTTAAAGGACAAATGACAACAATAGTCTATACATCAAAGAAGGACCAAAGAAGGAGATATTGCTAGCAAAAATATTTATAGATGATATATTGTTTACTAGTTATTATCAGTTATGTAAATCTTTTTCTAAAGAAATGAGTAAAGAATTTGAGATGTCAATGTTTAGAGAGATCAAATTCTTTTTTGGCTTACAAATTCAATAGAGGAAATGTGGTATCTACATTACTCAATCAAAGTATATCAAGGAGATACTAAATAATATTGGAATGGAGGATCCAAGACCACTCAGAACACCTATGTGTATTGGACATAAGCTTTCCAAAAATGATGATTCCAAGGAGGTAGATAAGACCACATATAGATCCATGATTGGAAAAATTTAGTATGTTGTGCATTAAGTTGGTATGGTTGTATGGTTTCTAGCTAATCCTAAAGAAAATCATATGATGGAAATAAAGAGAATCACGAGGTATCTAAAGGGTACTAAAGATTATGGATTATGGTACAAGAAAGGAGGCAACTTTGATTTGAAAGCCTGATGTAGATTTGGTAGGAAGTATTGATGTTAGGAAGAGCACCAATGGTGGAGCATTCTTTCTTGGTAAGAGATTAGTGTCTTGGACAAGTAAGAAGAAGAATTCAATCTCTCAATCTATAGAAGAGGAAAACTATGTTACAACAGCAATCAATTATTCCAATATTGTTTGGTTCAAGCAACCGTTGGTAGGTTAAAAGTAGTAATCAAGGATGCAGTGGTTATCTTTTTTTATAACACCGTTGTAATTAATATATCAAAGAATCATGTGATGCATACCAAAACTAAGCACATTCTAATAAAATGTCATTTTATGAGAGAATTGGTGCAAGACGAAGAGGTGAGATTGGAATATGTGAATACTAAAAAACAAATTGTAGACATATTCACCAAACCATTATCTAAGGATGCATTTTTGTATCTAAGAGGTAAGATAGGGGTCATTCCCCTATCTGAAGCTCACTAAAAAGAATTTAGTGATATATTAACTAAGTATTTTTGAAGATTAGTGAAGTTGATGCAGTAATGAAAGGGAAGATTGCATATGAATCTATACATCAAGTACATTAAAATTCACTGAACATTGTCTTTTGCATAGGATAGCAAAGAGGGAGAGTTTGATCATGTCATATATCAAAGAAAAGTTAATGAGTTAGATATCAAAGAGGGAGAGAGTGTACTATTTCAGAGAAAATTTTCTAAATGTTTGAAGATGTCAAAGAGGAAGAGTTTAATGAAGAGTAAACTTGGAAAGTTTGCTGACAAAGGAGAAACTAAAATCAAAGAATCATTCTAGAGGGAGAGATTGATGTAAGAGAGAGATCACACTAATAGAGGGAGTTCTCATGGATGAGAATAAGAATCAAAGTAAGGATATTATCCTTACTTTTATTTTGCTCTAGAATTTCATTGTATTATTGCATGTTGTTGCCATCAATGCCAAAGAGGGAGATTGTTGAAAATAATTATTCAATTGTATATTATCTTTGATGTTACACAAAATATCATATCTTTATCAATCAGTGTCTATCAAGCTCACTTGAGTGATGAAGATAGTTTCCTATGTTTGTAGATCATTCCAATGTTTACCAAGTTCAAAAGAATGTGTCTAATGAGTTCACTCAGGCACCAAAGAGAAGTGCACAGAAGTTCAATGTTAACTGAGCTCATTTGGTTAACAAAGGAAAGTTGGTATGAAGTCAATGTTAACTAAGCTCACTCAGTTACCAAATGAAGTTTACAAAGTTGTAGTGTTAACCAAGCTCACTTTTTTAACATAGAAAAATCATTTTAGAGTTAGTGTCTACCAAGTTGGGTCAGCTAACAAAATTTTTTCTTGTTTTGGCATATTAAGTGTAATGGATTTGTTTGTTAGTTCTAGCCAATTGAAGAGATGAATATTAATTGTTTTAAGTTGTATTCAAGCTGACTTGGAAATACATATGATATAATTATAAGGTCAAGTTAAGGACTGAATGTGTGAGAATGTATAGAAGATAGGAAGATGCTTAGAGGAAAAGAATTGGAAGGATAAGTAGAATATCCTTGTTTATCTAAAAAGATTAATCTAATAAGGAAGAATCAAGTACTCAAGCCAAAATTGAGATCTAAAATTAGCAAAGATAGTTAAATTAAAAATGAGGTCAATTCATTGTTATTCTCTAACCATTGTAGTAGTTAATCAAATCTCTTAACAGAGTTAGCCTAACTGCTATTTGTAAATCCTCTAACAAAGTGGCATTTCAAGATTGAAGTGTCTAAAGACCTCCAACAAGGCCACTCCTAATAGGGTGATTAAATCCTTTAATAGGTTCACACCTAACAAGTTGTTTTGTAACCTTTAATAGGGTTGGCTCCTAACATGGCTTGCTTTAGAAGAGTGAAAAATAGTAACTAGTTGCAATTGGTGATTTTTCCCAAATTGGGTTTCCATGTTTAATCTTGGTGTCACTTGTGTTCATGTTACTTCTTTTATATGTATCAAACTAAGTTAATTAAACTTAAACACAATTAATATCTTAAGAACTAAATGTTTATTCTTCACCAAGTTATAGTTGATATTTCAATACTTGTTGAGTGACAGTGAATTGTTAGTGTTAACCAAGTGCTCCTGTGTTAACTGGGTGTTAGCAATAATTTAGTTTCAGAAGAGTTTATGTTTTGATTTGTATTGACATCTAAGAGATCTATAGGAGCTACCAAAATAGTTGGTTGAGGATTATTTTGTGTCTAATAAGAGTGAGAGACTAAAGTGTAATCAAGTTTCCCTTTAAGTACTATAAGAGGCTTATCATCCTAAGGAACTCCTTTAAAAGTGATAATGAGTTGTTGAAGTGTACATCCTTTAACAATAATAACAAGCTGAGAGAATCACATAGGTTCAATACTATACACAGTATTGCACATAAGAATCTATGACATAACCCTACTATAAAGGTTTGTTGTAAAAGATGTATAGGAAGTCATAGGAGGAATGGATTCAATGAACATCTTATTCTTTTCATCCGACTCCTTCACTACTACACACCTTTGAGGGTTCTCTAGGAAATGCATCATAAAATTAATCATAAAAGGAATTATAGTTGTTAAAGAAAGACAAAATTTCTCAAGAGTAACATGTAAAATGTAGAGTTCTCTCTAATTGGAATAAGAGTTCTCTCTTTTTTATCAATACTCTTGTTCATAGGCAATGAAAAATTGCTAACATTCTAGGTTTTTCTATAGGTTTGCTCATGAGCACTTACCTTGGTCTCCCTTTGTGGTTTATTCCTTTTGAATCCTTTTGGTAGGATCTAGTGGAGAAATTCAACAAGAAATTAGCTAGTTGGAAAGGAATTATGTTGAGTCAAGTAGGCAAAGTGACTTTATTAAAGGCTTGTCCTCAAAGTCTCCCTACCTCTTAGAATTTTCAAAATTGTAGCTAAACGTGTAGATGTTATTGATAAAATTCAAAGAAACTTTTTTTGGTCAGGCACTAAAGAAAAAAAGAGAATGGGTCTAATAATCTAGCAAGTGAACATAAGCATCAGAGTATAACCGCTAGGATGAACAAAAAAAAATTTCGTACAAGAACTCCAGACATACAAGAGATTCTTCTCATGCTAAGTAATTAGTAATTATTTTGTTTGCAATGACCCTTGCATTTGTAACTTGAGACAAAAGTGTGTGGAAGTATACTTGGAGTGACTTGTACATTTACTTCACAAGACAAGTATCAATAGTTTACTATAGCGTAGAGAATTCACTCAAATAGTCAAGGAGAATAACCAACCTGACCAAAGTTTCTATATAAAATGAGTTGAGGTACACATGGTCATCCAACATGAGATAGAGGCTCTTCTAGTGGACAACCCTTTTATATGGATCCTTTAGCTCATTGGAACTAAATTGACAATCATAAAACAAAGAAAAGATCATGCCCCTAGTCCTTGTTCCTCTACTCAAATTAGACATCCTTGAGTTTCTCAATGGGGAATGAAAAAGTGAAATAAAAACACACAAAGAAAAGATTAGCATAGCTCAAACAATTTCCAATTTTGTTTCAGTATCAAAGGATTGATGTCAAATGTCAAAGTTTAGAATGTTTGTAAGAAGTATCTTTAGTAGATAAATGAAAGTAGACAAACATAGTTAGGACAACTTATGACTAACATCAAAGAGATTCTTTGAGAGGAATCTCATCAATAGACTAAGTGAAAGTAGAGAGACACAACTAGGACAACTGGTTATTGATGCAAAAAGAGATTCTCTTTTAGAGGAATCTCATTAGTATACTAAGCTACAATAGATAGAAATAGTCAAGACAACTAGTGACTGATGCAAAAGAGATCCTCTAACATCATAGGGTGCTGCCCCTTAGACTATGATCAATTTCAATCCATGTAGGTTTGAGCATAGTCTAGAAGATAACTGAGAGTGTATGCATGAATGAAAGCAACAAACCAAAGCAAAATACAAATAACAAAAAGCAAGAAAGAAAATATATAGAGACCAAAAAATGCACTACTAGATGGATCATTTGAAACAAGAGGCACATGTTTATGAGGTTTTCACCCTCTTGATAGAGATTCTAGTTTTTCTACCATGATGTTTGTTTGCCAAGTTTTCATCAATGACACTTTTCTTATTTTTCCAAATTTTTTTGTTCTCTTCTCTTTTCAAATAAATTTTCTTTTTTATCATTACAATTTTTTTGGTATTACCAAAATGTCTAGTACTAGGTTTTCACCAATATAATTAATTTTTTTAGAACATTTAGATATGTACAAACAGCTTCAAAGAATATTAGCTATAGAACCTTTTTAGATGAAGGGTGTTGATCCGCTACTTGAGTGATTCTCCTTCAGTTGTTGAGAGTTGATAAGTGCTTGATCTAAACATTACAGTAACAACGTATGGACCAAGCTAGTCGAGCTCAAACTTTCCCTTATATATGTGATGTTGTTGATTCTTAGGATTCTTCCTTAGAATGAGGTCACCCACTTGGAAGTCCTATGGTTTAACTTTCTTATTGTATTTGTTGGACACCCACTTTTGGTAAACTCGTAGATAATCAAACACAACTTGTCAAAGTTCATCTGGTAGTTATAGCTCTTGTAGATGAGATATTCTATAGTCATCATTAGTAATGAAGCCCTTTAGAAAGACTCATAGAGTAGAAATCTCAACCTCAATTGGAAGCATAACATTTGCTCCATATACCAAAGGAAAGGGCGTTGTCCATATAGGGGTTCTGATACTTTTTGTGTAAGACCATAGATACAGATTGATTTAAAGGTGCAAGTCCCTTCAAGATTTGTTAACTATGTAATATAGGATTTTAAGAATATCCTTGTTAGACGTTTTCTCTTGTTTGTTACCCTGGGGCTAGTAGATGGAAGACCAATGTTGTGTGATTTTGAACATTGAACATAGCTCTTTCAAAAAAAATTTGAATTGTCCTCCATTGTTAGTAATAATGGAGGATGGTACAACATGCCTATAGATGATGTAATTGAGGATAAATATAGCTACATTTATCACATCAGCCTTAGTAAGAGGTATTGCCTCTACCCATTTCGTAAAGTAGTTTGTAGCTATTATGATGAACTTGTTTCCATTTGAGGAAGAATGATGAATATGACCAACCAAATAAAAGGCCCATTGATGGAATGGCCAAAGTGTGATGAAAGAAATTAGCTCCTTGGCTGGAGTATAAATCAGATTTCCATGGTGTTGGAACTACTTGTAAGACTTGGCATATTTGATTTCCTCTTTCTCCATTTATGGCCAATAGCAACTAGCACTAATAAGTTTGTGGAGCCAATGTCAAGCCATTTGAGTATGATCCACAAATGCCTTCATGTGCTGATATGCATTTTGAACCTTTAGGCTCTAAACACCTAAGTAGTGTATCATCTAGACCTTTCCTAAACAATTCATTAGCAATGATGAAATACAATGAAGCATTTTAGATAAGGTGATGTTTCTCATTCTAGGTTAGAGTATCTAGAAAAATCTAGTCATGTAAGTATGAGTATATATGATGGTAGAGAGATAAATTATGTCCTATGATAGAAAAAATCATTTGGAATTTAGGGGAATCATAAGTAGGGTAGTATAATGTCACCACCAAGAACTCATGTTGGAAGTCTTCTAGCATTTGTAACATAGAAGCTATAGTGACCATTGCATTGGTTGCCTTGTTATCTTCTCGAGGAATCTACTAGAAAGTAACATGTGTGAAGTAATTTTTCATATCATCAACCATTCTCTTGTAAGGCATCAATTTTTCATCTTTTTTCTAATAGATTGCTTTAACCTAGTTGATCACCAACTATGGATCGCCAAAGATGTTTAGTTTATCTACCCTCCATTTAATGAAGATTTTGATTCGACTAATCAAGACTTCATATTTAACAATATTGTTTGTACAAGGAAAAAGAATCTTATTTTCCATAGGTAGAGAATATTTCTATGGGGTGATGAATCAAATTCCAACATCAAATCTTTTTTGCGTGAATGATCCATCAAAGAACATAACCCATGTTTGGTGTGTCAATAGTAGAATAGACTCTATTAGAAATAGGGAATACTAGGGGGATGAATTAGTATTCTACAAAATTTTGTTGCCAATTGGATATTATTAATTACTTTGAACCATGTATAAGAAAGTAAAGAAGTAACATTGAATAGTAATAATAACCATGCATAAAGAGAACTCATAACACCATATTTTGTTAACTAGAGAAACCCTGGCCAAGGGAAAATCCTTGTGGTGATGATACCCACTAGATGATTTATTGATATATATGTTCCTTGTTAGAGGATGGACGTTGTTAGGATTCAATGAGAAAATTCAGCATAAAGATTCCCTATTAATCCATGTTAGGAGATTCCAACCCTATTTGGAGTTGTAGTACAATAGATGCAAGAAGAGCTCATTGCTCAAACAAGTAACTGAACTTTAAGTTCCTCAAATCTAGATGTATAGATGCTATAACTTCTTCTAGGCTAATCTCTAACCTTAGCTTGATCTCGAATCACAAAATCAAGTTCTCAAAAACTTCACATATATTGCTTCACAAAAAGTTTGCATATTGCTTTTCATATCACAAAAGTGTACATCAAAAAACATTCTTAATCTCACAATATGTCCTTTGCATAAATACCATGCCTTTTCAAAAATTGTTGCTAGGTTGGCTAAGACCATAATATACTTTTCCAACTTAGAGTAAACATGAATGACTTTCTTTGGTTGTTTTTTTTCTTGTTCCTCTTCTTCTTCATCATCATTGGAGTCCTCAATTTTCAACAATGTTTTCTATTTTTTCTCAGGTCTAGTAGCTTGTTGCTTAACTCTTTTTGACTTTTGGGTCTCTACTGGCCTTTCAGACTTCCTCTTAGGTTCACTTGGTTGCTCGGCTAATATAGCAGCATATGAGATGCTCTATTCTACAGGATTTTTTGCAATGGATACACTGGATGCCTGACCAACTGACAGAGGTATCACATAAATTAAATCTTGTTCACCATTTTTTTTTAGTCCAGAGATTGTTTGTCTAATTGCTTGTGATTCTTCTTCTAACATACTAGCCTCAAATAGTTCTTTCTTCATTATAGATGCAATCTTCTTATGAGATGCCTTTTCTAATGATGCCTGGGAGGCTGACTGGGTTATCTCCTCATATGTTCCAAATTTGTATGATGTTTGTGTTAGAAATATAAGAGGAGTAACTGAGAGGGGAGGGGTGAATCAAGTACTACTAAAATAAATCCTAGATCCCTTAGATAAATAAAATTCAGACTGATAAAACAAATTATTGTTGATACTTGGTAAACATACAAAAATTACTGTAACTCAGTAAATGTAGAATTTTTTTAACTTAGCATATCTTAAGATAATGTCAGTAATTTAATTGCAAGCATGAAAGAAATAACATGAACACATATAACACCAGGATTTAACATGGAAACCCAATTTGAGAAAACCAACAATTGGGACTAGTTACTATTTTCACTCTTCTGAAGTGAGCACTGTTAGGAGCCAACCCTATTAAAGATTACAAAACACACTATTAGATGTGACCCTATCAAAAGATTTAATCACCCTATTAGGAGAGGCCTTGTAAGAGGTCTTAAAATAATTTAATAGAATTTCCACCTTGTTAGAGGATTTACAAATGGCTATTAAACCAACTCTGTTAAGAGATTTTAGATCATTGCTATAATGGTTAGAGAGTAACAATGAAATGACATGATTAAGATGCAACTAAATTGTTGATTACAGATCTTTGTTTTGGCTTATACTTGATCCTTCCTGATCAAATAACACTTTTCTACTCTACAAGGTTACCTACTTATCCTTCAAGTTCACTTCCTCTCTTTTTATCTCTTCCAAATTATTCAATTTGCATACTTGAAATCACAAATTGACTTTTTACTTATACCTTCTAGATTGTCAAGTCGACTTAGATATAAATTAGAATAACCAATATTCATTACCATAGTCAACTAGAATCAATAGGTAAAATAATTAACCTTTACAAACCAAAATAAAAAAATCTTTTGGTAGCTAACCTAGCTTGGTAGAAACTAATTCTAAAGTGATTTATTGTGTTAACCAATAGGAGCTCAGTTAATATTGTGAACTTACAAAATTCCTTTGGTAACCAAGTGAACTCAATTAGTATTAGCTCTATTCAATTTTCCTTTATTAATTGAGTGAGCTTAGTTATCACTCTTTTCTACATAAATTCCTTTGATGCCCAAGTGAGCTTGGTAGATACTACCTTCTATATAGAGTAGACTCAAGAAAGCTGGGTAGACAAGGAAAACTATCTTTACTAACCAAGTGAGCTCGGCATGCACTGACTGTCAACTGATATGACATTTGTGTAACATCAAGGACAACACACAATTAATCAATTGTATCCAACAATCTCCCTCTTTGGCATTGATGGAAACACAACATGTTAAAGCACAATAAAATTTTGAGAACAAGACTCTTTCTATCAAAAAGTTTCTCCCTTTTTGATTTTACATAGAAAACTTCTCCTATAGTATTTTCCCTCTATGAATTGGAACTACTTAACTTCTCCTTCTTGGAATTACAAAATTTTAGAAAGATATGATAGTAAACTTACTTCTCCTCTTTGACAACACATGCCAAAGACAATTTTGATTAGTGCCAATGTACCTTGAGTACAGATTCATGTGCAATATGTCCTTGTCAATACTACATCAACTAATTGATCTTTAACTTAGTTCCTGTTGATGCATCACTAAACTTTATTTAGTGAGCTTTTAGATAGGGTAATGACCCCTAGATTACCTCTTAGATACAAAAATTCATCCTAAGGTAATGGCTTGGTGAATATATCTACAATTTCTTCTTTTGTATGCACATATTCCAATCTAATTTCTATCTTATACTAATTCTCTTACAAAGTGATATTTTATAGCAATATGCTTTGTTTTGGAATGCATCACTAGATTTTTTGATATGTTGATTGTACTGCTATTATTACAATACATGACTATTAGCTCTTTGATTTCAACATTCATTCCTTCCAACAATTGTTTGAACCAAACAATGTTGAAGCAATTTACAGCTACAGCCACATATTATGTTTTTGCTATGGATTGAGATGTATGGTTTTGCTTCTTGCTTGTCCAAGATACTAGCCTTTTACCAAGAAAGAATGCTCTACCATAAGTGCTTTTTATGTCATCAAGATTTCCTGCCCAATCAACATTAGTAAATACTTTTAAGTTAAGATTGCCTCCAAGTTTGTACCATAATCCATAGTCTTCAATACCTTTCAAATATCTCAAGATTCTTTTTATTTGCATCATGTAGTTTTCTCTAGATTTTGCTGAGAATCTTGCCACTATCCCAACTACTAATGCAACTACATACTATAATTTTTCAATCATTAATCTATATAAGGTCTGATCTACTTCTTTCGAGTCATCATCTTTGGAGTACACATGGAGGTTCCAACTAGTTTTGAATCCTCCATTCCAAACTTCTTGAGTATCTCTTTGATGTACTTAGATTGTGTGATATAGATACCATTTTTATTCTGTTGTATCTACAATCCAACAAAGAGTTTTATTTCACCAAACATGGACATCTCAAATTCTTTATTCATTTTTTCTGAGAATGCTTTGCATAAGTCATCATTTCCTATACATAGAGTATCATCCACAAATATTTCCTTTCTTGATATACAAACTACTATTATCATTTATTCTTTGAAAACCAATCTGTATCAAATAGTTATGTAATCTTTCATATCAGGCTTTAGGAGCTTATTTTAGACCATATAGTGCTTTGTATAATTTACAGACCATTTCCCTTTTGTCAGTATCAACAAAATCTTCTGGTTGTTCAATGTAGACTTCCTCATCAAGAATTCCATTCAAGAATGTAGATTTAACATCCATCTGATATACTTTGAATCCTCTATGAGTTGTGTATGCTAGTAAAGTCCTAACACCTTCTAGTCTTGCAACATGGGAAAAAGTATCACTAATCAATAAGTTCTTCTTGAGATTAGATTTTACATACCAACCTTGCTTTGTTTCTTGACACTTTTCCATCTTCATTCAACTTATTTCTAAATACCCATTTTGTACCAATCACATCTTTATCTTTGGGCCTAGGAACAAGAGTCCAAGTTTTATTCTTTTCTATCTATTCTATTTCTTCATTCATAGCCTCAATCCAACTTTCATTTTGTAGTGCATCCTTAACACTTCTAAATTAAAATTCAGCAAGTAAACATGTACCTTTTAGTTTTCCTCTTGTCGTTTTTCCATCTGATTTGTCTCCAATGATCTGATCAAGTGCATGATGTCTTTTGACATATTTAGCCAATACAAGTTCTTTGACTTTTGAATGAATTGTACTATCTTTATTTTGAATCTCAACTTTAGGCTCAGGTCCTTCTATCTATGGCTCAAGTCCTTCAGATTTGGTATGCACTAACTTGGTAGCCTTTGAATGTGACTCAGGTCCCTGTGACTTGGTTTGCACTTTTGGTGACTCGATAACTATTGGAGACTTGGAGAGCTCGGGAGATGAAGTCTCCTTTTTATCAAACATGTTTAGCAATGTATCAAATTCATAGTAAACAAATATTCTATAATCTTTTGGCTCATTTTTGCTTTCTTTTGCACTCTTTTCTACAAACTCATCAATTCTTACATGTGCACTTTCTATGATTTTGTGAGTGGACAAATTCATACATTTGTATGCTTTACTTCTACAAGAATATCCTAGAAATATACTTTCATCACCTTTTACATTAAATTTTCCTTTTTTAGATTCTTTTAAGATATAACATTTGCTACCAAATACTTTCAAGTAACTTACATTGGGTTTGTAGCCATACCATAGTTTATAATAGTTGTATACCACTAGTTGTATGGCTAAGGATTTTGTTTGGCTTTTCTTCCCTTTGTATGGTATGGCTACAAACCCATTATAGCAATATACCTTTGTACTTGTGGCTTTTCTTCTCTTCATTGCTTTCTTTGTTTGGACACCTAGCAGCAATATGATCAATTTTTTCATAAGAAAAATAGATTAGAGGAATTTTACCTTTGTACTTTCTTCTATTCTTAGAATATTTCTTTGCAAGTAGAGCTTCAACAATTTCAAGATCACTATCAGAACTTTCTTTAGTTTCTTCCTTACTTCCTAATTGATTGTCTTTTATTTTCTTGCCCTTTTCTTTGAGTGAGAATTTAGCTTCAAATGCAGACTCAATATTCTTGGAAGCAAGAACATAGCTATCAAAGTTGTCTAGTTCAAAAGCTATCAATCTTCCTACTAGCATCCAAGCCTATCTTGTTATTTGGATCACATCTCTTTTCTTGAATAGCAGACACTCTGATTGCATAGATGGGAAGCAAAGTTCTGAATATTTTTCTTACAACAATTTCCTCTTTGGTTTCTCCTCCAGATGCTCTGATTGCACTAACACTGGCATTAATTCTTTCTACATATTTTGCAATATTTTCATCTTCTCTCATTCTCATTTGATCAAATTGTCCTCTAAGGATTTTTTTTGTTGGCTCTTTTTACATTGTCATCTCCTCCATAGATTTATTTTAGTTTGTTCCACATATCAAAAGCAGTTTTACAGTCTTTGACCTCATCAAATTCAGCATAATTGAGAGCAGATGCAATATCAATCATCATAATGTTATGGTTCTTTTTCTCAGCAATATCTTCAACTGATAATGTTATAGTGGGAGTTTTATATTCTTCATCAAGATATTTGTAGCCTAAATCACTGATGGTAGCCAAATGAAGCCTCATAATTCCTTGCCATGCTGCAAAGTTGTCTCTATTCAACTTTGGAATCTCTCTTTTGTAAGACATCCTAATCTTTAACTTAGGTCCTTGAAACCTTCTCTACAAGCACCAAAAGATCTTATACCAATTGTTGTAAATATAAGAGGAGTAACTAAGAGGGGAAGGTGAATCAGTTAATACTAAAATAAATCCTAGATCCCTTAGATGTCAAATAAAATTTAGACTGATAAAATAAATTCCTGCTAATAATCAGTAAGCATACAGAAGTTGTTGTAACTCGATAAATGCAAAATGTGTTTAACTTAACATATCTTAAGATAATGTCAGTAATTTACTTGCAAGCATGAAAGAAATAACATGAACACATATGACACTAGGATTTAACATAGAAGCTCAATTTGGGAAAAACCACCAATTGTAACTAGCT
The DNA here is from genome assembly GCA_028749045.1 of Cupressus sempervirens. NCBI lineage: Eukaryota > Viridiplantae > Streptophyta > Pinopsida > Cupressales > Cupressaceae > Cupressus > Cupressus sempervirens. The sequence continues at coordinate 509,345,768 of CM053787.1, read as the reverse complement.
ACTATTTTCACTCTTCTGAAGTAAACCTTGTTAGGAGCCAACCCTATTAAAGGTTACAAAACACACTGTTAGGTGTGACCCTGTTAAAGGATTTAATCACCTTTTTAGGAGTGGCCTTGTAAGAGGTCTTGAAATAATTCAATAGAATTACCACTTTGTTAGAGAATTTACAAATGGTTGTTAAACCAATTATGTTAAGAGATTTTAGATCACTGCTATAATGGTTAGAGAGTAATAATGAAATGATCTAATTGAGATGCAACTGAATTGCTAATTACAAATCTCTATTATAGCTTAACATGATCCTTCCTGATTGAATAACACTTTTCTGCTCCATAAGGATACCTACTTATCCTTTAAGTTCGCTTACTCTCTTTTTATCTCTTCCAAACTATTCAACTTGCATACTTGAAATCACAAATTGATGTTTTACTTATACCTTTTAGATTGTCAAGTCAGCTCAAATATAAATTAGAATAACCAATATTCATTACCATAGTTAGCTAGAATCAATAGGTAAGATAATTAAGCTTTACATGCCAAAATAAGAAAATCCTTTGGTAGCCAATCTAGCTTGGTAGAAACTAATTCTGAAGTGATTTTCCTATGTTAACCAATAGGAGCTTGGTTAACACTGCGAACTTACAAATTTTTTTTGGCAACCGAGTGAACTTGGTTAATACTAGCTCTATTCAATTTTCCTTTGTTAACTAAGTGAGCTCAATTAACACTCTTTTTTGCATAAATTCCTTCAACACCCAAGTGAGCTTGGTAGATATTGCCTTTTGTATAGAGTAGACTTAGGAATGCTCAGTAGACAAGGAAAACTATCTTCACTGACCAAGTAAGCTTGGCATGCACTAACTGTCAGTTCATATGACATTTGTGTAACATCCAGGGAAACACATAATTAATCAATTGTATCCAATAGTTTGATGAAGAATATAAAACTCCCACTATAACATTATCAGTTGAAGATATTGCTGAGAAAAAGAAATGTAGTTATATTAAATCAATATAACTAATAGCTATATAATCACTCAATTCATAACCTAGGAGCTCAAGAAATGTTTCCTGAGGTTGTACTACTTCAATATAGGTTAGGTCAGTGTCCACCATAAAACATATATCATTCTTTAATCTACCAATAATTGTAGGGGCAATTATGTATCTCTATTTTATTTCATTCTAGAAATGTCCTCATAATCAAATTTCCATTGTACAAGATTTTCTCTACTGGATGTCTTCTGCACACATCTGTTATATTGTCCATAGTGCATCTTTCACTACTCATAATATCAGTAACTATTAAAAATGGAAATCTCTTAAGTACATGAAAGAAATATGATTAATCAAAGACTAAAATTTTGAATACACCATTCTTAGTTCTCTTAATTTTTTCCAAATTCTCAAGGAGTTGTACTCTTAGAATGTCACTTGAATTCACTTGTTCTTTCTCAACACACATCTTATAAGTTGCATAAATGAAACCTACTAATAACTCATCACTTTTAGAGCTTGTACAAATAGAATATGCAATGATTTTTCTCAAGAAACTCACATCATGTTGTCTAAAGGTGTTGATAACCATTGCTTTACCATTGTAAACTACCTTAGAATAAGTTTCAACCTTATCCTTAACTAGTTTCTCACCAATAGGTACACTACCTTGTTTTCTAAGACCAGTGACCTCATGAATAAGGTTGGCAGAGATGTCAACTTCATTATCTCCCATCAAAATCTTTCTATTATGAAATCTTCTCAATATGATCTAAGTCCATTCTTCAGTATCAAGTTTATGGTAAAAATGATATCTGACTAAGTCTAAGTCTTTCAAATGTTCATATTTTTTTTTAATAATCATATCATGATTGAAAACAATTTCCATAACTTTATTCATAAACTCACTTCCAATGGTTTTAAACTTACTACACAAGTAGTTTCCTACACCTTCCAAGAAAACTACATTGTCTAGAGTAATTGATAAGGCCAAATTAGGGTTTTCCACTAGGGGTTTCATAGTAACAACCTTTAATTTGGGTCTCTCAATATTCTCAACATTTTGAACAACTAACATATCCATGATTACATCGAATAAAAATTTATCAAAGAATTTATGTGCAAAAAATGATAAAATACCTTTTTTAGAGTAGGGTTTTGCTCAAAATCAATGTACCAAATTGCTTCTAGGTGCTCTAAGCTTCTAAGATGATCACAATGTAGAAATAATCAAGTTTGTACTCTATTTATTCAGCTAGAATTTTCATTAGTGTACTTCACCAAATCAAAAAAGTTGTTTATTTCACTCTAAAATTAAATATCTACTCAAGATCAACTGTCTAATCTTCTAATGCTATTTGAGGTTCACCATAGCTTTCTTTCATCATGAAAATGCTTCACAAAACTTTTCTCCACAAATTTTTTTGTAGAAACATAGATTTTATCTTCTATCATAGAGTAAAATTTCTCTATTATAAACTTTCTCCACAAATTTTGTTGTAGAAACAGTATATCTTATTTCATTCCTAACTTGATTCAATAAGCTCCAAATTACAAGTGAGATTAACTACAATCCAAACTCATTACAATAAATCTTCCCTCAACCTTGCTACTTATGGCTTGATATCTGAATGAGTTTTCCAATTATGGTATTATGGACAAGCTTAATTCAACTTGGTTGAATCAAACTCGATTGCTGACTTTAATTTTCCTATCTCAACATCATCTAACTTTTCCTCTAATATATCTAATCCCTTTACAAATGACTACATTAATTTCTTCTTGATGTTCATTGACTACACTTGTTTGTTCCTCATTGTCTTTCTAAGTTTCAGAGTTACTTTCATGATTTCTTATGTCATTTCTGAAGTTTCTTCCATTATTGCTTTTCTTTCCAAAGTTTCTTCCATGTTTCCTTCTTTCATTTTTGAATTTCCTTCCATTATTACTTATGTCCATTCTACAATAATTTTTTGTATGTCCAAAGTTGTTGCATAATTGACATATTAGGGTTCTACTTCTAGGATTCTGTTGATCAATAGGTGCTTGCTTGACTATTTTCGGCTATGTGTCCAAAGTTGTTACACTTATAATACATTATCTACTTTCTTTCTTCATAAGGTCTACTTTCTCTTGATGTCCTTTCATTAGATCTTCTTCTTTTTATAGGGTTACTGTTTCTAAACATTCTTCTATTTCTTCTATCATTATCATATTTATGTTTTCTATAATCAATAGCATTATGACCAATACCATGACAATTATGATAGTAACATTTTGTAACATAATTAAATGATTTATTTGTACAATCTCTTTTCATATGAACTATTTCATTACATGAAAAACATTTACCTCTAAATTCATACCTAGTTTCCTTAAGAGATTCCACTTGCTTAGGTTAATTTGAGTTCTTAGTTTCCTTCTCTTGTTCAACTTGTTTGGATTTATCAGAAGGTTGATTAGATTCAATCTTATCATCAAATTTATATTTCTCTTTTGGATATATTTTACTTTCAAGTTTATTTGTAGACATATTAAATAAATAAACAAGACCACTGTTATCATAAGTAGGTCTTTATATTGACATTGATTTATCAAGATTTTCTCTGCTAGTATAAAGTTTTTTGAGTTATTTCTTACATTGAGTTAGTTCACCTTTCACAATAGTGTTGCACTTATGAAGTTTTTCATGATCTTCTTTTAATGTTTAAAATTCAAATGTCTTCTTTGCTATACTTTCTCTAATATTTGAATTTTTAGTCTTTAAATCAATTTTAACTTTGCTAGGATCACTCTTCAAACTCAACTTTAGATTGGTAATCTTCAATTCATGTTTCAAGATCTTGTACTCTATCTTTAGTTTTGAATATTCATCATCACTGGTTTTAGATTCAAGCTTGGATTTTAGATGTTCAATCTTGTCCTTCAATTGTCTAATGTATACTTTGGAGTCTTCATATCTATCTTTCAGCTTATCTCTTTCTTCAATAAGGAAATCAATTTGTTCAAATTCCTCTTCAAGGTTCTTCATCAGCTATTCCATATCCATAGAGATCTTACTCAAGTTGTTAAGCATCTTTTGAGTAACTATGCTCTGATTCCAATTGTTAGAAATAGGGAATAACGAGGGGGGTGAATCAATATTCTACAAACTTTTTTTGCCAATTGGATATTATTAATTACTTTGAACCATACATAATAAAGTAAACAAGTAATTTTAATAGTAATAATAATCATGCATAAAGAGAACTCATAACACCATATTTTGTTAACTAGGGAAACCCTAGTGGGGATGATACCCACTAGATGATATACTGGTATATATGTTCCTTGTTAGAGGATGGACCCTGTTAGGAGTCAATGAAAAAATTTAATATAAAGAGTCCCTATTAGGAGACTTTGAATCCTTATTAGGATATTCCAACCATGTTAGGATTTGTAGTATAATAGATGCAAGAAGAGCTCACTGCCCAAAATGCACTCCCAATTACAAGAAGAGCTCACTGCCCAAACAAGTAACTAAACTTTAAGAACCTCAAATATAGATGTATAGATGCTATAAATTATTCTATTCTAATCTCAGACCTTAGCTCGATCTTGGATCACAAAATTAGGTTCTCAAAAACTTCTCATATATCACTACACAAAATGTTTTCATATCGCTTTTCATGTCACAAAAGTGTACATCAAAAAACATTTTTAATCTTGCAAGATGTCCTTTTCATAAATACCATGCTTTTTCACAAATTTCTACTAGGCTGGCTAAAACCATAATATACTTTTCCAACTTAGAGTAAACATCTAAGATGTCGGCCCTAATTGGTCAAGTAATTATTTTGTAAGCAAAATAATTATTTTACCTTTAATTTTTTTTGTTTGTTTCACTGGTAAATCATGAATATATCTTTTTTGTATTGTTCATATTGATGTCTAAGGTTATACACATCATCATCAACATGTATACTATCTCCATCTAACTTCACTAGTCATAATATGATGTCAAAACTATTTTACATATTAAACAATGTACTGTTAAACCAATTTCATATTTAAACAATTTTCTAAGTACCAAAAGCTAAGTATCTTTATTTATGAGGTTTACTACAATTATGTACATCATGTGTTTCAATTAATGACAATAATTACATCACTACATACAGCTAATTGTCAACAAACTCATCAAAAAATTCAACATTCAATAGTTTGTGACTTTGTAGTGATGCTTCTGCTAGTTAATTGGCGAGTGCTTGTCCTTTGATAGATTTCCATTCCACATACTCAATGTTGAACTCACTCAAGATCATAATCCATTTTGCTAGCCTTCCTTTCAAAGTAGCTTTACTATGAAAATACTTTAATGGACCAATCCTTGCAATCAGTCTTGTAGTATGAGCGAGCATGTAGTGTCTCAGCTTTTGGAAAGTGGAAAACAACTTCCAAGAAAACCTTATCAACAATGTTGGAATTAATATCATACAATAAAAATGTATGACTAAGGTAATAAATAGATCATTCCTTATTATTGTTATCTTCTTGAGCCAATAAGATACCTAGAGATGTATAAAATGAGTGGCTTCCCATGAATATAAGGCATCCATATTGGCAAATTAGCAGGATACCACTTTATCTATACTAAGCTTTGATCACAATACGTGTTCCAGTTATATTTCACACCCTTATGAAAAGTTTTAGTAAAGGATTGTGATTTATCTTCTAACTATGATATGAACCAACAAATAGACTGAAGTCTTCCTTTTAGCTCTCTCATTTGACCGATGTTTTGAGGTGGAGGTATCTCCATTATAGCTTAAACCTTTCTAGGATCCACCTCAATACCTTTTGTAGATACAATGTACCTAAGTATTTTCCCTAATGTAACACCAATTATAATGGCTTGGGAAAAGGTTTGTAGACCTAATATTAAAGGAGGATTCGGAATAAGATCAATTAGAAGTATTAATAAAGCCTTCTTGGCTAAATAAGGATGGAGAGTGTACCATGATGAGAAAGAATGGAATTCTATCTAGAAATATAAGTACATTTATAATGTTCCATCTATATCTAATTTTCTATCTTACCCTAATATTTCTAATTCCTCTACTATCTAGGGAGTAGTTCAAGGGACTAAGCATATTCTAAATCAAGGTTGTAAGTGTAAAATTGGGGATGGAAGAAAGGTTAGATTTTGGGAAGATATGTGGAAATTGGATCATCCTTTGTTGGATGACTTTTCTAATATCATTCCTATAGAAAGATGTAAATAGAATTTTGGAGTTTATGTGGAGAACTACTTGACTATTAATGGTTGGGTAAATATTTCTAAGATTTTCCATAGTTTTATTAGTATTCAAATTTATCTCACCTCTTGTAATCTTTATCCCAACATGGAGGACACTATGGTGTGGAGGATAGAACCTAGTGGTTATTTCAAGGTTTCATCCATGTTTAGTTCTAAGGAGAAGGACAATCACCCCCCTGTGGGCTAGAGCTTGGATAAAAGGTCTTATCCCTAAAATTAATATTTTATTTTGAAGTATGCTTCAAAAGAAAATTTAGCTCTAGATAATCTGAAAAGAAGAGGTATATATATATTGAATAGATGCACTCTATGTAAGATGGAATTGAAGACATCAACCACCTTTTCATAAATTGTAGCTACAGCTAGAATGTTTGGGGATCTCTCCTCCAATATTGGAATATCTTATGGGTTTAGCCTAGTAATATTGTTGATTGTTTTTAGAATTGGAAATGCCCTGTGAGAATCTCTAATATTGGCTTTGTGTGGAATATATCTCTCCCTCATCTATGTTGGGGCATCTAGAAAGAAAGGAATAATAGAATTTTCAGAAATAAAGAAGCTCTTGAATGGATGGTGGGCCAAAATATTATTAGGAAAATCAAAGAAAACTTTATATCTCAGAATAAAAATATTGATGATGTACATATTAGCAACCCAACAAAAATAATAGGAAATAGTATTAAACACAATAAGTATAGAGAGGGTGTAATATGGAGTTCCCCTCCTTTGGGTTGAATGAAAGCTAATTTTGATGGTTTAGCTAAAGGAAATCCTAGAAGAGTTGGATGTGGTGGAGTCTTGAGGGACCATTATAGTAGAGTGGTGGATGTTTTGGTGATCCCTATTGGTCATTCAACTAGCCATAAAGAAGAGGCTATTGCTGCTCTTTACACTATTAGAATGGTAGTGGAAATTGGCTATAGGAAATTATGGCTAGAAGGGGACTCCTTAAACATAATCAATATGTTGAATAATAAGAATATGGTTACATGGAATATTGAAGGAAGTATTATGGAAATTAAAAATCTGATTAAATTTTTTGATAAACTTATTATATCTCATAATTACAGAGAGGGTAATAAAGTGGTTGACTAATAACTAACAAATCTATGTACACGGACAAGAAGCTAGCATGGAGTGATAACCTCAGCAAAAAAAGAGAGCTAATGGAAATCATTAATTATGACATGACTGATGCAATCAAAGGAAATATTATGTGAAATTTTACTGATTAATATGAAAAGTGGTGGCTTTATTATGGAGTGTTATAATTTTTCAAGGGAGTACCTTTTCATTATTACCAATTGGATTGGGCACATTTTCTAGATGAAATTCTTTTTTGAGGTAAAATTATCTTGTCTTCTATGAATGTTACCATTTTTATAGAATTTACAGAGTTGGGTGCATCATGCGTGGGGAGCCAAGGAAGCAAGAGCCTTCAAGCTACAAAGAATGGAAATCCAAATGTACGATGTGGGAGATTCTCCAGAAGGGCAAGGGGACAATACATATTGAGAATTTTTATAGATTTAAACCTCACATTACTGAATACTTCTTCAAGAACTGGTATGAGGAGAGGGTTACTCTTCATGGGGTTACAGTAGATTTGATGGAGGAGTTTATAGCTAAGATTAATAATGTTCCTATTGAGGGTCTAAAATTCAAGAAGGAAACTAATATATCAAATATTGAATTCAAGAATTTCCCAAAAATGAAGAGGAGGAAAAAAAAAGCTTGTGAAGAATGGAGATTTCTATCACTTGGATCAGATTAAGGTAATTTGGCAAGATGTTTTATCTTATGTTCATGAGTATTTTATTTTGGATAGAAGATCAAAAATGGTTCATAAATTCTATTTTGTGTTTTTTAACCATTTTTGGTATAAGGATAGGTTGTATTTTCCTTGCTACCTAATTTTTTCTTTGTTGAATAACCTCCAGGCCCATAGAAAGAAAGAGACTAGGCCTATGCTCCATGAAGATCTAATTTTTTTGATTGAAAATTATTGTAGAAAAAGTGTAGTGAATCTTTCACCTACAGTGGGAAAGAAGAAGAAATTATTTGGGAACAAGCCTCTTCATTAGATGAGTGACAAAATAATTAAAAGCAATATTGTGAAAATTGAGGAGGGTTATAGTGATAGTAAGGGTTAGAAGAAGAAGACTAAGGCTAATAAAACCAAAAAGGATAATGAGAAAGTTATGAATTGTGAGAAAAGTGAAGATGAAGAGGATTAAATGGAAACAAGTAATCTCAGCTCCAACCTGGATAGGTATTCTAGTAGTTAGGGTATCTCTTTGGCTAATAATGATGGGGAAAGTATTAAAGAGGGGAAAATGGATTCAAATTCGAATTCTAAACCCTTGCAACTAGAATGAGGAAATTATGACTCAAAGTGAAGGGCCTATACCTACCCAGATGGATATTAATGTTGTCAAGCTCCTAGTGGACTCAAATAAGGAAAATAATGTTTAGGATAATGCCCTTGTGATTAAAGGGTAGAATTTGAACAAGGAGAACCAAAAGGAGTTTACGGCTCAAGAGGGTTTAAACAACCAAAATTAATTAAATATAAAGGGTACCTAGGAAATGACTATTAATTTGTAGAAAATATTTTATGATGAGGTCAAAAATGACAATACAGTGAAGGTATCTTTCCTCCATAAGGATAAACTAAAAGTTGATGCCTCTCTAGGTTTATTTGTGACTCTATAATGAAATCATTATACTCAATAAAAATGGGAGAGCTCCAAAGAGAACTAGAAGAATAAAAAATGAAGAGAGTCCAACTAGAAAATCAAGTGGGAAACATCCCTGTGAGGTTGCAGGCCTACAAAATGGAACTCTGCCAACTAGTAAAGGATAGAAGGTAACAGATGGACCTAATTACTTCTATTTTATGCATTGTATCTGCAAGTATTGGTAAAAGAAGTAACGGAGAGATTATTTCTGCTATTGTTGTCAAGCTTTGGGGTGGCCCTAGTAAAAGAACTAGGAAAAGCATGAAGAAAGTTGTGGTTGTTGTACCAAGTTCTACTATTGAAGATATCCTCCAAGGTATTGTGGTGATTGGTAAGGAATTAGCCAAGGTTATCAAAGAGTTGATTTGATTACATGCTCTAGTCTCTAGTTGGGTTGTTGGTCCTGGTTTTTTTATTTTTGTTTCATTTCCAGCTTTAGTTTAATTGATTACTATTAGGTTCTAGGTCCTTGTAAACCTAGTATTTTTTTGTTTTGTGAAGTTCGGGTTCTAGGTCCTTGTAAAACTTGTGCTACTTTATTCATATATCTTACTACTAGCTGTAAGGGGTTTTGGGTCCCCTCAAAACCTATTTTTACCTTGACCTAAAACATGTAAAATGTAGGTGTAATCCTAATAATTTAAAATATTATTGTACTTTTGTATTTATAAATTCAATGCATAATAGAAAGATCTAACTACCAAGATCAAACAAAAGAGAGTGGTTCATGTCGAGTTCACCAAAATATTCATAGGGGAAAACATGACATCATTGATAATAGTGAAAAAAGACTAAGCAAGTTAAACACTTCCTCCCTTAGTCATTCAATACAAGAGAAAAAAGGGGCTTCTAAGCATAACTTCAATACTCCCTAGTGTTGATTATAAAAAAACCCCAAAGAGGATAAGGGATGCCAATACAAAATGTAGAAACTTATCAAGGAAGTACACCAGCAAGTTCTCATTCACAAAATGTAAGTATAAGATGTGATAAATATAGATCTAAAATACACATAAATAGCCCAATAGAGATCTAAAAGTAAATGAATGCTTAAGAGGTAAAATAAGAGATGAAGTACTTATCTAGAAATGCATAGTGGAAGATGTAATTTGTCTCTAAAACTCATAGATCTAAATTGTTTCTAAACTTTTGACTGTGGATCTTTGAAAAAAAATGTTAAAAGGAATAAAACTTAGAAATCTCCCTAGAATTTGAGATTGAAGGACTAGGTCAACTTGTGAGGATGTTCTTCCACCAGGTTTGCATAGTCTCTGACCCTAAAATTGATGACTCTAGAAATATCTCAAATAGTAGGTTCTAGATATATAATCCTTTTTGCTCCCACCCTACAAATCTGTAACAATTTTGTATATGTTGGTGGCTATAAAGAAGTTTTATTTGGTCAACCTCCCACTTTGGTGATTTCCACCTCAACGGATAGATGTTAGAAAAAATTTCATGTGTATGTGTGTATGTTTGTTATCCTAGATATGTAGATCTAGAATATAAAGATACTAAAATGGTAAGAATCTATTATGTGAGTGATACCTTAGCATGTAATTGTACATGTATATAAATGTATGTAAATTTATGAAGGTGTTAAGAATCAAATATGAAGAATGATGTAGAAATCACACAAAGCCCCCAAGGCTAAAGTACCCTAACCATATTTAAGATCCCTTTTCAACTCTATGTTTGATATATTCTCCTTTGAATGCTTGATTGAAGAATGACAGCCTCACTTGCAATGAAGAATAGGAAACTAGCCTTTGTTTCCACCTTGCAATTCTCTAAGTTAGATTGGGGTGTCCACACTTGATTTCTCCTTGCTCCTCTCATACCATGTCATGTCATGTCATGTTATGTTATGTTATGTTATGTTATGTTATGTTATGTAATGTTATGTTATGATATGTGAAAATGAGGGATTGGGTGCCTTTGTATAGTAGATTTTTTAAATAATTATGAAATTACATCATTGGGGTTGACTACACAAGCAAGATTTTAATGAGAATATTAAACAACTACAAGCCCAAAATCACTAGAAGCACTAGAACTAGTTTGACCTAGGTCAACCTAGTCTAGACAAGGTCAACTTAGGTTGACCTAGTCTTGACTATGTTGACCTGGGTCAACCTCATCTAAAAGGTTGACCTTCAGGGTCTTCCTATCCAAATTCCATACTAGTAGAGGTTCAGTGATGAAATATTTGTCCCAAACTATCACTTAGAGATCCAATCTAGGGTTTGGGGTCCTATGAAGAGAGGATAATCATAGATTAGGTCTCGATTCAATGGTTAAGGGAAATCAAGGAGGATTAGTTAGGTCCTACATCAATTTCACCTAAGAGAAAGAAGAGAAAAAATTTGAGGTGTGTACTAAAGATGTGAACATGAAATGAAAAACATGCTAAAGAGGAGCTAAAAAGTCTTAAATTGAACTACATCCAATTTAAGATGGTACATTGGATAAATTAAGGATATGTACAATAAAGAATTATTTATTGATGGAGTACAAAAAGATGTATACAAGCATCTTGAAGATCAAGGTCTCACAAATATGGAACATATACCCAAAGTCTTTGTTCAAGAATGGATTATATACATGTTGATCCAAGTACGTGATGGTTCTCTCTAGATTGGTGAAGAAAAACCAATAAAAATCACCAAGGAGATTGTTCACAATCATAGGACTATCGACACAAGGTAAAGAATGTCTTCTACAAGTTAGAAATATGAATGAGCTAAGGAAAATAATTAAAACCACATCCAATAAGGGGAATATTATGGTGGATAAAGTCAAAAAAAAAGGCATGGGATTTGTAGCAATAATTATTGGACAAAAGATATATCAATCCAACCATACCAATAGTGTGCCTAGAATAGCTATCCAAATAGCACATGAGATTACTACTCAAGGTAAAGCCTATGATTTATTAGGTATGGTTGTAAATCAGTTGAATGTAAATATGGAATGTTTAAAGGAATTCCAACAAGACATAAAGTATGGTTCTTTACTTGCGTGTATTTATTTAAATATTACAAAAAAATTCCTTGATATAGGAGAAGTAGTATAGAATGAAAATAGAAAAATTATTTATCAAATTAACGAGTATGTTCAAAAATTAGGAGAAGAATTCAAGAGAATTATGTGGAGCTATTTTGAGGGATTTCAACTTAGAATGTGAGAATGCTATCAGATCCTAGTATCCATTATAGAAAGGTATAGAGACACTTTATGTTTCTTTTGCATATACTTACAAATATATAATTCAATTAGGAGAACATAGAATTTTTTAGGATATATTCCTAGATTATGAAGTCATAGAAGAAGAATTGGGCAACTATGCTAACTTCATATTGAGTCTTCCCAAGGACACCTCTTCCACTGACCTTGGGACTCATTAATAATTTTTTAGTTATAAGGCATCAAAGGCTCCAATCCTAAAGAAAGAGAAGAAGAAAAATAAGACCTCAGAGTTATCACATGAAGCATCAAGTAACCTATTGGTAAAGTAGGTCACACATTCTAGATCATCATTATAGTTATCCACTTGAGTGAAGAAGAAAGATAAAGACACTAAGTCTATAGAAGATTCTATTGCCACCATTTCAAAATATGAAGAAGGAAAGGAAGAAGATAGTGGTGATGATATTTAAATGAGAACACCAAGAGAAAAAGTGGAAGAAAATATCATCAAGACCAATAAGGGTAAAGCATTCAAAAGGATAAAAATCCAGCCTATAACAGCAAAAGGAATAATCACTAAGAGTCATTTCAAGACTCTACCAAATCAGAAGAAGAACTGGAGAAAGAAGCAAGTTCATGGGGAAGAAATTTAGGAAGAAGGATGTACAAGATTCTATTTGACCACAAGGAACTATCTTAGTATATTATTGATATAGGTTTAGTTTGGAAAATGGATCTAATTGATAGAAACTATCAATTCTGAGAATGCTTTACCCTATCAATTGAATTAGCAAGTCATACAATTGTATCAACAAAACAAATCAATCCACAATTCCCTAATATTTTGAATTAGATTGGTTCTTCATCAACTAATACCATAAAAATCATCATTTTTGTTTTAAATTCTTCTAAACTTATCCATCCATACTTCAATATCATTTATCAATAAGTTGGAATGTAATTCTCTCAACACTTGTTTCCTCAAGTCTTCTACTCTTTCGTGTGAAAAGTACCATCTAACTAGGGGTTCCACGCATCCCACTTACTCATAGCACTTAGCATTGTTTCATTGATACAATTGTATGACTTGCTAATTCAAGTGATAATTAGGAGGATAATTCAAGAGAATTATGTGGAGCTATTTTGAGGGATTTCAACTTAGAATGTGAGAATGTTATCAAATCCTAGTATCCATTATAGAAAGGTATAGAGACACTTTATGTTTCTTTTGCAAATACTTAAAAATATAGAATTTAATTAGGAGAACATATAATTTTTTAGGTTATATTCCTAGATTATGAAGTCATAGAAGAAGAATTGGGCAACTATGCTAACTTCATATTGAGTCTTCCCAAGGACACCTCTTCCACTCACCTTGGGACTTATTAATAATTTTTTAGTTATAAGGCATCAAAGGCTCCAATCCTAAAGAAAGAGAAGAAGAAAAAGAAGACCTTGGAGTTATCACATGAAACATCAAGTAACCTATTGGTACATTATTAGATTCTTCGTATCTCTCTATAATGTCCTCAATAGTGACTTGTTCCTTTTATATGTCTTCTCAGATGTAATAGGAGTAGAGCCAATTAACTCACTAAAAGTAAATGTGTCATTAGTATTTGATGGACCAACCTCTTCGTAAACTTTATTTTGATCTCTTTGTAGCTCCTCAATCCACAATTCTCTAATATTTTGAATTAGATTGGTTCTTCATCAACTAATACCATAACAATCATCATTTTTGTTTTAAATTCTTCTAAACTTATCCATCCATACTTCAATATCATTTATGAATAAATCACAATGTAATTCTCTCAACACTTGTTTCCTCAAGTCTTCTACTCTTTGGTGTGCAAAGTACCATCTAACTAGGGGTTGTGCTCATCCCGCTTACTCATAGCACTTAGCTTTGTTTTGTTGATACAATTGTATGACTTGCTAATTCAAGTGATAATTAGGAGGAGAATTCAAGAGAATTATGTGGAGCTATTTTAAGGGATTTCAACTTAGAATGTGAGAATGCTATTAGATCCTAGTATCCATTATAGAAAGGTATAGAGACACTTTATGTTTCTTTTGCAAATACTTACAAATATAGAATTCATTTAGGAGAACATAGAATTTTTTAGGTTATATTCCTAGATTATGAAGTCATAGAAGAAGAATTGGGAAACTATGCTAACTTCATATTGAGTCTTCCCAAGGACACCTCTTCCACTCACCTTGGGACTTATTAATAATATTTTAGTTATAAAGCATCAAAGGCTCGAATCCTAAAGAAAGAGAAGAAGAAAAAAAAGACCTCAGAGTTATCACATGAAGCATCAAGTAACCTACTAGTACATTATTAGATTCTCCTTATCTTTCTATGATGTCCTTAATAGTGACTTGTTTCTTTTATATGCCTTCTTAGATGTAATAGGAGTAGAGCCAATTAACTCACTAAAAGTAAATGCATCATTAGTATTTGATGGACCAACCTCTTCATAAACCTTATTTTGATCTCTTTGTAGCTCCTCAATCCACAATTCTCTAATATTTTAAACTAGATTGGTTCGTCATCAACTAATACCATAACAATCATCATTTTTATTTTAAATTATTCTAAACTTATCCATCCATACTTCAATATCATTTATCGATAAGTCAGAATGTAATTCTCTCAACACTTGTTTCCTCAAGTCTTCTACTCTTTGGTGTGCAAAATACCATCTAACTAGGGAATCTGCTCATCCCGCTTACTCATAACACTTAGCTTTGTTTTGTTGATACAATTTTATTACTTGCTAATTCAACTGATTTCATATTGATTGTGCTTATTGGTATGAGTGCATACTAATGGTCTATATCTTTATCAAGTATCTCCACTTTGATTTTCTCAATATTAAACATTATGTTATTTCCTATTTCTTTTGCACTAACCTTCACCTATGATAGATTATCTTGAATATTATCTTTATTATTAGATTCTCCTTATCTTTCTATGATGTCCTCAATAGTGACTTGTTCCTTTTATTACATTCCGACTTATCAATAAATGATATTGAAGTATGGATAGATAAGTTTAGAAGAATTTAAAATAAAAATGATGATTGTTATGGTATTAGTTGATGAAGAACCAATCTAATTCAAAATATTAGAGAATTGTGGACTGAAGAGCTAGTAAGAGATCAAAATAAGGTTTACAAAGAGGTTGGTCCATCAAATACTAATGACGTGTTTACTTTTAGTGAGTTAATTGGCTCTACTCCTATTACATCTAAGAAGACATATAAAAGGAACAAGTCATTATTGAGGGCATCAGCTAAGTGCTATGAGTAAGTGGGATGAGCAGAACCCCTAGTTAGATGGTACTTTGCATAGAAAAGAGTAGAAGACTTGAGGAAACAAGTGTTGAGAGAATTACATTCTGACTTATTGATAAATGATATTGAAGTATGGATGGATAAGTTTAGAAGAATTTTTAAACAAATGATGATTTTTATGGTATTAGTTGATGAAGAACTAATCTAATTGAAAATATTAGAAAATTGTGGATCAAGGAGCTACAAAGAATTCAATTGAATCAACAATTTTTAGAAACTATCAATTGATACCCCTTTTGAATACTTTACCCTTATTGGTCTTGATGATATTTTCTTTCACTTTTTCTCTTGGTGTTCTCATTTAAATATCATCATCACTATCTTCTTCCTTTCCTTCTTCATATTTTGAAATGGTGGCAATAGTATCTTCTATAGACTTAGTCCCTTTATCTTTCTTCTTCACTCAAGTGGATAACTATAATGGTGATCTAAAATGTGTGACCTCCTTTACCAATAGGTTACTTGATGCTTCATGTGATAACTCCAAGGTCTTCTTTTTCTTCTTCTCTTTCTTTAGGATTGGAAGAGATCTTGAAGATAAGTTGGCCAACGAGGTTGCATACAAAGTTTAAGAGCAAAGAAAGGAAATTTTGTTGAATAAAATTATAGATTTGAAAGGGAAGATATTCAATTATATCGTTGAAGTAGAGGAGATATTGAATAAATCCATTTCAATGTATACTACTTTCAACAATTTTGATACATTCACTACAGAGATAGACTTCAGCATTATCAATGTACAAAGTGAGAGATCAAGTAATATCGGGGGTTTGAATTCAATTAGACATAAGGAGTTGATTGCAAAAGAATGAGAACTTACAACTAAGAAGGAGAAATTAATAGCTAAACTTTTTGAGTTACAAGGAATGTCAAGTTTATATGTAGATGCTATGAAGTAGAATCTAGTGGAAGTGCAAGGTGTTGTTCAAACACCATAGATTTGCACAGTAGATGGAATGGAGAATACTATATCAAAATTATAAAAGCATATTCTTACTCTACAAGATTTGAATAAAACATGGGAAATGATGAGGCATATTAATGTCTCAAATTTGAAATAGTTTTTATATAGTCTAAAGTTACTCTTTGAGCCATGAGAAAAACATTTCCAAAATACTTGTTTTAAAATGTCTTGTGAACTTATGTTGAATGTAGCTAGAACCTATTTCATATTATATATAAAGTGTAGTATTTCATATAAATGTTTTAAGTTATGTTTTAAGATTTGAATGAGAGTAGAAATGTTGTTGTATGTGTTCCAATGTTGCTAATCTTTAGGAAATGTAGAAGTGGCATGAAGAGTGGCAAGCACCATAATAAAGGAGTAATGAAGACCGGTCATAGCATGAGAAGTGAAGGTCAGTTCTAAGTGATAAGTCATGTCTACGAAAGGAGTTATTTCAGAAAGTTGACTTGTTACATTATCTATGAACCATTATTCTGTTACTTAATCAATGTTCTAAATTCATGTTTGACATCTCGCCCTTTTTCTACTGATGATGTTTGCTCATGAGTTTTTATGTTATGTTTTGTAATAAGTTCCAATCCTCTATATATAAGGAAAGTTAGAGTTAGTTTCGGGATTGGAAGATTTTAAAGTTGTTTTCTCAGTTCTTTACAAATTGTTCAGTCATGTAACAAAAGAAGAATTCCAATGAGAAAGTGATTTTGGATTACCTGTTGTGTTCTTAGTTAGTTGAAGCCAACCAAGGGGGTCCACTTGGAAGATGGAATAGATTTAGGTAGAGTAGATTTGTTTCTTGTAATTTCCTATTTAAGATAGATTTACTGTATTAGTCCTACAGCATAGTTACTGTGAAAGTTCCTCCAGCACTTGTGGAAAACTATCATAGTGGATATTTTAACTATTAACTAGTTTAGAATTCCCTGTTCTATAGTTTCTACATTTTTTTGTTGATAATATAAGTATGTTTACTATTCTGTATCAGTAGTATAGATTCCTTTCATGAATTTTATCTTCCTACAACATAGGTGTGAAGATTCTTAAAGGAACTTGGTGCACATATTGTGCTGACCTATTTCAAGCCCTATGTCCCTAGGTTTAGAATTCAAATGTATTTTCATAGTGGAATAGATAGTTCTCAAAATGGATAGAGTACCCTTGTTAGAGGGATAGTAGTGTGACTATCTTGATCTATTATAGAAACCTACATTTTTAGCACTATTGCTGAGGATGGTGTCAAACTAGGAACCTTCATGAGTTCCCTATTTCTAGATTAGTTTGTTAGTTAGAAACCATAAGATTGAGTGCTTGAATCACAAGTCACTAATTCAATTGCATGCATCAAAGAGGAAGACCATGAGATGAATATGGGAGATTTCTACCACGAGAGCCTGTTAATTTGAATGAAGAAATTGAAGAAGAAGTTGAGTTTCCTTTTTCAAATGCAAGCCCTATTTTTCCTACAGAATCATCCCCAAGGGTAGAACCTTTAGATACAAGTGGCCTTCAACCTTTTGCTAAAATTTTGGCTAGTTTTCTTGGTAGTACTGCTCCAAATTGACCAATTGTTAACAATCTTGTGCCCAATATCCCTTTTCAATAGCAACCACATAATCAAATACCTCTAATAATGGCACAACCTACTTTTCCATTTCCTCTCCCAAGCCTTGTAACCAATGCTAATCTCAAAAATATACCTCCAAATGCTCTTCCAAAGTTTTATGCCTCGCAACTAAAGATCTTGATACTTTCTTGTTCGAGTTTGACATACTCTATCGTAGCTTTGACTACAACACTAATACCCATAAGCTCAAATTATTTCCACCAACACTAAAGAGCCAGCTTTATGATGGTTCATGGGTTTAGGAGCCAATGTAATAGGTACTTGGGATGAAATGCAAACTCTATTTCTGGACAAATACAAAGAGTATTGCAAAGCAAATGATTCAAGAGGAAATGATATTTTTAGAATATCACAAAAAGAGGAAGAAACATTGGAAGATTATGTTTCATGTTTCTTGTATACACTATAGAAGAACCCTTAGCATGTTTTGTCTAAGGATTCACAAAAGCTAGTCTTTTTGAGAGGTGTGAATGATAGTTGTCTAGAAGCATTAGACTTGATGGTTGGAGGGGATATGTATCAATCTTCTTGGGATGATCTGAAATTTTTTTTTCTAAATTACTCAAGATCAACTGTGAAGAAGGGAAAAGGAGACCAGACTATAGCTATTAAAGGAATCAATTAGGGTATTTCAAAGCTCATGATATTATAAAAGATGTCGCTAAATGATGTCGCTAAATGTCGCTAAACATCTCAACACAATGACTACAAAGACAAAACATGTAGAAGCTAAAGTACAACTAGCTAAACACTACCCCCATTACTGGAAGCAAAAGAAAGATTGCCAATGCAAACTAGTCGCTAGCATGGAAAACCAGCATCTTCCAACTAAATACAGCAAGATAGATGGTGATGATGAGCAAGTATTCTTTGCTTCTCAATGTCATCCATGGGCCAAATGTCAAGGTATGCCTTAGGACCCTTTGCAAAATTCAAATCTATATGGTAATCAATGGAAAAACCATAATACCCAAGGTCCTCCATAATACTGTCAACCTAATTGGAATAATGCTTGGAAAAATAATCCATAATAGCCCTAATGGCCTCAGAATCCCCAACCTTCCTAGCCAAACCAATAGAATAATCAATGGAAAAACCAATAGAACTAATGGAAACCACCCCTAGGGGAATTAGCAGTCTACAAATCAATGGAGAGGACCTCAACAATGGCCTAACCAAAATATTGATACTCTACAATTACCACCTCTAGTCCAACAACCTGCACTAATGCCACCACCTCTGAATCTTGGATCTCAAAAGTAGACCCAGTTACTTACACAACCTCAGCCAAATCCAAATAACTAGTAGTCACAACAACCCATGTACTCTGTTGATGCTCAACAATATCCTATTTATGCTCTGAATGTTGCAAACATACATTCGAGATCTGGTACAACCATACTGGTGCCTAAACCATCTCTTATAACTGAAATGTTAGATACTCCTATAGCATCAGAATGCCCAGTTTCTAAAGAGGTTAACCTAACTAATGTCACTATTTTAGCTCAAGCCCAGGAAGTGGTTGATCCTCCTTTTCTAGATAAGCTCATACAAAGTAAACCTATCCAAATAGAGGAATAGTCTTTTGATATTGTTGATTAGTTAAAGAACATGCATGTCCAATACCCCTATTCCAAGCTATTAAAGATGTTCCCATCCATGGAAAAGCCAATAGAGAAGCCTACCTAAAGAAGCTTGGGAGGAAGAAAAAGGACCCAACTATAGTCCATGTTGTAGGACAATTGGTTGAAATTATGTTAGTAAAATTGATCACTCCTAAATATTTTGATCCAAGAAGTTCAATTGTGAATGTGATTATAAATGGTTAGTCTATAAAAAATGCTTTAATTGATCTTGGTGCCACTATAAATGTCATGATTAAGGATACTATGAAGAAGTTGAAAATAGAAGGATTAAGGGCTACTTAAGAAATTCTGTAACTTGTAGATAATTCTATTGTCACTCCTAATGGGATGATAGAAAACATAGTTGTAACTCTAGACTCTCTAAAGTACCCTACAAATTTCATGATTCTGTCTCCCAAACTCAATTTATCTAGTCACCTGTCATTCTAGGTCGACCATGGTTAGTTGCAATTGATGCAAATATGAGTTGTAGGTTAGGGAATATGACCATAATGGTCAAGAAACAAATAAATTTGATTTATATCCTCTAGCACAACCACATCTAGATTTAAGCACATCTATCTGGCCAAATTTAGGGGATGAAGACGAAGAGTTAAAATCTATAGCATAGATTATGATGTTACACAGACAATCTTTCCTAAAGTTGCAAAAAGAGGATTCGATAATTTAGAGTATCCTTACTAACACTTGTGTGGTAGAAAAGATGTATATGTTAGATTTAACCACATATGAGGAATGCAATGAGAAATGTATTCTGCTCAAAGAACTAAATATTATTCATTAACTCTTACCATGTGAATTAGATACAAGTCCAATCTCTGAAGCTGCTATAATTGAGTCTACCACTATTGTTGAGTTATCAAAAGGTCATAATCTTCACACCAATCCCAAATTATCTTACACATAGATGAAACAAGTAACAGAGCTACTTCAAAAACATGAAAAGGCTTTTGCATGGGACTATGGGGATATAAAAGGGTTGAGTCCTATATTATGTACCCATAGAATATACATCAATGAAGGGTGCTTGCCACTTTGTCAACCCCAGAGAAGGATTAATCTAGCTCTTAGAGAAATAGTTAAAACTGAATTGCAATAATTGTTTGATGTTGGTTTTATTTATCCTATATCTGATAGTAGATGGGTGTCACCCTTAGTCATAGTGCCTAAAAAAGGAGGGAAATGACAAATTTGTGTAGATTATAGAGAACTGAATAAAGCAACCAAAAATGATCACTTTCCTTTACCATTCATAAATCAAATTCTAGACACTCTAGCTGGAAAGAAGTATTTCTCTTTTCTAGATAGGTATAGTGGTTATAATCAAATAAGTATTGCTCCTAAAGATCAAGAAAAAACCACATTTACATGCCTATGGGGTACTTTTGTATATTCTATTTTGCTATTTGGCCTATGTAATGCTCTTGCAACATTCCAACAAGCAGTCATCAACATTTTTACTAATATATCACATGATTGTATGGAAATATATATGAATGATTTCACAAAATTTGGAGTCACCTTTGAAGAAGCCATGATGAATCTTGAAAAGGTTCTTATCTAATGTAAAGAACATAATCTAGTACTTAATAGAAAAAAATATTTCATTCTCATGCAAGAAGGAGTGGTACTTGGTCATTTCATATCAGCTACAGGAATACAAGTGGATCTAGCTAAGATAGAAGTAATTCTAACACTACCTCTACCTACAAAACTGAAAGATGTAAGATCTTTTTTAGGTCATGTTGGATATTATAGGCATTTCATAAAATATTTCAACAAAATAGCTAGTCCTTTATACACATTGTTTACTAAAGAAGCTGAATTTATTTGGACACCTGAATGCAATAAAGCCTTCCTACATCTTAAGAAACTTCTTACCATGGCACCAGTTTTACAAGGACTATATTGGTCAATTCCATTTCATATTCATATTGATGCATCAAACTATGTTGTAGGAGCTATATTAGGAAAAAATCTTGCTAATCTTGATAACACCATCTACTATATTAGTAAAATCATTCATGGACCCGAGCTAAATTACATAGTAATAGAAAAAGAACTTTTAGCTATAGTCTATGCATTAAATAAATTCAAACACTATGTGACTGGATATCCTATTTTTGTTCATACAAATCACTCAGCTATAAGGTAATAATGAGGAAACTAGCTATCACTGGTAGATTGGCAAGATGGCTCTTGTTGTTACAAGAATTTGATATTACCATTATTAATAAGTCAAGAAAATTAAACATAGTTGCAAATTATTTGCCTAGATTGACCATTGTTGATGAAGATCCAACTCTAATTGAAGACATCTTTCCAAATGAGCACTTGTTCCATATAGCAACACATACACCATGGTATATAGACATTGCAAATTATCTTGCTACAAATAGACTACCCCCACACTTCTCTTATAAAAAAAAGAGAAAGTTAGTAGAGAAAAGTTTTCAATATTCTTGGATAGATAACAATCTCTTCTATGTAGGGCCAAATCAAGTCATGAGGGGTGTGTCAGGGAAGATGAGATATATGATATATTGCATGCTTGTCATGATGAACCATGCAGAGGCCATTTTATAGGGAAAAGAATAACACTTAAGATACTTACAACAGGATACTATTGGCCAACCCTACATAAGGATGCAATGACATATATAGCTAATTGTGACAAATGCCAAAGGATGGGCTAACCAACCAAAATTAATGTAAACCTTTTAATAAGTGGGGCATGAATTTCATAGGTCCAATTGACTCACCATCAAGTGGAAAATCCTACATCCTAGTATGTACAGATTATGTAACTAAATGGGTGGAAGTTAGAGCAATGAAAAATTCCAAAGATGAGAATGTAGCTAAGTTTATGTATGAAGAAATATATGGAGTGCCCAGAGAAATTGTCACATATCAAGGAGCTCAATTTACATCAAATTTGATCACTGATGTTATGAAGGAGTACAACATAAGGCACCGTAAATCCAATCCTTGTCACCCTTAAGAAAATGGGTGAGTAGAGGTTAACAATAGAGAACTTGAAGCCATTCTGACAAAAACAATACACATACACAAGAAGGATTGTACAAGCAAATTAACCGAAGTTGTTTGTGCATATCGAACCACATGAAAGACAACAACTAGATTCACTCCATTTGAGCTTGTTTATGGTAAAGTAGTAATGTTACCCATTAAATGTGAACACAAGATAGTGTGCAGTGCTTTAGAGTTGAACATCAATCTTCCTACAACACAACAAGAGAGACTCCTCCACTTGAATTCACTGGATAAAATATGAAAGAGAGCTTTAGAAAGAACATAAATTATTCAATAGTAGTGAAAGAATTTGCATGATGAACATATTAGGAATAAAAGATTTCAAGGAGGAGATTAGGCCCTCCTCTATGATTCTCATTTCAAAGAGAATCTAGGGAAATTGTAGACTTGATGGTTAGGGCCTTATGAAATTTAGCATGTATTTGACAATCACATAGTGCAACTCACAACCATTGATCCTATTTAGTTTAAGTTACTTGTAAATGGCCAAGGCTGCATCTCTATCATAAGCCATAAACTAAAGCACAGTTCCTATAGCAATTTCAACCAACCAGTGCACTAGCTCTTCTAAACACAATTCCTACAATAGAAGATGAAAATATTCTTCCTGTAGCCATACAATGATAAATTTTAGGAACCTTCCTAATAAAACCTCATTTAAATATGAGGACCCATTCTTCCATTCACTTTTCTCTTTCTTCATATCAACCCATCTCATTTCTTTATCTACCATCCACCCACATTCCACATCACCCACACTCTATTTTTCTTGCTTTTAATAAACAAAATTGTCAGCACTTTCTGTGCTCATCAGCCTTCACTACCTTATCAACTTATAGGTACAATAATTTATTTTCCTCTATTCATTTTTAAAATATAGGTTTCAATATTTATGTCTAATACTACATTATATATATTGTATAAGACTTAAGCTAGTTTCTCCTTCCCATGCCAAAATTTTTAAAGTGAGGACACTTGTCAAATTTTAGTGGGGGACTAGGAAAGTGTAGTAATTTTCAAATACTATACCTCCACATTATTTGGGTCATGTCTACATTAAAGAATGTACTTTTGTGGCAGTCTGATAGTTTTCATTCCATTAATTTTTAAAATATTTTTGTATCCATTGTACCTTTTATTGTGATTTTTGGGAAAATATCTCTTGTACTTGGCATGATTGAAAGGACTAAGAGCTATTATGGGAACATTTGTAGTTAAAGTCTCAATGTACTCCATCATTAATGCATCATTATTCTACATGCCAAAAATAAAGGGGTCTTGATTATGAGAAGTGGTAACAACATACGACATTTTTGAAATTAGTTTTGAAGCTCAGAGCAAAAGAAATTTTGTAGAGGTAAGAGGGACAAAAATTTGTCGCAGTAGCAAGAGTAGAAGCTAGAAATTTTGAAGATGGGAGGACAACTAAAGAGGTATGAGCTAGTCATTCATAATATTTTACTCATAGATATTGAAGCAGTTCGACGATTCCATGCTTGTGGATAGCTTGATTATTTCTTACAATTAACATAATTTAATGAAGAAGTGGCAATAGAGTTCATGACAACATTTTATGAAGGAGAAGCCTTAGTTTGGAGATTAAGAGTGGTTGCTACCAAGGAAAGGATAGTAGAGGTCACTGGGTTACCAGCAATTGGGGAACATTATCCAAATGAGCATGATGCTAGATCTTCAAGGGGATAGTTCAATCAACAAGGTGAACCTTAACTAGACATTACAAAACAAGGATGTAAGAGACTTTCTCTTCCACCTCCATATCCAAAGCTAGAAACCCACATTATCAAATATTTAACCTGTAATGGTAGGTTTTTGAACTTACATGCTCATCATTTTAAATTTCTTAGTTGCATAAGGCATAGCATGCAAGTTAATATTCCCAACTTTCTTTACAATATGTGTTATGTATCAGTGCTAAAGAAACCCAAAAAGGAAAGCCAAATTTTATTTCCCATCATGCCCTCATTAAACTTCTAGTTGAAAGATCTCTTAGGCATTCTTCCCCTATTTCATGGACAAAATTTGGTTAATCCAAAACTTGTTCCTCAAAACTTAGAAAATGAGGAAGAAACCATAAGCCATTTCAAAATCTAGCTGAGAAAGAAAAAGAACACTCTCCTGATAAGTCTACTAAGCCTAATTTAGAGGATGATATGCTAAGCTCTTCTAGGGGTAAAGGAAAGATGCCCTAACCTTGAAAAGGAAGTACAAAATCTCTTTGTTAAGGTAACAAAAAGAAAGAGGTTTGTTCCTTCAGTAATTGATCCTGCAGCATCTACTACAGTCATGCCTAAACCAAAATAGACCCATAAAGTGGTCGAAGCTGAAGAAGTTCTTGTACGTAGAAGCCCTCACATGGGAGGTTGAGTATCTCTAGCTTCTATTGAAAAAAAAAATGCCCCAATTTTAAAATCTAAAATAGATTCAATAGTTGAAAATTTCCTAGATGATTCTCCTATGCAAGTAGAGCCCCAAAATGTAGAAACACATGAAGTTGAGTATGCCAAGGAGACACCACAAGAGAATCTAGAAATGTGCAATTCAATTCCTATTGTTGCTCTAGAAAAAGCACCTAGCAATGAGTAACCTATTGTGCCATCAATCTCTAAATATTCCAATGTCTCCCTTATACCTTATAAATCTTCTTGGCACCCAGTATTTCCAACAAGTTTCTAGAGAACAAAAGATGAAGTCTAAAACTCGAGAATGTTCATCGTCAACAATTCAGTCAATATTGTTTGGTCTATACAATCATTTTATTTTTTAGAAAGCCTTGTGGAATCAAGAGAGACTAGATGTAAAAGGCAATATTTGATAGACAAAGAAATTGAATCACTAAAAGAGCAACTACAAAAGAAGAAGCAACAAATGAATAAGGCTTTGAAGCTAGCTGATCAGGCTATAGCCTATAGACCACCCCCAAGGGTGTATGCTATGTGTTTTAAAGAATAGTTTCTATTGTTCCAGTTGATGATGACAATGAGAAATATTGATTGTGAATTTAAGAATGCTCGAGATTTTTATAATGTGTATCAAACTTTGCCCTCATGGAAAAAGAACTTGTTGTGTGAGCTCTATTTACATAATTTCATAATTCCATAAGAAATAGAGTGGAATCCCTTGCTTTACATAGGGGATGTTCACTTAAGAGCTCTAATGTCATGGATGCACAATGAAACCAATTATCATAGACAATTGGATACTTATAGAGACCTCAAAAAATCTAAGCAACTACCACCTTGGGCTGAATCCCATAAGCCTTATGGCCTCCTAAGAGATTGGTTCAAATTAACTTGTGGAAGGCCAAAACTAGAAATCAAAGAGAAAGTGTTTGAAGAAAGGGAAAAAGCTTATAGAGAATATCAAATACTTCTTAATTTTACACAACAAAAAGCAATTATAGGGCTTAGAAATAGGTGGAGTGAACTTCCAAAATCTTTCAGGAAGGTTGAACCACATAGCTCTATTAATTTTGAGGCAACAATGAATAGAGTTCCTAGATACATGCAATTGGAAAGGCAAATAAGGAAAGAATTATAAATGCCACTAACCTTCCAACCTCCTACCCTTCTCTAGCCCCTGTATGAAAGTAATGCTACTAGGTTAGATCCATTAATTAAAGAACACTTGGGTGAGCATTGGAGATGATCCAACAGGTACTTCTACACATTCAGAAGTGGGAAATAGGGTAAGACAATAGTGGGAAATTTTAGAGCAATAGCAAAGAAGTACAATGCTTAAGGACAAGCATTTGCATAATGGGAGGTAGATGATGAGGCATAGTAATGCCTCAAATTTGATATAGTTTTTAGATAGTCTGAACTTACTCTTTGAGCCATGAGAAAAACATTTCCAAAATGCTTGTTTTAAATGTCTTGTGAACTTATGTTGAATGCAACTAGAACCTATTTAACCTATGGATAGTGGATATGACATACCTTGCTTAATATTGTATATAAAGTGCAATATTTCATATAAATGTTTTAAGTTGTGTTTCAAGATTTGAATGAGAGTAGAAATGTTGTTGTATGTGTTCAAATGTTGCTAATCTTTAGGAAATGTAGAAGTGGTGCAAAGAGTAGCGAGCACCGTATTAAAGGAGTAATGAAGATTGGTCATAGCATGAGAAGCATAGGTTAGTTTTGGGTGATAAGCCACATCTACAAAAGGAGTTATTTCAAAAAGCTGCCTTGTTATGTTATCTACAAGCCATTATTCTATTACTCAATCAATGTTCTAAAAGTCATGGTTGACATCTTCCCCTTTTTCTACTGATGATGTTTGCTCATGAGTTTTTATGTTATGTTTTGTAATAAGTTCCAATCCTCTATATATATGGAAATTTAGAGTTAGTTTGGGGATTGGAAGATTCTGAAGTTGTTTTCTCTATTCTTTATGAATTGTTTAGTCATCTAACAAAAGAAGAATTCTAATGAGAAAGTGATTTTGGATTACCTATTGTGTTCTTAGTTAGTTGAAGCCAACCAAAGGGGCCCACTTGGGAGGTGGAATAGATTTAGCTAGAGTAGATTTGTTTCTTACAATTTTCTATTTTAGATAGATTTATTGTATTAGTCCTATAGCATAGTTACTGTGAAAGTTCTTGCAGCACTTGTGGAAAACTATCATAGTGGATATTTTACTGTTAATTAGTTTAGAATTCCCTTTTCTATAGTTTCTACATTTCTCTATTGATAATCTAAGTATGTTTACTATTTTGTATCATAAGTATAGATTCCTTTCATGCATTTTACCTTCTTACAACATAGGTGTTAAGACTCTTAAAGGAACTTGGTGCACATACTATGCTGACCCATTTCAAGTCCTACGTTCCTGGGTGATGATTCAAATTTATTTTCATAGTGGAATAGATAGTTCTCAAAATGGATAGAGTACCCTTGTTAGAGGGATAGTAGTGTGATTATCTTGATCTATTATGGAAACTTGTAGGAAACACTGGTGCTAGTCACTAAAACAAGGTATACAACTATTGTGAGAAATTTGTAAATAATTATAATTTTCACTACATAATTAATTTTTTCATGTTTATTGGAATGGATTTCCATATATAAAAAGGGGGAGAATATAGGATAATAAAAAGAAGAGAAAAAAGAGAAGGGACTAGGGATATTAGAGTATTGGAGATAGATACAAGGAATTCATATGAATGGAGGAGTATAGAGCATAGTGAAGGCTTAGATTTTTTGTTTTTTCCATCAATGCCAAAGGGGGGAATTGTTGGATATTATTAGTATTTTCATTGATGTCAAACAACTGAGGATTATTTCATTGAACTGATAAGAACACTCACTATTGACATCTTAAGGAAGTATAAGTATAGTCATCAGAGATTTAATTATCGAACTAGAGTATGAAAAATGGTATCGAGGTACTATCAACATCGTAATATATTCTTTTTGGGTAGCTAATAATAGGAAGGAGAAAGAGATTAACCCTAAGATATATATTCAATATTGTGTATAGGGTTAGAGGAGAAAATATAAAAATACAATGATATGTGAATATAAATGTGTGTGTGTGTGTGTGTGTGTGTGTGTGTGTGTGTGTGAGAGAGAGAGAGAGAGAGAGAGAGAGAGAGAGAGAGAGAGAAGAGACGGTGAACAAGGAGAACAACAAAATAATTATAGAGAAAGAGGCCAGAACTAAATACAAAAGGGATCTAAAAAGCTTAAGGTAGAAGCATGAATCAGTTCAAGTTTATTGTATAAACAATTAATTAATTCGTACAAGATTTGTAAAACCCTTTAACTAGAGTCATCTTTTATAGGACTGATAAGTTCATGTATAAACTTTTGTAAATCATTTAACAAGGTGGATGCTAAGACAAGAAAAATGAAATATCATAACTAAGTAGTCTTAAAAGGCTAAGGATACAATTGACACTATATCAATCACTTTTTACCAAGTGAGTTTCTTATAAGGAAACACTATTGTAAAACATCATCGGTAACCTTTTTTATTGTACTGAAAAAGTTGTGGGTATCATCCCCACTGTAGTTTTTCCCTTTGACCAAGGATTTTTTGTGATACCAAAATCCATGTCTTATAAATGTATGAATTTATTATGTGTTAGTATTATTTACTACCATGCATATGAGATGCTAATTTATAAGTCACACTATTGGTTACTTAGAAGGTTAATCAGTTTAGATACTTTACAAACTATCAATTAATGTGTAGAAATGATTTAATGGTTGAAGTTTAATAATCCCACCCCCCTCCCCCCCTCAAAACTTAGCTTTCCAACTAATAATTGAAAAAACATAATTTCTATACCATTTCCAATTGTACAACATGGACCATCAAAATACATATGCCATATTTACTCTAGATTTTTTGTTGCATATACTTCAATAGGTTTAGTATTTTTTAAAGCAATTTTGGTTATACTCACCTAAATGTTGTCCAATTCTATGTGGAAAAATAACATCATTTTACTTGGATCAACATGTTCAATGATGTATGATGACCTTGGTTCTCTATCAATCCTCACCTCTCTACCATTTATTGGGATAGTTGCGTGTATGAGAGATCCAACCGAACATTATCTCCAACCAAGTTAAACCATTGTCTTGACAATAGCATTCCATAGTATGCAGGGACTTCAACTACTATGATATTGTTTTTTAGGATACTTCAACGCATGTAGGTATCTTTAATGTGGGTATATTTAATTATACATCCTTTATTATGCGTAACACATGGATTTATCTATTTTCCATGGCATAGAATATCCCATAGGCAATATCAACATTTCCCACTATTTCCTTCATGACTTTGACTAGCATAATAGTTACTATTGACCCTCAATCAATCATGTAGCTCTTAAAAAACTTATTATTTATTAGTAATTTCAAATAAAATGGATTGAATTGAGTATGACTAAATACATTACTAGTGGCTCTTCATTATTTGTTTTTCTTCATTATTCTCTCTAGGGACTCCTACATCTAGATAAAGATTTTAAGGTGGTCCTTCTTGTAATCAAGGAATTTCATAATTTTCATTAAGGGAATAGAATTATTTACCTATGATAATGCTTAAGAGATAAAAGAATTAAAATTTGGAAGCTGTTTACCAGAAGAAGGCTTGTCAATAGGTTTAACTTCTTTTTTGGGAATTGTTCAATGTTCTTCTTCTCCTTTTCTTTTTTAGTATCCTATCTAGTATTCTTTGTGAAAAATCTTGCAAGTTTCCCTTGATGAGAGTTTATGGTCCAGTTCCTCAAGTGGTAATTTATATGAGCCTACTTAACTACTACTATTGTGTAGGCCCTTTTTATTCATCTATCAATCACCTAATTCTAGGAGTTCTCTCATTATCAAAGAATGCCTACTACAAATCCTGCTATCTTATCCTTCTATCATTTACATCTTGTACATAACCATCCTCTAAGGAGTTATCTTATCCTTCTATCATTTACATCTTGTACATATCTTTAATTCTTGAAAAATGGGTGCTCAATCTCATCTGATTGAAACTTGTCATTTTTATTATGTTTTATCTACAACTCCTTGACCATATTTAATAACTTTTCAGTATTATCTTCATCCTTATTTTGTCTGGGTGCTCTTGGATTAAACAGTTTTGGATTTTCCCTTTTTCCAATCCTACCACTCACTTTTCTATCATTTTCAATTATAGATTCTATCTTCAAAACCTCTTGAAGTGTATTCAGTCTATGAGATGTCATCTAATAGTGTGTCTTATTGTTAAAGGAACTTAAACAAAAACTAATAAAAAATGAGTCCATAGGTGTGATGTCTCGTGGAATCCTATTAAAAAATTTATTAAATATTTTGTTAAACTCTACAAAAGATTCATTTTGATTTTCTTGATGCTTTTTAACTCATGAGATACGAAGGAAGTATCATTGTGATCACCAAATTTTTCAATGAATTGGTCCATGAAATATTGCCAATTAGATATTGATATATCAAGTAATCCTTTGTAATATTATGTTACATCCTCTATCAAATATTGGACAAAAATGCCATGAATAAATCCTCACAATTCTCTTCTAACTCTTCAGTTGCATTTTTTAAAATAATAAGATGCAAATCTACTGATTGCACTTTATTTCTAGAAAATATAACGATAGAATTTCTAACTCACTGTAGGATCTATCATCCCTTGACCCATGTTTGGTTGATATCACCTATGATTATTACCCATATTTTGTTGGTTATTTTTTTGATCATTTCTTTAGTTATTGCCATTTCTATTTGCCCCAGATTAGTTCCCATTGTGACAATATTGGTCATCCCTTCTATCACTCTGGGTATTAATTCTAAATTAATCATCATTTTCTACTCTCATATTTTCTTAATACAATGGATTCTTATGAGTAGTATTAAAAGCATGCTCAATATTTTTCTTATGATGGGGTATATATCTTTACAATTTATTTTCTCCTCATCTCTAATAAATTTTAATTTCCTTTGGGAGTCACTTTTTCATCCCTTCTAATGCCTATTTTTTCAATCATTTCATCTTGGACTCTCCTTAAAGCTTTAGTTACATTACTATGGGATATACTACATAATATTTAAAAGGTTGCATCTAACTTCCATACATCTTCATCATCATTTGTGTCTCCTTAGTCTTCTCCCTTTTCTCCTTTGCTTGATTACTCTCAAGTTGATCTTCATCATTTAGATCCACAAAAAATGAATTCTTGTCCTATTTTGGGGTGTATGACTACTTGTTTGAGGATCATCCCTAAATAAAGGCCCATTTTCTTGGTCAGAAAATATTTTGTATCCTATAAGAGACATATCTAAGGTTTATTTTTTCCTATTCTGATTTCTCTTCTTAGGACTTAACTCCATGTATTTATCCCCTGTAGTGGTAAACCTTCTTTCCAACATAAAATTTAGTGATAGTTGTCTATGACCTTCCTTTCTCTCCACATAAAGCAATTAATCATTCATAAATAGAATACTTAACATAGAGTCACCACCCTATTCACTAGATAACTATTGTTGTACTAGTTCTTTTGGGCTTTGTATTACCCAAAAATTGGCACCTTGCCATTCTAAACCAGTTTTGGTGCATCAATATTACATCATCAATTTCTTGATTATTTAAGTCCTATCATACTAGGCATTTCTGATTCTGATTGTTTTTACTTGACCTAAGTGTCAGATATAGAAAAATCTTAATATGTATTAAGCACATACTTTAATTCTTAAATATCAACTTAAATTGGTTAAATTAACTTTTGAATCAAATTAATTTAATTACAAGTCCTAACACTTCAATTAAATTAAAATCCACTGCCTTTAGCTAATACATATGAAAATAGAATTAGATATATTGATTAAATTAAATGTCCTTGACATAATTGTTGAATCTAATTATTTAATTAATTAGAATATTATATTATGAGGTCATATTTGAATAAATCAATATTCCTTCCTGATTCATCTCATTCAACTCCTTCAAAATTGGAAGACTCAATCTCTCCTCTAATTCGAATAATTCATATGGTTTAATCTTGAATGTTGATTGAGTCCAAGATTCTATAAAAGAGACCCTTAGCCTCTTATTTGGGGAGGATGCAATTGAAGAGTGTCAAATCATTATTGGATTAAGCACTCAAGCATTTTGCATTCACAACTTCATTACTTTCATATGTGCTCTCATATAGATTGAAATGTGTCCATTTAGAGTAATTTTCTTATCTCATTCTTAGATTAATCCATATATCATTTAGATTAATTCATATATTTTCATAAAAATCTCAAAAATATAGATTAATCTTGCATTCATATTCTTTTAAATCCTTCATTCTAGTTAGACTATTTGATGAACTCTCAATTTTGAGAGCACATAGTAAAACATTGTCTAGTTAGAAGGCAACAGATCACCTTATGTAGACATGTTGGATGAATAATCTCATAGTCATTCTAAGTTGTACCTAAAAAAAAATTACCATGTTGAACAGTTTGGTTGAATCAGAGGCCCATATATAACACTCACATTTTTGGCACCCACCATGGAGCCCAAACAATTAATTGTTTGGCCTTGTTTATCTTCATTTTTGACATTTTTCATTTTGTTCCATATAATATAGCAAAATCACATACATAAAATTATTTTCTCATACAATATTTTGTTTTCTAGTACCATATATGTACTTTCTCACATGAAATTGCATATGCTCACATACAAATAGCATTCTCTCATGCAGCACAAAGCATCTACTTGCATGGCCTTGTGCAAAGTCTAATGCGAGACTTGACAATATGCTGTCTAAATTTTGTATATTTTGCATTCTAACATTGCTATTTTTTCTCTAACCTCTACTTTTTTAATTAAGTATTTATTTCATGATTTATTATTTCTAGAATAGGATAATAGTGGTTTGCAAGATGATTATCGAAGACACCTTGAAATAAACACATAAAACTTGCTAATGGTTTGATTGTAGGACACTTGCCAAACACTTGTTTGTTGAAGACATTTAAAACCCACTCAAACATTCTATCTTTTTACATGCTTTCAATCCACATAGTTTAAATAGGCCTTGTGAATTTCTTAGGACTCTAGACAAAGGAATAGGAGATTATATTATTTAAACTTGGAAGTGATGCTCAAGAGTAAATCAGAAACCTAGAAAAATTTGGAAGATGATACCTATGAGAGGCAAGGAAGGTAGTGGTTCTCTCAAAAAAAAAAAAAAAATTAGTGAAGGAATTATACTCTTTTCCCTTTGGAAAAATCAAAAAGTTGGGATTGATAAGATAGCTTGGTGATGAAAGTGTTTTGTGTGTTTGGGTGAGGTGAAAAGGTAGAGAAGTATGCTCTTTTCCCTTTGGGAAAATCAAAAACTTGGACCCTTAAATCCAAGCCAAGTTTGAGTCAACCTTTAGTGGGCCTGTTGGAGTGATCCAACCTTCAAGAATGACTTAAGCGAGCACAAACCTTTCATTGGTGATTCCAACTCACTATAAAGAATCTTTGTAGAGAAAAGGACTCCAAATCCATGTTAATTTATTCCTCATGATTCTTGATATCACATATCATGAGGAGGCTCCATTTGTTGCACTGAGTGGTGCCACTCCTAGTCTTGCTAGCCAAGTGTGTGCACTTTCAAATGTTAGTGTGGTTCAGAGGCCTTAACCTCTCTTGTGAGGCCATGGGGAGTTAATGTGAATGAAAGCCTATTAAAAGACTTGTAGTCAGTTGCTACCTGGTTCACCTTCAAAAGGGGACATAATCCTTGTGTAAGGATGAGGAAGAATATCTCTTGTAGATTCTCACCATAGACATGTACCTAGATGTTGCAAGGTGGCATATGACACTGTCACTTTCCTCAAGGGTAACCTTTGAACATATATGCTATTGAGTCCTTGGAATACACCAAAAACACGGGTGCCCTCTAGTGGGGTGACTATTGGCAATTTTTTCAGCACTCCCTCAAGATTTGTGACAAGGGCATAACCTCCTCATGTGTACTATAAGTTGAGTGGTTGTATCAGGCATTGATAGATTGGCCTTTTGGTGCAATGAAAATCCTATTCTAATAGTGAGATAGATGTGTGAGGAGAATGCATGCACATAAGATTTGAGATGTATGTTTTTCTTCCTCTATATTTTTAGTTATAGGGCTAAAGCATTTTTTTTCGAGTCAATGTAAGAATTTGTAATAGCTATGATACCATGAAGAATTTGTCTTAGGGAAAAATAATGCTAAGATCAAGGAGCACAAGACTAGCACAATATGGACCAAATAATGTATGATCATAACAATATGAGAATGAATAAATGATTATCTTTGGATATCAAATTATTCAATAATTGATAATTGATATATCAATCTTGTATTGATGTACACTAGAAGTGCATGTATATAAGGGCATGTAGAATTACTAGGAGTTAGCAAAATGATAAGCCTCATAAGTAAGCACATGTCCACCAAGAGTAGATTATCCTCCATTTAGCACAAAAGTTAGTGCAATGATGAGAGAATAAGCTTACATGGGTGTGTCATATAAAATTATGTTGTAGACACCATGTACTTAATTAGAGTGTGAATAATTATGTTATCTACGTGACAACTTAGTTAATTATGAAAAATCTAGTGTCATAGACACCATGTGCTAAATTAGAGTTGCTTACTCTTGTGTTGTCAACATGAAAACTCATATGAGTATGCATACTCCTAGGCGTCTAACCTAATAAATAATAAAATAATGCATTTATCCTAAGTAAACCTAAGTAAAGTGTAAATAATAATAATTTACACTAACACCCCCCCTTAAGTGAAACTTAAGGGAATGCACTTAAGCTTACAAAAGCTATGATGAAATGCATAATAGGTCCTAGCTACTAGGCCATGTTAGGTGCCCAAGTACAAATGAAATATTGTACACACAATGTAATGCAATGCAATCTCTCTAAAAATGGAGAAAGAGAGAAAACCTCATGGGAAAAACCCTCCCCCGAAAAGAGAGATAAGTATAATAAAGAAAGATGCATGTATGGATGGAGTAATCAAGACCCACCCCATTATGACATACATCATGCATATACAATAGAGAATCCCTCCATGAAATCCCCCTTTAGTGAAGGACCTCCTGATGATGATTGCTTGAAGACAATATTTCTAAAAATGGAGAAAGAGAGAAAACCTCATGGGAAAAACCCTCCCCAAAAAGAGAGATAAGTATAATAAAGAAAGATGCATGTATGGATGGAGTAATCAAGATCCACCCCATTATGACATACATCATGCATATACAATAGAGAATCCCTCCATGAAATCCCCCTTTAGTGAAGGACCTCCTGATGATGATTGCTTGCTGACAAACAATATTTCTCCCTTTAGGAAGAAGATACACCAAGTATAGGTGTAAATATGCTTCCCACTGTAGATAGGAAGATGGAAGAGGGATCCATATGTAGTATGGTGTGGATGTTGCCTCTAAAGTCTACTCATATGTCAACAAGTCCTTGATGAATGTAGATGCCATGAACCAAACTAGTGGATTCCCAAAAGGAGGTGGCAAACAAGGTAACATGTCCACGTATGAAACTAAATCATCCTCCAAAGATGATGAAGCATCCTAATAGAAAGATATGGGAAGAGAAGAAATGTTGCCTCCCATAATGAATGCACACCCATGAAAGAATCTCTTGATGACTAAAGAAGCTGGAACCATGAAAATTGAATGATTTTCTTCCTTGTAGGAAGAGGTGGTGCCATAGGTGTAGTAGAGAATGCTCCCCAACTAGTAGGAGGAATCCTCATAAGATATGATGTCTAAGCAAATTGGAATACAATCTCCAAAGAAAAATATGTCTCCTTTGAAGTAAAAGAGTCCTCCATCTACTATAAAGAAATGTCCATAATAATGTTAGAAAGATCAAGTGGTTGAGGGTTAGAGTGTGCTCTGGAACAAGTGAAGAAGTAGACTCCTCAGCAAAGAGAAGATGGATGTCATTGATGATGTCTCCCACATCATCAATGTAAGACTCCACAAATAGCCATACAATGACTAGAGGGAAGTAATCCCATGAAGCTAAAGTAGGAAGACATGGTAATGTTTGTTGCACTAAATCAGGAGCATCTGTGGCTAGAACTAGATTAGTAGAAGCAACAAGAGAAATAGGAGGTATGATCTCAACTGCAGGTGAAGATACCGTAACTAGAGTGACTAAAGATAGAATGTCTTCTAGAAATGGAGGAACTATAGGATCTCCATATGCTGTCCAAAGAGCCATCCAAATGTCATAAGGATCATTGAACTTATCAATGAATTTGAAGCACTCAACATTGAAACTAAAATAAATGAGGTCCTTAATTATTTTGATAGGTATCGGATCATCAGAGGGTAGTTCTTTGGAACATAGATAAGGAAATACTTCCTTATGCTCTCTTCTTAGATGATCAATTATCAAGGCACTCCATTTTTTATAGTTCCTCTTTGTCAACCTTGGTCTTATATCAAACTGACATATAAAACAATACTTCATGAGATCAATAAATGTATGCACCCTCCAAAATGCAAAAATAATAAATCAACCCTGCCCCCCCCCCCCCCCCAATGCATGATTTGGCACTTTATATGTAGTGCATTTATAATAGGCCACTTGTCAAAATGGACAAGAGTGGACTTCTAATTTTGTTGTTTACAACCTCCTCTTGTAGGTCAAATATGGAACTTTACAATGTAGCTCAAAAATACAACAATTTGGAAACAATATAATGCAAAGAAATGACCTATTTCTAAAAGTGGTATTCATATTCATACAAGCCTATAATTTGATTATAGATCTAGAAAGTAGACAAAAAATTATTCACTTTCAAAAAAAAATAGAATCTAGTTTGGAGTCTAGATGAGCTCGTACAAAGCATTTGAAGTTGCAAAATGCAAGATTGGATAGGTATAGTCATTAAAAATAGAAATTTATGAAAAATCCATTCACTAAAACTATAAAATAATAGCACCACTAAAAAATTTAGGAAATTCTAGCCAAGATCCAAAAAAAATTGCACCTAATTTGGAATTCGAATAATTGAGATATGGCCACCCGAAGTCGGACTATCAAATCAAAATTGAATTTGGAAAGGGGTTTGATCAAAAAATTGAGAGGTTAAATTTGATGTCCAAAGGGCTGTCATGGTAGTGCAATTTGGCCTAATAATGACAGTTAAATGATTGTCAAATTTAAAATAGTAATTGGCTGATGTCAGCCAAAAAATAGCCATTCGAATGATGTTGCAGGTTGTACATATGGAATTAATGATGTCAGCAAGTGACATCAATGGTACAGACTAATGTGGTAGTACACTGGTGCTAAATGGATAGTCACTGATGTGTTACTTGTGTGGAGTGCTAATGTGTATCTGACTAGTGGTCTACATGGTAGTCTCTGTCACCGTTGACTGTGTATGCCAAAAAGAAGAACAATGGTGACCAAAAATTGTTGAATGTCATCAAAAATAATGTCATAGCAAGGCCAAATAAATAGAAGCTAGCACCAGAGGTAAGTGGGCTGCTAAAAGAGGAAATCCAGTAGGTATGGGTCGTTGGTGGTGCCGATGGAAAAATTCAGATCGGCAGATGGGGATTTCAATCCCATGTCCATTGTGTAGTGGATATGAGTGTGTTTAAAAACATAAACTATCAGTGTTTTGAAATAGATGCGAGAGCTACCAATTGTAGAGCTCATCGAATTTTATGGATTTGACTGTTGATTATTCTGTTGTGATGTGCTAGAAATAATAAGGAATATTCTAAAATTGTAAAGTATATTCTGCAACTGTGGCAGTTGGGATTTGATCACTCGGTTCCTACAAAAAAAAATTCTCTGCAGGCCTGCTGGCATAAAATGATTTTGAAAAATAATGGAAAATTGCAAATTCGATAATGCAAACCCAAAAATTCAAAAAAATAATTGCAGAGACTCATAAAATAGATAGATCCAAAAATTAAATTTAGAGATTTGAAATGACCATACCGAATAAACAAATCGAGCCTTTGGGTTGCCAATTTACAAAAAAAAATTGCCTCAATTTTGACTATTGCCCAATATAGGCAAATTTATAGTCAAAATTCACTAAATCGATGCTCTAAACACAATTGTGAAGTCTACTTTGGCTCTAGATGCTAACAATATCTATGGACACTCTAGATCTAAATCGAGGTGTCCTCAAAGAGGTGAAGCAAGAATGGTCTCCAATGGCTATGAAATGATGCTCCTATGGCTTTGATACCATGTAAGAATTTGGTATAGCTATGATACCATGAAGAATTTTTCTTAGGGCAAAATAATGCCAAGATCAAGAAGCACAAGACTAGCACAATATGGACCAAATAATGTATGATCATAACAATATGAGAATGAATAACTGATTATCTTTGGATATCATATTATTCAATAATTGATAATTGATATATCAATGTTATATTGATGTACACTAGAAGTGCCTATATATAAAGGCCTCTAGAATGACTAGGAGTTAGCAAAATGATAAGCCTCACAACTAAGCACATGTGGAGTGGATTATCTTCCATTGAACATAGAAGTTAGTGCAATGATGAGAGGAGAAGCTTACATAGGTGTGTCACATAAAATTATGTTGTATGCACCATGTGCTTACTTAGAGTGCAAACAATTGTGTTGTCTACATGACAACTCAATTAATTATGCAAACTCTAGTGTTGTAGAAACCATGTGCTAAATTAGAGTTGCTTATTCTTGTGTTGTCAACATGACAACTCAAATGAGTATGCATACTCCTAGGTGTCTAACCTAATAGATAATAAAATAATGCATTTATCCGAAGTAAACTTAAGTTAAGTATAAATAATAATAACTTACACTAACAATCAACACCTATCAAAACTATCCAAAACAAAAGGTCAAGATTCTCATGTCGCTCTGAGTTGCTTTCTCCTCAGTTAGATTATTTACAATTACTGCTTGTGTCCCCCTATCTATTTATACAAACAAGTCTAAAAAATCAATTGTTATACTTGCAAATTAGTTCAAACTATGTCAATCCAAAAATAATGTCCAAATCTATCTAAAAACTAGAAAAAATGTCTAAAACTTGTTTGAAACCTGTTAGAACTTATAAAAATCTCTTCAAAACCCAATCAAATGTGAGAAATGTGTCATTTATTCACCTGGTTTATTGTGAAATTTTGTGTGAGCCAAGACCTTAGGGTCTTGCAGTCTGCATTTTCTCATGCCACTCTTTGTACTTCTTCACATGAGAAGCTCTATTTTCTAATGCGAGATTGTCAAGAACACTATCAAAATTGGGTTTAATTAGTTAGTTTATAACTTCCTCATGTTGTTTTCTACAAAACTTTGTGCAAGTCAAGGATTCGATATTTTTTGTTCCCTTTCCTAGCATTGGTCTATGTACTTCCTTACATGGGTCTACCTAGATCCTTGTACAATAAATATTCCTAAAACTATCCAAAAAAATCAAATTTTCCTATTAGGTTCATCTACTCACACGATACAACAATACACTACTTTGTCTGCAATTGTCATAAACTTAAACAAAATTGCTTGGTTGAATACTTGTGATTCATGTACAAACTAGTCTCATCACTATGTTGTCTCCTTTTGTTCTATTGTGTCTTCATACATTGTGTTACAATAGTCAATCTTTTGGTTTTTCTAGCCACTTCTCTAACTACTTGTACTCTAGTATACATCACACTTACTATCACTTACCTACATTGAGACTAAGTTCTAAGTGTGTTCCTTGTCTAAACTTTGTCATACGTCATTGTTTATGACTTTACAACTAAAAGTGGAAATGTCTTTTGTTTCCGTCAACCTAGACAAGGTAGAGGTAGAGTTAGTAATTGTGGTATAATTCATTCCATGTTCTACACATAGATTGATTGTAGTGGAGGATCCTCACATTCTCTTTCACCTATTGTGTCCGAGGAAGTCTTTTCTATAAACTTACAACAAGTTAGGAATCCACTATTCCAAGAACATCCAAAAACTGATAGGTTATCTCTTAAACCTAGTTTTAACAACTACATCTACATCTTCAAACATAACCACTGAACCTCTATATGAGATACCTATACATTCTAGATGGAAGACCAAGACCAAGAAATTGGTGAAAATAGTAGGAGAGAAAATAGAGATAAATTTCAAAGATCTGAAAGGTTCAATGGTCATTACACCTACACACATAACTATTGGGATACTAAATAAATACCCCTAGAAGACATAGAAAAATATCGCAAAGCAAAAACTTCCAAAAGATGATGGAAATCTTAGACAATGATGAGAAAGAGAAGTATTTTCTCAAGATAGCTCAAGAAGGAGCAAAGTTACCTCAAGACTACAATGTTGAAACTATTATCATCCAAGAAGAGAAATTCAAAACCTCTAAACTAAAAAAAAAATTCCAAGTCATGCAAGAGCAATTGACACAAATGATGAAAGAAAAAGACAAACCTTCTGAATAATATTTTATCTATTTCCTTTTGACAAGGATCTATACATGCCTCCTTGTCCTAGAGGATTTGAGCTAGCTAAATATGACAATTACATGGGTATGTTTGATCCCCAAGATCACTTCAAGAAGTTTGGTGCCTTTTCCATTTAGTTTATACACAATCAAACATACCTCATGCGCTTGTTCCCATGAAGTTTGGGTGGTCAAGTTATGGAGTGGTTCTCATGATTACCTACTAGAATCAAAACTTTTGATGAGATTGCCAACATGTTCATACAATAGTACTTGCACAACATCCAACATCTAGTTAACATTAGAGATCTTTGTAATCTCAAACAAAGAATTGGAGAACCTTTCATAACATTCCTCCAAAGATGGAAACAACTTGTCATACCCAAAATTTATAGGGAAAAAACACAACTACAAATGTATTTTTTTGAAACAATCTTAAGGAATCCATATAAACATATGCATGTTTAGTATGGTTTAAAATGGTTAGGTGTTCAGAATACTTCTCCAAAGGGTCTTCACATAATAGTTATGTTAATGAAGGTGATACATATGCCAATCACTAAATTGAAAATGATCCTTTGAGTTAGTTGTATTCACATAGGGTAACATAGTTAAAAAAATTTAGATAGCATTACATTACAACTAGGTCTTAGGTAACACAAGGTAGGTAATCCTATTTTGTGTACATCTAGGATGTAGTTTGATTGAATAACTGATTCTAGTTTGGTGAGATTGTTAGATGATCTATTCCATTTAATACTCTAGTATCACAACATAAATAACCTATTGAGAGATCACATTACCAACTACTAATCACTTTTGCATCCTACCACCTAATAAAATTTCTTAATGATGTCCCTCCCCATTCTATTCACATAGTTCCTAAACTCATCACTACCTCTTACTGAAATTAAGTTCTTTCAACTGTACTAATGTCCCAATTTTCTAATTTCCTTTTTACTAATATGACCCACTAACATTGAAACTCCTTTTTCTATTCCTAAATCACAAGCCTTTATAACATCTTAAACTACCCTCCCATTACATCTAGATATAAGGTAGTTAAATGAATATTTCATGCATTTTAGTCCATATTTTGTCTTTTATAAACCTATGAGTATATTGCTTTCCCTTCATCACTTACTTCCTATTTTAATTATTATAATATTTATGACAGTCCAATCTATATGTCCATGTTATCAATAAAACACATGAAGATAATGATTGACCATCTGATCTAAGTGTCTTGATTTTTTTAGTGTGTAACAATTAATTATGTAACCTTTAGCCTACGATCTATTAAAACAATATCTTATTCACAGCTATTTACATTACAAGGTATACACTAACCAACTTCCTTGTTGGCAACGTCTAACTTCCATTGTTACAAGTCTACTAATCATATACACTTACTAATCACTTGTCATAATTTAATTGATTCATATATTCTAATCATACTCACCCTATTAAACTCTACAATATGACTATTCAAATATAATATTACCAAGAACTAATTTCGTATTACATTAAATAGATTACTAATTTTATTTTATCATGCATCCTAACAACATTAAAAATCACTATTTAAATTAGTTATATCACTTTTAACATGAACACTAATAAAATCATATAAATCTTCTATTAATAATACCTACTACTATTCTTCTAACTAAATAAGGCAATTTTAATAGCTGAAAATAAAATCCTACTAACACACTAATTATCCAATTAATAAACTAAAATACCCTACTAACTATCCCCACTTATCACTTTCTTTCCTAAACTTATCTTATTAACTTCCTAATGCATACACTAAACTAATCCCAAGGAGGGTGCATGCATTCTACTCCTACTTCATCGAAGGGAAGTGCAAGATGGGTCATGTGTATGGTGTGACAAGGTGGGTTGACTCTTATCCTTGGGCACCTATGGAAGAGGATAGAGGGAAGAGGTGGGAGTCACGTGAATTCCCGATGCCCTACCTCTCTATATTTGGTTTTTTTTTTCATCTTAGTTTTTTTCACAATAATCATACGGATAAAGGAACCCAAACCCTCCTTTCATGCATTGGAATGGGATTGATTTATCCATTTAGAGCCAATCAATCAGATCACCTTTCTAGAGTAGGGAGTACCCTATTCTAGAAAGGCTAGCAAAGCCCCTATCCTAAGAATAATTTACATGCATGAATCCTATGTGGTTTCATTTTATAATTTTATTTTATTTTATTTAATAGGTCTCTCTATTGCATGGTTTGGCTCCTTAGTGGAGTAGTCTATACAAATACAAGGCATCTTATATTAATTAGGGGTATCATTACCATTATTTATATTCACATGGTCTGAATCATTTTTTTTTTGTAATTTCTTCCCTCCATTTTGAGTACATTTCAATGGGACAAGGGGGAGAAAAGATATTTGTTAGAGCATTTATATTTCTATAGGGTAGGGCTATGCAATGTTATTTGTATATATGGATATATGTTATGATTTATTTTGTCTTGGCAACACAACATTATTCTGTCCCTTTCCTCTCAAGGAGATCCAAGGAATATTCTATTTCAATATTTATTGGATTGTAATATAAGTTGAGTTCATTTTTTGTTTCTCCATACAAAAGATAGAGAGTTAAATATGCATCTACAACTTGTATTTGTTATGGAAGTTCATACTATGTTATCTATTTGGCTGCATAATCTTTTGTTTCAACTAAGATATTATAAGGATTTGATATTGTCTTCACATCTCAATGTAGAATTCTAATTTATTGAAGTTATTTTTTAATCCCTTTATAGCAATAAATCTAACCCAATAATGCAATGAACAAAGTTAACGAACTATTGGATCCCTCTTACTATTACAATTAGAACTTAAATGTTGTTGCTCATCAAATTGATGCAGATAAAATTTATTTATATTAACCATTTTGAGATGTAGTTTCTTATATTGATTTGTAAATCCAAAATGGGTAAGATCCTACACTTGCATATTCATTTTGAAAATTAATCAACAAATTTCTTATGGAAAGAAATCTCTTATGCATTCAACCATAGTTGTCTTCCATTTCATTTCATCTAATACATGGCATTGAATCTTACAACACAAATACATATGGTAATATCTAAATTCTCTTCATTTTCTTCATGGAAACATTGTTCACACAAATATAGATCTTTATATTACAAAGGATAGCAATAGACAATTTGTCTTTACATACATTACACCAAGGACATGAAGGAGATTTCATCCTTCCAACCAAATTACATAAAGACATAATCCTTTTCCTTTAGCATTATTAGGGATTAACCCTAGTTTCTTCTTGGATCCAAAAGCACAAAACCTACAAAACATTTACACAAGAACCATGGAGG
Organism: Cupressus sempervirens; assembly: GCA_028749045.1. Lineage (NCBI taxonomy): Eukaryota > Viridiplantae > Streptophyta > Pinopsida > Cupressales > Cupressaceae > Cupressus > Cupressus sempervirens. Next base: position 509,301,516 of record CM053787.1, on the reverse strand, counting down.
CTCACCTCCCATCCTAGGCTTCTAAGAAGCCACCCACCAAGCTTGGGGAAACAAGGCTCAAATAGGTTTACACTCAAACACTTCACAATGCATGCAACACAATATCACAATACATCTATAATCCCTTTGAAGTTAAACATAATGATTCAACATTGGAATCATGAAACAATGGGTGAAGGTGGGCTCTCCAAATAGGAGAATTCCATATCCATACAAGTATACTACTGTGGTTCCACAATGCACGCCCCATTTCAATCAGAAATGGGGACCCCCTACTTTATTTTTTGACTTTACAAATCCCTAGTCTGGGGTCCAAAGTCCTTTTGAGGTTTTATCTAGTCCCCTAGTTCATGTCTAATTCCCAACTAGAAAGCCCAGTTGTCAAAAAATCAAAATCCTGAGAAGAAATTTAGACAAGTCTTTTGCAAAATTTAAAAGGCACACCAGTGCACCTAATTAGGTGTGCTAGTACACCAATGGTGAGGGGCACATCACCTTTTGTGATGGTTGCTCACCTACATAGCACCAAAGGTGGGTGGGGTCTATATAACCCCCACCTCTTTTTTGTCTCACCACTTGCTTTCATTTTAACCATTCTAGCTTTGGTAAACCATAGCTCCATAGCACACTAGGTGCGTTGTCTCTACCCTTCCACTTAAAACCCTGCAAAACACATAAAAGAAAAATGTTAACTCAAAAAAGGTTTACATCAGTGTACCTCAAGAGGTGCGCTAATGTGCATGTTTTTGCATCAAAACTCATTAAAAACTTTTAAAAACTTAAGAAAAGTCTTTAAAAACACAAAAAAAATGCAAGGGGTGCATAGTAGTGCACCTAGTCTACTGCACACCCCAATAAACTAACCAAAACTTGAGTTAAAATAAATGGGTGCACATTAGCACACCCCATGAGGTGCACTAATGCACACCCATTTCAAAGAAAACCTTTACAAAATAAAGGTGCACTAGGCACACTTGTTAGTTGTGCCTAGTGCACCATTTTTTTTGCATTTTAGGGTGATTAATGAGGTTTTTGTTTTCTTTTGAGTGTTGGGTTTTTTAGGGGTTTTTCATCATAATCAAGGGCATTGTTAATCCATTGTTCTTTAATTTTGGACTAATGGACATCCTTTTGTGTAGGTAACATTTTGTGTTGGTGGAACATAAAATGACTATATGGTCTTTCCCCCTCATTTCAAAATCCTTCAATGGATACGCGCAAAAAATGGGCTAATTCGGCAGCTTTTTGTTCCATTTCGCGCAAGGTCAAATTTTCTTCAGTACGAGTTAAGGGGATGTCTTGTTGGCCCTTTATTTCCATATAAATAACACGACGAGGAAATATACCTTCTTGAACTTCCATTTTGATCGCCTGAATATCCTTCATAAGAAATCGGAGGAAAATACGACGATTTCTTCCGGGAAATCCCCAGCGAAAAAGGCATACAATTGCATCTTCCTTATCCTCCTTTGGCAACAAAATGGCACCAAAATTGGTAGTGTTCAAGTTCTAGAGCATTCCTACAAAATTATAGTTTCAAGATGACTACTTAGAGATTCGAGATATGGATTTAGGTCACACAAATTTGGGAGGGTTCTTAAAACTATGTAACAAACCAACTAAGAGGTCTTAGATGATCTCTGCATTGATCCAATCAGGGCTCATAAGTGAGCATCACAATTAGTGTCGGTATAGTCCTCAGAACTAATCATCACACTTGCAAAAACATTTTGTTCCTAAAGAGAGGGTAGTCAAGAGCATAACAGGAGAGATCATTCTCGACCTTCGACCCAAGAAAATTGAGAAAGTGTTCCATCTCCCTAAGGCAGATCAATTCATCAGACTAACCTATGGACAATAGAGAGATGGTATAGAGAACATGTGGAGCAAGCTTCCAAGATTATATAGTCTTCATACCTTATAGAGAAAACTCCTCTAGGAAAGAAAATAGCCAAAGTAGACATGACAAGAGGATACATGAAGGAAGATATTGGATACTCAATCATACTCTTGAGTAGAGTTATGGGTTTTTCGGCAGCTAAATACTTGAATATTTTTATGGTGCATTTTATTGAGACAATAAAGAAAGTAGAGATGTCACTAGATTGGGCTTCTACTCTCAACCAAAATTTGGATGAGTAGTTGGTGGCAGCAAAGAACAACAAGAAATTTTAATTAACTTCTTATTTGTATATCTACTAGCTACAATAGCAATGGATTACCCAGGGCTTTATAAGAGGCGTAACGTGTAGGATGCAAATGCATGGCCATATATTATATACCCTCAGTTGATGAAGAAGAGGTTTTTAGAACAAAGAAAAGAATATAGAATTTTAAACAATGCTTTCATCTTTGCAATAATCCGGTTCATAGAAGGGGATTACGCGAAGAGAATATCAGAGGAGGTAGCTACACAGATATCACTAGTCGAGCTTATTATATCTAGTTCCATACATTCACATATTTAAGGGTAGCAGGTATAACTATCAACATTAAGAAGCTCCCTAGGTATCATAATGACAAATTAATTCTCTTAGAGATTTCCTGACAACTCTTGTCTACCTATGATAGAGTTAGAAAGCAACATAAGATATGTTGGACATAGCCTATGACATAGGACCTTTCTAGGTGGATCAAGGGAAAGATATTCCTTCATTTAAAAGTGAATGAGATCAATATCCCTTGGAAGATTATAATTCTACTCGACCATATCTTGACAATATTGGGAGAGTGCAATATTTAGTAGGTAAAAAATTCTAGCATGAAGAAATCGGCAAAGATCATTGGATGAATGTAACAAATGACTATGATGTTTGTATAAGGGATTATTGTAGGATGACTTTATATCTAGTAGAGAAGGCCTTAAAGATAAAGATTTCATTTAAGATAGTGCAATAGGATATGGAGGAGTTACTTGATCCATTATTCAATAGAGATAAGATTGGTGAAAGGCCTATTATGAATGATTAGATTGATAAAGAAGAAAACTTGAGCATTAATCATAGGGCAACGCACATCATCAAATTAACAAACAATTGGATCAAGAGACCTTTCAAGCTTGATCCAATTCCTAAGATAGTGATCTTCCATGTGCAAGCCTATCTAGCTAAAGGTAGAGGAGCAAAGGTCACTATCCCTACATTTACAACTTAGTCACTAGTAAGGCCAGAAAGGGTGCACCAACTTGATAGGCCAGTTAGTAATTATCGAGCTCAAAAGGGTAAAGGTAAGGGAAAGAGGAAGAGGAATTTACCTTAACAAGCCAAACCAGAAGAAGGAGAAATTATGGTACCTCCACAGCCAGAAGAGGAAAACATACAGGGGTTGGAGAATTTACAAGCCACACAAGATCAAGTTGATCCCCAAGTACTGCTAGTTGCACCAAGCCAAGGGGAAATAGAAACTAAAGAACAAGAGGTTTCACCACCTTGACAAATAGAGCAAGCCTCGACCTTCTATACCTAAAAGGAGAAAGATTAAGACTCGAGTAAAGAGGAGGAAAAAGGTGATCAAGAAAGTGATTCCTTTCCCCTTAGTTCCTAAACCAATTTTGGAAGAGGTAGAAGAAGAGGGTGATGAGGAGGAAGAGGAAAATCTACCTTTGAACAGGAGAAATTGGCTTGCCAAAGCCACAAAGGAGGAATGGAGAATAAGTTCCATGATCACATTACCATCTATCCCTGATGAACCTATGCAAACCACTACATCAGAAAATGAAATGCAAAAATAGATAGATGAGTACGATGTAATGGGCACTAATATCTTTCAAATGTCAGATTTTGACTTTATGCCCATGGGTACTAAGTTGGTTAGGGATAAGATAAGAGACACTCCAACTTATCAACCTTAATAGGAGGATTGGATTCAAATGCCCCCCGAATCACAAGGACCTGAAAAGGTTCTGTCATCTCAACTACAAGTCACATTTTGTGTAGAAAAGGGATTAGCTACCCTTGTTTCTCTAGGTTTAGAAGCTAAATAGGTCCAAATGAAGCATGAAGAAGAGCCACAACAAGCATCCACTGATGAAGTGTCAGAAGAAGGACAAGTAAGTGAAAACCCACAGCAAACTTCTCAAGACATTAAGGTGAGGACTGTTAGCTCCATAGATAGAGAGACTCTAGGTGCTAATATCACATAGAGGGAGAAGACTCTAGAAAGAAGTGATAAGGGGAATAGTATAGCTGAGAAAACTCCTTCATCCTCTAAAGGAAAATCCCTAGTACAACATATCCTAAGGTGGCTCAAATTAGAAGTAATATGAAATAAGAAATAGCAATTCACTACTAAGGAGGAGGATAGAATGGAATTAACAGAAGTTCTAAGGAAGCCTGATTCACCTCCAAAGGATGTGTGAGCACTAGCCTTTGTCATGAGTGATCAGAATTAGGACCTTTTTGCTCGCATAGCTATCCCTCCTCCAAAATCAAATGTTGAAGAATTAATTCCAAGGGATTATCAGATCTAGGAATTTATGCTTGGGAAGCCTACCTTGAAAACTGCAATGCTGATGGTAACAACAAGGATGAAGGAGGTGTTTAGGAGCTTAGAGCAAGATGGGGTAGAATTGATAACACTTTGGCAGCAAAACAAAAACCTAAAAGGATATTTGAGTGATTTTTTTGGCCCCTTAGATCCCACTAACCCTGAGGAAACTTTAAATGTGGCAATGCAGAGAAGGGATAGGGGTGCAGTATAGCTAGACCCATTTTTGAGAGCTTGTCAATAATGGCATGAAATTTTTGAGGAGAAAGGCGTATTGATCATTCAAGGGAATCTTAAATTATTATATGTTATGTAGGAGAATACAAACAAGTTAGTGGAAATTTTGAATCAAGATTTTGGTTTAATGGATGAAATGCATACCTGGAGGAAAGACTTACAAGCATTATAGGCAATCAAAGGCCAAAGGTATCAGATGCTAATGGATGTATATATAGCTGAGGAGCTAGATAAGATAGATGATTGGATAGAGAAGATTGTAGATAGTAATAAAGTAATGAAAACATTATGCACAGAGATTCACAGGCTTAAGGACCAAGCCCAAGAGTGAATTTTGGAAGTTGTCTGGATATTTTTGAGGATGATGCATGTGAAAAGCTAATACCAGTAAAGGTAGTAGTTGATAAATTTTGGAAAACTTTTGATGAAGTTTCTAATGATGAGGAAATCTGATAGGCATTTAGAATAGAAGAATCTTTATTAGAGCTTGATACAAAGCTCGAGGATTTTGCAGAAACCCATATAGAAGTAGATAACTATAAGCAGAAATTAAAGAATAAATATAATGCCTTAGATTTACTAGATATAGCTCAATTCACTAAGATAATTGATAAATTCAAGGGAAAATACCTAGACATAGCTCTAGTATAAAGGGGAAAAAAACCCAGAAGCCAGAATTTCAATTTTGACACTCAGTGAAATTTTTGCATTTTTCTCCGAGGTGTACTAGTGCACCAGGTGTGTTGCTACACCAAGTGTACCAGGTGCACTAGTGAATTTTTTGAAGCAATATCTTGGAATATTTTGAAGAAGACATAGGTGCATTGATAGTTAACTACCAATTCCAAATATAGAGCTTTCCATGCATCGGAAATGCATTCTAATAGCAGTTTAACTCCTACAGATGCCTAGTGAAGATGGAGCTTCTATTTTTGGCACTTCCAAACACTTCCACATCAACTGAAGGCTCTCTTTTTTTATTTTCTCATGATTTATTTGTTTTATGACATGTAAAGGCTCATGATCCAATTAATGATGTAAAATATATGGAGTCCTACTTAACACTAGTTAGATAGTTTGTACATAAATAGATTTATTTTATTAGTTTAAAGCCTATGATTGCAGAAAGATGTCTCTCACTCTCAACACAAATTGAGGATAATATTTCTTATAAATTCTAGATTGTAATATGTGTAATCAAGGCCATCATTATTTTGCAATAATAAATGCTTTTGGTGCTCGCATTTGGAGTGTAGTGATTCTTGCCTAAGTGTGTTATATTTTGTGAATGTATGTTCATGGAATGTGATTGAGCCAAAAGTTTATTGTGTTATTTTCGTTTGTGCAATCTTTTAATTCTGGTGTTTTCTATAGTTTTATGAATTTCACTAATGTATCTAGTTTGAGAAGAGATCGCTCATTTTATTCCTGCATAACTTTTTGTCTCACATGAGTTCACTTTCCATGGCCTTGCAATTTGATGAAAAGTGAAACATCTTATAGTTACTAAATTCCATTGAAAATTGCATTAGTAGAATTAAGAAAGCGTTACTCCTACTTTCATTGGTTACCTATTGATCTTTTCAAAATCTTAACTCACAGATGCATTGTTTCTGTAGTTTATGTCCGTCAGGATTTTACTTTCATGTTATTTTCTTAAACTTCTTGTTACCTTATCTTCATTATTTTATTTACTAACTCCTTGGTTAAATTAGGAATTCATATAGTTGCATTATTAGATTGCATTCATCATAAAATAGAAAAATACAAAAATACATTTCTTTTTGTGTGTTTACTCTTTTGAAGCAGCAAACAGATTCTACATCTTATTCAAAATTATCAAAACCAACAAAGTCCTCCTCATGAACATTCACATGTATCTTCAATTGAGCAGATTCTATGAGGTCACAAGATCACTTGAATTTTTGGAGTTGATCCTTAGATTAGCTTTTCAAGAGAGGAGTTCGAAAGGATTCTTGTCACTAAGCATCATGCAAAATGATGGCTCACCATATACATATTTGCAATTGCATCATTCCCTTTCGAGGCTATCAAATTGATGCAGGAGCATCCAGAGGTATAAGGGCAATCCTGTGTCACCCAAAAAATGTACTTAGACTTAGTTTTTGTTTCATGTGTTTTCATTTTTGGATACCCATTTCGGCCAAATAAAGGTTCCAACTCTCACAGTTCCACTATCAATGTTCGTGTAAATCTCAAAAAAATAGGAGTATGTAATTGAGCCATCATTTTGGTGAATTAGGAGGTGTAAATTGACCAGATGAATGTAATTATAATTTAGAGCATTCCAGAAAAAGAATCAGGTCAAAAGGCCCCACGGTTTGAAAGTTATTGCAGTTTTTCAAGTTTTGGAAACCTCCTAAGAATGCTTCAAAGTCAGGTTAGGGGCATTAAATGACCTCAAAAAAGGCCAAAAAATGGAGGATGAGTGAAGCTTGTCCATAACGTTATAGAGCGCTTCAAGAGCTTTCTAAAAATGTAAACAGTTCGTCAATCGGAGCTACGGTTCAAAAGTTATGCCTCCCGGAAGTTCAGTTACTATTTCTGGATTCTTCTAGATTTGCACTAACTTCTAACGCAGCTTCTAGAACCTTCTATTTGGTCGGTGGATGCCTACTAGCACTTTCTAGAATGTACTCCTAGTCCTTAACCCTCCAGGGTCTATTTAAGGATATTTCTGGCATTGTAAAAGGCAGTTCGGAGTGGAGTTTGAGAGGAGGTACTGAAAGGAGAAATTATCTCCACATTTATGCTATTGTAAGCCCTTAGGGCATGTTTTGAAGTTTATTTTCTCTGTACTAAATTTACTAGCCTATTTTTCAATTAATACAATCTCCTTTTTCTATTGTGTCCATTCTGTTCTTGGGTTGTGTTCCCATCAAGTGGTGTCAGAGCAGGTTTTCCTAAGTGTGTAGACAGAGCGCCGACTGTGAGGCAGTTTGCACCAGGACTATGTGGTTGTGGGTTCGAGTTAGAAGATGCCTCCACAAAGAGAGCATGGTGGAAGGGCCAGAGCTATTAATCCTGAGGAGGTTAGAGCCTTCCAAAGGCAGGTACAAGCATTGTAGGAGGAGCTTTGTAGAGGACCAACTGTGGCCGCAGGTGATGAAAGTGAAGATGACAACGAAGAAGATGAAATGGGACCAGAAGTGGAATTTGATGGGGAAGTTCTGAATCATGCAGAGGAAAGGCTTTTTAGGGCCATTACTAAGTTTGGGAAAAGACCCACAATTGAAGTGGGTGTATTTTCAGGAAATCTGAAACCAGATGAGTTGATCAATTGGATCAATGAACTAGAAGAATACTTTGAGTATGAGGATATCAAGGACCCAGATAGGGTTAAGTTTGCAAAGGCAAAATTGAAAGGCCATGCCAAAATCTGGTGGAAAGAGGTCCAATTGGAAAGAAATAGAAGAGGAAAGGAGAAGATCAAAAGGTGGGATTGCATGGTGGACAAATTGAAGAAGCAGTTCATTCCTGTGGACTACGAGCTTGATTTGTTTAAGAAGATGCATGCATTAAAGCAAGCAGGAAGATCAGTCCAAGAATATACAGAGGATTTTTACCGACGCTTGATTAGAGTAGGGCATGTAGAAGCAAATAAGGAGAAGTTTGCTCGTTATATCAGTGGGTTACAACCTAGCATCCAGGAGGAATTAAGTCTGGTAAGAATGACCAGCGTTGAAGAGGCATACCAGTTTTCCCTACAAGTTGAAGAGAAGCTAAATAAAAGGTTTGAAGGAAGACAAAGAGGGCGCAATGAAACCCAAAAGAAAAATGAAGATGTGGGTACTAGCAAGAACCAGAGGAATGAGGGTTTCAACTGCTCCCATGATCAAGACTTTGGAAATTAGAGAGGAAGAGGTAGAGGATGTGGACAAGGAAGAGGAGGCTTTTGTGGTACCTATTTCCATTGCAATGAAGAAGGTCATCGTGCCTTTGAATGCCCTCAACGACAAGGAAGGATAGATAGGAGAGCTGAGGGACAAGCTAGGGTTGCTCATGTGGATGAAGATGCACAATCATCACATTCAGAGGATGCAGAAAGAGGAGAGACCTTGGTAAATGAAAGAGTGCTACTAAGCGGTGAGATTGAACTAGGATAATGGAGGAGTTTGTTTCGTACCAGATGCAAGTGTGAGGATAAATGTTGTGACGTGATCATTGATGGTGGTAGCATTGATAACTTGGTATCAGAAGAGATGGTCTCTAAGCTAAAGCTCAAGAGGGAGAAACATCCCCAGCCCTATCGGAATTGCTTGGGTAAAAGATGATCATAAGGTCTTGGTAAGTGAACAATGTTTAGTGAAATTCAAAATTGGGAGTTACCATGATGAAGTTCTATGTGATGTTATTTTGATGGATGTTTGCCATCTATTGTTGGGTAGACCATGGTAGTTTGATACACATGCAATACATGATGGACATGCAAACACATACTCTCTGACAAAGAATGGAGTTTGCCACAAATTGAAGCCCATAAAAAAGGAAGGTGAAAAGGTATATAGCAGTGCTAGGATTTGTCTTGTTAATGAAAGGAAGTTTTTAGATGGCATGAAACATCAGCATATGTGCTATGCTTTGATTCCTAAGAAAGATAAAGAACGTCGTAGTGAAATACCACTTGAAGTTTCAGATTTACTAGGGGAATTTGGAGATATTATCTCTGATAATGTTCTAGATGGATTGCCACCAGTAAGGCAAATCAATCATCAGATAGATCTGATTCCGAGAGCTAGTTTTTCTAACAAGGTTGCTCACAGGATGACTCCTGATGAAACAAAGGAGCTAAGTAGACAGGTTCAGGAGCTATTGAGGAAGGGCTTGATTCAAGAGAGCCTGAGTCCATGTGCAGTACCTGCAATACTCACACCAAAGAAGGATGGAGAGTGGAGGATGTGTACAGATTCTCAAGCTATAAATAGGATAACCATCAAGTACCGGTTTCCTTTGCCAAGGATGGATGATCTTATGGACTGCTTGAGTGGAGCTCAGTACTTCACAAAGATAGATCTCAAGAGTGGTTATCATCAGATATGGATTCGAGAAGGAGATGAGTGGAAAATAGCCCTCAAGACCAAGGAGGGTCTTTATGAGTGGTTAGTCATACCCTTTGGATTGACGAACGCCCTAAGCACCTTCGTGCAGCTCATGAATGAGGTACTTAATAAGTTCTTGGGAAAGTTTGTTATTGTCTATTTGGATGATATTTTAATTTTCAGCAATACTTTGGAAGATCATTTATTGCATATTCGTAGTGTCCTTGAAAGGCTAAGGGAAGAGAAACTGTTAATTAATCTGAAGAAGTGTATATTTGCAAAAAGGGAGTTAGTCTATTTGGGGTTTGTTATATCACCCGACGGTCTCAAAATGGATCCAGAGAAGGTAAAAGCCATCTTGGAGTGGCCTACTCCAAGGTTTGCTACTGAGGTAAGATCATTTCATGGTCTGATTAGTTTCTATAGGAAGTTTATTAAGAATTTCAGTGGCATATAAGCACCCCTAACTGATACAATAAGAGGGAATAGAAAAGAGTTCAAATGGACTGCAGCAGCTGTGAGAAGTTTTGAATTGCTAAAGAAGAAGGTGACAGAACAGCCTGTGTTGGCACTTCCAGATTTTAGAAAAGTGTTCTAGGTGGATTGCAATGCCAGTGGCAGTGCTATTGGGGCTGTATTAAGCCAAGAAGGTAAGCCTATTGCATATTTTAGTGAAAAATTGAATGATGCAAAGAAGAAGTATTTTGTTTATGATCAAGAGCTCTATGCAATAGTTCAGGCCTTAAAGAAATGGAGGCATTATTTATTGCCAAAGGAATTTGTTTTGTATACTGATCATCGGGCATTACAGTACCTAAATAGCCAAGGTAAATTGAATCAGAGGCATATGAAGTGGGTAGAGTTTTTTCAGAGCTATACATTTGTGTTGAAGCATAGAAGTGGAAAATCTAACAGGGTTGCAGATGCACTAAGTAGGAGACAATTGTTGCTTACAGTAATGCAGGTTGAAGTAGTTGGGTTTGATGAACTCAAGAATTTGTACCCTAAGGATCTTGATTTTGCTGAAGCATGGAAAGCTTGTAAAGAGCCTATTGTTGTAGATAGAACCAAGTGGTTAGACTATTTGATTCAGGATGGCATGTTGTTCAAAGGTAGTCAATTGTGCATTCCAAGGAGTTCCATGAGGGAAAATTTGATTAAGGAGAAACACAGTGGAGGGATGGCAGGACATTTTGGTCGAGATAAGACCATTGCCATTCTTAGAGAACACTATTTTTGGCCTCAAATTTCACAGGATGTGAAGAAGTTTGTACAAAGTTGCCAGGTTTGTCAAGTTACGAAGGGATTTAGCCACAATACTGGACTATATCATCCATTTCCTGTTCCATCAAGGCCATGGGAGGACATAAGTATGGATTTTGTTCTTGGATTGCCAAGGACACAAAGGGGTAATGAATCAGTATTTGTGGTGGTTGATAGGTTCTCCAAAATGGTACATTTCATTCCATGCCACAAAACTCATGATGTTGTCCATATTGCAGACTTGTTTTTCAAAGAGGTGGTAAGACTACATGGTCTTCCTAAAGAGTATAGTTTCTGACAAAGATACTAAATTTGTGGGGTATTTCTGGAGGACATTGTGGAAGAAGTTGAGAACATACTTGAAATTCAGTTCCACTCATCACCCACAAACCGATGACCAAACAGAAGTGGTAAACAAAAGTCTAGGCAATTTGAGATGTTTAGTTGGGGATAAGCCCAAGGGATGGGATTTGATTCTACCACAGGTAGAGTTTGGAAAATAACCATTCCAAATTTTATATGGGAGTAGCCCAAGGACTGCACCAGAGCTGAGAAAGATAGAACAAGGGGAGAGGAGAAGTGCTAAAGCTAAGGAATTTGCTGAACATATCAAGCATCTACATGAGGAGGTTCAGGCACACCTTACCAAGATGAATCAAGAGTATAAAGCTAGGGTTGATCAAAGGAGAAGACATAAGGAATTCCAAGTAGGGGATCTAGTCATGGTGCACTTACAAAAAGAAAGATTTCCAACCGGTACTTACAACAAGCTAAAAATGAAGAAATTTGGCCCCTGCAAAATTTTGAAAAAACATGACTCAGGAAATGCATATGAGGTGGAGCTGCCAGATGGTATTCACATTTCTCCCATTTTCAACATTGCAGACTTAACAGAGTATCATGATGATGGTGCAAATGACGAGCCAGTGTTAGAGCCATGTCCAATTCCTATTTCTAAGAAGGAGGAGATAGAAGACATTCTAGATCATCGTGTGGGTAGAAGTACCAGAAATAGGCAGTATGAAGAGTATTTGGTGAAGTGGAAAGGATGATCGATCGAGGACTCAACTTGGATTTTAGCAGCTAATGTTTCCCATTTGGGATTTCCTCTACCATTCATAAAGTGACAGGTTCACTTTTCAATTTACCCTGGGTGTCTGATGCAAGACCATCCAAAGGTATAAGGGCAATCCTGTGTCACCCAAAAAAATGTACTTAGACTTAGTTTTTGTTTCATGTGTTTTTATTTTTGGATACCCATTTGGGCCAAATAAAGGTTCCAACTCTCACAGTTCCACTATCAATCAGTGTTCGTATAAATCTTGAAAAAATAGGAGTATGTAATTGAGCCATCATTTTGGTGAACTAGGAGGTGTAAATTGGCCAGATGAATGTAATTGTAATTTAGAGCATTCCAAAAAAAGAATCAGGTCAAAAGGCCCCACGGTTTGAAAGTTATTGCAGTTTTTTGAGTTTTGAAAACCTCCTAAGAATGCTTCAAAGTTAGGTTAGGGGCATTAAATGACCTTGAAAAAGGCCAAAAAATGGGGGACAAGCAAAGCTTGTCCATAGGGCCATAGAGCGCTTCGAGAGCTTTTCAAAAATGTAAACAGTTCGTCAATCGGAGCTACGGTTCAAAAGTTATGCCTCCCAGAAGTTCGGTTACTATTTCTGAATTCTTCTAGATTTGCACCGACTTCTAACGCAGCTTTTGGAACCTTCTATTTGGTCGGTGAATGCCTACTAGTACTTTCTAGAATGTACTCCTAATCCTTAACCCTCCGGGGTCTATTTAAGGAGATTTCTGGCATTGTAAAAGGTAGTTCAGAGTGGAGTTTGAGAGGAGGTACTGAAAGGAGAAATTATCTCCACATTTATGCTATTGTAAGCCCTTAGGGCATGTTTTGAAGTTTATTTTCTTTGTACTGAATGTACTAGCCTATTTTCCAGTTAATACAATTGCCCTTTTCTGTTGTGTCCATTTTGTTCTTGGGTTTTGTTCCCATCACAAATTCATCCTCCTCAACACACCAATACACTTATACCTCCCATATCACAAAACAAGTCATATGGCTTCAATGGAGCCCATACTCCATGAACATCTAAACCCTCTCCAAGAGGATAATTTCTCAACTTCATTTTTGAGCCCAACTAACCCCTTCACCCAAGGCTTCTCTTCCCTCCCAAGGGTGATGGAAGCCTTAACACCCATTAACATTCATACACACTGAAATAAGGAAACATTTGCAAGAGAAAATCCATCACAATAATGGCACATACCAACAATCTCAACACAAAAACATTGCATGAATTTTAACACCAATGAACATAAATAACATTACAGAGAAAGTGCAATGAGAGCCATGGCCTGAGTACCAACCTTGGTCCAAGCTATAGGAAAATGAAATTTTGTTGAAGAGCTTCCTTTTCCTTAGTACTTTCTCCTTCAAACCCTAATTTTCTCTAAACTTAGAGAGTGGGTGAACACCCCACTAGTTTTCTATAAATCCCTAGAAAGACTCTCCACTATCCCATTTTTGGTAGAAACATCAAGCCCACTATTTCTTACATTTTTGTCCCTTCAAAAAAAAAAAAATTTGACCAAGTGAGAGGGTGAGGGTACACTCATGGGGAAACCCCAAATTTCGAATTGGTTCAAGAATACATTGTTTAAGGGGTCCACTAAGTTATCTAAGTACTAAAATGGTTAAATTGAGGCCTCTAACATGTTATACTACCATATGGGTGGCTTATTTATTTTTTAAAGGCACTTTAGGACCACATCTAGGCCCCCTAAAATCTTGGACAAGTTTGAATTCGAAATTCAATATGATGGTGACCCATCCTAACATTCTCTCCCAAGTGGGTGTACTTAAACATTCAATGGAAATTAGACTAGTATTTAGTGACCTCATGACCAAAACCCTAGGTTACATATCATCAACACATGGATAATTACAAGTGTCAAGTGACACATTAAAACACATTACACATCATATTGACATGTCCCTAATACATTCATGAATATATATTTATTACACACATGAAAATTTACATTTATGAAATAAACACATCACAAGGAGGCTTTGAATCCTTCCAAAGATTCACCTTGGCTATACTATATCCACATAAGTTTGGGCCTTGTTTCCCTAATTAAATTCCATGGTTCAATTTCCTACACACTAAACTTGAACATTAGTAGCCCAATGAAAAATCATATAAAATGCATGTTGTATATAGGTGCATGACAATTTCATATTAAATAATTCACCTTAACATCATAATCAACTTTTATTTTCTAATCAATTTCATATAAATCATTTAAAATATTAAAAAATTAGAATCTACATATCAACATTAATATCTAATCACATGATTCAATTAACATTCTAAACCACATCATAATCCAGTTCCTATCACAATGATGAAATACTGAGTCTATAACTATTAAATCAGCCACCATGAAAATTAGTTCTGAATACATATCTTAGGTGAAAATAATCAAAATCGAAACACCATAACTAGTATCCTTTGGTTCAACTAAACATAGTGTGATTACTGATGGTATCATATTATCATTATGATACAACTCCTCATAATTTGTATCAATTATGTTAGGTAATCATGATGTTTGCATAGTAATGTCACATAGTTTTAAAATCAATCATTAAATAGATCCATTACATTTTATTGGGCCATAAAATCTATCCTCATGAACATCAACATATCCACCTAATATTATTTGCACAAAAATTGACTTATTACATAAAATCATATTGAGTTCTACCATGTAGACCCTTGTCCAATTTTATAACAATCTTCATCTATAATTATTAGTAATATTCACAAGAGTGGGTGTTGATTCATCTTTCCACAATGACTACCTAAATCAATTATCCTAATAGATCATAAAATACTGGATGAACCCATCGACATAGTTTCTAAGTTATGACATCTTGAGCATTTATTCCATAAGGTCTTAGCTTATCAACCTAATGTAATTTTGAATAGGATATTTAGCACAACAATAACTAACCACAATGACTACCTAAATCAATTATCCTAATAGACCATAAAATATCATGAACCCATCGACATAGTTTCTAAGTTATGACATCTTGAGCATTTATTCCATAAGGTCTTAGCTTATCAACTAATGTAATTCTCAGTTTTAGGTATCTTATGTGAGTACTTGGTATATAATTGTGTAAGGTCCCTTCCCCAGTACCCTTTTATAAATCTTATAACACATATTCCTTATCAATAATGAGCATGAGATTATATATATATATATATATATATATATATATATATATATATATCAGTCTTAATAAGATCTCAGGATCATTATTGATAAGGAAAATGCCAATCATGGCACTCTTAGATCTTGAAACCTTTTTACCATTGTTCTATCGTAAGGTGTGTAAGGTGTGTGGTAACAGTATATAATTCATATTATATATACAAGAGACAAAAAAAAAAAATGACATCTCATCTCCTTACTCTTCCTAGCTCTAATCACATATGTGTTATAAGATTTATAAAAGGGTACCAACGAAGCGACCTTACACAATTATATACCAAGTACTCACATAAGATACCTAAAATAAGAAACTTGACATATTCATGGATAACCTCTTAATTTTGGATACAAAATATAGCTTCAAGGTCCACATACATTCAAAGACATGATCACATAGGGTATCTGCGTAGAGGAATTCATGATTAAAAAATGTGAGTTAACCCTTCAAAAGGAAACAAAACAAGGGTCCAACTCTAGCAAAGACAAGTCCAAGTATGTTAACAAAAATTGAGATGTAGTACATGATGGAGTCGTGGACAATATTACTCCTAAGCCTCCTAAGGAAGTTTTAAATCTCACAGATAACATGCATGTGTCCAAATCCACTAAGGAGGCTACTATAGACAATAAAACATTTGGAAACAATGATAAGAACACATCTTGGGCTTCTAGACCCAAATGCAAATATACACCTCTGGATGAACCTCTTGAAGTAGTCTGCAAGACTCTTCTTCAAAATCATATTCTCACTCCTATCTATAATTCTTTTCCATGTGATCCACAACCAAGACCTAAATGGTGGAATGAAAATGCATACTATGAATACCATCAAAATAAAGGTCATAAAACTAGAAACTATATCAATTTGAGACATAACATCTAAGCCCTCATTAATGATATGCAGTTGTGGGAGGACATAAAAAAAAGTCAAGTTACAAAGATTTTAAAGAACTATTTCCTCCATATGAAAAGGAAAAAATTTCTAAATCGAAAAACAACAATAAGGTCAACTACACATATACCAACAATGATAACATAATCAACATGGTTGAACCTTTAGACTCTAAATATTGTGATGTAATCATAATCAAATAGAAAAGAGACAATGTAAAACCTAAGATTTTATTTGTTCTAAGAGGTTCCATATCTCTCAAATCTGATCAAGAAAAATCATAGTTTTGTGCTAACTTGTCACATCTTCCCATGCTAAGATAGTGCTCAAAGGTGCAACCTTCTACCTCTAAAACTGAACAACATAAAGACAAGTTTGTTGCCAGTCCAACCAACAAGAACACAAAACTTGTAACATCTTCTACTACTATAAACTATAGCATACTCAAACAATTGTAACATACTAATGCTCAAATAACCTGATTTGAACTACTTAAAATCTCCCCTGCTCATAGGACGATTCCTAACAAATCTCTCACTGAGGTGAGTGTGCCTTGAGATCTTGATCTTGATCAGTTTCAATCCATGGTAGGTCACTTTACTTCACCTCATTACTTGTTGTTCTTTGAAGAGGATTATAATTCTTTGAGTCATCCTCATAATCAACCATTGCATATCAAAGTCATGATCCATCAAAAATGTGTTTGGTGTGTGCTTATAGACATTGGTATTGGTCTTGATATATGTGCTGCTATTTTTCTTACACAACTGGGTTACAATGAGGAATCTATTGATCCTTTCAGAAAGATTACCATCAAAGCATATGATGAGGTAGAATGAACATCCAAAGGTCTTATTGTGCTACCAATTAGAGTAGGACCTATAGAATGAGATGTTATATGCTAGGTCCTTGATATTCCTCTAGCATACAATATATTGTTATGAAGGCCTTGGATTCATGAAATACGAGTACCTTTAATAAACCATCAATGTGTGAAGTTCTCATTCCAAGGATCAGAGCTCACTATACCTTCCAATATCAACTAGACATGTAAAATGCTAAATCTACTGACAATTTTGTTCCTACCAATAGAGTGTCTATTGACAACCATATCAACAAGCTCAAAGAAATGGAGAAGACTCTTAAGCTACAAGAAACTAGAATGGGAGAATATCAAATTGAACTAGTTTTGTCTCTTACATCTCTTCATCAATCTCCTCGTCATTATGAGAAATCGTATGAAATGAAGAGACCATTTGTTGTATCACCTAAGACTATTTTCAATGATTCCTTTGTATAGGCCACTATACCTTTAGAAGAAAAATATGAAAATTGAGTCATTGTTGCTTAGCTATACAAAGAAGAGGACCCAATTGATCTCACAATCCAATCTCATGAAATAACTCCTAAAAAATATGGAGAAGGTCTTAAACTAATAATATGCCTTGGCTACAAAGGAAATGGTCCTATAGGAAGCAATAACAAAGGACTGATAGATCCAATCAAAGAAACATCTAGATAGCCTGGTGACATAGCAGGCCTAGGCTTCAAGAAAGTTCCCTTTCATATAGGGATCAAAAATTTTGTACCAGAATCCGACAATCCATCTGAACATGATTATCAAACTGAGCTTAACAATTAAGCAAAATGTTCTGATGATGAGGATACCTTTCCTTATCCTATTTTGCTAGATGTTGTTATCTTCTTTGTAGACCCTAATAACTTTGTACCACATGCTAATAGTGATTCTACTGAAATCATGCTCTTATTGTTGAGAGAATATATCAAAATCAAGATGATATTGAAAGTGGAGAATGGGTACCCATTATTGTTGGGCTCCATGTAGTATCGATTCCCTAGAGTATGAATTTGACTCCCTCTCATATGAAACTTTCAATAAGAATGTCAATAAATTTCACACATATGAAAACCAACTCAAAGTAGGAGAGAAGTCTAGGGTTTGGTCTAATGTGTCTGGTCCTATTAATGTTGACATTTCTTCGATTAATGTTTTTAGAACTCAGAGGAATTCAAACATACCTCTGAACAAAATTTCTCTAGGTCTTGACTTACTTGTATGTGCATTGATGACTATATTATGAACACAATTGAACTTGTCATTTCTCTTTCACTCACTTATCCCAAGCTAATAGACTAGAACTCAAACATTGCATCTAGAAAAGTCCCCACATTCCAAAATGACTATGCTCTTGCTTGCTACCTGTTTTTGAACCAGTAATATATTCCACCAATGAACATAGTGTCAACATGATTGAAATTGACATCAAATATCTCAATTATACAATCAAAAGAAAAAATAATAGGCACTCCATTGGTGAAAATCACATGATCAATATAATCAAAAACCATAACAAGATACTAATGCACAATTAACACTAGATATGTTAACTATGGAAACCCTTGATTAGAGGGAAAACCCCAATGGGGATGGTACCTACAAGATGATGTACTAATATTAATATTCCTTATTAGAGGATGGACCCTGTTAGGAGTCTATAATAATATTTAGTATATATTAGTCCTTGTTAAGAGACTTTGAATCCCTATTAGGAGATTCCAACCTTGTTAGGAGTTGTGGAAGATAGCTAGACCCATTGCCTAAATAGCTTCAATGTTAAGATTGATGAACTTATTGTCCAAATGATCTATATATTATTCATTGTAGAATAAATAGAAATGAATTTTCCTTCCTTCCTCTTCCTCTGTCCTATTAACCAGACTTCTACTCCTTTAGATCTTGTAACTAGATCACACAATTTACATCCAATAATCCTTTGGATCACTCACACACATTCAATAAACACTCTTTGACTTTTCCCACTTGATTCATGTAAAAATTACATTAGAAACAAGGAAAACATCTTTCTTTCATGTCATATCTTCAAAATAGTTCCTTGAGTCAATCTTGAGGCTTTCCCAATTAATTAGAATAAGATAATTAATTAAATTATAATTACAATAGCATTGTTGGCTCACTTTCTACATAACTCCTCACACATGTGATACTAGGGTTTATGCACTTGATGATGTCACCATCATATGGTCTTATGTCACTGGCTAACTATGCATCTTCTCATTACATCTCAGATGAAAGATATCAAACAAACATCAAAATCTTGTTCTCAAGCACTTTGTTTCTGTACTGGTCTCAGTATATCAGGTACAACTTTCGTACATCATTGATTTGCATCATGTGCACTTAACCATGTCATTAGTACACAACATGGAACATGTCCTTAGCCACACATCACCAAACAATCAAACCATTGTCTGACAACTAAGATCTTTGTTTGCTACTCTGATAGTCTTCACAGACTTACTACTATGTTGACATTAATGACAAATATAGTCATGAATGCAACATGTCAATACTCTCCCAAAGTAGTATCACCAGCATTCATGCTAATAATTGATATCCAAATCTCTACAAAATGATGTACTACTACTACAACTCCCTATAAACATGCTATATTGACCTGTCATGATGCTAGAATGACAAAAAAACATATAATTTAATTCACAAATTGACTTTCTAGTGCCCTAAAACTCATGCAAGATTTTCACCAAACATGTATTTTGTAACACAAAGGAACTTCCCAAGTCGTATGAGAAAATTGACTCATACAACTGTTCCCCACATGTGTGAGAATTTTGACCCTATTGAAGGGTTCCCACAAGAGACATTGATATGTCTCACATGAGGTTTCCCCATCGATGGTACAAGATTGTGCTTTCATAGCACTTTCTTGCATGAGCTATCCTGTAGTCCCACATGAGAAAATGAGTTCTCGCATGAGGACCTAACATAATTGACCCTAAAATGACTCAAAATGCACAAAAATTCAACCCAAAACATGTGTACTCAACATGAGGTTTATCTACTACGTATAGGTGATTTGTAGTCCATTAGCTAGCTATGACACTTGGATTGATCAAATCAATAAGAATTCATGGGAATCATCATTTTCCCCTTAGAGCTCCTTCTCCACAAAAGGAAAATAATCAAATGAATTGAAAATGACCTTCTAGGGCCTTATATATGTTTTGACCTAATTTTTTAAAGTGCTCCAATTAGTGTGAAATCACCCCTTGGCTAATTGGACCACTTTGAACTCATTTTTGGGATTGAATTCAAAATTTGACACACATGAACAACTCAAAATTGTATTTTAAAATTTTGGGACTAACATGTTTGAACACTTGTGCAATTTATCTTTACGATATAATACGAATCTTGAAACAACATCAACTCAAAATTTTCAACTTTCTAGTCAACTATGGTCAAACTTGATCAAATAGACCTCTAAATCACTCTAAATTAACTCCAAATTTTCTCCATACTCTTTTGTCTCAATCTATATTTTTCTAAATCTCTAATCACATCATTATCTTTACATATACTACTCTTCATCACTATTCTAATGTGTCATATTTAGATTTTGCTTCTGAGGGGGCAAGATGATTACATCATTGAATCAATCAAAACTTTCTTTAATCTCATTTGAATCTAATGTCCTCATTATTAGGGACATCTCATCACTATGGGAATCATTGTTCCCTCTATTTGGCATCATATTATATATATCTTATTTATCAATTTGTTGATCAAATTCATAGCAGTCTTTATCATAGCTCGATGGACAAGTATTTAGGCATTCTATCTAGACTCCTGAGGGTTAAGCCTCATTCTAGGGATAATACTATGACTCATGATAGGTCTTTTTATCTCTTTTATAAACCATTATTTAGGTGTTCTATCTAGACTCTAGAGGATCAAGCTTCATTCTGGAGATAGTCCTAAGCTTTCTTTCAATCTTTATTTAATGGATAGGTATTGGGGCATTCGAAGCTTGACTCCTAAGGATTGAGTCTCATTTTAGGAATGATGCTATGAATCATGATAATTTTATTCTCTAGGACCAATATCTAGGTATTCTATTTGGACTCCGAAGGGCTAAGCTTCATTCTGGAGATAACCCTTAAAATCTCATCAATTAGTCTTTGTATCATCAATTTTGGAGCCAATCTCAGTTCTCATTCTATGCTTTAAATTTTCAATTATTCTTTGAATCAATGTGCTACCCACACATCAAATCAAAGACAGGAAAATGTAATACCCCAAAATTGGCACCTTACCATTATGAACCAATTTTGATGCATCAATCTTACACCATCAATTTCTTGATCACTTAAGTCCTATCATACTAGGCATTTTTTATTTTAATTGTTTTTACTTGACCTAAGTATCAAATACAAAAAATCCTAATCTATATTAATCACATACTTTATTTAATTCTTAAATATTAACTTAAATTGGCTAAATTAACCTTCTAATCAAATTATTTTAATTACAAGTCCTAGCACTTTGATTAAATTAAAATCTACTCCCTTTAGCTAATACACAAGAAAATAGAATAGATATATTAATTTTATTAAATATCCTCATCATAATTAGATATATTAATTATTTAATTAATTATAATATTAGATTAGGAGGTCATATTTGAATAAATCAATATTCCTTCTAATTCATCTCATTCAACTCCTTCAAAAATTGAACACTCAATCTCTCCTCTAACTTGAACCATTCATGTGGTTTGATCTTGACCGTTGATTGGGTCCAAGATTCTATAAAAGAGATCTTCAACCTCTCACTTGGGGAGAATGTAATTAAAGAGTATCGAATCGTTGTTGGATTAAGTACTCAAGCATTCTGCATTCAAAACTTCATTGCTTTCATATAGTTTTTCATATAGATTGCAATGCATCCATTTAAAGTAACTTTCTTATCGTGTTCTTAGATTAATCTGCATATCATTTAGATTAATTCATATCTTTGCATACAAAATCTCAAAAAAAAAATATTAATCTTGTATTGGCATTCTTTTAAATCCTATTTTTGGTTGGTCTGGTTGTTGAACTCTCAGTTCTGAGAGTGCATAGTAAAATCTTGTCTAGTTAGAAGGAAACTATCACCTTGCATAGACATGTCAGATAAATAATCTCATGTTCATGTTGGGATGTACCTAATAAAAAATGATCACGTTGAAGTGTGTGGTTGAATTGGAGGCCCATATTTGACACTCATAAGCTCTACCTCTAGTAGAGTACAAATTTTGATTCTAGTTTGTGAAATAAGAATCTTTAGGTAACTTCACAATAATTATTGTGTGCAACTTCCCCAGTAAAGTCATCAATCTATTGGTACCCAAATTGAGTTGGAAGATCCCAACATTGAATAGGAAAGCTTGTAGGATTTCCAACCAGTCAATATGAGTACCAAAAAGGTGAAAGTGGACAAATTACCCATGAGGAGATTGTCATAATACACAAAATAAAGTTCCTTCAACAAGCCTTAACATATTAAGACCTTCTTTTTCTTTTCACATACAAAAATCCCTTATCACCCCCCAAAAATCAAAAGAAAAAATGGCACACAGAGCCCATATATCCATTATTTATTCTTCTCCTATGCAAAGAGAAACTATGTACTCAATGGGTTATCAAACACTCTTCCCCAAGGATACTCTTCCCTCTCAAGGGTTAGTGTTCCTTGAACTCCCAAAATAATAGAGGGAAGAAGAAACAAGAAAGTAATAAAATGCATAAACTCAATCACAAATCACATAGTCACCACAAGAAATTTGACATAAACTCTTCCAAATTCACAATAGTTAACAAAATACTTAATGAGTGGAGTTGATCTAACCTTGAATTAGAGTCATAGGATATGTTAGTTGTATAAGAGCTTTCCCCTCCAAAAATGTAGAATGGGTGAACAACCCAAAATGTCTCAAAACTTCCACTAAAAAGGTCTTCTCCAACACTCAACCAACTCCATAAATGAGGGTATGAGTTTTCAAACCTATTAACTCCCCTTTGTCTCCCTTAATAAAAGAGATAATGACCAAAGTTAAGAGATGGGGAATGGGCCTATCCTTTTTTCCAATTCAGTCACTTCTCACTAAGGGTATATTAAATGGGCATAAATGAGGTATGGGTGCATACTTAACTAAACACCACCCCTAACCCAAGGTACTACAAGTGGTGTAGCTTATTTTGACCCTAGCTACATACTAGGGTCTCATTTAACCACATAAAACCACACATTAATCTCACCTACAGTCTCACAAGGTTTGATTCAACCCAAGGCCATCTAACCATATAGTTTTCATAGGGAAAAACCAAAGGTTGCTAATATACGTTAAGTTTCAACTTACTAACCCTTGTATAGAAATGCCACAAAAGTTCACATCATAACATATGCTCCGTTTTTATTAAGGGACTTAACAAAATACAAAATACATTAAATAATAATCATTCATCCTTTTACAAATACAAATTAAACAATATACAATGAAGTTTTATCTCTTCACTAGATGAATCAACATGTGTAATCACATTCATAACTTTCATCAATTATCAAGACAATAATTTGTAATTCAATTTCCCTATGTAAAAATATGTGTTTATAAAGTATAAGCAAAATCAAGATATCATGTTATCTCTATTTAACATACATTTCATTGTAGAATTAAAATTTACTTGAGCAACATAGTTAAGTTATGAAATTCACAATGTACTTTCTATCAATATAATACCCATCTTAATCTATCAAGCATATAGAGTCCATGAAGCTAACCTAAATCAAAAATTTAACTTCTAATTAGCATTGCCACATAGTTGATTGATGTATACCACAATATAACAATGAACATTTAACACAATACTCTTATGGAACTACCTATACACTAGTTTATATATAATACCTAACCTTGAGTTTTTATAGGATGACTTCTATCTAATCTTAATATGAGTTCTATAATAACCATTTAAATTAATTACCCATAAACTAAGTACCAGATATCACAATGACATCAACATCGGTTCATAAATCAACATAATCAATAATATTAAGTTCTTGTCAACAAAATCAAATTGCAACATAGGGTATCTAATAGTTCATTATGAAATAATTAAAAGTATAATGACTTGGGATATGGCCTCACACACACCAAGCCAAAAAAGAATATAGAATGCCAACATGAAATATATGAATCCCCAAAACATTATTAGCCGCTATGTTTAAATGTATTATCATCAAATTATCTTGATGAGGAAGATATATGGATGAGTATGATACCTATCAATTCCACCAAGTAATATGTACCAATTTAAACACCTCCTCTTACTCTTCTATACCACTCTAATCTCCTATAGAAAGACATATTTGAAAATTAAATATTCTTTTAAGTGCTTGAGAGGAGGGGTCTCATACTTTCAAACATGTATGGTGTTTTAGTTTCAATGCACATCATTTTGGAACATTAGTAGATGTACAAATAAAATTTAAAATTGTTGTGAATAGCTTTCTACTATCACTGTAAATCAAATTACTTTCATATGTTTGATCATGAAGGTTGGGGGTGTTTCTTATAAAGAAATATTTGTAATCTATGGGAATTATAATAGGTGTTAAACATATTTATAGGAGTACTTATAAAGATAATAATTCATAGTTTCTTTCATTTTAGTACTAGAAAATGTCACAAACATTATTTTGGGAATTAGTGCCTCTTTCCTGGAAAAAAGAATGTGTAGTAAAGGGAATGAAGAAAAATTAGAATTCTCACAAGAATAATTATTGACAATGGGAATTTTAACAAGAGCATAGAGAATAGTGACAATAATTAAGGTAATCAATCAAAGACATCTGAAATGAAACAATTGATATTCCTTCTAGTATTTAGGTGTTACAATTTCCCTAAGTATCAAGTCATCTTAAGTTTCCACCAGAGTAATACTCATGGATTTTTTTAGTACTTGAGAAAACAATAATATATTAGCATAGGGAAAATTTAAGCAATACTAGAGGATCTTATTATTAATATCAGTATATTAAAGGCAGACAAGGTATAATTGTCATGGATTTTTAGGGACTTGATTTAATAGCACCTTCATGAAATAAGAGCATGTATATTAATTATTTTGGGACCAAGTCAATACGCCAACTAAGTAATTATTAGTTCACAAATATTATTGTTCTAACCAAGTATTTAAGTTTGAGCATTCAAATGTAGTAATCTATTATTAGTACTCATTTTTTCTTGGTGAGGATGTTCTTCTTAGTGCAATATTTCCATATTCTAATATTATTGCAATAAACTATATAGGCAGTCTAGAATATGGTTCACTTAGCACTTATTAATAATAAGGAGTCATAGTATATAGTCAAGAAAAGCATTTGAGAGGGGAATACTTTTATATTTGATCATGTTGTGAGACTATTAGCAATGTCGCAACTCCAATGATCCTTAGCATTGCAAGGAAGGTTGATTGAAGGAAAAATAAAAAGTGGCCCTAGAAAATTACTATAATATCTTCATCCTTTCATGAATAGGCGAAAACATGGTGTATACATTTATTGAAGGAAAGTATTAACATTCATCATTGGCTTTGTGACCCCATTTTAGCAAGAAGGTGTATATATCTAGGAGAAACTATTCTACCATTGTAGAAATTTGTGTAAATTATATATCTACTCCATATTTATATTATTTGATTAAAGAATTTTGAAATATGCAGTTAAGGCAATGTCAACTATCAATGAACATTAAGGTTGTAAATAGAGTGTAAGGAAAAAAAAATCCACATTTAAGGAGTGCTTCAATTGTCTTAGAAATTTGATCTTGGTCACGTTAGAGCATGATTTTGATTTTTTACCACAAGAAAATTTTTGGTTATATTGTAAGTGTGGGATTGATTATTGAGAGGGAGGTGAATCAGTAATTGCCAAATCACACTTTAACTATCATCCGATCAAACTTATCAATCTAATTAAATTTTTATCCTCTTATATTTCCTATTAGCACAATAGGTAAAATAAACTTCTAAGTAATAAGAAACATATGAGTTCTCCAAACTCTCTCACCCGCTCATGCCTACTCCCATGCATGACCATTTCAAAATCCCCTGTGTGTACTCATGTTTTTTCCTACATACTACATGTTTCTACCTTGAGTATGTTAGCGAAGGGTATTGGCTCTACATTCTCTGCTAATGTAGTTGCTTCAGTTGCTAGAGGTGTTCCTAGCAAGCCTAGGTTTTCTTCTAATGGTATCAACATTGATGCATGCCACTTGGTCCCTCCTCTTTTCATAGCCGAGGGATATGGTAAGGGCATTCTTTCTAATGTTACTTTAGTTTATGGGTTGTCTCCATTGGTTCACTCTACTTCTAATGATACAATCCTTTATAAAGTTGGATCTTGGAAAAAGGATGTTGTGGGGGGTTTGGGGGGTATGAATGGGCCCTCCTACACCCAATATATTTGTAAGGGTGGGGGTTTGGGGGTTGGAACTAAGTTAACAGATTCTAAACACTTTTCTAAATGTAAATCTATTGTAGTTGATTTGGATGAAGATACGATTTTAGAGATTATGCAAAGGACTGTGGCCCTTGATAAGGACATGGTTATTTGTCATTTCAGGGTTTTTTGGCCATCTCTCAAGGAGATTCATGCTTGGATTGTTAAGCATTGGGAACCATATTTTACAAGATCAATCTAGATCTTTTATTTGGTAAAGGATTTATCCATTTGTAGATGTGATAATGTGAATGATAAGAGAACTATTCTTTGTGACCATTTCTTCACATGGGAAAATTGTTTTTTTTTATGATCAAACCTTGGCACAAGGACTTCAACCCTTCATATGAATCTTTTTACAAAATTTCTATGTAGGTATGTCTCCCTAACCTCCCTCTTCATAGCTGGCATGATTATGATCTTGATGTAATTAATGAAACTTTAGGTGACTTCTTAATGGTGGATTTAGAGTCCTCTACTATTTTGCATTCCACCTATGCAAGGATAATTGTTGATATAGATGCTTCTAAAGGTCTTTTGATAGAGATTAAACTAAGAACTCCTTTTTGGTTCTTGGATCCAGTCTTTAGATTATGAAGGTCTTTTGTTTAGATATAGAAAATGTTTTAATGTTGGACATGTCATGGAAAAGTGTGAGGTGTCCAAGTCCAAGAAACCTTCCTCATGGTGGCAAGATGCTTTGTGTCACCAAACTTTCAATCTATCCCTTTTAAGCTTCTAGCTTGGTGAGTTTTCAATGTGATTATGTTTGAGTCTTTGTCTAGATAGTCCCTAGGTGGATTTATTCTCACCAAGCATCCTAAACTTAAATTTTGTGTTCTTTTCGAGTTTTCCCTGCACCACTTCCTCCTTGCACCTCTATGCAAAATCCTTGATAAATTCACTACATCAAGGTCTTAGGTGATCTAGGTTTGGGCGGGTTGTTGTGTAAGCATCTTCCTAATGAGAAGAAAGTCCTCTTTACTTTTGCAATTTTTTTCCTACCTCAAGTAAGATATTTTCTCTAGAGTTTGGCCCTTTCTATTGGTTATCCATCTTTAGCGAACTTCATCAAGAAAAATTGTGAAGAGTAGAGAAACAATTGGCAACCGCAGGTGTGTTTGAAATTGATTCATGGTGTAAAGACCATTAGAGAAAAAATATAAAGCTAAGAAACTCTCATATTGAAGATATGAGGTTAGAATTTAACTTTGTGTAGAGAAAAAAAAACTTTTTCTATTTAGTGGCTTCCCCTCTAGAAGTGATCACTTCCAAGTGTCTTTCTAAAGAAAAAGAAAGGAAGAGCTTAAAGTTAGTTTTGATCTGACAGCCGCCACTTTTCAGTTATCTGAAAAAGCTCACAGTCAGTAATTCATATAGATATCAAGAAAGGAAAAGTGACTAAATCAAAGGGAAATGTTTCTAAGTATCATTTTTTTTCAGACAATAATGGTTTCTAGGGCACTTTTCCATCTAAAGAAAACATGTGAAGCTCCTTTTCTAGAGAACTTGAAAGATAAAGGATTCTAAAACTAGATGCAAGGATATTCTATGGAGATACCAGAAAGATTTTTTTGATGGAGTTGGTTGCAAAGAAAGAGCCTAATACAAAAGAAATCAATTATTCAAGTGCTTGAAGTAGAGAATTAATTTTGTAGCTTCCCCAATTCAAGTTGTGAAATAAAGGGAGAAAGCCTTGCATAGGAAAGAAGGAAATAAAGCGCCCAAGGTGCCAAAAGAGTATTTCTTGTGTTGCGATCTTGAATCAAAGGAAAAAGAAGGCTTGTGGAAAGATAAGTCTTTGTTTCCTCCCCCACACAAAGAGTTGTGGTGTGAGCCCTTTTTCTAGATTCCAAAGTAAAGAGGGGAGTTTCCATTAAACTAAATTCAACTCAATTGATAAGTGGCTAGTCTTGTTGCTATATGAGATTTAAGTGAATGATGTGATCATCAAATTTATGAATCAGCATATGGGTGGAAGTGAAAAGTTTTAAATAGTTGTTAACCATATAATTTATTACAAATAAAACTATTATGGCTATTAGTTGTGATTTATTTCATTCATGTGGTGCCAACATTTGGATTCTTGCATCTATATGATTGGTTTTTTCCCAAACGGAGTTCTTCATTATTTTAACTGTTATTTTATCAAAAAAAATTGTCTCCTCTATAAAAGTATAAGCTAATGAAAATCAAAGAAATCGGGTATGATGATCTGATTGGTTTGGGAACTGAATTAAAGAACTATTTGGACACCTCCTTGTGATCTAGGTGACCTGCACAGAAAGCTCAATTCCCTACCCATTCACACAATCTCCCAGAAATTGAAGGAGAGTGGATTAGTTGAAGTTGTTGGGTTCCCCATGGTTGTGCAAGCACCAAAGTTGGTAAAGGAATGTATCAAAAGATACAACCCAGAGACAAAAAAGATATTGCTACCTGACCAGTCTACTCTACTTTTTGTAAATAAAGCGTTGATGCAATCTACATTTGGCATCCTAGTAAAAGAGGAATACTGCAACATCAACTTTTCTTCCTTTACATCAATGTTCAATAAAAAGAAGACTCTAATAAGAAAGGATATGTAGAGAACTTGGTTCTAGACACCTCACTCCAAAAAGAGTAAAATGTCAAGGACTCTTTTTGGGACCAATTTGGAAAGAGAAATTGTGGACATCTTGGCATTATTGCTAATATTGAAAGGAAATGAGGAGATCTTGGATTTCATTGAATATCACTTCTTTTTAGTATAGGCCATATATTTTGAGGGACTATAGATTGACTAGGCTTAGATCATATGTGAAAAGATTTCTTCTTGGCTAAATTCGACTAAGGGATTTGGGCAAATTCTACATGTCATCATATTTGATATATGCCTTAGCCACACATCACCTTTGGTCAAGTCTTCCCAGTATCAAAGACTATGATGAGAACACCAAAGTGTATGAATTCTATCCTCACCTACAACTATAGAGGAGCTTTGAAGAATATGTAAAGGTTAATGATGCCTTTACATGAGGTTGTGTTGGGAATTGCAAGGTTTCCCTAAGCAAAGGTTTTCATTTGAGGCTATATTGGCAGTAAACCAATTTAGATGTTATTTCATCCAAATCTTGTCTTATTCCTATCTAAGGATTGGTGCATTTGATGGTTTCCCCAAAAGGCTCCCTAGGTATCCCAAGGACAAGGTTTTTCTTATTGAGCTATGTAGGAAAATACTAGAGGTGAACACCTTGTGTTCCAATGTGAAGAAGATAGTCAAGATTCCCTTCCTAATAGTGGTAGGACCTTACTCTTGTTCTTATAGATTTGATGCTCAGAATCTAGTTAAAGCCTTTAAGAGAAAAAGTAAATTGATTGATTATGAGGTAATAAGGCCCCAGTATGACCCAGTGAACTTTGTAAAAGATCATCTGAAGCTTGGATATACTCATAGACATGTCTCGGATATTGAATACTATTAGACTAGACATTATGATGAATACCAAACTAGAGAGAGAGGTATTGGTCCAAGTTAACAATAAATTAAATTAAATTGTATAATGACACTATTGATGTTTCTAATCTTGTAGATGATGGCTCCTACATGCATCCCTCAACCTATGAACAATCAAGAAGACTCCCATTGTGTCAACTCCACCTGAAGGTCCTATTGTCGACATAATGGAATTCCTGATGCGTGGAATCATCAAAAGGATAGACAAGTGGGTGGAATGGACTAGAGTACGGAAGAAAAGAACTAGAAGTGCAAGCTCTATTGGTAGAATAGCTTCCATAATAGCTTGATCAATTGTCGCTACATCAACATCAGTTGGTCCAGTATAGTCTGTTGGTGGAGGAGGAAACCAACCTCCTAAAAAGAATGCTCAAATCACTCCAACCTATAGAGGAGGATCTTTTCTAGAAATGGGGAAGGTTATAGATGATTAGAAAAATAAAGAAAAATAAAAGGAGAAGGAGAAGTCAAATAGCTAAGCCCTCCTACCTTGTGTCAGTCATCAACCTTGATGGTGACAATAATCCATTAGATGGTCAAGAGCAAGAGGTATCTTGGCAAGGTGACACTCTAGCCCTCTTAATCACCAAAGAAACTTCTTTTCCTACTGCCACTAGAGTAATGTAATACCTCTAGTAGTGAGGAAGATTTTGATTCTACAGCCTCGTAATTACCAATCAATGTCCTTTCAATTGAGTCATGGTTGGAAGAGACTATTGATTGAAACAAGAGAATATGTGAGGAAGTTGTCCCATCTAAGGACCTCATTGTGCAATCAACTTTCTCTCAGCCAATGTCAAAGAAGGAAAAGAAGTAGAATACTATAGTGGCACTGGCCATAGATTCCTCTACTAGTCATATGATAGTAGAGATTGCAGAACCTCAGAAGAGGGAAAGTTTCATGAGCTAACTATAAGTCATTTACATATCAAAATGGTAGACATAGGCATTACAATGCATGATTCTATGGTCAACATCTAGAAATCAAAAAATGAGAAGATTGAGGATAGAATAAAAGAATTAAGGGTAGAAAAAGAGGTACTGAAAGCCTCAAATAAGGAATTTGTGGATTACATAAAGGTTGCACTTGAAATTACCTCTACAAGAACATTTGATCCAAGTTCAAAGGAGAACAACGTTGGTTTATGGTGACTAATCAGGGAAGTACTATACATACTTCATAAAAAAATTTGGGTTACTATTCGCCAATGGCACAAAATTTTGGGCTACTATTCACCAATTGAGTATTGCTTATATTCACCAATTTATGGCTAACATATTTTAACCCTAAAGTAGCAAAAATACTTGTATAAAAGGGCTTAGGGTTATGTGATGCAAAAATTGGTTCTTGCAGTGGTATTGAGCTATAAGGGATTACGGATTGTAATAAAGTTGTAATCACTAGATCATAATAATATTGGACTTGCTATTTGGTGGACGTTGCCCAAGGATTGGGTCCACCATGTTAAATCTTGGTGTCTTATGTTATTTTTCTATGAGATCTATTATTTTTTAATATTGTTTATATTTGCATGTAATTGTTATTTCTATCTGTGGTTTAATCCTAACAAGTGGTATCAGAGCGAGGTTGTTTTTAAGTTATCCTCTACAGGAAAGTCTCACCGTTGAGTGGGAGTCTCATGGTTGAGTGGAAGCGATAGCAGATGAGAGTAAGCTGAGGGTTGACAAGTTTAATGGGAAGAACTTTTAGTTATGGAAGATGCAAATGGAAGACTATCTTTATCAAAAGGATTTATGGAAGTCGTTGGAAGGAAAAACCAAGAATCGGGTATCTATGTCAAATGACAAATGAGATCTTTTAAATAGAAAGGCACTTGGAAGCATTTGATTATGTCTGGCACCATCAATGGCATTTAATATTACAAGAGCAAAGATGACAGAAGAATTGATGGAAACCTTAGTGAAATTGCATGAAAAGCCCTCCACTTCAAATAAGGTATTTCTCATGAAGCTTTTATTTAATATGAAAATGGAAAAAGGTGGATCTATTGTAGATCATTTAAATGAGTTCAATATTGTTACTAATCAGTAATCTTCTATGGGTATTAATTTTGATGAAGAAATTAGGGCTCTCTTGATTTTGTGTTCTTTGCCTGAAAGTTGGAATGGCTTGGTAATGGTTGTAAGTAATTATGTTTTTGGATCTAATACCCTAAAATATGATGATGTGATCAATGTTATTCTGAGTGAGGAAACTCATAGGAAATCCTCAGGTAGATCTACATCAGGAAGTGCTTTACACACACAAAGTAGAGGCAGAACAATTGAGAGAGGAAGTAATTTAGGAAATTGTGGGAAATCAAGAGGAAAGTCAAAGGGGAGGAGGTCTCAATCAAGAGGACCAAACAACTACTGGTACTATGGTAAAACAAGGCATAAGAAGAAAAATGGTTGGACTCATAAGAAAAATGAAGGAGAAAAGTAAGATGGAGATAAGGAGGCAAATGTGGTAAGTAACAAATTCGAAGAGGATGCTTTTCTTCTATCTTTAGAAAGTGTTGATGATTCATGGGTTTTAGATTTTGGTGCTTCATTTCATGCTACAACTCATAAAGGTTATTTCATTGATTATGTCCAAGGGGATTTGGGTTGTTTATTTAGGGGATAATGAACCCTATCATATTGTTGGAAAGGGAAAAGTTAAGATTAAGTTGCAAAATGAGAATCATTGGCTACTACATGAAGTGAGACATGTTCCAAGGCTGAGTAGGAATTTAATTTTAGCAGGACAACTCGATGATGAGGGTTGTGTAGTTACTTTTAATGATAAAAATTAGAAGGTTTCAAAAGGTTCCCTTATAGTAGCAAAAGGTGTTAAAGTAGGCACCTTATATCTTTGTACAAGTCATATTGTTCCTTCTACTTTAATTGTTTTAGAGAAACATGAATGTTCATGAACAGTTGCTGCAGTTGAGCAGGGAGAACAAATAGTTGTTATAGATTCTGATATAGCAATGTGGCACAATAGACTTGGGAACATGAGTGAGAAAGGTATGTGTTGGGCATTCATTTTGCATGAGGTCAATGGCAGAAATCCATTGCGTAATTCCTCTCTTGAAAAGAAATTTTTTTTGAGGATCCACTCCAAGGTTCAGTATTTGTCTTGTGATGTACCAAAATCCGCTCAGTAGAAGATAAATGTGAGTGTTCACAAGGAGGCCTTTGCTGGTTCTAAAAACTCTTTTATCTCAAAATTAAAGTAAAATATGTCCGATGTCTCAAAATATCACACCAAAAGAACAGTATTTTTGTATTTTCTATTTTTCAATGAATGCAACTCTAACAATGCAGCTATTATGAGGTCCTATTCTAACAAGGGGTTAGGAAAGAAAATAATGAAACTGCAAGAAAAATGATGTGAAATCAAATGAATTGAAATTGAAATTTCTAAATGGACATAAGCTACAAAACACAACACGATACAAGTTAAACCTTCGAAGAGATCAGTAGGAAACCAATGAAAACAGGAGCAGTGCTTCCTAGAATCCACTGAAGTAATCATCGGTGAGAATCTTTAACAAATCAAATGATGTTTCACTCTTCATCAAATCGCAAGGCCACAAAAAGTGCACTCATGCGAGACAAAAAGCTATGTAGACACAATCGGGTGATCTCTTCTCAAGCTTGTTACGTTGGCAAAATTCATATATCTGTAGCAAACACTAGAACTAAAAGATCGCACATCTAGAAACAATGCAATAAACCTTTGGCTCAATCAAAATTTCATGAATAAAAATCCACAAAACAATGACACATTCGGGCAAGAATGACTACACTCTGAATGCTAGCACCAAAAGCATAATTTTATTGCATAATAACAGTGGCCCTTTTTTACATTTTACAATGGGATATTTATAAGAAATCCTCTCCTCAATTTTTGTTGAGAGTAAGAGATATCTCGATGCAATAAAATGCTTTTAAAATATTTAAACAAACTAAATATATACAAACTATCAACCTAACTAGTGCTTAGAGGGACTCCATCCATATTTTATTCATTAATTGGATGCATGAGCCCTTTACATGTCAAAAATAGAGAAAACATAAGAGAGAAAGTAGGAGAAGGCCATCAGTCAAAGTGGAATTGCATGGAAGCGTCAAAAATAGAAACTGGTCCTTCACTAGGCATGTGTTAGAGTTAACTTGCCATTAGAATGTGCTCTCGATGCATGGAAAGTGCTATTTTTGGAACTGGTAGTCAACTATCGGTGCACCTCTGAATTGCGAAGTTGCGAAGCTCAAAAATGCGGAGCTGCATACCTACAGAGCTCAAAAATGTGGAGTTGCGTACCTGCAGAGCTAAAAAATGTGGAGCTACGGACCTGCATACCTACAGAGCTCAAAAATATGAAGTTGTAGACCTACAGACCTATGAAGCTCAAAAATATAGAGCTACATGAAAATGCGGAGCTGCAGGACCTACGCACCTTGGAAGCTCAATTCGCCAAAAAATCAAAGTTCTCAATTTTGAAAACGGTTTTTGGGTTTTGCTCAAATGTGGTTTTAGATCACTTTTTGTGTACACACACTTTGCCTTTTATTGATGATTTATACCCTCTTTATAGCCAATCACTTTCATAAATTTGAACTCCTACTTTGATCTAAAATCTCAAGGCACCTGCGTTGAATCTTATCATTAATAGCTACATAAGATGAGGAACCTATTCCGCTTCATGTGTCCAACCTCTGTATCTTCGACCTTTGTCTTTTCTCTAACTGCCCTATCCTTCTTGGCGAGAAACCAAGCGATCCAGATGATCAAATGTTTGAAACTTTTTCATATTTTTTCACAAGTTTTTCTAAGCATTTTTAAATGGCTTTTTCGGAGGTCTTCTACTCAAAATTTCAAGTTGAAACTTTCATCGGTCCCTAAAATTGGGCAGCTAAAGGCTCTCTATTTTAGGGATTGAAATTAGATCTTCATTTCTTCTTTCCAACGGTGTAAGCGGTTCTAAATTCCAAGGCCCGAGTCAAAAGTTATGACCTTGACAAGTTAAGGATATCTTTTTTACCTACAAAAAGAAGCAAACATTAGTCTATAGAGATGAAAAAATACTTAATTTAAAGAAAACCTTAATGACATTGGAACAAAAACCCCAAAAACTAGCTACTCAAACAAAATCGGAGGTGAATGGGCGGCGTGCCTCACGCACAGAGTGCGCAAGTGAGCATCTAGCGCGTGATGGCATGTGCGGCCCTTTCTAGCTCATTATGACACTTTGGAGCACGTGGGCCTTGGTGGTGTCGTGCGCGGTGCTTGGGTGCGTGCTGCCCTTGGTGGCGCGCACACACTTTGGGCACCTGCGACCCTTTGTGGCACACGTGGCCCTTAGTGGTGCCCCACGTGGTGCTCGGGCACACGCTGCCTTTCGTGGTGCACGCGCACTTTGGGTGCGTGCGGCCCTTTGTGGTGCCCCGCGCAATGCTCGGGCGTGCAGTGCTTTTTGTGGCGTGCGCGATGATTTCTTTTTCTTTTTCTTTTTATTTTTATTTTTGACCTTTTGACTCTTTAAATTCTAATGTCTAACAAAACTTTTCTTCTCCCGACTCTCGAACTGTGAGTTCAAGAGTCGAAAAAAGGTAGGGGGTCCCCATTTCTCATTAGGAATGGGGCGTATGTTGTGGAGAGCACAACAGTATGAAAGTACTTCATTCAAAGAAAGATTTACTAGGTCTAAAATGTGTTGATATGGATTTCTATGAAAGTTGTGTATGGAAAACAAGAGAGAATGAGTTTTATGAAGACTAGGAAGGAAAATAAAAGGGAGAAATTAGAGCTTGTGCATACAAATGTATGGGGACCAGCTCAAGTATATTTCCTTGGTGGCTCTTATTATTATGTTACATTTATTGATGATGCAACTAGAAAAGTATGGATTTATTTTCTTAGAAAAAAATCTGATGTATTTCAAACTTTTAAGAAATGGAAATGCTTGGCTGAAAATGAGACTAACAAGAAATTAAAATGTCTCAGATCTGATAATTGTGGTGAGTATTGCGGTCATGAATTTGAAGATTATTTCTCCATTAATGGTATTCATAGATAGAAAACTATTCTAAGGACTCCACAAGAAAATGGACTGGTTGAACACATGAACAAGACTATAATGGAGCATGCAAGGAGCATGAGGTTGCATGTTGGGTTGCTCTTACACATGTGGGTGGAGGCTATCAATAGTGTTGTATATTTGATTAATAAAGGTCCCTCTACTCCTTTGGGCTATGGTATTTAAGAGAAAGCATGGATTGGTAAGAAGGTGAGTTATTCTTTTCTCAAAACCTTTGGTTGTGAAGCATTTTCTCATATAGAATCTAAAAATAGAACCATGCTAGAAGCTAAGTCAAAGAAATGTGTATTTGTTGGATATGGCATTAATGAATTTGGTTATAGGCTTTGGGATTTTGAAAATTATAAAATTGTAAGAAGCAGGGATGTCATATTCAATGAGAAAGTGTTGTACAAAGACCTATTGCAGCAACATGAGAAGAAAAAAGATGATTATGTAGTGCTGGATGATACTCTAAAAGATGATGTTCCAGCAATTTCTCATGATGTACAACAACCGCAACAAAAAATACACCACACACACTAGTGAATGGTAGACAGTCAACATGGCTAATTAGACCTCCAAAAAAAATTTCTCCCTCTTTGTATTCTATTATACTAATAGATGCTAGTGAACTTGAATGTTATGATGAAGTTGTGCAGGTGGATACTAAGATTAGTGGGAGTTTGCAATGAAAGATGAAATGAACTCTTTGCTGAAAAATAAGACTTGAGATTTATGCAAATTACCTACATGTAAAAGGGATTTACAGAATAAGTGGGTTTATAGGTTGAAAGAGGAGGATGGAGGTAAGAAAAGATTTAAAGTTAGATTAGTTGTAAAAGGATTTGCACAGAAAAAAGGCATTGATTTTGATGAGATATTCTCTCCTATTGTTAAAATGACTTCTATTTGTATTATTTTAAGTATTTTGGCTACTAAAGATTTGCATTTAGAGCATCTTGATGTTAAAAAAGCCTTCCTTCATGGTGATTTGGATGAAGAGATATATATGGCATAGCCAGGAGGATTTGAGGTCAAAGGTAAGGAGAACTTAGTCTACAGATTGAAAAAAAAATTATATGACTTGAAGCAAGCACCTCGGCAATGATATCTAAAATTTGATAGCTTTATGCATAAACATGGATATGGTAGGTGTCATTCAAATCATTTTGTTTATTTTAAGAGGTTGGTTGATGACAATTACATTATTTTATATTTATATGTTGATGATATGCTTGTAGCTGGGTCTAATATGGATCACATTAAGGGGTTGAAATGCCAGTTAGCACATGCATTTGATATTAAGGATTTGGGGATAGCAAAAAAACTCCTTGGTATGAAGATTTATAGAGATAGGAAGAACAGAAAATTGACGCTATCTTTAGGTTGATTATGTTGAGAAGGTGTTGTAATGCTTCTCTCTAGAGAATGCTAAAGCTATCAACACAGCTTTACCTGGTCATTTGAAGTTGACTAAGGATATGTGGCCAAAGAGACAAGAAGAGGAAGATTAGATGTCCAAGGTACCCAACATTTTTAGCTATAGGAAGCTTGATGTATGCTATGGTCTATACAAGGCCATATATTGCACATGCAGTGGGAGTCGTTAGTAGGTATATGAGTCATCCAAGAATTGGGCATTCAAATGCAATCAAATGGATTCTTAGATATTTGAGAGGAACATCTAGTAAGTGTTTACACTTTGGGGGCTCTACTACTGACTTACAGGGCTATGTTGACTCAGATTTGGCAAGGGATATTGATACTTGGCAAAGTACTATAGGTTTTGTATTTACTATTGGTGAGGCAGTCGTGAGTTGAGTTTCTAGGTTATAGTAGGTTAATACTTTATCCACTACAGAGACAGAGTATGTTGCTACTACATAGGCAGCCAAGGAGATGATATGGCTTCAATTCTTCTTGGAAGAATTGGGACACCCTTAGAGGAATAATTATTTATTTACAGATAGCTAGAGTGTCATTCATCTTGCAAAGAATTCAATTGTGCATTCAAAGACAAAACACATACAATTATGGTACCATTTCATTTGGTCAATTTTGGATGGTGGACAGTTAAAGTTGGATAAGATATATACAGATGCCAATATAGTGGATATGTTTACAAAGGTAATTACAAGGGAGAACTTGAATTCTTCTTTAGTTTTAGTTGGTCTTCTAGACTAAATAGAATAAAAGAACAAAAAAAATCAGTGGGAGCCCCATGTGGTAGCAGTATTGCTATAGGATTAGTCTCCAAGTGGAAGATTACTATCTAGTGTGGAGTCTAATTAGTCCCCAAGTGGGAGATAGTTAGTTTTTGGTGACTACTATTTTCCAATGGCACAAAATTTTGGGCTACTATTCACCAATTGGTTATTGCTTATATTCGCCAATTTATGGCCGACATGTTTTAACCCTAAAGTGGAAAAAATACTTGTATAAAAGGGCTTAGGGTTAGGGATTGTTTCATAAGGTGTGATGCAAAAATTGGTTCTTGTAGTGGTATTGAGTTGTAAGGGATTACAAATTGTAATCAAGTTGTAATCACTAGATCATAATAATATTGGACTTGTTCTTTGGTGGACGTACCCCAGGGACTGGGTGAACCACGTTAAATCTTGGTGTCGTGTGTTCTTTTTCTATGAGATCTATTTTTTTTGATATTTTTTATATTTGCATGTAATTGTTATTTTTGTCCGTGGTTTAGTCCTAATAAACAAGATTTTGCTACTAAGACTATAGTAGGAGAGGCAATTTGGTCAAATTGGTTGTGCTTGGATTGATCAAATAAAGGCCTATGGTCCCCCTCTCATTGAGAACCTTGGAAACCTACCGCTAGATACCAATAAATTAAGAGAAGCAGTGTCTAGTCATCAGACCTCAACGCACAAAGCATCTAAGAGTCTAACATAGCAATTGGCCTTATTGCAGGAGGTAATTGATATGAAAACTAATGTTGCCATGACCCACAAGATTCTTAAAATAGACCAATAACCATTGCTTCATTAAAATCAATCACTGGAATTCAAGGTTGAGAGCTTAGTAAGGTCTGAAAAGAAGCTAAAAGATATACATTATTTGGTGTAGAGAGTCATGGAAAAAATATTTGAACATCTAATGGTTTTGCATACTGAATCATATGTCACCAATAATGGTCAGTTGGTAGACATTGAATGAATGAAAGCTAAATTTATGGCATTCATTGAAGAAGCTACTAATCCATCAAGCTTCTAGATGTTAAAGATATCAGAACTTTCAGTAGTGGATTTTGTTCTGAGGTGTGCAATAGAGAAGCTCCAATCAAAGATTTCTAGAGTGGAAAAATTGACAGAAATGTATGATTATTGGATTATTAGAGCTAACAACATTCTTATTCTAGGTGTCCACAAGCTAAAAAGTGTAACTAATATAATGAAAGCATACAAAGCCAAGGTTGTAACCCCAAAGAAAAAATGATGCACTGACACTCTCTTTGACAAGTGTCACCTCTTATTCAAAGATGTTGTACAGAGTAATCATTAAATGTAACTAGTCATTTTTAAGAAGGCTTATAAATGTAACTTTTTGAAGAGTAAATAAGATCAGCAAAATTATTATGCGGGCGAACCCCTATAGCTAGGACTACTGTGTCTGTATCTATATTTTGATTTTGTTGTTCATTTAGTTCTTGCATTGTGCTAGGAATGAAATGTGTTGTTAATGAGGTTGTGAGATTACAAATTAACTAGGCTTTATTTCTTTCTTTTTGGTGGTTGTAGGATTTTCTTCCCTCATTTGTAATATTATCTTGATTCCTTTTTTCTATGCAAGTTAGTTCATGTGCATTTCATTGTTCTATGAGAAGTCTAAGGTTTGATCTATGTAAGGAACTTAGTTGTTTTGAAATCTCAGTAACTTAGGCAATCTAGATATTGACTAATTGGTCATACTTTCCCTTCTTATATAGTGTGCACTAATAGGTAGCCTTGCATTGTTGCATTTTCCATTCAATAGATAGAATAGATTTCATTTTAGGTGTTAGAAGAGCTTAAACATGACTCATATGCATTCATAGTTGTGGAGGTTGTGAGTCATCATTTGAGATTTGTTGGGATCACTTGAAGAGTTGAGAAACATATTTATACCTCTTCTGCTCTCTGGTTAAGAGCATCCCCCCACCTAAAACTTACCAATCTACTAAAAATAAATTATCTACAAATCTTTGCACCTTTCAATTCAGGGGTCTCTGATAGATTACTACATTGACCAATTTTTTCGTTAAGTATTTTTTTTTCCACCACATTAGGCACATTAAGAGTCAAGGTATAAACCAAAATCTAAGGAAGACAAATTGTTAGCCAACACTTTATTGTAGCATTATTCAGTGGTCAAGAAGGGGTAGCTTCATTAGATGCTATTGTTGATATTTAGAGTCATGGAGGTGATTTTTTTTCTTCTGCTCTTTTGTTGGAATCTTATCATGATCAAATAAATTATGTTGCTTCATTTCTTCATGTCGTTAGCTTTCTTTAAGGAGCCTTTGAGCTTTACTTGGTTATTTTTATGATAAAAACAATGTTGTTGTCTTCGACCAGCAAGGTATTGTGCCTGGTGTTGTGGGAAGTGATGGTATTTGGGATTTTATTGATCAATCCAATCTTATTGGCCTTCTTTTTGGTCATATTTTTGTTGGCCTTTTCATTATTGGTGGTGGGTCAGTTGATTCTCATATTTTAGCTAGTTCATTAGCCTAGCAATCTATGGTCACCAAGATTGAGGAGGGATGGATTATGATTAAAGGTGGACATTCAAAAAGGCTTCCATCTCTTTCTTCTTCTAAATCCCACAAATTAGGGGTTAAGGGGAATTCTTAATTCTATAGTCTTTTGTATTTGTAGGATGGTAATTTTTTAAAGGTCCACTCTCTCTTTGACCACTAGTCTGTATTGGTAGGGGTTGTGTGATATGTGGCACCTCCTCACATGTTTTTTTTTTATTGCATCGTTGTCTTTTTTCATTTTGAAAAGCATATTTTATATCCTTCAATTCAGATTGTAGGTTTTTTAGTTTGGCATCTTCTTTATACTTGCATTTTGGGGTCCATTCAACCTAATTTTTAAATTAAAAATCAGAAACATGTGAAAAATATCCACACAATCATGGCACACTATATATCTTATAGAATGAGAATGATACTCACAAATCATGTAATCTTCTAGAATATGCTATATTAGGAGCTTATCTAGTTAAGGGTAAAGAGATTTTCCTTGAGACTAGTTAAAGTCTTATACCATTCTAGGAGTAATCTTATTAGAGGATTTTAATGCTCTTTTGAGAATATCACATGGTTAGAGGATTTTATAATAGATCTTTTAGGATCACTGGATTAAGGTATTTTCTCTACAATGGTTAGAGAGTTATAAATACTAAGTACTCTATAGTTTGAGCTAACTCTACTAGATTAGACCCAATAAAGCTTTGTAAATAAATAACATACCATAGTATATCCTTTCACTTGATCACACTCAATATTGTAACTTCCTATCTGATTGTAACCTTCTCCAACTTCATATTCATTATCCAACCACACTTCACTTCACTATGTATTTACCCTTAAGTAGAATCACCTCAATCAAAAATCCTACACCTAAATTTATCAAGATGAATCTGGCCATTCATTCTATGTTTTGTCTTGACCATGTTGGCTCGCATTTGATCTTCACCTTGGAAATTGTTCGAACTCCATATGTCATTTTGATCTTGTAGAAACTTCTTGAAGAATCTTCCATAAAAAAAATTCCTCAATCTATACTTTTCAATTCCTTCCTTAAACCATGCATCAACCTTACAATTGTCCAATTCAAACCACCAATTCCAATAACGATTTGAATCTTACGATATTTCCTTGAATCTTTATTAATTATTCTTTGTTCACCAATAAGTCATCATTATTTACCTATTTATGTAGTAGTCCAATTTACATTCTTACTTACCAATAAGACCATAGTTTGTTGATTTGGTTGTCTAGTTCACCTATTTAGGTTTTTAAGCAAGCATCACTTTCAATTTATCAAATTAACTTTACCTATAATCATTATAAGGTTTTATCTCAATCATGTCATCATGAATCATATCCAACATTGAAATCATTCAAAAGTTCATCATTGATTGTTTTAATAGTTACCTTGCTTTATTCTTGTCCTTCTAACTTTCTCAATTCATCACATAAATGAGAGTTATCATAAACTTAGTATCACATCACATCACTTGACTTGACTTTAATTTATAATAGAAACACTTAATGCTCACTTTAACTTATTATTTTCTCTAATGATTATGTGGTAACATGTTAAAATACTTAGTCAAATAGTTGACATCAATTACAATAATATAATCGATTATCCTATCATCAAATCATTTTCTAGTCTTTATCAATCCTTCAACAAGATTTATTTTTACCAATATCACCAATAATCACCATTGTTATACCAAAAATATCCCTAGTGTTTTCTTGCCAAATTAGTTACACCAACAATCTCATCCTTTCACATTGGTCGGAACACTTTATGATCACATATCACTATAGATAGAAGTGGAAATATTTTTATCACTATTCTTCCTATACTCCCCTTTAGTTGATATTTTTCTCTTTACTCCCCCTTTTTAATATCTTCAATTTTTTCTCTATCAATCATCTTCTCTTTGACTCCTTTTGTCTATAGTGATTCTCTCCTCAATATTTTCAATTTCATCTATATCTCATCTCATCCTCCTTTGACAACAAGGCTAAAGGCAAATAAATAGCCTTCTTGCATTTACCTCTCATTGTTGTCCTTCTTATATCTAACCTATTCTATTTGACCTTATCTCTTATGCATGCTAAGACTTGTCCCTCTATGGAGGAATCCACCTATACATCAATTCATGCTTATGATCTTCTATTTTAAGCATGTGAGTTGATGCAACTTGCATCTTACTTCTACTTTATAAAAGATAGGGGAAGTACCCCTAGTCTACCTTTGAGATATTTAAATCTATTTTAGCCGTTTGGTAAATATGTTTGCAACTTGCTCCTTGGTAGGGATGTGTATAGCTCTATACTTTTTCTTTGAGTGCATCACTAATATCTTTGAAATATTTATAGCACCTGTATTATCAAAATGTATCCCAACAGGTTTATTTACTTTTTCATGAATTCCTTCAAGAGTTTTCTTGCTTCAAATTACTAGCTAACCATTTATAGAAACAACAACATAATCAACATTATAGGTATATTTCTTACTTTTCCGTGAAACCAATCTTTCTCTAAGATAGATAGATACTCCACTTGAATTTTTGTATCAACAACATCATCAGTCTAATCAGTATATATATATGAACTTTGATTGGAATCACCCTCTTTTTCATACCACAAACCACAACCCTTTATTCCTTTAAGATATATGAATATTATCTTTATAGAAGTCAAATGAGAATCCTTTGGATTTGATGAAAATCTAGCAACTATGTCAGCTGCATGTACAATGTTCAATCTTCAATGAACAACATATTGAACCTTTCCTATCAATGACTTGTACAATTTTTTATTTACCTCTTTAGAATCATCTTGGATAATTTGAAACTTGTTATCATAGGTGTACCAATAGGTTTTGAATCTTCCATGCCAAATGTCTTTAGAATCCCCTTGACATACTTTGACTATTTTATGTAGATACCATTCTTCATCAATTGTACCTAAATTCCAATAAAGAATTTGATCCCTCTCATCTCAAAATCCTTCCTCACTTCATCACCAAATAGTCTACTCATTATTTAATTCCACCAATATTAAATCATCAACAAATATTTTACCAATTAGTATTCTCTCCTCATTTTCAGTTTTAAGATACAAATTATTGTTATCGCTTGTTCTTATGAATTATGTTTCAATTAAACAGGAATGCAGCCTTTCATAGCTCTTGGTGTTTACTTTAATCCATACAGTACCTTGTATAATTTGTAAAGCATGCACTTACCTTTTTGGTGGAGAGAATCTAGTACAAATTCATGGTTGATTAGTTTTTTGTGATATAATAAGGTTTTTTATATCATGAGATCAACCACAAGCTGAAAAGGTCCAAATTGTAAGGCTTAAGAGCCCAACGGTAGTTTATAAACCTTGAACCTCATTTAGACCATAGGGCCTTAGTAGGATGCTTAGGATAGATTTTTTTATTCTTAGAAATTTATTGGATAAGGTTTTGACTTAATTTGGAATTTATAAAGGCAAAATTGCCAAAGATGCAACATTATTGCAAAAAGTACAAAATATTGTCAAAATGCAAAATTGCAAAAGTTGCTCAGTGAGTTAAAACTTCCTATAAAAGTTTCATACCTTTTAAAATGGTGGTTGTGGTCATTGGGAGAGTCCGTATAAACAAATTTAAATTTCTCACTATAGAGGAAGAAGATAGTAATATTTTGTTGTTGAATCAATAAGGAAATAACCAAATTTTGTCTCA
This sequence comes from Cupressus sempervirens, assembly GCA_028749045.1. Classification (NCBI taxonomy): domain Eukaryota; kingdom Viridiplantae; phylum Streptophyta; class Pinopsida; order Cupressales; family Cupressaceae; genus Cupressus; species Cupressus sempervirens. Next base: position 509,256,842 of record CM053787.1, on the reverse strand, counting down.
AATTTATTGTTTCTTGAATTTGTACAGCTTGGTACATGTTCCATTAGTATGGATGGATAGATATTTAAATTAAATTTTACTTGTACTAGGTTTGGTTTGGTTTGGTTTTGTATTTTTTGAAGCAAGTTAGAAGTCATTTTGTTTAAATTGGTTTGAAACCAAAGGCTTCTAGAAAATTGAATTAAGCAATTTAGGAGCTTGAAAAAGTGGTTGATTCTCTATGAGAATAAATCTAAGTCAGCCATCCAATTCATCTAATGGATTTTATGAAAGGGTTTGCCAAGATTTCTTCATTTTATCCAAAATGGGGAAAGACTTCTTAAAGCCTAGAATTAGGTGAACTTTGATTTGAACCCTAGGAGTTTGTAGAGGTGTTAAGGGTGTATAAATCACCTGATAGGACAAAGTAGACCTTTTTGAAGGTGTGTGCAAAGAATCCAAGTTTGAAGGAAGGTGAGAAAGCCCATAGAACACAGATTTTGTCATGCTCTTTGCATCATCTTTCTCTACAACATATCCTTCAAGTTTTTCTATGTGTACCTCTTCTTCAAGTATGTGGTTTAGAAAAGTAGATTTCATGTCCATTTGATAAAATTTGAATTATTGGTATGGTGGATATGCTAGCAGTATTCTAACTCATTCCAAACCTGAAATAGGTGCAAGTGTCGCCATAGTCATGACCTTCCTATTAAGCAAATCCTTTGTACACTAATATTTCCTTGTTCCTTATTATCTCTCCAATTCAGTTTATTTCTAAGAACCCACTTAGTACTTATTACATTTTTTCCATTGGGTATGGTTACTAATGACCTTGTTTTGTTTTTCTCAATTTTATAAATCTCTTCATTCATTTATTTCATTCAATTGTCATCATTTAATGCATCTCTAAATATCCTAGCTTCATCCTTGAATAGTTATCAACAAAGATTATAAAATACTTATCAATGTGATAACTTTTAGTTATAATAGAACCACATTAATCAGTATGTATCAAATCTAGGATGTATCAAATATAGGATGTTCTCTGAAGAATAGACTTTACTAGTAAATCTTGAACTAATCATTTTTCCTAACTGACATTCTTTGCACACTGCATTCTCATGTTTACCCAAAGTAGGGATACCTCTCAAACATTTCCTTTTAGTAACCTTAACTAGATTATGAAATACACATGAAAAAATAAAATTGTGTCATAACTAGCATTCTTTTGCTTTTTCAATGAAACAATAGCCAATTGAAGTATTCGATTTGAAAAGATTACCACTTGTCTGTTCGTCGATAGCAATTAGTTCGCCATACTTTTGTGATATCTTGCATTTGTCATTACTAAATTCAAATATAAATACTTTATTATTCACCTATGATCCACTCAAAAGGTTATACTTCAACCTATCTGCTCAATAAACTTCATCACAGGTAAATAACATAAGGAGAACCATTTCCAAATCTTACTGCACCTTCATCACATTTCTCCATTTGCATGAATTTTTTCTTGTCTACATTCATATGGTTATAAGAATCCACTAAAAATGATCTAGTCATCAGTATTATTTATGCTTGAAATTAAAAAAATTCTTCGTCATCTTCAACATCACTAGTAGATTATCTTCTTTCATAGAAAAAAACACTATCTTTTCATCATCAATATTTCCATTAGAATCATTTTCATCACTCTCATCATCTTTACCTATGTAACATGTCTTCTTTCTTTTGTCATTGTAGTTCTTGAATTTGTCTTTATTTTCATTCTCATTACTCTTCTTGTCTTTGTTAGGGAATTTGTGAGAAAAGTGACCAATCTGTCTAAAGTTCCAACAAGCAATAGGATTCTTTCCTTTGTATCTCCCTTTTCCTTTAAAAAACCTCTTTTCTATTAAAGACTCAAGTTCTCTCTCTCTCTCTCTCTCTCTCTCTCTCTCTCTCTCTCTCTCTCTCTCTCTCTCTCTCTCTCTCTCTCTCTCTCTCTCTCTCTCTCTCTCTCTCAAATAAACAATCATTATCATCTGAACTATGAGCAAAAAAATTTCCTTTTCTATTTGAACTATGGAAGCTTGAAAAGCAATTTCAATTGCAGGTAAACTATTATCAAAATTACTCAATTCAAATGCAGTCAACTTTACAACTAATGAATCCAATGTAACTTTATCTAAACTAACAGACCTTAACTCTAGAATAGCGTAAACTAACTGTATATCTAGGTGTTAGATTTTTTAGGATTTTACTTACAAGCTCATCATCTTCAAGTTTTCCTCTAGCTTCTCTGATAGTAGGATCGATCTCTTTCAACCTTGTATTGTACTGAGCAATATTTTCACCGTCTTGCATCCTCATCTACTTATATTTACCTTTAAATCAACCTTAACTTTTGATGCATGTTCATCGACTCCATGTACCTTAGCAGTGTGTCCCTTGTGTCCTTAGCATTGTCCATGCCCTTAATATCAACATACTATGTATCTTGTAAAGCACTAGCAATCTCTATCATCACTGAGTTATGAACCAATGCTTCTCTTCATGCATTTGCAAGAGAGGTTCCAATAGGTGGTGTATACTTTTAAGTAAGATACCCAACAACACTACCTAGAAGTCTTGATAAGTGTAACTTCAACCTACTTTCCCATGTGTCAAAGTTGCCCTTGTCCATTATGAATTTGGGTGCATCACTTCTATACATCTTATGATCTTTGCCCTTAGTTGTTTAGCCTCTTGAAGCATAGAACTAAAGCTTTGATGCCAATTGTAAGTATAGGATTGATTACCGAGAGGTTGGAGCGGGGGGGGAGGGGGCGGGGGGGGGGGGGGGGGGGAAGGGGGGGGGGGGGGTAATCATTTTTCACCAAATCAAACTTATCAATCTAATTAACCTTTTAGTCTCTTCTACTCCCTATCAACATAGTAGGTAAAATGAAGTTTTAAGTAAAAAATAACGTATGAAAATGGAACTCATTGGTGATACTAGGCATATAATCAATGACTGAGATTAGGCATATAATCAATGACTAGGACTAAGCATATGATCAATGACTAAGTGTCACAGCTAGTGTGTTAAGGAAAAGTAACAATTAAGAGGGATTTGTTGGCAACGATGATAAGTATGAATCAATTGAAGTGATCATAGTAAGAGACTCAAATTATGATAGCAATTTGTAAAGATGAGAGGTGAACAGTAACCTATGTGTTAGAAGATTATTGGTTAATATGTTCTTAAGTTTCTTGTGACAAAAGGATGATTAGATGATCGATGTGATCGAAGACAAAGGAATGATGGTCTATTTTATTGGTTGGAGTAATAATGATTTGGTAGTTAAAAGATAGAAACAAGAAAGGTGAGAAGATTTGAGATGAAGCTTGTGTAAATCAAACACATTTTCACTATCCTAGGGAATTGTACGAGAAACCCTAGTGTCAATCAAGGTATTGATCAAAAATTTGTTAAGAAATTAGGGATATATGAATTGAATATGGTATGAGTGTGGGAAGCTTGTAATTTGAATGAATTGTAATGATTAAGCGGCAAAAGAATGAGTACCTATATATTATAGTTTGAAAAGAAAGAAGTGTACGAGTGAAAGAAAATTAAAGTGTGTGTAATTAAAAAAGTGTGATCAAGTTGTGAAGTAGAGAGAATCTATTGAGAGAGTAGAGCATAAAGGATTTGATAGGCAAATAGTGCTACAAAAAAATCATTCAACTTGTTGTTTCCCAATAGTTGTAGCAAGAGCAATCTCTTAAATGGGTGGACCTTAACTAATATCTTTGTGTAAATCCTTTAACAGGGTGGACTCTCAAGAGTTCTAAATTATCTAGTGAAGTAGATCCTAATAGATATTCTTGTACTTCTAACAGTGTATAAATTACTCCTAGCATGGTGAACCCCAACAAAGGTTGTTTGTAAGCTCCTATTATGGAAAACCTTTTTATTGCAATAAAAGGCTTGTGGGTACCATCTCCAATGTTCACCCTCTAACAAGAGTTTCCATAATACTCAAATGATTGAGTTATGTGTGTTGCTTTTGTGATTGATCGATGAATTGAATTTGTTTCATTTCAGTAGTATTCAATAAGTGCTTGTAATAGTAAAAGTTTGAGATACCTTGATTGGTAGTTTGAATTAGTTGCATGTTTGTTATATACTTTCACCCCCCGGTATCATTTCATACATACAGTTGTTGTCTTATTACATTTGAAAAAAGGGCATAATGTTGATCATAAATCAACTTGGATAGAGTTTGAGTATGATAATAGCACTTGGTTTGGTACACTTCACATTATGAAGGAGGAAGTAGAGTATAGTGATGTTAGTTTGCCTCTTCATCACAAATAATGGTTTGGGATACTTGTTAGAGGGGGAGTTTTCTGGAAATTTGAAATTTTGTATAGCTCAAAGGGTGGATGGACTTTTTATTTGTGGGACCCAGGGGGATCTATTATGTGGTCATAATTATTTCAAAGAGTTAGCATAATGTTGAGCTCCAACCTTCATTTAACTAGCAGTGCTTTTGATCTTGGTTGGGGGGAGGTTCTCAATTGGATTAAGGATTTTCCCACATATGAGAGTGGCATATGGCATGTTAATTCAATAGATTATACACATTTAGTGATCCATAATCCTAGTATTAGTATGATTGATGCATTTTCATTTTGGGGGATTGATGAACATCGTCACAATTCTAGACATGTTATTTATATCCAAGTAGTGTAGTGGCTTTGTGTAGTAGCTTCCTTGAGATTGATATGGGATCCAGGAATTTCGATTACAACATGTAAATTCTAGTTGCTTGCGGGAAAGCAATCTTTGGAAATGGAGGACTATGATGTCCCCTTTTCTAACCATTAGCCTTTGATATGTCATCAACCTTTTTTCATCATTGCCTTGTGGGCTACCAAGTCTTTGCCAAGAGATAGGGTGAGTTTCAACATAGGCATCTTTGCTTTCAAACATATCAAAGTCAAGATAGAAGGAGTTCCTAATACGTACTCTTTATAGTAAATAAATTGGGATTCACATTTCCAATTTCACAATATTTGACATCAATAAGCTATTATACATGCTTTTGTGATATTTATTTTAATATCTAAAGATTAATTTGTTTTAACAAAGTGACTACAAAATTAAAATGGAGAATTAATAAGTCACTTTATCGTATAAAGTCATATTGTTCTCTTATGTGGGATAAAAGACAATTGAAAGGGAAAAGAGAATCAAAAAGATGAAGACGTGCAAGGGAATACAAAGAGGAGCTCACTTTCAACATGGTTGGATTTGTACTCGGGAGGTCAAATGGCAAGCATTGGAAAGAAAGGAAGGGTGATTTTCAAAATTTAAATTCTAAGAAGGGTGGGATTCCTTTGGACTGTTAGAATCAAATCCCTAGCTTAGAGCACGAGTCACAAAAGGAGGTCGGTTAGGGATCTTTTGATATAGGAGATCAGTTGGAGAAAGATGATGGGGACCCAATGTTATCCCCAATGTGGTGGTCAAGATTCCATCAGTTCAAAAAGTGGGTCTACTTGGCTGTGCTAAATGGTCGTCCCTTTTTTGGGTCAAGCCTACAAGTAAGTCCTCTTTCCCACCTGTTAAGATTCTTCCCGACGTGGAGAAAGGATCTTGTGCCATTGCCATTCTAGACGAGCTTGTGGATCATAGTATTAAATCCATGGCTTCCACCCTGGTCGAAAAATTCATTGGGCCAAGGCCAAATATTGATGTTGTGAGATCTTTTGTAAAGAATAAATGGGCCCTCAAAGGTCAAATTTCTATCACGGCCATGGCTAAGGGCTTTCTGTCTTATGATTTCTCATGTTTGGAAGACCTCTCTAACATTCTTTGTGAGGGGTCGTGGGCTTTTGGTCATTCCACTCTGGTTCTCCAGAAGTGGTCATCAAAAATGAATCTAAACGACTCATTCTTTGTGCAAGCCCAGTTTGGGTAAGGCTATCCAAGCTTCCCCTAGAGTTTTGGAATGAAGATGTCTTTGTGGGACTAGCTAGCTCCTTTAGGGAGCTTCTATCCATAGACCCAATTACTGCCTCTAAAAGACACCTCACTTATGCTTGTATTTGCATAGGAGTAAGGGAAGGTGTTGACATGCTAGAAACTACGGTTTTTCATTCCAAACTGGGTGTGCATGTTCAAAAACTTATTTATAAAACTATGTCATTTGCATGTTTCCTTTGTCTCAAATCAGGGCACAAGGAAAATCAATGTCCTAGCACAGAAAAGAGAAAAAGTAAGTCCATAGATACTTCTGTCAAGGGGAAGAAAATCATTTGGAAATAGAAAACTTCCAAGCTATCCAAGAACCAAGATGGTATTGTGGAAAAGAAAAAAACCTTTCGATAGGAAGGTGATCAAGGTATTGAAGGTGGTAATGGACCAATTGTCTCAGTTATGGATAAGAAGAACAACCTTGACTAGGAAGGAGACTAGAGAAAGGAAAGTGATAGAGGACCAAAAGTGTCTGAAATTGAGGGCCAAGCCACTGAAGCTACTACTATGACAGGAAATAATTTGTTGATCAAGAAAGAGTAGGATGTTGGTAGACCAGGGATTCCTCGGATAAAGAATTCACTGAAAATAGCTTCAAGAACCCTTAATAGCGGTGTTGGTGGTCTCCCCAGGGAGGAAACCCTCAACTTAAGTGATGGAATCATTGATGATGGGATTAATTAGGTTAGAAATGAACCAGATCTGTCTATTGTTCACCTGGCAATTCCATCTACATCCAAAGATCTGGGGATAAAGATTTTAGATCTTATTAACAATTCTTCTCTAGAACAGCTATCAAAATGGGAGGAATAGATTAACAGTTGCTCTCAAGACAATAAAGGTAATTGGAGTATGGTTAAAAAGAAGAAGAATCAAAATTGCGACCATCCTCCAATGTCCCCAATGATGACCAGAAGTAGAGTCAAGGCTGATGTTAGGGTAAAGTTTAAGTCTCCAAGTAGGAGAAGCCTGAATTAGACATTGCAGGACAAGACCAGAAAGAACTTGGCAGATGGGAGCCAGAGAACCATCAAAGATTACTCTGGAAAAAAGAGATAAAGATTATATCTTGGAACATAAGGGGCCTCAATGGTGCCCACAAGCAAGAGATAGTTAGGAATATGCTCAGAGACCAAATACCTGATCTTTTACTAATCCAAGAAACTAAAATGAGGAAAGATGTGGTAGGTAAGTTGTCCTTCAACAGAAATATGAGTAGTGAGGCTACAAACTCAAAGGGAGCTGCAAGGGGGGTGTTGATGATCTACAACAAAAAGGCTTTTCAAATTTCTACAGTTCATAATGAAGGTAATGCTCTCCTCTGTAAGGTTTTCCATGTACACAGTGGTGACTCTTGGTTTATTTTAAACTTGTATGCTCCCAACATTAAAAGGGAGAGAAGGGTCTTTTGGGCTAAGATCCTTGATGTTATTTGTAGATGTAACATAGATAAAGGAGTTATTATAGGGAATTTTAATTTCCCCCTTACTGATGATGAAAAAGCTGGTGGGCTAGCCCCGGATCAGGATAGTAAATTAGACCTCTCAAATTTTGTTAACAATCTGGCTTTCATGGATGTTGATCTCTCGAGGGGTAGTTTCACTTGGTCTAATAGGAGAATTGGTGCAGACTACATCCAGGTCCATCTTGACAGAACCCTTATTTCCCCTAATTAGATGCAAACCCACTCTTGCAGACTTTCCCTTCTCCCTAGAGTTGGTTCGGATCACTCTCCCATCTTGCTCTCTTTTAGTCCTCTGATGATCAAACGGAACTTCCCTTTTCATTTTGAGAAGATGTGGACTTCCCATCCGAACCTAGAAGCGAAGATTTCTTCTTGGTGGAATATTGACGTGGAAGGTACTGCAATGTTCAGGATAGCACAAAAATTGAAGAATGTAAAAAGAAACATTAAAGTTTGGAATAATTTGGACTTTGGGCATCTATTTCAGGAGGAGGATGAGAAGTTAGATCAGCTTTGTATTGTCTAGGAGAAGATTCAGCAGGAAGGTTATAACGACCTCAATAGGATTGAAGAAAGGTCAATTCTTTCTAATCTCCATAATATCATAAGTAAGGAAGAAGATTTTTGGAAGCAAAGATCAAGAGTTAATCAGCTCAAAGAGAGGGACCACAATACCAAGTTTTTCTATTTATCCACCTTAAAGCATTGGGCAAATAATAGGATTTCAAGCATTAGAAGGGGGCATACCTTGTTTACTAAGGATAATGAGATTGCAGATGAAGCTGTGCAGTTCTTCTCTTCTCTTCTTTCTAAGGATCCTTCTCTCTCCTTGACAGATCAAGAGGATTTTTTTAATACTATTCCTTCTCTGTTGCGGGATCACCACAATGCTATGCTAAAGGCTATTCCATCTCCACAAGAAATTTATCAAGCCCTTTTTTCTCTTCCTAGTGATAAAGCTCCTGGCCTGGATGAATTTCCAACTTTCTATTTCTAGATATATTGGGAGGTGGTCAAAAGGGATGTTGTGAAGGTTGTTCAAGAATTCTTTGGAACCAAGAACCTTTTGAAAGAACTCAATTCTACTTTTCTGGTGCTTATTCTGAAAATCCCGGGGGTTGACTCAATGGATAAGTTCAGATCCATTAGTCTTTGCAACTCTTTCTATAAAATCATCTCGAAAGTTTTGACCACTAGGCTTCTTAGTGTCCCTCACCTAATTATTTCCCCACATCAAATTGGTTTTGTCCCAGGGAGACAGATTTTAGACTCTATTATTACGGTTCATAAGGTGATTCATTCCTTGGAGGCTGGGAAGAGGGAAGGATTTCTGCTTAAGCTAGATCTGTCTAAAGCTTATGACAGGGTGGACTAGAATTTATTGATGGCTGTCCTCAAGGCCTTTCGTTTTGATGCCTAGGTTTGTAGACTCATCCTTCAACTTGTCTCAACCCCCTCCTTGTCCATTTTGGTCAATGGTTCTCCCTCGAATTCCTTCTTCCCCTCGAGAGGGTTGAGACAGGGCAACCCCTTATCCCTTTTTCTTTTCATTATTATGGTTTAGTGTTTGGGGAGTTTAAAACTGAGGAAAAGATAGGATCAGAGCCTGCATCGTCTCAAGCCTTCATCTGGGCAAACTTCTTTCACCCATCAGCAATTTGTGGATGATACTATCCTAGGTGGAGATGCATCGGTCTAGGAGGCCAAAGTGCTTAAAAGTATGTTGAATACATATACGAGTGGTTCTGGCCAGGCTATAAACTGGGATAAAAGTTTGATCTACTTTATTAACACACCTTTAAAGAGAAGAGGAAAATTGCTCGTATCTTAGGATGTGGTGTTGGGTCTTTTCCTGCAAGCTATCTTGGAATGCCATTAGGGTCTAAACCTCTGGATTCCTTCTAGAATAGTATCATAGATAGATTCAACAAGAAAATGGTTGGTTGAAAAGGTGCCACCCTCAGTTAGGCAGGCAAATGTACTTTGGTGAAATCTACCCTTCAAAATCTCCCTACTTATGCCCTCAGCCTCTTTGGGACCTCGGTTAAGCATGCTAACAGAATGGAGAAGATTCAGAGAGATTTCTTATGGACAGGTGTTGAAGATAATAAGAGATATCATCTTGTTGCATGGGATCATTTATGTCTCCCAAAATGCTATGGTGGTCTTGGTATTAGAAAAATTAGACATCTCAACAATTCCCTGTTAGCCAAGCAGATATGGCACATTGTTCAAAATTTAGAAGAATGGAGGGACATCATCGTGGAGAAATATCTAAGAAAGCAGTCTCTCAATTTTTTGTTTAGTGAGACTAAGATACCTCAAAGATCTTACATATGGAACGGCATTCTAAAGGCAAAATTTGTGGCCAAGTCTAAGGCAAAGTGGAAAGTAGGCAATGGTGAAAATATATTATTCTAGCAAGATAATTAGCTTTTCCAGGGACCTCTTATTGACCACCCTAATTTTGGGAGATGGGCAGAATTATGTATTAGAAGATTTGGTCTGAAAGTTAGTGACTACAGAGCTGGTCAAGGATGGCAAGATCTATCCCTAGTTTCTCAAGACCTCAAACCTTTGATGATTATCCTGAATGCTATGATCCTCAATAACAAGAAGGATGAAGTCATTTGCGGAGACAACTCAAATGGGCAATACTCTATTGCATCAAGTTACTTCTCACTGTGGGATAGATTAGAGAAACCCATCTAGGCAAAAGCCTAGATTCTTGGTCTTACCCCAAAAATTAACATATTCTTTTGGCTTCTCCTCCAAGAAAAAGTCCTTACCCTAAATAACTTGGTAAAGAAAGGTCAGATCATCCCTAACAGGTGCAGCCTTTGCAAGCAGAATTTGGAGATGGTTAACCACCTTTTTTTTCATTGTCCCTACTCCTCTGACATTTGGAATCTTTGACCAGGGACTATGGGGTTAGTTGGTGTATTCTGGCTAACATTCAAGTGTTCTTCGGACAATGGAATAGTGTGCACTTAGGAATGAAGACTCAGATGTTATTTTCTTGGTCTCTTCCGCACTTATGTTGGGGAATATGGAAAGAGCAAAATAACCATATCTTCAGAGACAAGGAATCCCCTATTTTTGTTATTGCTAAGAAAATTGAAGTTTCAATGAAGGAGGATTTTGCCATCAGAAAGGGAGGAGACATAGCTGAAGGAGGAAACAGCATAGAAAAGAAAAAGAACATGGATAGGAAAAGACAAGAGGCTAGGTGGCCTTTTCCCCCTGAAGAATGGCATAAAGCCAGCTTTGATGGGGCAGCCAAAGGGAATCCTAGTCCTACTGGCTATGGAGGAATTATTAGAAACAGTCAATGGGGTGGCATTGTGGCTTTTTTAACCCTCTTGGGTATCAGTCGAACCACTTTGCTGAGGCCAGTGCAGCTTGTCATATTGTTAAATTGGCCCTGGCTTCTGGGATAGAGAACCTTTGGTTGGAGGGGGGTTCTTTAAATATTATTAATATTTTAAACAGCCAATCCTTACTCTCTTAGACCATTGTGAATGTGGTGGAGATTAAATCTGACCTGGGCAAATTTAATAAGGTCCACATCAGCCATGTGTACAGGGAGGCCAACTTAGCCACGGACTGGTTTGCAAATGAAGCGGTAGTCAAAAACACAACGATGATGTGGCATAACAACAGCTTTCTGGGGGTTGTGAAAGATTTAATATTACTGGATCGTATCCAGGGAAGTACGAAGACAATCCAATATTAATTATGGAAAGATTTGTTAGTATGCACGTCAGACAAGGCATAAATGAAAATCATGTGAAGCCTTTAACTATCCATCATATCGAGTACATGTGGCACGCTTTATAGGTCGTTTTGCCTTCTACCATTACAATTTCCATATGTAAAAAAAATCAAGTTTCGAAATTTGAAGGAAGCTGAAGTTTGTGAGAGAACAGTGAGCAGGTGCAGGATTTTCGAACCAAAGGACATAATGGTAAGGGAGAGAAGTAGGAAGGAGCCGATGGAGGAGGCGGATAACTAGAGGAAAAACTCGAAGGTCTAGCATAAGCTAGAGAAGGGTGGTATTATGAGATTCATAGAAAAACTCCATGGATTCGATAAGGAGATCACTAAGATTATGGTGAAATCATGGAAGAATGGGCGTGTAAAAATCGATGGGATTACTCATCAGGTCACTATGGAACTGATTTCCTAGGTCACGAAGATCCTCTTGAAAAGGATATACTTCTTCAGAGACAAGAAAATGTCGACCAACGCAATCAAAGACTTTGTGAAGGATGAGGATGAAAGGAAGAAACTCATGAAGATTGAGACATGCTACGAAACAGAGTCGATTAAAAAGCTCTAAAGGTATGTCTTAAGGGTTATTATCGAATATATATCACTGGATACTAGGTTCAATAGAGTTAGAACTCATCACTTCGTTCTGCTAAACCATTTTAGGCATGGTTTAAAGATTTCCTTTCCTTTTTATCTTTTCACTTCAATGAGCAAGGGCATTGAGGGTTTTAAAAAGAAACCTACTGCAAACCCAGCCCTCCATGAGGGTTTGCTCCTAGTTTATGAGTATCTTAAGACTCAAACCAGGGGAAATCCCTTGAAGAAATTGGGGATGTATCTGAGGAAACTAAGAGCTCGAATTCTGAGGAAGTCTAAAGCATAAATTCAGAAGATGAAGACAACACCCCCTCAATAGACAAGAAGTCAAAGGAAGGGGAGAAAATCTCTTCCTCTACCAGCATCGCTCCTAGTAGAAAGAGCCCTCAGGGCTTAACCCCCAATCCCCCCAAGTTTGAGGAACACGTGGAGGAGCATAACGTTAAAGATGAGGATACGAAGTCGAAGAAAGAGATGAAGGGGGAGGACAGTGAAAAGGTTGAGGATATGACAATTATGTCGGGGAACCCCAAGAAAAGGAAGGTTGGCGAGGCTTCACTGCTGGAAGAACCAAATGACCAGTCGCCTGTGATTTCGGGCCCTGTCCCTCCTATTCCTTCACCATAGGGGAAAATTGAATCATAGGTGGAAGACAGTGGGGAGATGGTTTTGAAAGTCAAGAGGGAGTCATGGAGAAATTTCAACACAAAAACAGCAAAAATGGGGATTGTCAGGGAGATGATGAACCCCTAAGTGATGGAGGATAAAGATAGAAAAGTTCATTTCGATGAACTACTCGACCCAGCTTTGGTTGCAATTTTTGACAATGCGAGAGAATATGGGCTTAATTTGCTCAATAATGGTAAAAACAGCATGATAGATAACTTTTGATCTATCAAGTGGTTGTTTCATGAGATAGAAAAGCTCAAGGAGAAAAGGAGCCAGGAGGACAGCCATATGAGACAGGGACACCATGCTGACCAGGAGGATCGAATCACAAAGGTTGAAAATAGAGTTCTAAGGATGGAAGTTGCTAATCAGAACCTGGCTAATCAGGTGATTGCAACTTTGAACAACCTGAATGAGAATATCAATAGTCTAGGTGAATCTCTGAAGGACACCGGATTTGGCGAGGAAAAAGAAAATAAGACCAGTATGGACTTTAGGCAAGCCGAGGGAGAAAAGAAAGAGACCAAGGGATCGGTGGCTGATCTAAACCAAAATTAGGTGGGTACGGATAACCGGAGGGCCAATGAAGCTACAGAGACTCTACAGGTTCTAGATAGGGAGAACTAATAGTTACAGTTTTCATTTTTTGTTTTGTCCATATCTAGTGTTACAGGCTTTAGTTTCCTGGCCACGGGCCTGTATTTTCTAGCTTTCACTTATTGAAACTTAAAGATGAAAACTTTCAAGATTTACTGTAGATTGGACAGAAACCTTGTTCATCTTTAGAGTGGATTTGTGACAGAGTTCACCTTACATCTTATCCAATCTGGGTGTCACCTTCTGTATCTAAGATTAGAATACTTATATAGTTATTATATTGTTAGTTTATAATCCAAGAACTATTTCTAAGTGATTTGTATGAGCATTTGCTAGTGTATTTGTTGGTTTTATTTGCATGAGATCTCTGATAGATTTTTGAAATTTATTTGTAGTGAAATTTGGGGAAAGTGTCTATTCGGATAATTATAGTTTTGAACATTTAATTTGTTCCCATCTAGTTTTAGTCATTTCCTCGTCTTTGATAATACTCTTTCTAAACTTAAGTTGCTTATATTTCTAGATTGGATACTCTCTTAACTAAGAACTTTATTCTAAAATATGACATAATATTCTTTTTAATTTTCCTATGTTTTGGTCAATTGTCACTCTTGGAAAAGATGCTCTTATTAGAAATTTTGAAATATCCTCCATTTTTTCTTATGCTAGGGGTAATTTCAAAAGAGAACTTAGAATGAAGATTTCATAAGGAATTTTTCTTGAATTTCTCTTCAAGATAAGCTAGAATCTTCACAATTTTTACTAACTTGGTGCCCAATGGCTTTTTCCCCAATGTAACAATTATATTTCTTGATAGCAAAGGAGTATTTCTTATATAATTCTTTTCAATTTTCTAAAAACAATTTTAACAAAAACAAGATCATAATTTTATTCATTAAATTCATTATCTTTTTCTTCAAGAGAAATAAGTTTTTTCATGAACACTGTGATTATGAATCATTTCTTTACTGTCATATTGAATTTTGTTCTTTCCATCCTTGAATATTTGTCATTCATTCCTCTAAATGACATTTAATATACCTTTGCTAAAGAAAATTGTTTTTTTTTCTAATTTCAAGGATCGTGTTTCTTAATCACACTATCAAGAACTCATTTTCTCATATTTAATTGACCAATAGACTTATTGAGTACTCTGGCCAAATTTTTAGTTCCTGCCAAGGCAGGAATACTTATGCATTCATGTCAGTGCAAATATGACATTAACACTAACAAATCAAATCAAAGAATTTAAAAGATTATATGAGATTTCAAATGTTTGTATCTTTTTCTAATTTTTCATTATTTTATAAATCACATTTTTCATCCATTCTATTAATAGGTCCATACTATTTTTGGTGGGGGAGAAAATTAATTTTCTTTAACAAAAAATACAAATATTTTCTAACAACTTCCTCTTGCATTAATGAATGTATTAATTACAACTTTATCTTTTCCACATCTGTGAAAGTTGATAAGATTTTATTTTTCCAATCATTTTATCTTCCACCTCACACATGTCTAATCAATATTAATTATCACAATGTATTAAATATTTTTATTTTTTATTTTAAATATATTTATTATTAATTTTACATTGATGTTTATTTTTTACTATTTAATATAATTCGTTTTAGTAATTTCTTATTTTAAATATATTTATTATTAATTTTACATTGATGTTTATTTTTTACTATTTAATATAACTTGTTTAGGTTCCGTGTGTGTGTGTGTGTGTGATTTTTCAATATGTTATATCTTTGTAATTTTTATTACTATTATTTTACTTTTATAAAAATAAATTAAACAATATTGTTTTTTAATAAATTATATTTTACAATAGTGTTTGTAATATTTATATTTGATAAGTGTTACAATTTATAAATTATATCATTTGTTATTATTACTATTTTTTATTTAAACAATTTATCATTTAGTTTAAATACATTTAAAACTTAAATACATATTTTAATATTAAATTAATAATTATATGTTATATCAAAAAAACATACTAAAAAAAAAACCACAAAAAAGAAATAATTCAATTCTAAAATATATATAAATTATTATTAAGTTTTTATAAACTATGTATTAAAATTAAGTAGTTATATTTTATTTCTAATTTATTACATCATATTCATTCATCAACATCAAATTTATATTTATATGTATTAAATCTATTTATTATTTGCAAATGTATATATTAAATTATATAGATATTATTTCATAATTAAAAATTACTTAATTTTATGAAAATTTTGAAAATACAAAACATTAAATAGTAAACCTTCTCTAATTGTGTAAAACTAAATAATTAGTTTTACTTATAAAATACTTTTATATTTCAATACATCTCATTTTTCTTTATAGAAATGTGAGTTTTAATATAAAAATTAAATTCTTAATTTCATTAATTAAAATATAAAATATTTTAATTTTTTATTATAACCATGATTTTATTTTGACTATTTTTTTATTAAGAAAAATTATTATATTTAATTATCTTTCTCTCTCACACACACAACTTATGTTGATATTATTCGATCTTACTATTTTATCTCTCTTCCTCTTCCTCCTCTATATTATCTATCTTTTTTTTAACTCTGCATATATGTTTATGTTGTTATTGTTATATACTATTATTTATCTCTATCTATATCTCTATCCTAGTTTTTGTTCAACGCTAATGATTAAAAATATGAGTCATCCTATCAAATCACAAGCACATTTCTAAGACGAGAACTTACCAACAAAATATGAGCCATCCTATCAAATCACAAGTGCATTTCTAAGATTAGAATTTAACAACAAAATATGAGCAATCTTATCAGATCACAAGTGCATTTCTAAAAAAAAATTAATGCATTCACAATGTTAATTTAGATTCTCACTCATCTACATCTCTACAACCATTATGCATTATTAGGCAAGACCTATGACGCATTGCGTCTCTTGTCATTAATTGGTTCTGAATTCTTTCTAAAAGAAGTTTCTTCAATCTTTTCTTTTATCGTGTTGAATTTTTCCATGGGAAATCACTCTCTCATCGTTCTCTTGATTATTATTTTGCTCCTGATATTCTGCTGTTCTTTTCCTTCATCAATGTATTTTGAAAGATGGTAAACTTATTTAGCGTCATACTCGTTATCTAAAGTATTTCTTCTTTCTAGCATTATGTAAGTAGTTCTCCGAACATACTTTAAAAAATTCACTTATCCTTTCCATGATGAAGAGATTTGTGTTCACCCTTAAGCTTAGAAGATGAACTCTCACCGCAAGAGATTGTCTGCCATGTTTGCTTTACATATTAGAATTTTCCTCGACTTCAAAATGAACTATCATAATGTGCAATTCAGGAAGCACTAAAAAGCAACTATAGACGGAGAGTTATCACAGGAGTGAATACTAAGATAAACCTCAAATAATTCTATCGCTTTTCTCAAATGCAGTAGTAGGAAGTCATTAAAAAAGCCATAATTTTGCACAGATTAACAGTGAGTTCTCTTTCTAGGAATGAAAGTGGCTCATAATAGAGATTTCATCAGATAATAGAATACTTTTATTAAAGGCATTTCATTTTTTGCGATTATGAAATACATATAGGCTAGCCAAGATTAGTGTTTATTTATGTAAATTCTGTAAGTTCTGGGAGGTCTGCCCATAAAAGGGAAACCAGGAGACAAAAATAAATATTGATGCGTACAGATAATGATTTTAATCCATTTAATCCAACTTGCCCTCTCTTCATAGCATTTTCATGAAAAGCCAATTTTGTGTTTTCTAACAAGACCAAAAAACGAATCATTTCAAATGTTTAAGACTGTTCAGCACTTTTAGCATTACTTACAAATAAGCCTTTACTGAACATGAAAGCACAATAAAATTCTTTCAAGATTCCCATTGTACGAGTGCAAATGTCAAATTTTAAAATACAACATATCTCTGCTAGCCATTTGATCCCCTATCCCCAGACTATACTTTTGCGAATAAACTGCAATCTGTTTCCATATATATTAATGCCACAACAACATCAGTATCCCATGAGGAGTGAGAATAAGAAGGGAAAGTATCAGCAACCAACAGATCAAGAAATCAGGCCATCAAGATTCTTTCTGTAGTCTCCAATGAAACATGGAATTCGAAAGTCATCAACCCTATTTTGGAAGATGACAAAACCCTCGAAAATAGAAAGGTAGCAAGAATAAGCATCTTCCACATTATACCCACCTGAATTGTCCCTTAATTCTGACAGACTACCAGTAGCTGATTGAAATACAACATAATTAAATTGCCTTGAGCTTTTATCAGAATGCTAAAGATTGGAGACTTTGAACATCTGCAACTCACAATTTGCATATATCTTGCTATCACTGCAAAGCAGTCAACTAAAAAATCCACTGTAACCCCCATACCATCAATGTGCCTCATAAGGTAGAAATAGGGGTCTCAGTTTTTCAATGGAAAGAGAAAATGCCACTTGATGCACATGCACGAGGGTTTTGTCACCATTGTAGCAGTTTGAGTCCTTGTTAATTTCTTAGAACAACCACTGATTTTCTGAATACTTTAGCCATCAATTTGAGCTGAAAGGTGGCTCTTACACTTATACATAGTTCCCCAGGGAACTGACTACAATTTATTAAATCCTTGAACTGTTCAGGAATTTAACCCTCTCCTGCCCTCTATATTCAGAATGAATTCTCAACATAGTTTTTGCTATGTTTTGAAATGAGCCGTAAAAACTACAAATCCAAACACATAGAACTTAGTGTCATGGAATGAAAATTAAAATATAACCATACAAAATGTTAAAAGCCAGTGAAATTTCATTTCATGCACAAGAACTAATAGTTCACAAAAAAACTAATTCAAAAGTAATATGGTAATCAATCAAAATTCAGATTTCAGTGCTGTACATATTACCAGGTAAACATACTACAAAGCTTTCCCAAAAACTTGGGATAAAAGCTGATGTAACATGTCAGAAAATAATTTAATGGGCTATGACATCCTCTTGAGTTCAGAATAAATTCTCAGTATGGTTTCTACTATGCTTCAAAGTAAGCAATTAAAACTACAAATCCAACATACCAAAAGTTTAGTGACGGTGGAGTTAAAATTCATTAAAAGAATCTATTAGTGTATCTAAAGGTTGCTTAAATTCTTTACATGTGAAACTCAAAATAGCCTTTTACAACTTAGTCAGAGGCGCATAAATGCAAGCACCCAAAGAGCCAAATACAATAACTTTGAAAGAAATAAATCACTGTAAAGGGTACAAGAGTTTTAAAACAGGACTAACTCACATCACTTAAGGATATATTAGCCTTCATTCTTTTACAAAATTAAACACCCAACCTTCATGCTTAATTGTTTTCAATCTTAAATTTATCTTTCAATGTTCATTGTCTGCAGGGAAAGAGAGCAGGAATCCAAGGACATTAAGACTCAAGCAGCTTGTCAAAAATCTGTTCTCTTGCTACTAAAGAAATGTAACTGAAATTAAATTCAGAAGTACTGTCACAAAGCCTACCAATGAAACCCGGGAATCTTTTAGCAAGCTTCAAACAAATGTGTTTCAAGGTTACATTAGAAGATTTTCCCTCAAAGACCTATATATGATTGTATTCTTGTTGCATTACTACTGAATTTGTAGCATTATTCGAGTAAATATTCCTTCTGGGATTTAGATGTTTATAGCTCTTGAAACAAATTCATATTCTGTCATAATTGCACTTTATAATTCTCTTTTGTAATTAAACACAATTTTTTCCCAAAAACATATCAAACTAATGAACTATAATATTTCAAGGCGAAATTACAAGTTTTATATTTTTTAAAGTGTATCATTATAGTTACTATCACTGCAGCATTACTACTGAAATTTGGCATTATATTGACAAGCATTCCTTCTGGGATTCTATGTTTATAGCTCTTAAAGTAAATCCATACTGTCACTAATTGCACTTTCTTTGGCATTAACGATTTACAGCATGAAAATGTATAACACTTCAGATTGCTCATATAATAGTAGCATTACTTTCCAAAATTTTGTAAATAATCAACCACATTTGTCATGTTATTTCTCAATTTCTTCCAAAGGAAGTGGTTCTGAATCTTTATATTTGCCAGAATTGCATACCTGAACCTTGTTCAAACATATCCATATTCATACCTGTATTTAGGCCATATCTGACATATGAGATACAATACCAAATAGTCCAGTGCCATATTCAATTTGAGGATAAGTAAAAACATGCAGAAACTGCCCACATATCTATAGTGCTGTATCAAATGCAAAGAGCTCCGATATGCAATGGATAACATGTCCCAACACATCCAGACAATGGCCTGTATTTGGGCCATTTTGACCTAGAAGCATCCAGGTCAGCACACAATCCTGCCTCATGAAAAAAGAATGAGCATTCAATTTTGGTTTGTTTTGAATAGTGTGTACTTGTGGTTGCTTATACTATTTTGTTTGCAGCTGACTGATTTGAAAGACCTTGTTGGGCCCAAACAAGGCCTATATGGTTGATATATTTCTATATTAAACTATTTCCTCTGGCCACTCCTCCCTTAAATTTGACAAAATCCAGAATCAATTTGCCACAGGATACCACGATTTGCCAAAAAAAAATTGCATATTTAGCACTACGACTCAAAACAGACTGCAAGAAGCCATAGTTTTTGACAGAACATTGGTTTCTTTAGGCAAAAAAGGGTAGAATCACTCTGACAACTGAAATCACCTGAGTATGCACAGGCACAATCCCAAACAAAGCCTGCTGAATTCCCTTATTCAAATCCACAAGTCAATTGGTTTCAATTGTGTTTCTGAAACATATTTTGTAACTGAAAATCCAGTAAACATTTAAAAACCCATTTCAATTAAAACCACCGTTCAAATAGGTTGTGTACAGCCATACAGTTTTTAAGTGTGTTCAATGGCCATTTAGTCAGAATAATTTTAAGAGAACATATGTTAGTCATTGCCAACACAGCACTGCAGGGAAGTTTTGACCCTTCCATAGCTGATGCAGTCCTTTCAAGACTGACTTCAGTTCTACCAGCCTGTTTTTTTTTTTTTTTTTTTAAATTTACTTATTAGTTTCAAACTTTTAGTTTTACCTTTTAGGTTTTGAAATAATTTATGAACAATTATTAGCATTTAATGAATTTAACTTTAGATTTTATTTCCTTTAATTTATTCAGCTTCTAACATTTTTTGATCAATTAAAATTCATTTAATTTTAGCATTTTACAAATTATTTAAACTGTTTTTCTAAATTATCAAGTTTTTCAATATTTGTGAATTTTAAATTTCATATAAACATTTATAGATAAATAGGAGTGCAGATTCATGATTCATATTATCCAATTCTAGTCACGAGTTTTTCCTGAATCCATTGATTGTCACATATAATCCTCAAGTTTTTCTTCACCAAATTTTAATATGAAACAGTGTTACAAGACTCGCCTGAACGTGACCGTGCACGAATTACACATATATCTGTAAGTGTATATAGACATATATGTATACAAAGACATGCAATATCCACTCACATACACACTGAAAACACAAATATATTATATCAGAATTGATTTTTTTAAATGTCATTTCACTGCCTTAAGATGTATAAACAATTTGAGAGTGGCCCCCCAACACGACAGTAGTCACAAATCCTGATAGTGAACTCTGCTAATAGGGTGATCTCGAGTTTGAATCCTGCCAGTATACCCTGCCTTAGACATTGACTGCCCCTGTATCAGTATCCGCTACCGTTGATGGGAGGCTTGTGCGTACTAAGTGTTGTTCAATGATCAAATAGGTCATTGCTGTTGCATAACACACTACCACCATGTAGATTATCATTTCCTCGCATGCACGCTTTGAACAATGTGTCTTGGTCAAGTAAGGAGAGGATTGCTTGTGTTGGAATGATAAGGATGTTTGGTGCACTAGGGCGATAGGGTGATTTGGAGGGATAAGATGGTGCCCATAATCATCGAGAGATAAGTAGATTAGTTAGGGAGTTATAAACAGAATAGGTAGGGAGTTAATACCTTGGCTGTGGCAAAAACATCACTACAAGAATGGGGGGTGCCCCAATGTGACCTAATTGATTCAAAGCTCTAGTCAAAAGCAATTATCAATCCACAAAAAAGGATGAATAAACAATTGAATTTATGTATCATTTCATGAATGTAATATCTCAATATTTGTATTTATTGACTATGATCATTCATGTTTATTTATATCCAAGGTTGCATGGGTACTCGTACCCACACCCCTAGTACTCATACCCAAGTACCAAGTACTTAGTTGAAATATCCCAAACAATGATATTTACTCGATTTCCTTTTTAACATTATATTCAGGACTGAAACATTTCAGATGGATTACGAACACAATCAAAACCAGTACAAATCCCCACAGATATTTGACTAGCTTCTTGAATATAACATTCAAACTCAAATAAAGGCAATTGTAATACGTTACAACAATAAAATCAGAAGATTCTCTACAAGATAATAACCCGTTTTTCCAAAATAACATTCAAGATTCGAGCATATAACAATGTGTTACAAACCAATAAGATAAAAATCAGTAAACTCTTATAACTCCTTAAAATATGTTATTGCATTGTACAACAGCAATACAATAACCAGCACTAACAAATCCAATCTTAAATACATATTAACAGTCAGATTGGAATACTAGAATAAGAACCTATAAGCACATATGAAACACCTGAATTGATGTCTCCCTAAACAATGGGTTTGCATCCACTATCTACTTGCACGAGGGGCTACGCCCTCATACTAGCTGAAAGTTGAAGCTTTCCAAATACTCTCAAAAGAGAGAACTGAAATCTGAAATAATAAAACAAGCATATCAAATAGAACTGAACTGAGTGAGTCTCTTCTCCTTTTACCCCCGTAGCTGTAACTCTTCGACTTCCTTCCTGGCTTTTCGTCTTATCTCCACATGCCCCTTTTAGCCCACTTTATAACATTAAATTGACCTTTTATATTTTGAGTCCACGCTCTCCAAGTCATTTTTAATATCATATATAATATGCCCTTAACCTTTCTAATGTCCCAGAAAAGGGAACATTACAAATCTCCACAACTTGAAATTGCTTGTCCTCAAACAATCGGTACCAAGATCCCATACGAATCTGCAAGCAGCCCTAAAGCCCAACTGAAAACAATTCCGACCACACTGCAAAGCAAGTTGTCACTCTGCAATCCATCCGTCAACCGAATCCCTGGATCCCAATAACTCTATGAAATAATGCTACACCTATAAACTGTACAACTCTGATCATCACTATATCCATCCTCAAACTGAATAGAACTACAACAAGCTCCTCAACAAGCCATAGATACATCTGATCAACACCAGGATCCCAAACCTTGTTGTCATAACCAGCCGATATGATAACATAGAAATGTATCAATGAACTATGCATAACCCAATAGATGGTGACAACCCAACCTAAATAGATGATGTAATAAACAAGCCACTCAAAAACTGAATGTAAAAACCCTAGGCGCAACAAATACCATACATAGGTACTATATGATTAAGAATGAAGCTAAAAGAGCATTCCCTATGATCAACACATAACTCTCCTCAATACTACACCAAAAACTATCCAAAGGCTGATGTATATAATCCAACCAACTCCTGTATGGTGCAAAATCAAGAACCATATTTGGACTAATCTAATGATGCACAACCGTAGTCAAATCACCACTTCCATCCTGTGACCAAGTTTTGTTATTAAGAATTGTAGCTAGATTTGAATCTCTGAAGTCAAGATCATCCTCTTCCTGGAATTCAAGAGGAATTCTCTTTACCTTAAAAAGTAGGTTATCGGAAATTCAAACAGCATCTACCTCAAACAAAGGGTTGTCTATAAGTTGTATGTGATCTAAAGTTTTGGAACTTGATCGCTTGGGGCAACTATCCAAAGCATGCGTCTGCTGAATTCTATCAAGTTCATCAATTACCTCTAGGAAAAATTCCTGCCTCTCTTTATCCTTTTGTTCCTGAGAGTGATTCGTGATCCTAATCTGATTTTCTACTTCCTGAAGGGAAATCCAAGCATCATTTAATGTTTTCTGAGTTTCCTTAAGCTCTCTATTGAGCTCCTTAATCTCATTCATTTCTTTATTCAGCTGATCAACATGTGTTTCAGCAACCTTAAGAATGTTATCCCTGTCGGAAAACAAATACAACTATTATGATTTCATAGTTTCAAGAGCTGTTTTGATCACTTGCAAATCAAAAACAAGCCATTCTTCCTCGACCCCCTTTTGAACCTTCCTGTAGAGATCCTCAACCATCTTGTGAGAGTTGTCATAACAAAGATGCCACAATCATGTCTTCACTAACCTTCAGCTGGTTCTTTAATGTATGCACTTTATTATCGGCATATTGGAACAATTCATCATCTTGCAACGTCTTCTTAGATTGTTCCACCAAATTCATGTCATGGACATCAAAAATGTATGGTCGTCACACCCCTCAAAATTATAGACCTTCTTTCTCGTGTTCTCTTGATTTGTATGCAAAAACCCGAATGTTAGCATGTTATCATTTGTAAATGAAGGCTCGTCAAACCAAGGCCCCAATCTACTCATACTTCATGTGTAATTGTTCTCTTCAACCTACTTATCAAAGCTAACCTCCAAATTCCCAACGTAGAAACTTGTACCCTGTGTAACTATTCCTATGTGATCACGAGAAGGCTGTAAATCACTGGTAGTTGGCTGCTCTTCTAATTTAAACCCTTTTAAAAGCTGATTTTGATCTGTTGGAAACTCTTCATACAAATTTTTGCATTAGTCTTTTCCAAGGAGATCCTGTACTAATTCAAATTACTTTCCTTTTGTCTTATCCATCTTATTTTGCTGCTCTAGATGAAGCTCCAACTAATCAGTGAATAGTAAATCATTTTGAATTTGGGTAGGAAGTTCTTTATACTCTCCATAAATGTCAAGTAGTTCTTCTCTTATATCGGATTCGGAATTCTGGGCTAACTGCTCTTATGGCTGCATAGTACTCTTCATGATTTCATCCAAGTCTTCTCCTAATGCTGAATGTTGTTATCCTGTTACTATAAGTCTAACGCAGCTAAATTCTGCCCCAGAATTGCTTTTTCAAATAGTCAAACTATCTTGATTGCCATATTTGTATTGAAATCTCTTTCGATATTATGGTCACTTTGTTAGTGTCCAGATGTTTAAAAATACTGATTATTTAGTCAACCACGATCCTCTAATCTTCATTATGCTCAATATACCTCTAGACTTTATTTGGCTTTCGTTTGTAAGGGTTTCTATTCACAACCCTCCAACATTGGGTGTTATTGGCTGATTTAATTTTTTTGGATGCTAAATACCCTACTTTTGGTCTTCTTTGTCTAACCCTTAAACTATTGTCTACTTGGTATTGGGTTACTTTCGTTTTGGATATGAACAAAAAAGTTAGTTTTGGTGTAGTGACGGTCCCTTCTTACTCAATTATGAAGTATATAATCTCACTGCTTGCGTTCACGCACAACCTTGGTATGTGATGACCTGTTGTGAGTGGCCCGATTTTCCAAATACGTCCAAACTGTATTCTTTTGAACACACGTTATCTCTCCTTACTTGGCAATGGAAAGTTCGCCTATCTTGCCTGTCATTAACCTCTTGCGATTCCAACTTGTCTGCCTTAGAAGCTAATGTGGACAACTAACTGTCCCTATTTACATGCGTTATTAAAATCACTATTTTTAATCCTTTCGTGCTGGAGGGAGAATTTTTTTTTTGGTTATATACCATCAACACCAATCACTACTATCAGTTACATCCCCGCTCAGACAAGTTACAAAACTTATGCCAAAGAGGTTCACATACTTATTACCACCTCTTGTTGCAACAAATCATCAAGCGCTTCCACTGGTGACAATTACCACTTTAAATTTTGTTGATTATAAAGAGATGAGACGTGCGATACCAAAAACGAGACCCGACTTCACCTTCCACTTATAGTTTGGGTTCTTCTTGTCTTGACACCCAGCTAACTGCCATCAGACCAACACTCAATTCAAAAATCTAAATGTGGTTGTAGGAACTGATAAGACGCCCATAATCTTCATTACCCAGTACAAGTTACAACAGCCAAGCAATGCTTCCCACTAGGATCTACACAAGCTCTATGTACAATTTAATCCATCGTTTGGTCAACAAAGAGATTACTGAAGTATTCCCAAAATGATTGATCCCTTTCGGCTATGATTATGGCGCTCTTAAAAAAATTTGTGGCAGGGTAATACTTCTCTTTCCATACAAGAAATTAGCCCATTCGCCACCAAAAATAATTGGAATAATTTGTTTAGGGATTTGATGTTTCATGCTTCCCAACTTTGGTTAATGCATATAGAACCCATTCATAGACTTGAATCTCGACAAGCATTAATTGATGTTACTTTCACAATATTATTCCTTGTTGTAACTGTCAAACAATACTCCTGACAAAATATATCGAAATGAATGCATAAAGCCCTTCATGCGCTCAATAATTTGACTTCAACGATGCTCAAGATAAATAATTGTGTGCTAATTGCAACGGCAATGACCCGCGGATTTCCAAAGTATAGCAATATGAGTGGTCCTCAACTGTACCCAATACAACACTGCAATTTTTATTCACAAAACACAAATTTGTCTATAGTCGCAAGCTCTGGTTGCAATAATTTGTAACACTTCAATAAACAACCCATATAATATAATTTTCCACGACAAAATTTGAGAGTTCAAATAAATTATTAAAGCTCCGAATGTAGTCCAACATTGAAATGTTTAGTTCTTATTTCCCACAAACCATAGAGATATGCAGAGTGCGACATAAAATATTAATAGTCTTTAAAATATCGGCCCAATGCATCTTTGTGGCAAATAGTATCAAACATTTGACTACAAGAAATTGAACAAGCCCACAATATCTTCAATCATCTGAATAAATTGAAATGTACCTCCCGACAAATGGAATTCTTGTTTTGTAATGAATCAGCATGCAACTACAATCTTGATGATTAAATTAATTTCCTTCCAAATAATGTCCCCCAACTATAATCTTGGCTCTTAAAATTCATTGTCCAGATTGAATATTTCATTAATTCCAAGTCACCGCGGCAACAATAGTACTCAAGCAAATTAAATAAAATCTCTACACCTGTTATTGATTCTTCCCTCCGCACAACAAATACGAATTAACTTCCCAACCTTTAAAAAAAACCCTTTTTTTACTAATTATAAACTCCCAAGACAACTCCAACAAAATCTTCCTTGACCATGGCTTCTACTCACAAATTGTGCCCCAAAATGTACTCAAGGCTTAAACATTGCTCCATTTTGCTAGAATATTAAGAGTTTCTAACAGACTTTCAGACTATACAAAATTTCTCCAATCGGAATAATGCTTGCAAGGGCAAAGACTTCAAAGCTGAAAAACAAGTTTTGCTCATGAAAACCAAATAAGGCTAAGAGAACTATAAAACCTTTGTGTTGTTACTTTGAAACTCACTGGCAACCAAACTTGTTCTGATAAGCCTTTCTGAAAATCTAACTCTGTTAAAACTTTGGTATGCAAATCTGACCCTTTAGGATGGCAGCATACACGGCTCTGTTATAGTTTCATATGCTGGCAAGAAGACCAACTCTGATACCATTGAAATATCCCAAACTGTGATATTTACTCGATTTCTTTTTTAACAGTATATTCAATAGTGAACATTTCAGATGGATTACGAACACGATCGAAACCAGTAGAAATCCCCACATATTTTTTACTAGCTTCTTCTTGAATATAACATTTGAACTCAAATATAGGCAATTGTAATACGAATACAACAATAAAACCAGAAAATTCTCTACAAGATAATAACCCGTTATTTCCAAAATAACATTCAAGATTCGAGCATATAACGATGTGTTACAAACCAGTAAGATATAAACCAACAAACTCTTATAACTCCTTAAAATATGTTATTGCATTATACGACAGCACTAACAAATTCAATTTTAAATACAAATTAACAATCAAATTGGAATACTAGAATAAGAACCTGTAAGCACATATGAAACACCTGAACTGATGTCTCCCCGACCATGGGTTTGCGTCCACTATCTGCCGACACGAGGGGCTACGTCCTCATACTAGCTGAAAGCTGAAGCTTTCCAAATACTCTTGCAAGAGAACCAAAATTTGAAATAATAAAACGAGCATATCAAATGAAAGAATCTCTTCTTTTTTTATCCCCACAGTTGTGACTCTTTGACTTCCTTCCTGGCTTTTCGTCTCGTCTCCACATGCCCCTTTTAGCCCACTTTATAACATTAAATTGACCTTTCATATTTTGAGTCCACACTCTCCAATTCAATTTTAATATCATATATAATACGCCCTTAAACATTTCTAATGTCCTAGATAAGGGGACATTACATCAGTGGGGAGCATCATAGCTAAGGACCTTGATTAAGATTTCTGAAAAAGAAAATCGTTACTTTTGTTTGCATATCAGCTTGTTGTTTATCAAGCTTAATTCAATACCTAATCAATTTGAAATTTTGATACAATATTTCTTAACGATAAACTTTATCACTATTCTTGTTTTGAAAAAACATCGTCATGACTCATAATTTCAGATTTTTTATAAATATAAAAGTATAATTAAAATAAAGTTTGACATAACCAAGTACCCCCGTCCCCTGTTATGAAAAATAGTTGTACCCATATCTGTACCGATGCCCTAAGCACCCCAAGCGCCCCCATCCCCATGTAACCTTGTTTATAGCTGATATCTTATACATTTCCAAGCAACATTGATATATACATATCATTTTTACACTAGAAAAAAGAAGTGTAACACAAGGACGCGTCCCGGCACCTACAATCTCGCATTACTGAGATGTGGACGTCCCTAGGAAGCGAACGAGGACCAAGCATCCCCACACCACCACCATAGCAATACAGGGATGCCCAAATATCCTATCCATTTCCAAGCAACATTATATACATATCATTTTTACACTAGAAAAAAGAAATGTAGGACAAGGAAGCATCCCGACCCCTGAACCACTGGATTCTCAAGACAGGGATGTCCTCAAGACAAGAGGATAACAAGGTGTCACCGAACCACCACCTTTTTGTGGCAAAAATGACTGATGGCAAGACATTTTGCGAAATGATGTGGGGACACCCAAGCATCCCTCAATTAGTATGGAGCCATTTGTGTGGATTTGCAACAGAAAAATTAAAATGTTGCATTTCAAGGGAGTTCACACACGTTAATTTCAAGCGAAAAATGCTTCATAAATGAAGAATCCAAAGGCCGCGCAAGAAGAAATATGTGTTTGGTGGCATGGGCTCCCCCTGACATTAATAAAATGAAGAATCCAAAGGCCACACAAGAGGAAATATGTACTTGGTAGCATGGGGTCCTACCCCCAAAGAAGCCCCACTCTCAAATTTAATAACAATGGAAGAAATTGATGGGGAAATCGCATCAAATCAAGTTGATACTGAGTTCTGGTGATGAGGAGTTTGTCTTGAGGAATGATTAATGGCATTCCTTAACGCTATATTTTGACATTTTAAACTTGTTTTGATATCATTTTACCATTGTAATCATCATTAAGATATTTCTAATATAATAGAAATTGTCATTTGATAATTTCACGTGTTGAATTGAGAATTTATTTATTATTCTAATATTCTATTGATTATCAATGTTTGTTGTTCAATTTTCAAGTATTTAGTAGTTGCAAGTTTGTTATTTTACTTCTTATTTATGCATAGACAGCACCTCCCAGCGTTTACTATTTAGTATGTAGCTTGCTTTCATGTCTTTTGCTGCACCAGTCCAAACGGTGCAAGAGCAAGTGCAAGTTATTGGAAGGAAACCGGGGATTAGCCATGATCCCACTTCGAAAAATGGCATATTAGGACTGGTATTAGGGACTGCTCTTTCAACATATGTTACACAGGGACACATCACCTATTTATGGCCCTCTAAGAAATGTCCTAGGAATGTGTTCCCTGATATCCCTTCATCCCTATCCCCGAAAAGTTGTGGAGGATATTAAGAACCAACACAAGTCAATGTTTTTCTTAAGATAGAAAAGTTACAAATCTAAGTTGAATCTAGGTTTCATGCATGCATCGAAATGTTGGGGTTGCACGCTTGTTTTTGTCAAAGATTGTAGCTGCTATAGAAATCTTTATCTCTGAGCGTTAATATGAGCATTAGTACTGTTATAGTCACCTTCAGCTGAAAAGGACATTTATGATAAATTGTAATATTAAATACTAAGACATGTGTCATACAACATGCATTGGGGCATGGAAATATGAAGAGCTGAATTTAAAATAAAGAGACATTTTGGGAAATGGAAGGGACCTTTGGTTGTAATGTGAAGAGTCCTATTTGTTATATATATTGCATCGAGCGATAAGCATTGTACACTTACATTTTATGATCAATAGAGTGATATTTATTGATTGTGGTTGGGTGTTTTCTCTTCATCTTGAAAGGTTTTCTTAGAATAATTTTAAGTGTCTCTTGCATCTATTTTGCTCTCCCTTATTGCTGTTTATCTTTATTTTCTGGGCTCAAAATCTAACATGGTATCAAAGCCTATAGTTGATAACAGCACATGAAAGTATGTTGAGTTTTCAGCTTTACAAGAATTTATATTTGTGATTATGATTTGGGTGAATTTTCTTCTTTGGATTTGATTGGGAGTTGTTTCTTCTATTTAGCGTATTTAATCTCTGGTTTGATTTGACGAGAGTTAATTGATCTCTTCTAGACAGTCTTCTCTTTCGGTATATTGCACATGAGCTTTAGTCATTTGTAATTAATTGATCTCTTTAAGATTCTCTAAAACTGTGCTTAGATACTGTGCTTAGATATCGATCTATTCTCATCCTAGTTACCGGGTTCGTCCAAACAGCCTCGGATCCAAATTCGGGTCCGATTCGGATCCGAATCCGCATATGGATCCATGAGGATCCGAGTAGGATCCATAATCCTACATGTGGATCCGTCAAGATCCGCGACGATTCGAATCTGTGAAGATCCGTAATCCTACCTGTGGAACCGTCAAGATCTGCGACCCGCAGATCCTAACAAATCCACAAGCAAGATTACAGATCCTACCAGGATCCTCGAGAATCCACGCGCGAATCCGAAACAAAAATTAAAAAATGAAGTTGGGCCCACTTTTTTGCTTCTTTATTTGAGCCCTGCCACGGATTCGCGCGGATGGATCCTGCGTGAATCCGCGGCAAGGCCAAAATAAAGAACCAAAAAAAACAAATACACCAACACCATCATCCGATCAAACAAACACAAGAACACATCATTTTTTGCCTATGCCAACTACAAATGATGAAGATGAAGACCCATATCCACTCACCCACAAAAGAGGCCCACTAGATAGAGCATTCCAAAATGAAAAGAGAGATTGCTGATCACAAAATTGGACGTCGTTTAATTGCAAATGGTGTTTCATTTAATTTTGTGAGATCACCTTATTTTAGGGAGATGGTGGAAGCAATAAATTATGCACCCCATGGTTACAAACCGCCTAGTTATGAGAAGTTGTGCACTACCATATTACATGATGAGAGGAAATATGTAGAGGCTCAACTTCAACCAATAAGAGATTTTTGGGTTCAATCGGGTGTGTCTATTATTTCGGATGGGTGAAAAGATTGTAGAAACCATCCACTGATCAATGTTATTGCTTTATGCCCTAACGGGGCAATGTTCTTGAAGGCAATTGATTGTGAAGGGCAAGTGAAAGATGCAGAATTTATTTCACACATTCTCATTGATGCCATAGAATCAGTGGGTCCTGATAATGTTGTCCAAGTGGTCACAGACAATGCAAAAGTTTGCAGGGCTGCAAGGATAATTGTAGTCTAGATATGATCATATCTTTTGGACACCATGCACCGTCCACTCTCTCAATTTAGTGATGAAAGCAATTGGCAGCGAAATAGATTGGGTGAAAAGGATATATGAGGAAGTTGAAGAGATTCAAATGTTTGTGACAAATCACCACATGTCACATGCAATTTTTAGGAGTTTCTCGGACTTGAGAGTTATTGAAGGTAAATTTGTATATTTAATATATCATTGAATATTATTGGATTCCATAATTACTAATTTTTGTTGTTATTTACATTAACATGTTTTAATTTTTAAATGTACTACTAATTTGAGTTTAACATGTTCTTAGGTTGCTGAAACCCGCTTTGCCTCTGACACAATCGTCTTGAGACGACTTGTGAAGGTAAAAGAAGCATTGAAACATATGATCATTAGCCCCCAATGGGGCATTTGGAAGAATTCCAATACAACAAGGGCCATAAATATGAGAAGAATGATACTAGATGAGGATTGGTGGGGTCTTGTGAGTTATGTGTTGGAAATCACCGATCCAATTATGGCAATGCTTCGCTTCGCAGACAGTGATGAGCCATGCCTTCGGGATATTTATGATTCCATGGATAGTATGCTGGAAAAAATTAAAATGGTAAGTTTTACGCCCGTTACAACAATTTTTTATTTGAGAGATATCTAGATTCTAAAGTTTAAATTGAAATATTCACTAATTATAATTATTATTCATATTTCATATCCTAAGTCATACAGAGGAGGGAGAATGATCCTAAGGACACCCTTTACAAGAAGGTAGAAAAAATTGTTCATCATCGATGGAACAAGATGACCACACCTTTGCACCTCCTTGCATATGCTCTATCCCCGAGCTACTGTAGTTCTTATCAAATGCTTGTGCTTATTTTATCCAATGTTTGTGCTATTGATATTTGATAGTGTTCAATTGTCTTTTGTTATCCCCAGGTACTATAGTGCAGAGGTACTTCGCCTTCCAAGGAGAGTGCCACCATTTAGAGATGCAAAGGTTGCAGATGGGTATAAGAGGGCACTAGCTAAGATATTCCAAGATCCAAAGATTGGGGCAATTGTGAGGAGTGAATTTGTTGCCTTCAACTCAAGTGAGGATTTCCACCCTATTGCAATAACAGACCGAAGCAAGATGGGTGTCATCAAATTGTGGTACCTTCATTGGCAAGCCTTCACGTACCTCCAACCTCTTGCTATTAAGGTCCTATCCCAAGTAAGTTTGTAAAATTAAGCTTAAGGTTAACACTCTCAATTCCTTGAATTTATTATTTTATTTATTTATCTTGATTGTTGTATTGATAATTTTTAATTTCTCTTTAGGTGGCCAGCTCTTCTGCAGCTGAGCGGAATTGGAGTACTTACTCCTTTATCCACTGAGTCAAATGCAATCGGTTGGCTCCAAAAAAATTAGAAGACCTTGTGTTCATTCACAACAATTTGCGATTGTTGTCACGAGAGAATCCTAAGTACAAGAAGGGGCCCGAAAAGTTTTGGAATGTAGCACCCGAGACTCCTGATTTAGATATGACCATCCAGGATCTTGCTAGATCCAATTTGATTGATGTGGATGAGGAGGAGGAGGATTATGAGTTAACAATCCCCTCTACTAGTACTACTGGTGGTTTGGGTTCCTCTACTAATACAGATGCATCACTTGCAGCTCATCAATACCCCTCTGATGCAGATTTTCTTGAAAATCCATTTGATGATTAAATCAAAAACTTTAGTCTTGAATCTTGACTATTTTATGAGTAAATCATGTTTCAAACTTTAAGTTTAATGATCTATATTTTGAATGTTACAAACTTTCACTTTCAGTAATTCAATGTGAATGTGTTGATTTTCTTTATAATCATGAAAATAGATTAATTATCAATGTCATTGATCAAGTATACTAGATTCATAGATGCATACTATGAAATGATTTAGTTTTAGAATTACGTATATTTCTCTTATTTTTTAGTATATATATATGCACGAATCCTCCACGAATCATAATTGGGAAAAAAAAAATCCCAAATCCACGAATCCGATTCACGTGCCTGAATCAGATTCGTGTCACAAATCGGCAACTAAGATTCTCATTTTTATCTCTTCTATTAATGACTCTTCATTTCTTGTTCCTCCATTATGTATATTCAAGAGTTGCTTTTATCCTTGTCCTAATCTCTTTGCGTCTATGCATCTATATGTGCTTTGTTTTTATAACTTAGTGGGCTGATTTGAAGCTTTTTTTGTTGGAAGGTTATTTGTCTTATTTTGTGGCTTCATTGCCTTCTATGACTCCCCCCGCAAAATTGTGTTAGTAAGTTTAACCGTTGTTTTGAAATCTGTCTCATTTGATTGGCTTTGTGTCTTCCCATTCATGTTTTTTTGAGCTCATCGGGTTTCTTCTTTTTTTATCTTTGTTTTGTGCATTAGTAGTCAAGGCATACATAGGTTTACTGTTTGTTCTCTTTCTATGCCTTTGGCTATCAATTTCTTTGCTATCAAATCAACATTTTTAGCATTCCATGTAACGAAAAAAGAAATTATGCAATGAAAGGTCCTTCGTGTCTTCTTGCTTTAGAAAAAATTCAAATATGTCTGCAAAATTTAACCTAGCATTTCAAATGCACGTCATGTTCTCTTGACTCAGGCAAGGAGTCAGGTGTAACAAGATGTTGATATCTTTTCCCGCAAGACATTTCTTTTCTAGGCATTTATATCGAGCATCAGGAGTTGCTTTCTTTCACAAGTGTGGCTTAAAATCATGGGGCGTCTAGATTCCATGACTTGTTGAGTTGTGCATACGTGGATCCCTATGATGGTGTTGTGAGACCAACAACTCAGTTATGGCGTATGAGAATCAAAATTTAACCTAGCATTTCAAATGCAAAATATGTCTTGACTCAGGCAAGGAATCAAGTGTAATGAGACATTGATATCTTTTACCCGAAGACATTTCTTTACTGGGCATTTATGTCAAGCATCAGAAGCATGAGTTGCTTTCTTTCACAAGCGCGGTAGAAAATTATGGGCCATCTGGATTCCATGATTTGTCAAGCTGTGCATATGTGGATCACTGTGATGGTGTTGTGAGACCGACAACTCAATTATGGTGCATGAGGATCAAGCCTTCAAACATTGCTTCGAGCAGGCCTGCTATTTACTTAGAAAAGAACATGGTTCATATTATGCAAACAAAGAAATCATGATCATGTTTTGTCTACGATTTCATTTGTATTTTCTGTGAAGTCTGTTAACTCCATCATGGTTGAAAAGAGAGCATTATTGAAACCATCGATATACTGATTTCATTTCTATTTACTATTTATG
The DNA here is from genome assembly GCA_028749045.1 of Cupressus sempervirens. NCBI lineage: Eukaryota > Viridiplantae > Streptophyta > Pinopsida > Cupressales > Cupressaceae > Cupressus > Cupressus sempervirens. The sequence continues at coordinate 509,222,437 of CM053787.1, read as the reverse complement.
CTCAGGGAGCGTTATTGAAACCATCGACTGTATATTTCCTTATTGAACAGCGCTATTATTTTATTGTTCTTTACTCGACGTTAGTTAAAGAGTGATGCTTCATCATTGATGAATGGTATTATCAGTCAAGGAAGCGTCTTCATTATTTATTTATTTTATTCATGATTAAATGGCACAGCTATTGTCATTTCTCTTCTGATTTAATTCATTATCAGTCTGTGCAATGTCAAGAACATCAATTATTAATTTGTGAGAAGATTTTTGTCTTGAATCCATGATGAATTACAGTTTGCAGCTCAGTTGAAAGTCTGCAATTTTACATAAGGAAGATCTGTTCTTTTCCTTCATCCTGAGCAGTGTGCTTGAACTAATGAATTGTGGATTCAAAGAGTATCCATCATAGTTTAAAATACCTGCGAAATATTGCAGAACTCGCAATATATCGCACATGAAAGTGGAAGACGATATTAATGCAACATATATCGCCAACATTTTTTTCAAAGAGGGGAAAACGCTTTTGACCTGGAACTATGAACCAATGAAGCCACAAACGCAATTAGATTTGAACCTTGATGGCAAGAATAACAACTTAACCATCACAACATGCCATTATTGGCTATATCACCAACGTTAAATTGCAAAAATTGCGTCATGTTTTTGGCTTTTTATCGCAGGTATATTGTGAGTTGAACAGGACAAAATCGTGACCTGTGATTTTGGGCTGACCTGTCAGCACTGTCAGCTCAAACGGCAAACATATTTCCAAACGCGATTATGTTATCAGTATAAGGTTGTCGTTATTAGGAATTTCAAACACAAACACAATTATGTTGTCGGTATTAGGTTGTCGTTATTAGGAATTCCAAACGCAAATGCAAAAGATTCTCATAACCAAACGCAAATAATGCCGCACAAGGAAAAACACAGCAGAAGGAAAAACTGTAATCCACTCTAGTTTAGTCGTTTCTATCAAATTTGTTTGTATTTCACTCTAGTTTAGCAGGTCTACAGAATCAACTTTGCAGCCGCAGGTGCCAGATATTTTTATGTATTTTTTGTATTTATTTAATTTTAATATGTATCAATAATATTTTTTGTAAATATATATATATGTGTGTGTGTGTGTGTGTGTGTGTGTGTGTGTGTGTGTGTGTGTGTGTATATCGAATGTTAATAGATATACTTTATAAATGTGTTTTTATATATATAAAAAAATTTAGAAATATGTAGCAAAATAGTAAAATTGTAAGAATTTGTATATTTTCAAATATATATATATATATATACTAAATGCTAAATTATAATCACATACAATATAAAATATAAATTTCAAATTAATATTTAGAAATATGTAGAAAAATGGTAAAATTGTAAGAATTTGTATATTTTCGAATGTTCAACAAAAGTGCTGAATGTTTAAACTATGGTATCCATAACAAGAGGATTGCTGACAACAATGAAGAAAATCACATGAACTACAAGGAGACAAGTTTTATGATAATATCTCTTGAATATTGAGTATAAATATTGTTTGTCTTGGCATTGATATTTGTAACTTTCATGATTGCAAGACATTATATGCAAGTGACAGGGAGGTTGCATGTCATGAGTGAAAAATAATTGGAATAAGTTTTGATCAGAGGGAGTTGTTCTTGACTGAGAGGGAATTCTCATAAAAACCCTCCTTTTCCTTTATACATCCTTTGAAATACTTTAATATTGTAGAATTTTGAGACCCTTGATGGAAACGAGTCCTAGCTGTGATTAGATTTTATCATGCTTCTAATATTTGTGGTTTTGAGACTTGTGTTGGAAAAGAGTTTCAGCTAAAGTTATAAGGTTAATCTCACAACTCTTTCACTTATGAGAGATTCATAGTGAACATCATGTAGAGAGAGTCCATAATGTCATCGCATTGAGAGATTCAACGAAAGAAGTCGGAAACCATGTTGAGAGAGTCCGTCACTATTTCACGTTGAGAAAATCAGTGATAAAGTTCTAGTTGTAAACCTTATTAACTTGTCATGTTGGGAGATTCCATGATAGCATCATGTTGAGTGAGTCCATGATGAATGCTGAATTTGATTTTTGCTGGTTTGTCATGTTAAGAGATTCCATGATTATTACTTATGAATTAAATATTTCCATCTATCATGTTGAGTGATTCCATGATTATGCATAATTGTTATAGTTATATCATGTTGAGTAAATTATTCTTGTAGTGTCATGTTGAGAGATTCCATGACAACATCACATTGAAAGAGTTTCTGATGAAAGTTGGTTGTCTTTCTTGCAAGGTTTTCATGTTGAGTGATTCCATGAATCTTATAGGATCTATGTGATTGCAGCCTTGCATGACTGTTCAGCTAAATATCTCTCGCTAAGAGGGAGTGTTGGAGATTGTAGCTGCAATAAATATCTTTATCTCTGGGCATTAATAACATTATAGTCACCTTCAGCTGAAAATGACATTTATGATAAATTGTAATATTAAATATTAAGACGTGTCATACAACATGCGTTCAGGAATGGAAATATGAAGAGTTCTATTTAAAATAAAGTCATATTTTGAAAAACGGAAGAGACCTTCGGTTGTAACATGAAGAGTCATGTTTGTATATATATTGCATCAAGCCATAAGCATTGTACACTTGAAAATTTTATTATCAATAAAGTGATAGTTTTTGGTTGTGTAGCTGGGTTTTTTACCCTTCATCTTGAAGGGTTTTCATAGGATAATTCCGAGTGTCTCTTGCATCTATTTTTCTCTCCCTTATTGTTGTTTATCTTTATTTGCTGGGCTCAAAATCTAACAGTTTTGTGTCTCAGATGAGATTTTCTGATTTCAGTTAAATTAAAACATTACAAAACATTGAATATATTAAGTATTCTGAAAAATTCACACACTATTCTGCTGTCCCCTATTAAATATTCTGAAAAATTCACACACAGAGAGGGGGTACAGAGATTTTTGGACAGATCTTTGAGTCTAGAGCAGTGATTGGCTCAAATGAGAAGGATGTAATTAGATGGTGTGGGTCAAAAAGTGGGAACTATTCGGTTTAGATTGGTTACTTATCGCTGGATGGAGGTCACAGAAATGTGGAATGGGAAGGGCGGTTGTGTTGGAATAGTGTGTGCCCTTCCTAAAGCAGGCGCATTTACGTGGCTTGCAGGAAATAGGAGGATTTTAACAGGAGAACGAATACTGAAACAAGATTTCATGGTCCTTTTCAGTGTGTCCTGTGTGAAAAGGAGGAAGAAACGACAGATCATTTACTTATTAAATACGAATTTGCAAGAATGGCATGGAATTTTGTGATGCAAAAGTTTAACTGGCAGACCCCCATTACTGGAGAACATGGTAAATTGGTTGGAAGCATGCCCAGTAAGTTCTTGTACGACATTTGCAGCAGTTTGAAGGATTACTCCATCTACGACGATGTGGGAGTTGTGGAAGGAGAGGAACCGCAAGATCATCCAAGAGAAGGCAGAAAGGGAACAAAGATTTTTACAAAGGTTGGAGAAGGCAATCTCAGAAGTTGCGTCGAATGCAGCCTCAAAGATGGATCCATAGAGGACCCCCCTTTCTCCCTACAAGAGGTGTTGGTGCAAAGAAGTTTTCCCTTCATTAAATTCAGACCCATTAATGGGCCTTTGATTAATCCAGACCGATTAATGGGTATTTGATTAATCCTTCCGTCAATCAAAGAGATTGTGTTTGGTGTCCACCTTAAAAAGGGGTAGTGAAGATTAACTTTGATGGTGCCTCAAGGGGCAATCTTGGAACTTTGGGGTGTGGTTTTGTGGCAAGGGATGAGAAAGGGAACGTGTTCGCACTTGGTGCATAAAGAAATTGATTGATGGAACTAATAATGCTGCAGAATGCCAGGCAGTGGTAGAGGCAGTTCTTATGGGGATCAAATTGGGATGCAAAAGGATTCATTTAAAAGGAGATTCTCAGATTGTGGTCAATGTTATAATTAAAGGTCATCTGGAGATGTGGCAATTAGACAAATCTATCAAACAAGTTGGGTCACTGCTTTCAAAGATAGAGGATTTTCGAATGACCCACACTTTCAGAGAAGCTAGTGGTATAGCACATTAGTTGGCAAATGTTGGTGCCTCAGGGTCTTTGGAAGGAAAGTTTGAAATTTTTGAAGATTTTTGCTCAATTAGCTTCGAGAACGATGAAAGGTGAGTAGTGTTAAATGTTTTAAACCCATCATACCCCTTCTAAAGTTAGTTGAGCATTCCAAATGATGATGGCAGAGTACGAGTCAGAGTTTATGGCCTTGTTTTGAGACTGAAGAGGCAGCTGGGCATGTGTATGAATCAATACGCCATCAATTTTCCATAAGCCTTTTGTGTTAAGGTTCTAGAATGTTCGGAGTAATTTGGGCAACTTTTGATAGGTTGTAGCAAGGATGGAGGCAAATTTCAGCCTCAAATACCATCTTGCAGGTATTTCTGAACAGGTTTGCTAAACCATGTAAAAATTCCCCTAAAGAAGTCAAATGAGAGATGATAGCCCTCCATCCAGCACTAGATAAAAAGAAATGAAAGCGGCAAGGTAACAAGAAGCCATTTTTCCTAATTTGTCAACAAGAGCTGAGGTGAATGTGCAATACATTGTTAGCTCTAGTTGTCGTCCATGTGCATGTGGCCCATCTTCCTCCACTTCAAGAAAACTCAATTTTTTTGTGCTTGGGGAATAGGAGATCTCATTACAAGACTAAATTGCACGAGGTCAGCACTTTGCAGTGATAAACAATGGATTCTGCTGCTCCACAGGCTATCCTTGGCGTCATGGAGGTTAGAACTTGGAAGTCTTATATTCCATTCTATTAGATATATATTCAACTTTGCACTTGCATGCAAACAAGGAGCTAACCACCAATACAGTAATCATCACCAGAGATATTCATCAACACGGCATAGGTACTCTATTGTCAAAAATACCAGGTTGCCTTCCTTGCTTCATTGTGTCTCTCTTTATGCACATCAAACGTCATCCCAGGGGCCTCCTAATAAAAGGTTGACAATTCATAGTTTCTGATTTTTATACATTAATAAGATTTCATTAAACACCAGAAATATCCAATCACTCTAAATAAAAAAGATCGAATGATGAATATGCTATGCTTGTGTACACCATTTGAACCTAGGAGCCTATTGTTAGAATTAATAATCTTTCCTTGGTTGTATTTATTTATTTATTGGGATAAACCAAAGTATCCCTTATGTATTATTTATTTGTCCTCTAGTCCACATGTAAAGGACATGTCATTCTTGTCCTATTGTCCACTTGTGAGGACAACTCATTTTTGTATTTCCTTTAATAAGGAAAATAGATATTCCTCCTTAAAGAGGAACTTGACACTTTGCACACACCTTTTATGAATGTGACATTCATAGAAATGGGAGTTACACATGCAAAGACATGCAACTCTTTTCTCATCTCTTTAAAAGAGGTGCTTCTCTCTCTCATTTTTATCTAGTCTCCATTATTCACATCAAGTTTTTGATGCTATTGTAAATGAGCTATTTTGCTCCATTTCTTCTCTCTCTCTCATTCTTAGGCTTTTGCCTCATTCATAATACTCACAAGGGGTTTTCTTTGCTTTCCCCTTATCAAATCCTTGTCGTCTCTTGTGTTGCTTCCTCTTTGGTATTGCTCCATTGATCTTGTATCATTTATATGGTAAAACTCTTCTTGCTCTCTTGGATTAAATCTATTATTTCATGCTATTTCATTTTATTATATTTTATCATTTCAATCACTTTTTCTTACACCTATGCTATTTTTTTTACTTATTTCAGACGATATGACCTTTGAATCATTTTTTAATTATTTCCGAGCGGCCCTTCTGTATTCATTTGATTTTCTTATCCTTTTCAAACAAATAGTGTTTTCTTATAATTCATCTGTATCAATGTTACTGCTTAACCATATAGAGATATATGGAATATTGCATGAATCGTATCATTTAAATGAGGATACATAAGCCTAGAATTGGTATTAAAAAAAATCATCAGACAGCTCACTAATTCTAGGAAAATGACAAAGAACAACTTAAAGCTCCATGGAGTTGTCCTCGAAATGTCTCCAAAATGACATTTGCTTAATGCTTTCACTTGTATAAAGATACACAGGGTTGGCAACAGTGAAGTTGCACCATAACCTTACTTTTTTCTACTACTTGTATTTAATTTTCTTTTCCTTTTTATCATTTGTTCTATCATAATTCATTTAAACCAGTTTTATAGCTTTGACCGTATAGACATAGATGGGATATTGTAAGAATCCCATCATTCGCATGTGGATGCATAAGCCTAAAAGTGGTAGGAAATGGTCGGAGAGCTCACTGATTCCAGGCAAATTACAAAGGGCAACCTGAAGCTACTTTGGGTTGTCTTCAGAATGGTTCTGAATGACATTCTCTTTTACTTGCATAAAGATATACAAGGATGGTAATGGTGAATTTGGAGCACAGCCTTACTATAATATTGATTTTAGTTGGTGGTTTCTTTGTAATTGATAACTTAAGTAATCAGCTATATGAAATATAATAACATGATAAGGCTAAGTTCAAAATCAACTCTGATCCAAAAAAGATGTCTATGTAGATAGCTGGCTCATTATCTTAAAAATCAGGTATAGAAATGGTACTGGAAAAAAAGTGTTGCTTTTACATAATCTATGTTTAATAAATAATAAAAATATTTTAAAATTTTAAATATACAAAGTCATTAATCGATAAATTGTATTCCAAACAGAATGGACCTTTTTGTTGTAACAGAACAATAAAAAGGAAATTTAAGAATAATATACCACCGCAAACTCTTATTAAAATCATTCTAACAATGAAATCAGAACATGAGTAGAGCAATAAATTGCGATCAGGCAAATGAAGTTATGTGGCAGTACACAAAAATCATCCTAGTTGCTTTATATTGCAGGCTACACAGAAAGTTAGTTGAAAATTATGCAAATCATCTTTCCCAAATAAATCTATAGAAAGAAAAAAATTCAAAAACATGATAGAAAATCAAGTTTAAGAAATACTTACATTTTAAAAGAATCAATTTCCATGTGTATATAAGCCAAAAATGTTTTCCCAGTATCTGAAACATGAACACAATAATATTAGAATTTTAATACGTTTAATAAAGCTATGTAAAGCCCATGATTCAGCAACTATTCAGAAAACAATTAAAAATGGAATAAATAGATAGTAATGTCTTGTTATTATTACACAGCTCTGTACACCTAAATAAATGGATGCTTACAAGTGTTGTGAGCAAATGCACTCTCTCAAGGAGTTGGCAATGTGCCGTCCACCTTCTGCTTGCATTAAAACCTTTACAAAGGTAGCTATTGTAAAGGCTTTCTAATGCTTGATAATTTTTTAATAAGATAACATAAACACAAGTGTTGTGTTTGACAATGAAAATCAAGGTCCCGAGCCTGATCCGGTGATTTCAAACTGAAATTACACATATGGTCAGCAACAAAAAATTCTAGGTTTCCTTCCACCCAATAACTCTCTGAATCATGTTTCCACCTTACATTTTTTTTTCTTCCATGGCATTTACATTGTCTTCTGAAAACTTCTCCTGTGCTGTCATGTCTCTTCCCTATAAATGGCATACAATCAATTTGATTTTCAGTCATCTCCTGACAAGAGCAAGACAGCTGATCAAAAACTTCTGCTATTTTGTTTCTATCGTCTGGCCCGTCACTGCTCCCCAATATACAAAACGGAGCAACAACTGCAAGTATGCTTACTGTACATGAAGTGACTAGATCATGGGCACTCTCTATGGTGGAGCAATTTCCTTCTGCATTCCAGCAATTCTTCAAAATCTGTTTCACCAATAAAAGAACTGAATGAATGCACTCAAAGCAACAATGATATACACATTGCACTTGAGAGTAGGAAAGGATATCACTCATATCTGTTTTGTTTATAGAATCTACATTAACACCATGTATATCTCCCAATCCAGTATGGGACTGTGACCCAGCATTTTCAGAGTTGGGAAAACAATGCTTCGTTGATGTTGGCTTTGTCAAACTCTCAGTTGTTCCAGATTCAGAATGATCATAGAAGGCTTTTTTGTGAGTCATCCCATTAACTGCAACACTCAAACTTAATGAATTCTCCAGTATTTTGTCTTCCGCGTCATGCTTTAAAACAGCTTCCTTTGGAAAGAAAGGCAGACTATCCTTCGGTAAAGGAAAACCCTTTGTGAAAGAACCTTGACTTGATAACCCTTCCATGCAAATGTTTCTCCGGGAAGGAATAGAACTACCTGTTAATGGAGGTATTGGAAGTGATGGAACATTTGGGCTTGAAGAGTCGCCTGGAAGAACATTTTTGTTTGTGTCAGACACTAGACAAGCATCAGCAGATGTCTGTAAATTTGTTTTTCTAGCATCAACTGTGATAACGCCACTTGATGTGTGCAAAGTTAGATCATGGTTTTCCTCTTTAGAATGTGACATACCTCCTACAGAAGTACATGAATTGACTTCCAGGCTATACACAGACAGAAGCAACCAAGCACAGTGAAAAAACGTCATAAGAAACATGCCGCAACATAATTATATATCAAAATTATTCATTTATATACAAAAGTAAAAGACAGAGATACCTCTGTATGCTATATGCCCAGCTATTCATCATGTCCTCCAGTGAAGCTGCTTGTGATAATAGAGGGGAAAATTTGTATTTGTCTTTACCGTTTTGGATTTTTGTTTTGATATTTCTTGAAAGAACTTCCAAAACATTTCTTACATCATTTGCAACTTCCTTTCCTGTCTTGTACAAACCTTTATATGCAAGCAAACCCACTGCAATCAGACCTCTCACTAGAGAAGCATATTCTCTATCCTTAAGTTCACTGCAGTTGTGTCCAGTTGGAGTCCCTCCTAGTGCGCTATTTGTATCAAGAATACAGGAGTTAAATGGCCAACCCTTCCAAGGCCCGTCTATTGTTGTACAGGGACCACCTTTCAACATTGAGGTAACCCAGCAAAGTTCAGCAAACTGTGGATGGCATAGTAGTTGGTAACCACATGTTGTGATCGCTAGCTGAAGAGCTGTTCTTCCTTTTCCATGTCCATGTGAAGATGCCTTGTGTAAAAAATGATTTGGCCACTGTTGCTGCCAATCGTGTGTATCATTCATATTAAAACAGTGTGTATCAACATTCATTAGCAAACTACAATGCTTAGCAATAATACTCAAATGATCCTGACTTTCTTTATTAGAACAACCAACACTGTCAACATTATGAGGATTCTTTGGTTCATCTACTGAAGCATTATCCTTTTTAGTGCCTTCCTTCGACAAGTTTTTTATTACATCTTCCTCAGGTCTTTTATCCAGATTTCCATTGAACAATCCAGGAGCAGCTTTGCACGTTACTTTGGAGTGACAATGAGAAATATCATGAATAAACTGAATATATCTTCTGATGGCAAGACGGGTTATGTTCTTGGCAGATTGATCAATAAACAACTTACAATCAAAGGTAGCAGGTAGCTGCACATAAAAGCGTGGTGCATTTTTATTCAACACAGATGATACATTTCCAGGTTTATTCATGAAGAAGCTCCTGATCTTGAGAGGAAGTGTAAGTGCTGGTAGGTCACAAGTGGCCTGGAATGAACAATAAAAAACTTTAAAAACCGCAGAACCATGGAAATGCAATATCAACCAATTAATCCTTTACATTCTAGCATATAAATGTTCACTAGCCATACAACTATTGATCCCTCGCGAGCCATAATATGTGATCATAGGCACAATGTGTTCAAAGAAGCAGGTAACCATAAGTGCATTTAGTTATTAACCCATTATGAATTGTATCTTAGATAGAAGCACAGTCCACAACAACGACAACCTTTCTTAGAATATACAACATAAATGTAGGATTTGAAGTGAGGTTATTTTAAATAACTAAATAAGCACGGAATTGACAAATTAATCGAGACAGTAAAAGAACACTCATCATGCAACAAACAGCCCCACCATGAAGTATGCATCAAAAAATGATAACAGTTCCTTGAGAAATTTTAAGAAAATCATTTTCTGTGTATCATCAAAACAAGTTAATGCCCTATCCATAGGAAGCTTATTGGATTGATTATGCATCAGCCTGAAATACATAAAAGGCCTAAGTTTGAGGGCTTGTTAAAAGACAAAAAGGATACAGCCATAAAAGTTGATGACATTTCCTCTTCATTAGCATTAGTTGAATTGATTTACAGAGTTGTAGCATTGGATGAAATAAGCCCATGTTAACCACCTCAGAACTGGGAATGCATCGATAGTCTATCACTCTTATATGCTGTGGATAAGGATCCTCATTCAGTATATCGCTGTATCTTACTTGTAGTCATTAAGGAACAAGTGAAGCAAGAGTATATTTGGATAATTATAATGTTAGTGTTGTTTAAAATGTAGAGATCATAACAGTGATTTCACTTACAAAAATTCAAAAATACTATGTTAAACTGTTTGGCTTGAATACAGTTAGCATGGTTGTAAAAATTATGGCTATCAAAAAATTAAAATTATAGTAGTCGGATTCGCATGTCATATCTTACTCCTGTTGTACATCAGTTTATCACTGCATCCTTATGTTTTGATTCAAGATAGTAAATCAAGTGACATCTGTGAAGTATTAGCCATTTATGATGATTGATAGGTGTGTTCAGTATGGTCTAGGATATGATCATTATCTTTAGAAGGCACAAAAAAAAAAGAATATATTTGATTACAGACGCAAAGATATGCATCATCATCCAAAATCCCTACTTTCTACTTTCATTGACATATAGCCTCACAGACTATATTCAAAATATTCCATCCACCAATTCTCCTGTTGATAGAAATATTTAAACTTGAAATTAAGTGTTGTCAACTACAACGAAGTGTAATTTTCTGTACTTTTTTATTATCAAAAGAAAATGAATCGTTCACTTTGCAGTATGCTTTAGTTTTATGCCCCTTGAACCAAACACCAGACAAGACTAATAAATTACACCTACCATTGATTTGTAAACCAAATTGTCCATATGACAACATGAAAATGGAGGGAGCTTCCTTAGTAAGACAAATGAATGGCAAATGGCTTATAATATTTTTCTTCAATTTATATGGTAGAAGACAGTTATGAACCATGATTGATATATCCACAATATAAACATATTATCAGTACATATATGATAGTTCAAAATATATTACTCAAAACCTAAGCATATAGAATTAATTCCTTATTTAGTTACAAGTATAATATTAATCAATGTAAACTAGTATAGAAATAAGCAACTAAAGGAATGCAAATACTGCTGTAGATATTCAAGATTAAATATTCATTACTAAATAGCTATCAATCAAGAAATCTTTAATTTATATTCATTATATTAATAAATTAAAATAATATAATCATCACTAAACATATTTACAAATATATATAGAGATAAACAAAGAAATCAAAGCATAACCATTGACTAACAAACAACGCATTAGATGACCATCAGCAAGGAAAGAATGTGAATGTAGAAATCAAAAGGGAGTAAGTACAAGCACCATCAGCACTAAGTTGGCAGCACAACATAGTGAAGAATAGATTCTGGCAAGTAACACCAATATGAAGCAGCGTGGGGGGAAAAGCTGGGATAAACACTGATAAAGTGGAGATTAATATAATAATAAAAAGACAGAGGTGGAGATTTGGTTTCGTATGCAGGTTCAAGATTCAAATTCAAAATTAGTTTGAGATTTTTTTGGGGGTGGGTTCAAATTCCTATTGTGTCCATCCATACAAAAACGTATGTATGTATGTTATGCATGCATGCATGCATAAATCAGAAAATAAGTTCATAAACCACTACGCTAATAGTAAAGAAAAATAGCATAATAAATATTTATGTTGTAGTCCAAATGGCACAGGTTTTCTCTTTTTGGCCTTTTTGGTGATCTATTTTAGGGTTGGAGGATTGGATTGACTAAGATAGACAAAAAACACTTTAACAAAGTTTTTAAAAAGTCCATTTTTTGGCAAAATTCAGCCTGGGTCCTGCTGCAGATTTGTAAATTTGCCATAAAAACAGCAAAATCTGTGCCGGGTTCATCTAATAGAATTTTGGCAGACTTTTGCAAGATTGGGACCAGACTTCAGACTTTCGAGGGAAGAATTTGGTAACATAGATAAAAATAAGAGAAATATATATTTAACAAATTTGTATTGATTGAACCAACAGGTTAATTGATCTCTGGGATCATACTAGTTGGTATAGAATCTTTATTTGTTGGTTATTAATTAAGATAGAAGTAATACAAGCTTGAAAAATATTTCTGAACTTATTTCTAAAATTCATAGATAGACAAATATGTATATATATGTGTTAATATAGTTAACTGAAAGTACAAAACAATAATGTATTGGTTATATTATAGATAAGGATGTATCAAGATATATACACAATTATACTCCTCATAATAAAAAGAATTATATGAATATATATTTGTAATACAAAGGACTTTGTAGTATATTCTCTAATCACTTACTATAAGCCTCTTAAGAGGGGAGGTTTCTGTCAATTTGGGAGAGGCGGAGTAAATCCTCAAAAGATAGGTGAATTCCAAGAAGGATATGCATTTCCACTGCTTTTGAGGGAAAGTCCCAAGATGGGTAGGAACATGCAGTCCCTTTGCCTTGAGGATACCTACTTGTAGATTGGTGTCAAACATCCTATGATATTGAAATTCCCATACTCCTCAAGGTTGGCATGGTTAAGAGATAATAAAGAAATCAAGCTTAAAGGAGTTTATTATTATGAATTATTCATTGTTTATTAAAATAAATTCAGTTTAGATGCATAATAATGTACATTAATATTTGAAAATTGACAGCCTTAGAGTTGGGAACATTATTACAATTTTTTTTTTAAACAGTTAAATGAGCAAAAATAATGTCACAGAACCACTAGTTCCGTCCACCAAAGGTTTCTAGAAAATTTGAGAAGTGCCTGCCAAACAAAAAAGCTGCTCAGAAACATAAGAAAAAAGCTGCTCAGAAACATAAGATCTTGCTCTAAGATTTATTTGTTCCAGTGTATCTCTTCAATGTTGAGTATGAAGCCATGGTTCCCTGATTTATCCCCCACATATGTTTCATTTGCCCTTCCTCCTGTTTAAGTATGTATGCCTAAACTCTCACTTCACTTTTCGAATCCTAATAGTGTCAAGGTTGGAAATGCCCTCAATAGGCTTGTTCACATTGCCCTTAAAACTAAAATTTAAACCTTGATTGCTTGTGCTTGTTTATTGGTAGAATTAAACTGTCTACTAGGGGATGTTGTGCTTCAAGAGAAAGATTGATTCCACCCTCTGGACTGTGAAAAAATGGCTTTTCATTGTCCATCTTGCTCCACCTATGGTCATTTAGCTAAAGATCATCTAAATGAAAGGGCAAAAAAGGGCTCTTCTTCTACTTGATGGAAGGAAGACTACAGATCACCAACTGATTGATGATAACCTGAATGGTGATTCTTCAAATAAGGTTGTGGTTGCTCCAATTCAAAATTCTCCAAATTCTTCTTCAAAAAGCCCTCCTTAAGCGAACCCTTCATCCACTTCTGTGCAGGATCCTCCAGTATCATCCCTGGCTCTTTCTCCAAAGTGGTGAAATTGAACCCAATTTCTAGCATGACTTCTTTCTTCTTGTTTGACCCCCTTTCCCACAGAAGCTATACCTGATGAGGTCCTGGAGGCCTTACATTACCTTCAGGATTTTGCTGATATGGAGCATCAACAATTCTATGAGACCCTAGAGGTGGTACCCTCTCCTCAAAAATCAACACTATCTTTCGATTACTTGTCAGGTTTTGTACAGGATAATATCTTTGGTGATTGGATGCCTGTTTTGAAAAGAAGGCTTCTCAGAATAGCTCAAGAAAGCAAATGATTCTAAAATCCCACAAGAAAAAATGACTATTTTCTTTTTCTGCCTGGGAATCTTTTATTTGGAGGATGAGTTTCATTAGTTTCTCCTTGTTTTTTATTGCAAGTGGATTGTTCTTGGGTGCTTTTCCTCTCTTCCTGCTGCTCTTTGTTGGAATGGGAGCCCACCAGAACCCTCATAACTTATCAAAATAAATAAATTTAATAAATTATTAAATACATACAAAAAATAAAATATTTATAATACATATTAAAATGTACATTACAAAAAATTAAAAAAATACACAATACCTTGCACACACATATTCTCTTTATTTGAGAGTATCAAGATAATTCAATGGTAATCATCCTCTACGGCTAAGTTGTCAATTCAGTTGTGGATGCGGGTGTGGGTATGTGAATCAATTGCATAGGTGTGCAATTTTTTTTAGGGGGGCTTTGGATGTGTTTGGGTGCGTGTGTATGTATGAATGTAAACACACACATATATGCATACATTTGGGTCAAGTAAACATATGGCATGGCAACGATGAGTGAGTAAATTAATTTTACTATCAGTATAGTATAGCGTGTGTTTACTTGGGAAACAACCACTGAGAAACTCAACAAAAGAAGGAGAAGAATGGATGCAAAAGGTCAAAACAGTTGCAGAAGAAATACATCCAATAAAATGCAATATATGATTAGACATGTCAAAGATAGTGTGCTTTACAAATTCAAATAAATAATTGTGTGCCAGATTTCATCCGAGTAAAAGTCACCATCTTAAATACAGATATTTTTACTCCTCAATGTAATTTATTAGCTGCCTATATTCAGGTGCATTAAAAAGTAATCATTGACAGAATAATATAGATGTAAGGAAAACTAGCAGCATGCATAATATTTAACCCATTAGTGGTTTCTGTAAATAGATATGTTAGAATGTAATATCCACAGAATAATAGAAATGTTCTTTGTTAAGGAAACCAGTAGATACATGATAAATTAATTAAGAAACATTAAATAAGAATAGATAAGTATTAGAAGCAAATATAACAGGCATTTGTAGTCAAAGCAAGCACATGACCTCATCACAAAGTATTTGTAACAAGTAGAGAAGTTGCTTATGATGCAAAGGATTTGCTGAATCAAATGCCCAACTACTACTAAAATATAGGACTGACCAAGCTCAGGCTACTTCAAAAATTCATTCAACTTTAATAATTTGATTAAAATTCTGCCATGGCCAGCAAAAATCTAAACTGTTCATTTACAGTTCTAGGCATACATACTAATATGCCAGAAATGGAACTCCCTGTGGCAGACTTCAATGTCCCTGTGGTTCCAGCAACACCTGATCATCAGAGGGTGGATGATTCATCTAGGTATTTTGAAGTTGAGTAGACAGCAGCTTGTAAAGGATAAACATATGTTTAAACATTTTAATGAAAAATGGAAGTAAAAAAAATTATTTTGGGGCATTTTTTGGAATCCTGGGCCCCAGATGTATGCTTGAGGCCGGCTGAGGATGCCCACAGGAAGCGCACCAGTGCATCCTGTGCGGACCAAGAGAGCATCTGCCTCCGCATCAACACCAGAACACATCCACATCCACATCCAGGGGATCCAGGAGAGCATACTAACAGAGCTCGAAGGTGACGAAATAGCGGTTTAATTTCCCTTTGGGCAAATTGTGTCCAGCGCCTCCGTCAAGTTGGATGACAAGTAGGAGCAGCAGCTATTAGATTTGCTTGAGTGGAGCACTTTGTGTTAAGTTGGATTGGTATATCCCTGTTGTTTGGCTCTAGGTTGCTAGGTGTGTGTTTTGGATGCTAGTTAAGTGCTTGCTTAAATTCAGGATGACATGTTGTAGGCAATCTCATAAGGACCCTTACCTGCACAGCAGTGTACCTGAAAATCATCTGGGGTGTAATTACTAACTGTGAAATGATGTCCACTTTAAGGTTCCTTAAAGCAGTACCTAGTGAGAATGGACTAGGAGTTGCAGGTTCTCACCTACCCCTTTCCCTCACTTGAAAGCTAACCATTCAGGAGGATTTTATTGCTAAATTGGCCAACATGATACCAAATGCTGTGCTGACTAGCTCATATGCCTCCCGCTGTCAGGACAGTTTGAGAATATTCTCGGTGCTCAGTTTTGCACCAGAAATGCCTATAAAAGATTTAAATGTGGGTTCCCCTATAGGTGACACTTTAACAAATGCAAAGGATCCTCCAAAAAAGAAACCCAATATAGAAAAAAGAAAATCTAGTTCTGTAAGTGCCTTAGAGGAAACTTATAAAAATTAGGCCCTAACTACTGTTTCCAAAGTTAATTCTAAGCAGAATTTTTAAGGAATTAATTGGTCCCAGTCTCCTTCAAGACCAACGGGGACAAATTTGGATAGGCCAGCTGGAAGTAACCCTGGCGAACCAGGTGCACATTATTTAGTTTGGCATACCTTAGGAAAGCTTATCAAATGATGCCAAAGAAACTAAATGTCAGCTCCAATACACTCTAAACCAAATTTGCAGTAAGGAATTAGTTGATACCCACCTCCTTCAAGATGGATGAAGACAAATTTCAATGGACCAGCTATTCATAAACCTGGTAAGTCGACTGCTGACTATTTAGTTCAAATTGCCTTGGGAGAGCTTATCAAAGCAACGCTGAGAAAATTAAAAATCAGTTGGAAGTAGCATGTAAACGAATATACATATAGGAGATTCTACTGTAATTATTGATGAAATCTGCAAACAATATACACCTCATTGGAAAATAGATAATATATATTATACTGTAAAAAGCATGGCCAATGTTGGATTCATTAGTACTCACTACACAGCACATCTTCAAGAAATTAATAGTGAGCAATTTTCTAGCAAACTATGCCATTGACCAGAAAGAAACCCATTTTATCCATCAAGCAGTTGAAGCATAGGAGTAATTCAACTCCATGTTTGACTTGTAAATGAATAATTTGTTGGAGTATATAAAGGATTACAAATTGGTGAAGGGCAACTCACATTTATAACTACAGCTGCTGTAGGCTTGCAAAATGACTACAATTACAGCTTGACAAGTACCACACAATCATCAACTATATTCGAGAATGAGGTGAGAAACTGAGAATATTACAACCTACCACCATCTTAGTTTTTTGTTTTAATGCCTACAGCTTCGAAGATTTTTACTGTTCATATGAAGAACCAGCTACCTCTATGTCACTAATCTCAAAAAGGGGATAGGGCATTTTTGGTAGGAGCAACAAATTTATGTTCAAAGAATGTCTTCAAGCCCCAGTCGTGGTGACCTTGAAAGAAATTAAAAACGCTGCTTCTGCTCACACATCTGAAAGCACCAAAGAAAACTGAGGAAATTTAAACAAAAGTTAAACAAGAGAAAATTTCTGTTGAAACTTAGAAATCCGAAATCTCTTCAACTGATTTAAAATTCTTCCACACTGGCACTTGTAACTTAAAACATGAATTATAGAATACTGTTAAGGGTTTTTACTTGTTAGGATTTATTTTTTATTTTTAATAAAAAATTGTTTGAAATGGCTCAGATGATAAGGGTGTCATATCAATACCTATCTTACATGCCAAAATTTTGCAGTTGTCATATCAATATCTATCTGGGCCATAATGACCCATTCCTGTATCTGTTATGGTGGTACACATATGCACATGGTGGGGTAGGCATATCATGTAACAATGTTGTTTATTTTGTATTCAGATTTTCTGTTGGTAATGTAGGTTTACCACACAAAATGAGTCACTTGTTTCACATCAAAATATTCTGTGAAAGATCTCCAGATAAAGTTGAAAATTTTGACCAAAGAAAGGTAGATTCGCCGAATTGAACATCGGTCGAGATTTTCTGAATAGTTATACACTTAGTTACCGGATTCATGTATCAGATCCCGGATCCGGATTCAAGTCCAATCTAGATCCGGATCCATACGTGGATCTGTGAGGATCCAGGCAGGTTCTGTAATCCTTCCTATGGATCTATCGCAGATCCCAACAGATCTACAGGCAGGAGTACGGATCTTGCTCAGATCCTCGAAGATCCACCACGGAACCACACGAATCCGCACTAAAGGAGGCAAAAAAAGTTGTAAAAAGTGGGCCCAATCAGTTTTTTTAATGATTTTTTTTTGCCTAAACCCTGAAAACGACCCTCTAAGTCATAATGCAAGTTCATTTACTCTCTATTTTGCTCTCTCATACTTGCTAGTTTGAAGTAAAGTGCTTGGATTCAAAGGAGATCAGTTGTGGAGCTCCAAATACCTTACAAGAAGTGTTTAAGGTATGCATTTCAATCATATTCTTGAGTTCTTTCATAGAATATTGATTTATTTTTAATTTTCCATATTTTCAAGTTGAATGTGAGTGTGAAGCATGGTTTTCTTTCATTTTTTTTCTAGATTGCAAGAATAGAACAATGACTAGTCAAGGCTCAGTGGGTGGGGGTGGTGCTGCATCACCAAGCTTCAAAATTGATAAGGGGTCTCCTTTATGGAGACACACAACAAGAGTCACACAATGTCCTAGGGGTGGGGCATACATATGAAAATGTAATTTTTGCAATATACAACATAGAAGCTCCTATTCTCGAGTGAAACTACATTTTTTGGGCCCTGTGGGTGAAGGAATTAACATGTGTCAAGATAGTGATAAGAAGGGATTACCAGCTGCACAAATAGCAGCATTAGCAAAAGAGCAAGATGATGCTGATAGAGCAGTTGCAAAAGCAAAACATGGTGCTTCCAAAAGAACAAATACACCAATACCATCATCCAATCAAACAAGCACAAGAACACATCCTTTTTTGCCTGTGCCAACTACAAATGATGAAGATGAAGACCCATCTCCACTCACCCGCAAGAGAGGCCCACTAGATAGGACATTCCAAAATGAAAAGAGAGACACTGCTGATCACAAAATTGTACGTTGTTTAATTGCAAATGGTGTTTCATTTAATTTTGTAAGATCACCTTATTTTAGGGAGATGTTAGAAGCAATAAATGAAGCACCCCCATGGTTACAAACCACCTAGTTATGAGAAATTGCGCACTTCCATATTACATGATGAGAGGAAATCAATAGAGGCTGAACTTCAACCAATAAGAGATTTTTGGGTTCAATCAGGTGTGTCTATTATTTCGGATGAGTGGAAAGACTATAAAAACCATCCATTGATTGTGAAGGCAATGTTTTTGAAGGCAGTTGATTGTGAAGGGCAAGTGAAAAATTCAAAATTTATTTCACGCATTCTCATTGATGCCATAGAGTCTGTGGGTCTTGATAATGTTGTGCAAAAGTTTGCAGGGCTGCAAGGATAATTGTAGAATCTAGATATGATCATATCTTTCAGACACCATGCCCCGTCCACACTCTCAATTTGGTGATGAAAACAATTGGCACCGAAATAGATTGGGTGAAAAAGATATGAGGAAGATGAAGAGATTCAAATGTTTGTGACAAATCACCACGTCACAAGCAATTTTTAGGAGTTTCTCAGACTTGGAATTATTGAAGGTAAATTTGTATATTTAATATATAATTGAATATTATTGGATTCCATAATTTTTTTTGTTGTTTACATTAACATGTTTTAATTTTTAAATGTATTACTAACTTGAGTTTAACATGTTCTTAGGTTGCTGAAACCCGCTTTGCCTCTCACACAATTGTCTTGAGACGACTTGTGAAGGTAAAGAAAGCATTGAAACATATGGTCATAGGCCCCCAATGGGGCGTTTGGAAGAATTCCAATATAGCAAGGGCCTTGCATGTGCGAAGAATGATACTAGATGAGGATTGGTGGGGTCTTGTGACTTATATGTTGGAAGTCACCGATCCAATAATG
This sequence comes from Cupressus sempervirens, assembly GCA_028749045.1. NCBI lineage: Eukaryota > Viridiplantae > Streptophyta > Pinopsida > Cupressales > Cupressaceae > Cupressus > Cupressus sempervirens. The sequence continues at coordinate 509,202,595 of CM053787.1, read as the reverse complement.
GCAATGCTTCGCTTTGCAAACAGTGATAAGCCATGCCTTGGGGATATTTATGATTCCATGGACACTATGCTGGAAAAAATTAAAATGGTAAGTTTTGCGCTCGTTTACAACAATTTTTTATTTGAGAGATATTTAGATTCTAAAGTTTAAATTGACATATTCACTAATTATAATTATTATTCATATCTCATATCCTAGGTCATACAAAGGAGGGAGAATGATCATGAGGACACCCTTTACAAGAAGGTGGAAACAATTGTTCATCGTCGATGGAACAAGATGACCACACCTTTGCACCTCCTTGCATATGCTCTATCAACGAGGTACTGTAATTCTTATCAAATGCTTGTGCTTATTTTATCCAATGTTTGTGCTATTGATATTTGATAGTGTTCAATTGTCTTTTGTTATCCCCAAGTACTCTAGTGCAGATGAACTTCACCTTCTAGGTAGAGTGCCACCATTTAGAGATGCAAAGGTTGCAAATGGGTATAAGAGGGCACTAGCTAAAATATTCCAAGATCTAGAGATTGGGGCAATTGTGAGGAGTGAATTTGTTGCCTTCATCTTAGGTGAGAATTTCCACCCTATTGCCATAGCAGACCAAAGCAGGATGGATGCCATCAAATGGTGGTACCTTCATGTACCTCCAACCTCTTGCCATAAAAGTCTTATCCCAAGTAAGTTTGCAAAATTAAGCTTAAGGTTAACACTCTCAATCCCTTGAATTTATTATTTAATTTATTTTTCTTGATTATTGTATTGATAATTTTTAATTTCTCTTTAGGTTGCCAGCGCTTCTGCAGCTAAGCGGAATTGGAGTACTTACTCCTTTATCCACTCAGTCAAACGCAACCGATTGGCTCCAAAAAAAGCAAAAGACCTTGTGTTCATTCACAACAACTTGCGATTGTTATCACGAAAGGATCCAATGTACAAGAAGGGGGCCCAAAAAAGCTTTGGGATGTAGCACATAAACCTCCTAATTTAAATATGACCATCCAGGATCTTGCTAGATCCACTTTGATTGATGTGGATGATGAGGAGGATTATGAGTTCACAATCCCCTCTACTACTAGTGATTTGGGTTCCTCTACTGATATAGATGCAGCACTTGCAGCTCATCAGTATCCCTCTGATGCGGATTTTCTTGAAAATCCATTTGATGATTAAATCAAAAACTTCCGTCTCGACTCTTGACTCCTTTATGAGTAAATCATGTTACAAACTTTAAGTTTAATGATCTATATTTTGAATGTTACAAACTTTCACTTTCAGTAATTCAATGGGAATGTGTTGATTTTCTTTATAATCGTGAAAATAGATTAATTATCATTGATCAAGTATACTAGATTCATAGATGCATAGTAGAATCATACATTCATACTATGAAATGATTTAGTTTTAGAATTATGTATATTTCTCTTATTTTTTGGTATATATATATGCACAAATCCTCCACGAATCATAATTGAAGCAAAAAAAATCCCGAATCCACGGATCCAATTCACGTGCCCGAATCGGATTTGTGTCACGAATCGGCAACTAAGGTTATACATGACTTCCCATGAACAGGGCTACAGTAATTTAGATCCTTCCATAGCTGTAGATGTAAGAAGCGAGGATTCTCCAAACAAGTAACAACCCCTCCATATCATATCTCATAGCCACCAGTACTACATTTTTTCGAAATTCCTTATTGACAGAAATTAAAGCAATTAAATTCATTGTTTCATATACAAAGGGGTACTACCCAAAAGAATTACCAAGGATGGACCTCTAAACTTTTTCAAGAACTTTTTATCTCACTAAAGAATTCCTAACACAATAAACAAAATTTCTGTGCAGTCAATATAAACTCTCACAACAGATTAGAATAGATTAAATGTTCCCTTAATTAGCTTCCAGTAGCCAAAGAACTGGAACACTCATTCCAGCAGTAAACTGAAATTCCAGGCGCTCTTAGTAAACAAAACATACTGCGTATTAATTTTAAATAACTGAATCAAAGCCACACATCACAATAGTCATTTGTAGTTTATACATATATCTTCCTTGATCCTTGCCATTTACAAAAATCATACTCATATTTGTGCTTCCACCTTAATTGAAATTAGTTAACCTGCAAAGCTCTAACATTGGTGAACTAAATCACATGAAGAGTCACAGTAGTTCAAATTGTTAGAATCATTATCAATATGAGAAAAATGCATTAACTTATATACGACCTTATATTGAGTTTGTGTGTGTCAGCAGTTAGCTTCTACATATATTAAGACATATACAACATAATATAGGCATTAGTTACTTTTTAAACAACATATGATTCAACACAAAAAGGAGAAACTTGTTGAAATATTGACCAATATCCAACTTTCTCCAAGAAAAAATTGACCTTTTTGATATAATTTTTAGAACTTACCATAAATATCAATGTTGCATCAGCAGACAATGCATCCACTTGCTGAACCAGAATATCCCATGCCTGAGATGCCAAATCTACACCTGAGTCATCTGCTGCCTTTTCCACTGCCCAAGCCTCAATTTTAGGCATATAAAATACACATGAACCAATGTTTCTACAGGCTCCTGTTACACAAAGACAATCATCTAATGATTAATACATAAAAGAAATAACTTTGTCGTACTGGAGAGTAGATTTAAAGGAGCTACATCTAGAGCTATGTGTCTACTATGCTTCTTTCCATTCTTTAATAGTATGATTAAACATCATCAAAATTCATAAGCATAAACCATACCATATAACCATTGAGATAAGGGTATGTATTCAAAATCACAAATCAGATTAGTGGATAGAACAAGCAAAAAAAGGCTAGAAGAATCTGTAACTTAGCAGGAAACCTGCTTAGCCTGAGGATCATTATCAAGTGTAAGTTGTAGAAAAGCAAAAGCAATAACCTATTCAACTACATATAAGGCCAAAACAGTACCATGCAAATTACATAAGTCAGAATCTTCATTGCAAAGCAATTTCTTTGCAAATTTTGGCATACTTGCCACTCCGGGACCTAAATATTACCTTTATCTTTACTTATACCATTATATGCGGCCATTTAAATTCATTTTTTTATACACTTCAGAAGTAAATGAAAATGCCTAGTACTTGGCTGAAAAGTTAATACACCATGTAATTCATCAAATCCTTGTGGATAGTAGCTTTCTATGAAACAATAAATGTGTATCACTGTAATATGCAAATGAAATCACAATCTCAGACACAATAAAACATTCATTTATGGTTATGAGAACATTTCAACCAGAAATATTTCCCAACCATCAACAAACAGCATTGAACTAATGACATACCAATTTATGGTTTACTATAGCTTCTCCAATATTTCGAACAATCTATGAGGAACTGACAATAAACAATAAGATAAATAATCACCTAGAATGTGTATTAGCCCCTGGATTAAATCTCCATGCCCTTCCTGGAACATTGTTGCTAAACTCAGTTTACGAATTTCTACATATCCTTCAAAACCATAGAGAATACAGGAAGCTAAATAGTTTTGTCCAGATTTGGGATCCCCACAAATCAAAACACGAAACCCAATTCCTCGCCGCTTGTTACCCCACATATTCAATTTCTGAATGTCTTTCAACTCATTTTCTGCAGTTTTCGAACAGGAATCTTCAATACTGGATGTGATTTCTTCATCAGGTGAGATTGATACGAAATCAATAGGCGGAGATTGACACCCATCACATATAAGTCCAACTGAAGACAAGTTTTTTTCAATCTCCTTGGCAACTTTAGATCCCACTGCCAAAGACTTTAAAGAAGACCACCAAGGGATGCTGATGTGATTCTTCTTTTGCAAATTCATTGTTAAAGTACCTTCTATTAACCTTGAGGCTTTCCAAAGTATAGGAGGCAAGTCAATACTCACATCAAGATAAAGGGAAACCAGCAAATCTACTAGTGGCTGGAGAAGAGTTGAAACCATGTGTTTCTGAAGAGGAAGAGCACTAACATCGTTGACTGCCATGCTTGACACCCTTCGAGAACAAGGTGGAGAAGCCTGAGTAAGAGCAGAAGCCCAATCACCTTCCTTCACCGTTATGCAGGGAAGCATAGGCAAGTCCATCTTTTTTTCAGCAAAACTGAAGAGATCTTTCAAGGATAAGTTCCGCTTCAAAGAAATAATTGCTGCCTGCGTACATAAAGCCTGCAAATCTGCTCCAGCATACCCAGGTGTTTGTTGTGCAATTCTAGAAAGAACTTCCCTGGCTGGAGGTTTTGGCCACTTCCTGGTATGAAGGTCCAAAATGGCTGCTCTTTCCTCAACAGAAGGCAAAGGAAAATAGATTTCTCTATCAAATCTCCCAGGACGTCTCAACGCTGGATCAAGTTGATCAGGGCAATTTGTAGCACCAATTACAATCACTGATCCCCGGGACCTCAAACCATCCATAAGAGCAAGCAATGTAGATACTACTGAGCTGTGTGTCTGATCTTGCTGACACGAACGTTTTGGTGCAAGACCATCAATTTCATCAAAGAAAATGACAGAGGGCTGGCATTGTTCTGCCACCTGGAATAATAGTCTCAACTGACGTTCTGCATCCCCAACATACTTTCCCAAACAATCTGCTCCCTTGCGGAAAAAGTAGGCTATCCGCCTATCACCACGGGAACATGCACCAACTAAAGCTCGCACAGCAAGTGTCTTACCAGTACCAGGGTAGCCATGTAGAAGTACACCCCTAGGTGGTGTAATACCAAGATTGTTAAAATACTGTGGGTACAAGAGAGGTAAAATCACTACTTCTTTCATACACTTTACAACATTTTGTAAGCCAGCCACACTTTCCCAACCCTCTTTGGAACTAGCATTGCCAGATGATGATCCCCCGATATAGACAGGGGCTATTCTTTCCAAATCTCGATGGAGCCGCTTTCGTTCACGTCGTGAAAATTCCTCATCCTCGCCATTATTGTCTAGCCATTTCTCTTCTGCCTCCAAGTCTTTACGAAGGGCAGCTGCATTCTCTTTCCTTGTTTCAGTTACCATCTTCTGCACCTGCATCTTTTGCATCTCACGGCGAGATCGAACTCTTGGGTGGAAAAGATCCAGATGATCAGTGCAAGCCATCAGATATTTCTTATGGTCAAACACACAACCTTCAGCTCTACCACAAGCCTGCAACGAAAATATGACCAAGAAAATAAGATTGAATATGCATTCGATATGCCAGATATTAGACTGTCAGAAATACTATCCAAAATGTCATTCTCAAAACAAAGTAAATCATAATTAAGAAGTATTCACATTGATGGAAAAAAAACTGAATACGAGGGTAGATAGTCAAACAAACAAGGTGATAAGTCCGTGGACATCGGTCAACTCGACATCCAATCGTTGCTCCCGGTCGATCACAACGACTGCACTTGAGTGCACGGCCCCTGGCAAGTGCTGCACGAACATTTTTGAGACAGCCCAAACCTGAGAAATAGACCTGCATGCCCATGAGTTATGCACCAAATTACATCTATGGAGAATTTAGCTACTTACAGTAACACTTTTCTGGATTTCAAAATTAGAATGTTCATTCATGAAATTGTCAAATTAACTTACATTAATGCTAATAAGTATTGCAATGTAACAATAGCATCTGAAAGAAATAAGTAGGAAACAAGAATGCAATAGAAAAAACAGCATCTAAGAGGCCAGCTTCTTTAACTGGACTTCATTTTGAGGTACAGATACTGTTGATGATTGGACAGGATAGCCAAGATCCATAAGCATGTGCATGTTTACATTATCAAAGAATAAAGACTTTGAGTGAAACTCAATAAGCTAGTTCTCTCCAAAATATAGGTTGATGTTTAATCTGTAAAGGTAACATGAGAATAAACTAGGATATAATATTAATCCCAAAACATGACAACCAGAACTCCAGGATATAAAGTTAAAGATAATTTTAAATGGTGTATGAATATAATGAAGTAAAAGTAAAAGGCACACTGAGCAGTCATGACCTTTAAGTACCATTTTACAGAAAAAGAAATGCAAGGCAAATTCCCAAAAGAACATTTCATTTAATGTACACCAGGGAAAAATTATGGTAGAGTACCTCGGGGCTCCATACAGCACATTGTTTGTGAACCCATACTCCAGTAATGCCATGGCGATCATTGAGGGGACCCAGAAGGCGTCCAAGCCAACCTGGATCATCTCCAAACCCATCTCCCTCCTGATATTTAGACTCTTCAGTAGCTGCCTGCAACTCACCAAAAATTTCATTATCACTGTCTGTAATTTCTTGAGACAGCTTCTTTGGAGGTTTCCCATCATTGCCCACGCCACATAGACCACATTTGCGCCCTTCAATAATTGCAGGCCTCTGAAGTTTGTAATTCAGAATACTAGTGCCCTTTCGCATTGACTCGTCATTAGGTTTTAAACTCTCCTCTACATCAACATCCTTTCTGTTTGTTGCTTCCCTGTCTGCTTCATGTTGAACGGTGGCGTGTTTACAATGCTTGCTATTGGATACTATTTTATCGTTCACATCTTCAGATTGGTTGCCTTTGCAGTGTCTTGAACCAGGCTCTACAATAGCATTCACGCCAATCCCTTGATGCTCAATACTGGGATGCATCACTGAATGTTCTAATGTTGCTTCATCAACATCCATCTCTTCTACATGTATATTTGCACCTGAATAGACACTACTTGGCTCATTCTCGCCTGTATCAATAGTTTCGGCACCTAATCCATTCGCATTACTTGACTTGCAAACCGGGTGAGAACCAGCAGTTAGACTCTGACGTTTTACTGCCACGCCAAGATCTTCGTTAGCAGTTTCAGAATCTGCAAGGTTCGATTTGCAATCAAGACCCCTGCGAAAACCTACGGTATTCTGAGGTCTGGCTCCCTCACCAAGTTGCGCGCTACAATCAGAATCTTGATATTTTGCTTCACTACCGAGATCTCTACTAGAACATTCGAAATCACAGTTGGTGTTGTCGAAAGCGATGCCCTCATCAACGATCATGCAAGCTTGAGAGGTTTCGATTCTAATTAAGTCAGCATTTAGGTTTTCCGGTCCCTGCACTAGAGAATGGTTTTGCTCCTGAACTAAATTTCCAGCCAATGCGACTTGTAGGTGAACTTTTGCATTGCAGGAAGCGGTGATATCAATTTGCAGAGCGTCAGACCCTGCACCCTCTAGTATTGATTGCTTCTTGGCATGATTTTTTTCATCTAACCGAAAGGATTGCCCATTAATATCTTTGCAGCGTTCATTTTCATCCTTCGCTGCTAAAGGGATATGTTCCTGAGTACAATTTGCATTTCCATCCTTCTCTGCTAAAGGGATTTGTTCCTGCCGGCCATTTGCATTTCCATTCTCCGCTGCTAAAAGGGTTGGCTCCTGCCTGTCATTTGTATTCAAATCCCATGAATATGACTTCTTCCGTTGTTGGGAATGCAAATCGCGGAGTTGCGGGGAAGCAACTGCATCTTTCCCTACACCTAATGCTGCCTGCGATCGGGACTTCCTTCTTGATTTTGTTGCCCAACGGGGCAATGCGAACGCTTCAGTTTCAGAATCATCAGGTTTCTCTATACAATGACCCGGGTCATTGCAATCACTCAAGTCCCGCTCTCGTTTTCTCTTTCTCGTATGCTGATTTGGCTCAACATCCTTATCTGTCTGGGGTTTGGAATCTCTAACCCTATGTCTGAGCCTGGTGTCCCAGCTTTCAATCCCAATCTGCTGCTGAACCGGTTTTTTGTGTTCCGCTTTGCTTTCAGGTTTGACCTTTTTTTCCTCCTCAATTTTGACAGAGGGAGACTCGTCATTGACATCTGAAAGCCCACGGTATTTAGAACTCTCCTTGATTCTGAGGCTCCGACGTTGTCCGGGACTGGAGTGATTTTGATTGTCTTCCAGCGTGGTGATTGTCCGTTGCTTCTTACCCGCGTTGGCGATGTGTTCTTCGCAGCCGCATGCTCGAGGGTGCGACCTCCTCCTCTTCCGAAATACTGCCAGCGAATCACGAGAGGCCCGCCGCTGCCGCTCCTGCTGCTGCAATATGCGCATGACCAGACACCAAATTACACCCCCTTCCACCCCCACTCCCTACCTTGAGCCTGCACACACTAGGGTTTCAAATTTGTAGGGTTTCAACCCTCCTGTAGGGTTCCAGACTTCCAATCTTGTTCTACGAGAGAAGACTGTAACGCGAACCTCCTGTAGCCTGTGGATGTTGCTAAATACATTGAAATATGTAGCGCTTCTTCTCTATAGCAGTCAGTAGACAAAGGAAAAGGAATATAGGAAGCCACTTAGCTATATATGATGTCGTCAAAATCCTCGTCCCGCCCAAGACCACCTTCACTTCTCACTTCTTCCCCTCTTAAAAGGGATGGATAAATTTGGAGAGAGAGTAGATGACTCGAATAGGTATTTGTGCCTTCAAATTTTCCACCGCCTCTTCCGCTTACGAAGGATATTTATAACCTCCTTGTATTTCAAATTATGCTACAGCCTTTTGGATTTTCTTTGGGTATGTCCCAGCCTACTACAAAATTGTTTTAAATACGCTTGCGCGCCAAATTTTGGGTGTCTATGTTTTATTCTGCCGCACAAATTTCCTTTGCTTGCTTAACAAAAAAGATGAATTACACGTGGAACAATTCTCTTAACAATATAGGGGAAAAGTTTTATTACTTATAATTTTATTTTTAATTATTTGATTTATAATCTAATTTAATAAATAGTATAATATTGTATTTGATCTAATTTTAATCATTGCAAATATCATCTAACATTTTTTCTATATTTATTTATTTTAAATTTAGATATATTCTTATTTAAATAAAAATTTGATTGAAGTTAATGGGTCCTTGGTCTTTTAGTGAAGTTGGAAGCTTCTTAAAGAGCCCACCAGGAATCAAGTCTTGCTCAGTGTAAAGCTTCATTATTGAAAAGGGATGAGCTCAGGATCGTGTCCGCATGAATTTGGTAATTGGAGAATTGCTCATGTCGTATTGATTGCACCATGGAGGATTTGATGATTATGAAGAGTTTGATCATTTATTGGTTGATTTTGTAGGGTGTTATGGCATTTCTCAACAATATCACATTCCTTTTACATGGAAGTTGTCTTCCTCTTCTTAGTGATTGGATTTGAGCACCGAAAATGGTCTTAGAAGTGGTTTTCATTTTGCAAGTTTGGCTCAACATCATTCATTATTCATTATTTGCAATCTCTAACAAAGCTTGTTCTTCTTCTTTAGTAGTTGTCAAACTAGCAGAGAAGAAGACTTGGATAGGATGTTCAAGGTTTAGAAGTGATCAAAGGATGGGATTCAGTGGATTATCTAAGAGTAATCTGATCCATTATTAACTCGTTATGTTAAACTATAAGAGTTACTTCAATATTTAATATTTATATTTGCTAGAGAAATTGTAGATAAGGAGAAAATTGGGCTTAGATTCAAAACATGATTAGCCAACCATGTAAGCCATTACAATTATGTTAGTCAAATCTCAATCTCAACAATACGACTATTGAAACAAAATGTACAAATAATAAAAGATATTCCTTCAATGGCATCTCATTATTTTTTTGTCTCCTCCAATGTGATATTGATGTTCTTAAGATGATAATTACACAAATAATAGCTAGAAAATAATCATACAATTTGACAACATATAGGTGAAGATACTACAAATTGTGGTTGCCAAAATTGAGGGAAAAGGGCTCAATTTATAAACTCGTAGCTAAAGGAATACAGAAGAACAATTTGGAAAAGAAGGATCAAATGTTAATAATAAAAGTCAAATAATAAAAACACAAAAATGTTGTAGTATGATTTGAAACATTGATGTTGTAAAAATTACACACATTCGTTCTCATAATCATAATACCGATAAAGGTCCACTTACCTATTCCCTCCAAAAAGCCCACAATACAATTAGATATTACATGTATGATTATGAGACAAAACAATAAAGACATAAATGCATAATATGTATTTATGCCTAAAAGGGACATACTAGGACATAAAAATTAATTAAATAATTAATCTAGTAGGGACAAACTAAGGACTGTGATTAAATAATTGTCACAATTATTTAATCAAATAATAACAAAGAGACAAAATGTGATGAAATTGCCAAAAATAGTTGATAGCAAGACAACAATAAAGGGTAAATCAAAATAGTCAACATGACTAAAAATTGATCAAAATATACTAATGGCACAAATGACTAACAAAGACTAGGCAAATGACACATTAACAATTAGAGTCATAAGTTTTTACCATTTTTAAGTGTCTACATTTTGCCCATCCTTGAGACAATGTTATTTTGAGCTATGTTTCAAGGGAAAATTTTTTAAAATAAATAAAAGGGTGGCTTGGACAAAATAGGGTGCAAAGGTTCCCCCTCATAATCAAGGCAAAAAAAATAGAAGAAGAAACTAATTTGTGAAAATGATCTCACAAATTCAAAGATGCTAACGAAATCACAATCTGAGGTCAAACATAGAAGACTTGAAACACAAGATTGGGTAAAAGGAACACAAAATTGACAAAAGAAACAAGAAGACAAACCAAAGACTCGACTCAAAAAGGGATGCAAGATGAATAAGATGGAAAAATAAACCAACTCAAAAAAGGACACAATTCAAACTATGGGAAAATAAAACTAATCCTTGCTTTCCTTTATTAGTGCACTTTTGTCTTTTTGTAGATCTTGTTGCAACCAAAAATCTGATGCATTACATCATGACATACATGAAATTAGGGTTATCATCTGGTCCTTTTGCATGGAAATGGACATGGTGTAGGCAAGAAGTGCCTTGAACCATCCTAAGTCATGTGTACATTTAAGGTTGAGGTATGTGTGCTAACCACCAAGCAAATGTGCCAACATAGGCACCCAAGACATACATGCCCCAGAATTTCATTTAATTATCCCACAACTAGAGGACAAAACCAAAAGAGTCATGAACCATCATGGGTACTCTCACGAGTGGTATCCTTGAATAGCACATGAACAAGGTGACAAATAAAATCAATAAAAGATAAGACTCACCAAGCCAAGCAAGTCAACAATCTATTAGACCTTGTTGACAAAGGTGATTGTTTGATTGATTTATGATAATGATGATGATGATGTCTAGTTTCAAGAATGCAATATTGCATCTAAGATAGATATTGGATCTAGTTGTGGTTGTACCACCAGTGTAGGGGGAATATGCATATGCTCTAGGAGAAAAGATTAGTAGCGTTGAATTATTGAAATAGTCAAGATACTAATCAATATTAAACCCTACAAATCATAGAACCTAAGCATATAGATCAATAAATTGAAATGAATAACCTAAATCAAGAAATACAATTCATATCTATGCTTATCTACTTCTATTGTTTCTATGCACTCTATTGGTTATTTGAATTGATGGCATTGACTATTAATTTTTGTAGCATCCAAACTCAGAATTTTGATAAAGGTATAAAAAGATTAGTCGATTGTATAAAGGAAGAAACTAGACCTATATAAATCACATTCTTTCAAAATTATAATCCTTAGGTAGACACCTAAAAATGATCAATCGCTCTAATGCAACTACTTTACTAGCATTCCTCTTGTAGGCTATGAAAATGTGTTTAGGGGAATACTAACAATAATAGAAAGCATTGAAAACACAAGAGTTACATATATGATTAGACAAAAAGGATATAAAATTCCAAAAAACGTGTGTGTATGCAAAAACTGTAAGGAAACTCAGGTGCGGAAACAGTTTCCTACACTAATCTCATAAGGAAAGTATGATGCAAATCCTATTAAAATCTTCTACACTTACAAATTCAATATCATGTAGACAACAATATTGTAGCCAACCATGCATACAGAAAATAGATAGAGAAAGAAACACATAACACAAAGATTTGTCAGTGGGGAAAAACCTTTCGGTAAAACAACCCCACCCCTTCAGAACCTACACAATGTATTATCTTCAACACAAGGTTACAATACACTTGCAATGCAAGTTCAACATCGACAACAGAAGACTCCAGTAGCTACTCACAGTACCAACAATACACCCTTTTCGCATCTCATCTCTTCGTAACCCTAAAAAAAAAATGCTTATAACATGCACTTCACTTTAGGGCTGCTCCCAAAGGTAAACCGTATTAGGGTTTTACCATTCTCCGAGAAAATAGGAACCCCAAAAAAATTACCCCACTATTGGGGTAAAGTGTACAGTACTCAAATATCTTAGTTGCCACATGTCTTCACCTGTCATTGAATCTTCCTAACATAGCTCTTATGTGTCATAGGAATCCGTCATAACCGTTTTAGTCATGATCTCCTTACACACAATTCAGATGTCGACACATCAACATTATTTGCAAGAAATACAATTTACAAAACAAATAATAAGAATAGGAATTATACAAGGTTGAGACACCTTATTCCTAAGAAAAACCTCTTCTTACACTAAGCAATATTTCCTTTGATGTTGAGATGTGTCCAAGTAATGGAATGTATGCTCAATTGACGATTAAGCTTCAAAATGTGTAGTTCACTTCAAAACACAGAGGATGAATGATTGCAAGCTATGGAGAAGTGGAGGAAATTTGGCATTACAGTGATGCTTTGGCTATTGTATAAGGGCAAAATGGAATGTAATGGATTGTGGATGATTTGTAAAGGTGAGGGTTGGATTTATAGGCAAGGACAGGATGGAATGAATGGTCAACATGAAAACTTTGGAGGTGCTCAAGATGCAAGGAAAGGGAGGCACATGGATTGTGCTTTCTCAAATGCATAGCCAACGTCACAAGGAGAATTTATGTCAGGGGATTAGGGTTTTGAAGGGGAATGTGACCATTATGGGGGATGTAAAATGAACAAAGGTGCAAGAGATGGATGGAGTGTGTAAGAGCATTTAAGGAAGACTTTAATTCATTTTGGTTGGGGAGTGGGAGGATGTGACAAGAGTTGACTTGAGTCAGAGATATGATTTCTTAATCCTCATACTTAAAGTTCTATAAATGATTAAAGTTTGATTAGGCTTAGATTAGAGGGCAATTAGGAGGCAAGTGAAAATCTTAGGAGAATCCAAGTGGGTCACATAATTAACCTAGGTTAATTAATTAAATAAGTGGACTTAGTATAGGTGAATGGGTTGGCTTAAGTCTAAACCTGGTGGTTAGGATTGGCTAAGGGTTAAGCTAGGGTTAGAATTGATTAAAGGGGGTTATGTGATCAAAATAAAATTTTGGAAGTTAAATTTAACAGGTTTTGTGCAATTATTTAATTCAATTGAGGAAGGGGAATTTAATTAATAAGTAGACTATTGGTTGTCATATTGATTTATAATTAGACTATAGTCAATTAATTAACTAGGATAATATTAATTAATTAAATATTTAATTAACAATAATTTTACTTAATTGTGCAAACAGATTTAGGTGTCCAATTTTGCTCCTCTTCAATGTAGTGTTGGGACAACAAATTATTTCAAAGACATTTTAAATAATAAATGACGCGAAGAATTTTTAAAGTAACTAAGTTGTCATAGTCCTGAGAGGAGGATGAGATATTGAACTAGGTGATACACCCTTGAGAAGACAACATGGGGAGAAAATGAAGCCCAACAACATCTTGAAAAGAAAGTATACTCTGATAGAAAAGAAGACAAAAAATGGTAAAAAAGATGTTAAAATTGTAATTAGGATTCAATAATAACTAGGGGGGGTGACAAGGGGTCACCCAAGAGGGAGAAAGGGGAAAAAGGTCTCAGAAGGGGTCCTATATAAGGGTCTAAGGGGCTAGAAAGAAGCTCATTTACATTCATATTTGCTAATGAATCCTTTCTATTTTGAGCTTTAAAATTGTGTTGTGAGATAGCAAGAGGTGGGCATCTGAGGAACCAAATAGATGTGGTGAGGGTCATGTGGAGGTATCACAGAGTGAACAAGATGGTATGATCAAGAAACTCTCCTTGTACTTTCTCTTTTTGTTGTTATTTCTAATTTTAGCTCTAGAATTAGCATTCTAGCCAACTTACGTTGGGCGAGATCATTATCCCACAATGAATTTTTTGTAGGATCTTGTGAGAGTTATGTGTGAGGGTATGTGTTTCAATGAGTTTACCCATGTAAGGGGAAAATGAAAGAAATCCACCCTATACACAATGAAAAGGGAGAACCAAGATCCACCCCCCCTTAATTAGTTTGGATATTCACAAAAGAGAATATCAATATGTAACCTAATGCAAAAGAATAAATTGCTTGATTTATATCCCTCTCACCTTCACCTTACGAGTGTTTAAGTGGATATGCAGCTAAAATATAAAGATATGATAAGATTATGATGTAGTGCAAGGTAGGAGAATCCCCTAAGGAGATGTCCTATCCCCCAACAAAGAACCACACAATAGAAACACAACAACAATGCAAGATCTGATACCATATACAACTCTTTAATTATAAAATAATTGATTACATGCAATGTGTCAGGCTGTAAGGCCTTCCTAGTTATGACCAAATGCAAAACAAGTAATAGTTCTGTAAGATCCCTCAAGATCCAATCCAAACCCTAGTTAGTTCAGATCCACACTCTGGTATAAACCTCCAAGGAAGGTCTAAACTTGTGCTTGCAAGCCCAACAAGCAATCTTCTAGTTTCCCAAGCCTCAACTACCAGCCCTTCTCAAAGTATGCTTCTCTACTTCATCCTCTTCTCCAAGCTTGATGATTATGACTAAAGACTCCACAAGACCCCTTACTTACACCCAACCAAGCCACAGGTCAGCCTAGTATGTTAAAAATTAAATAAACCTTTGCACTAAATGCACATTTAAGCCACAATTTGGCTCACAACAAAAATTAAATACAACCAAATTAAATGCCAAGGTTAGCTCACACTAGAAACCAAACTCAAATAACTCGAGAAAAGTTGGAACCAAGACATGACCGAGCATCAAAAAACCACTTATGAGTATCCACAACTATCACGTTCACTCAACACATTAAGGAACACTTAGTTAATACTAAACTTGGTTAACATGACAGGTTAAATACTCAGTTAACATGACAGGTTAATAGTTGGTTAACACTGCAACTCGCTTAACATGACAGGTTAAATACTCAATTAACATGACAGGTTAATAGTTGGTTAACACTGCAACTCGCTTAACATGACAAGTCAATACTTGGTTAACACTGCAACTTCGTTAACATGACATGTTACTACTCGATTAACACTACATCCAAACTACTCAGTAATGACCGAGCTACACACCTTTATTTGACCAAGTTACCTACCTCCAAGGTCAAAACACTCCAACATGCAGGATTGCCAACTACCCCAGGATGCTCTTGCATCAGATTATACGCCTTGCAAGATACAAACATGTAAATGGGCTATTAAATGAGGTCCAAATTTGTATAAGTAGTCCAAAAACCACAAGATCTACCAAACCCAATAATCTTTTGTCAATCTAGTAGGGGTGACTTTCTTATGATGATGACCTCTATGACCTTATTTTGCACAAGGGTGACCTGTGTGACTTTTCTCAATTGTGTCTGACTCTGAATCTAATTTTTTAGCTTGGCATAATGATGAAAAGGGTATCTAATTTTGTAACCTATTTTTCAATCCAAGATTTGAAACATGTAATAAAAAGGGTTGTTGTTTGTTGTTTGCATAGGAGGGTGCCTTGGTCAAACCCCAATTTAGGAATTAACCTTGAATTAAAATAGAAATGGAATTCTAGAAAGTAGTATTGATAGATCTAATATGAAGCAATACAAATATATGAATATGCTCTTGAATTTAGAATGTAATCAAGTATATAGATGCAATAGCCTTGACTCAACTTCAAAAACCCTAGGAAAGGAAATCAAAGTGAAACCAAAACCTTCATAAATGAATGTGCTTGAAATCTACCTTAGGAGTAAATGTAGATGGATGGAGCTATTGAGAGGATGAATGTAGAAGATGAAGCAAAGGATCTTGAAATGTGCGAAGGGAGATTTTGAATGTTTAAAGTGTTAGATCTTTCATAAACTCCTTCAATGGCTTTAATGCATGAATCCTTGATTTTAATGGATAGAGTGCTTGAATGCCTTGAGGAATGCTTCAGAACTTAAAGGCTTGGATGGATTGCTTGTGCATATGATTGATGGATGAGAAATGGAGCAAATGGATGGGTTTATAAAGGGCTCATATTAACTTTTTCCTATAGGTTGATCCATTTAAAAGTTAACACCTTAGAACAACTCAGACTTGGACCCTAGGAAGCAAACCCAAAACAAGGCCCAAGAAAGGATACAATATATCCCTAATTGGCCTAGTAGGGTAGCAAATTACATCCCTGCCAACAAAGACCTAGAACCCTTGGGATTTTCTTTCTAGGTCCCAAAATAGGTCCTGAATCCTAGAAATATAGTCATTATAATGTGAAAAATAGATTTTGAATGATTGGACGAAAGAAAGAGATAAGCTAGGGGGTTAGATCCTTCCTTGAGCTTTACATCATGAAAATAGGAGCTTTAATGAGGATCAATCAGGCCTTACCTTCAATTCCACCTAGGAGAAAGGGAAAAAAGAGGAGTACAAATGAATGATGAGATCACATTAAATGGGTGCTAAACTTATTAATCCCAACTGATAATATAATTAGTAATGTTATTAATATATTTAAAAGAGTCATATCAGTTGTTATGTTGTCATGATGTCAAGTCTTAGCTGACTAGACATTATGCTAATTCAAGAGAGTGCCATAACATTTGATTGATGAAGAGGATTTGAAGAAAGTATGTTGAAGATAGAGTTGATAAGTATGGTATTCAATGGACACTTGAATAAGTTGGACAATGTAATGCAATGTTGGTTTGATTATTTTACGATCATGTAATATTTTAATGTATTGAGCTACACAAGATAAACCAAGTAACAAGCTTAAAGAAGGATGACATTATTCATCGAGTGACTACAATATTCACCAAGCTATTGAGAAAGTTAAGTTAGATTCAGTATTGCTCGAGCAAGTCTAGTATTGATCGAGTGTTATATTACCTGAGTGAAATGTTATGTTCATTGAGTAACAACTAGAAGAACGAGATTGTAAAGATGGAGTCTAAGGTCAACTTTTGGTAGAAATATAGAATGCTCAAGATGTTCAAAGGCACGAGTCAAAGTTTGTTACAAGATCAATGACTAGGGAAATTCAATGAAGATTTGATGATGGAGATTAAAGAAAGATAATGATGAGCACAATTTTCTATGAAAGTTCTATTTTCTATGTGGCCAAATGCAATGTATTCAAGATCGACAATTGTGATTAAGTGACATTAAATGGAAGAATTTGGAAGCACATAGACTACTATTTAAGGAAATGTTCAAGAAATTTTTTGGTTACTAATTGGATGCTCATGAAGTTGTTGTGAATGTGAATTAGTGAAGGAGTTTGAGAAGAATAGAGCAAGGTGAAAGAGAAGAGAAAAGGAAAGAGATCGAGTAGAAAGGAGATTTGGACAAGCAAGGTAGTGTTATACCTAAATAGATAATTTATATTGTTACTTTATAATAATTGCAACATAAAATCTCATGAATTGACTGGATCTAACAAGTCTATGAAATCCTATATGGTAACATTGATTAGTGGTGTTTGCAATTCCTTTAGAGCAAGCCACTCTTTAGATGGGATCAAGGAGTGAAGGTCTAGATGATCTTTTGGTGTAAATCCTCTAACAAGGTCATATTAACAATGTGTATATAAACCTTTAAAAAGGTTGGCTCCTACCAGGGCTCACTTTGGAAGAGTGAAATTTGCATTGTTGGTCCTTGGTGGTTTTTCCCTTTACAAGGTTTCCACATAAAAAAACTTGGTGTCAAATGAGTGAATATTTTTATATTGCAAGTTAATTTTCATATTATTTTCATTTTACTACAACTCAGTAACAACTAATTTAATGGTCGATAACAACTAAGTTTTATTACTATCCATTGTTAATGACAGGACAATGAATGAATAGATCGGAGTAAAGTGATTTGAGTGAGTTAAAATAAAAGTTGAATGAGTGCATCGAGTGATTTCTTATGATGTTGTTGAATATTGCTTGATACTAAAATTATTCAAAGGGATTGCAGGATAACTAATTCACCCATACACCCCCCTCCCCCCCCCTCTTAGTTATCTAATAATTGGTATCAAAACACTATGCTTGGAGGAAGAATTTTAAAGGATCTCGAGATAAAGATCAAAGATGTATAAGAGAGAGGTACCAGAACTAAACAAAGAGAATTTCTCATAATGAAAAGATAAAATGAAGTTGAATCTATATGGATTTGGAGATAATGTCACACACTGGTTGGAAAATGAATACACAACCCATGTTGATCCTCTGACTATTGAGAAAATGAATGAGAAGAGGAATCACAATAGTCTGATGGCTGAGATTGCATCTACACTCAATGATGTCAAGTTTAATGATATCAAGAATCATATTACTGCTAAACAGATGTGGGACAAAATGACACTTGTATACAGAGGAGATGATAATGTAAGGAGAGTTAAAGCTAAAAGTCTTAGAAGTAAGTATGATGACATGAGAATGAAAGAATGTGAGAATGCTTCACAGTGTGTAAACTGAATCAAAGAAGTTGTGGGCACAATCAAAGCTGTTGAAGGAGTTATCAGTGACAGTAAAATTTTAAGTAAAGTTCTTAGCACTCTTTTGCCTATTTATACCATTAAAGTTTCTAAAATTTAATAAGTGAGAGCTATGTCTAGTAATGTATTGACACTTGATAGTTTAGTTGGTTGGTTGAATACATTTGAATTGAGTAATTATGACAATAGTATGGTAATAATTGGAAATGCTTTAAAATCTTCACTAAACATTGGACATTCCAAAAAGGAAAAGAAAAGTAAGGAAGAAAGTGAATTAGAATTTGAAGATGATTTGGATGAACTTGAAGCATTGCTTGTAAGAAGGTTGTCAAGAGGTAAAGGTAAATACAAAGGTGAAGTGCCTCTAATTTGTTTCAAATGTAATGAAGTTGTTCATTTTGTTGCTAAATTTCTTGACCAAAAAAACAAGAGTGACAGAAATGACAAGATATATTTCAAGTACAAAAAGAACATGGATTACAAAGAGAAAGGGAAGAAATCATGCTACATTGCTAAAGAAGAGCACACTAAGTCTAGTACTAATGAAGAGAAGGAAGTAGTTGAAATGGTATATGTTGCAATCAAAGAAGATCCCAATTGAGAAAGGTATAGAATTGAAACTGCCCTTATTTCACATGTTAGCAAGAATGATTCGTGGATTATAGATAATGGATGCTCAAATTACATGACTAGTGACCTAAGTAGTTGTGATAAATTTGAAGAAATTGGTGATGATGGAACTATAAAGCTAGGCAGCGATGTTCCATATTTGGTGAAAGATAAGATCACTATCACTAATGTTGAAAGATAAGATCAGATGTGATGATGCATATTGGGTACAAGGAAAAGTGTAATCTTTTGAGTGTTGCTTAGTTGAATAATTCAAGTCACAAGATGGAATTTTAGAATAGAGAAGTCAAGATCTATGGTGGTGAAGGTAATCTTACTGGAGCTAGAATGCAAACAAGAGGTAACTTATTTCAGCTTGATCCTACTGTTGAGACATGCTTATTTGATAAAGTTGAGGATGCATGATTGTGGAATAAAAGGTTGTGTCATGTAAACTTTGAGAACACGGTGAAGGTTAGTAGAAAGAAAAGAGTAAGAGGTTTATCGAATCTACAAAAACTAGAGGATGTTATGTGTAAAGAATGTTAGCTCGATAAGATGAAAAAATTCTAGTTTTTCAAGCAAAACACACATTTCAAATGATATCCTGGAACTAGTGCATACTAATTCATATGGAACAATAGGGGTTGACAGTTACTATAATGATAGATATTTCATATTGTTTATTGATGAATACTCTAGAATGATGAATATTATGTTCATGAAGGTGAAATTACATGCTTTTGATTTGTTTAGATGGTATAAAGCTAGAGTTGAGAAAGAAACTAGCAAATATTTAAAATGTTTCAGATCTGATAGAGGTGGTAAGTTTATGTTTATTAAATTCACTAAATTTTGTGCTAAGAATGGTATTAAGAGATACTTAACTACACCGAGGACACTACAAAAAATGGGATTGTTAAAAGAATAAATAGATCAAGTGTGGATTATGCAAGAATATTGATGATTGAAAAAGAGGGTGCTTATATATTCTGGAGAGAAGCAATTAGTACTGTTGTTTATACTGTCAACCATGTTTAACTGAAGATAGTAAAAAACAAGACACCCAATGAACTCTGGTATGGTCATACATTGAATGTAAGTTATTTCAAAATCTTTGGAAGTAGGTGTTATATTCACAAAGATGCAAGGAATGGTAAATTTTATTTTAAAGGAGATGGAGGTATATTTCCTAGTTATTTATCTAAGAGAAAATCTTATAAATATTTGAACAAATTTACTAATGAGATGATTCAAAGTGCAAATGTGAGGAGTGATGAGTTTGCAGAGAGGAATGATGTGGAAAGAAAGAAGGAATCTAAAGATTACAACAAGTTTGTGTATGTGTATGAAGAATCACTTGCTATACTACCCAAGTTACAATAGAGATCCATTGTGCATCAAACAATATCACCCTAGCATCAGATAATACAACCCCTGCAAGAAGATGGACACCTACTGAGTGGAGAAAATGTTGACAATTAGAGACCTAAACTTGTATTGGCAAAATATGTGAGAAAGAATCACTCCCTTGAATAAATTATTGGTGATAGAAGTGTTGGAGTACAAACAACAAGTAAGTTAAGAGACGATACCTATTTGACTGTTGATTTTGAACCAAGAATAGTTAAGGCTACATTGAATAATGAGGATTAGACAAATGCTATGAATGAAGAGATTGATCAAATTGAGAAGAACAACACATGGACATTAGTACCAAGACCTACATACAAGAATGTAATAGTAACCAAATGGATTTTTAGAAACAAGCTTAATAAAAATAGAGAAGTGGTAGTGAACAAGGCGATACTAGTACATAAGAAGAAGGAATAGATTATGGAGAGACTTTTACACCTATAGCAAGATTAGAATGTGTAAGAACATTGTTGGCTTATGCTACCTACAAGAAGTGCAAAGTTTATCAAATGGATGTCAAGTCTGCATTTCCAAATAGAATACTAGAAGAGGAAGTATATATTGAACAACCTGAAGGATTCATTGAACCTGATCAGAGTAATATGGTTTGTAAATTGAACAAGACATTGTATGAATTGAAACAAGCACATAGAGCATACTATGAAAGGTTACTTTCTTATTTGATTAATATTGGATTTAGTGGAACAAGTGAGAATATTAATCTACATTTAAACTATGAATCTAAAAGTATGGTGTTGACTACTGAAATATTTGTGGATAAAATTATATTTGGAGAAAAAGACATATTATGTAAGACATTTGTTGACCAAATGAGTACAAAATTTGAAATGCCAATATTTGGTAGGATCAAAATTTTCATTAGATTACAAGTTTATTGAAAAAGGAAAGGTATATTCATGTGAAATAAAATTTGAAGACATTTGGGATGGATGAGTCTAAGCCATTCAATACACCCATGGTGACTAGAGTGAATTATCAAAATAAGATAGTACTAGAGATATAAATAAAATTCAATACAAATTTGTGATTGATAATTTACAATATGTTGTACATAGTAGACAAAATATTGCACATGTTGGAATAGTTACAAGGTTTTCATCTAATCCTAAAGAGACACATATGACCAATGTGAAAAGGATATTTAGATATCTAAAAGGAACTGAAGATTTTGGCCTCTAGTATAACCAAGATGATCACTTTAATTGTAAAGTCTACATAGATGATGACTTGACTGGTAACGTTGATGATAGAAAAAGCACAAGTGGTGGAGCTTTATTTTTGGGAGAAATATTGATAACATAGATAATAAAGAAACAAAGTTATATATTACAATCTACTGCTAAAGTTGAATATGCTTTTGCTGCAATAAATTATTCAAATATTATATAGATTAAGCAATTTTTGGAAGCTATGTAAGAAGAGATAACCAAGCATGTTACTATTTAATGTGATAACACTAGTGCAATAACTATTTCAAAAAAAAATTGGTGATGCATGCAAAAACAAAGCACATATCAATCATCTATCATTATATGAGGGAACAAATACAAGTGAAGCAAGTAAGGCTTGAATACGTGAAATCTAAAGAGAAAATTGTACACATATTTACTATGCCATTGCCTAAAGATGCTTTTGAGTATCTAAGAGGTAAATTGGGGGTTCTGCCCCTGTCCAAAATTTACTAGGTGAAGATGTTAGAATGATTTATAATAACTAGGGGGGGGGGAAAGGGAATCAATTATCCTTAGGTCTAGATGTACCAAATAAACTTTTAACAACTTTAAACAATACAAACAATCTCATTAAATAACTCAATCAATATAACATCTTATCAACAACTCAACATTCTATTCACTTATTGACTCTTTGTTCTCTATATGTGTTGACTAACGGTAAAATAAACAATTGTAAAATAACATGCATAAGATAACATTCACACAAGTAAATGACACCAGGATTTAACATGGAAACCCAATTTAAGAACGACCACCAGTAACATGCTGCCAACTTTTCACTCTTCTAAAGTGAGCTCAGTTAAGAGCTAACCCTAATAAAGGTTACAAAACATATTGTTAGGTGTGACCCTATTAAAAGATTTAATCACCCTGTTAGGAGTGGTCTAGTTAGAGGAATTTTGATCGTTCCACTAGAATGTCACCTTGATTACAAGATTTACAAATGATTGTTTGGTCAACCTTGATTAAAGGATTTTGACTACTACAATGGTTAGAAAGTAACAACAGGTTTGATATGTAAAACACAATGAGCACTTTGCAAATCCAAATTTCCATTTGGCTCATGTTGGTTCACTAACTGGTCTCCATCATGTTCTCCTTCTCCGATCTTCTTGGCAACCCTTCAAGCAATCGCACTTCACTAATCTTCACACTTTTCCCCTACTACTATGTTCTTCATTGTTTCTTCACAAATTATCTAATCAATCAACCAACAACCCTTGAAAACATCCCTTATGCCTCCTTAAATATGTAGCTTTGATTTATTTATGCTTAAACACATATGTAAATCTTAGGGTTAGGTCAAATTCATTGAAACCTTTCATTATTTTATTCTTCCTCTTCTTTCTCACCACTTCTAGAAACTTCTGATTAAATCCTTGCCTTTGATCGCATAAAACACTCAATTTGTGTATTAAGTATGTCAGCCCATCAATTCTTATCTTTCACATATTTTGACCATCTCAAAATTCCAACTATGTTGGCCTTAAAACTTGATTCTTTTACAAACTATTATTTTGTTGACATTGGGTCATCACTTTGTTCTTCTGCTTAGTCATCGCTAAATTACTTAGTCGTACTGATGCTCAGCTTCAAGTGGCTTGCTTGATCATAACTAGTACTTGGCTAATATTGTTTGCTCAGCTAACTCTCATGTTCCTTACTTTTCTACTTCATTGATCGACCACAACTCACTATGTCATGCTTAATGTTTTACTCAATTGCTTGTCTTCTCTTGTAAACATCAACTTCAACGTTGTCTTCTTCACTTCATATAATAATTAAACAACTCATTACCTTTTCAAAGACTAACTAATCAAATACCATTTGTAATTCCATCGTACTCAATCCTCATCATTCATCATCTTCACTAGTTTATCTAGTTTTCTCTCTTTTCAAATCCTCTTCATCAATCAACAAATATAACAATACAGGTAGTAAATATATAAGGTTTGACAATAATGACAACATAACAATTGTTCCAATTGTAGCTTCCAACAATCTCCCTTTTTGAAATTGATGGCAACACCTCAAGCTACCATGCAATCCCAAAAATCTTCATTACGTTTTCTTTGAACTTGTACTATCACCTCCCTCTATGTTCGTGTTATCTCTTCTTAGTTTCATTCTGATTCTCATCGACTCCATCACCAATTTGATACCAATTGTAATAACAATTGTAATAGCTTCCTCTATCATATATTTCAATCGTCATAACAATTCTCCCTCTTACATCTCAACACATACTCTTTTTTATATAGGAAGGTAATTGTAATACTCTCCCTCTTTCTAGATGGTAATTTAGGAATATATTCTCTCTCTTTGACAACTATGCCAAAGACATCATCCCATCTTCCTTATTTTGTTTCGGTATACATCATCTTCATGTCATTGTTCTAACTGACATAGAAATTTCACTTCATCATTTAATCTTTTTTATGACTCCATGCAACTCCATCTTCTCATATATGTGTTTCTTACTTTCACACCTTTAGGAAGATCCTAAAGTGTGACCTTCTGCATCAATGTGTAAGATACTTTGATCATAACATTTGATGCAATGGTACATCTCAACTTAGTTTTCTTTAGATATGGGAATGACCTCTAGTTTACCTCTTAGATACTCATAAGCATCCTTAGGTAATACTTTTGTGAATATATCAACTATATGTTCTTTTGTGTTCACATATTCCAATCTCACTTCTTTGTCTTGAACTAGCTCTCTCAAGTAATGATACTTGATAATAATGTATTTTGTCTTTGTATGCATCACAATATTATTTGATATATTAATAACACTTGTGTTATCACAGTATATCACCATAGGTTTAGTGATCTCTTCCTTCGTTCCTTTAAAAATTGCTTGATCCACACAATGTTTGAACAATTAACTATTGCAGCAACACATTTAACCTCTATTGTAGATTGAGAAATACAATTTTGCTTCTTGCTTGTCTATGAAATCAATCTCCTTCCTAGAAATAAATCTCCTATACTTGTACTCTTCTATCATCAATGTTGTCTGCCCAATCAACAAATTCAAACTTGCCACTCATTTTGTACCATAATCCATAGTCTTTTGTTCCTTTCAGATATCTCAAGATCCTTTTCATTGCTATCTTATGATTTTCTCTGGGATTAACAAAAAATATAGCTACAATACCAACAATTAATGCAATGTCAGGTCTTCTATGGAGAATATATTCCAATTTTCCAATCATTGACCTATATAATGTTTGAGTCATCTTATCAGGATCATCATTCTTTGAAAGTTTATGTCTAGTCACCATAGGTGTTCTAATTGGTCTCGAGTCTTCCATTCTAAAAGTCTTTGAAATCTCCTTGATATAGTTCAATTGTATAATGTAAATACCCATGTTTATTTGATAAATTGGCAAACTAACAAAGATTTTGATCTCTCCAAACATTGACATCTCAAATTCCTTCTTCATTTCATTAGAAAAATATTTACATAATAAATCTTTTCCTCCAAATATGTTATTATCATCAAAAAAATTTAGCTAGCAATATCTTACTTTCATATTCACTTTTCAAGTACAAATTTCTATTGTCATTAGTTCTTGCAAAACCAATTTTTACCAAATAAGTGTGTAATCATTCATACCATGCTCTAGGGGTTTTCTTTAAACCATATAGAGCTTTGTGTAGTTTCCACAAGTCCTCCAGGTTGTTCACTATAAACTTCTTCCTCCAAGATTCCATTTAGAAATGTAGATTTGACATCCATTTGGTACACTTGAAATCTTTTACAAGCAGCATATGCAAGCAAAGTTCTCACTCCTTCCAACCTTGCAACTGGGACAAATGTTTCACCATTATCAACTTTGTCTTCTTGTGCATATCTCTTACAAACTAGTCTTTCTTTGTTCCTTGTGACTTCACCTTTCTCATTCATCTTGTTACTAAAAACCCACTTAGTTCTGATCACATTCTTATCTTTTGGCCTTGGCATTAATGTACATGTCTTGTTCATTTTATTTGATCGATTTCCTCTTATATTGCATGTTGGAACTACGACTGGAACAATTGTTATATTTTCATTAATGTCAAACCTTATTGGCGAGACATTTGCCATTTGAGTAGAGTGCCATATCAAAATGATTGATGAAGAGGATTTAAGAATAAGAGATAACAAAAGGACCTAGAGGAAAGGTTGAGTTATGTGAAACTACAATGAACACTTGATCGGTTGGACCTTGACAAGATAATGTGATTGTTTAGTCATAACCCAAGTGGAGAAGATAGTAATATTGAAGTCTAGAAGGAATGATCAAGGGAAGACCAAATGTAGAAACTTAACCAAGCAAAAGAGCAAAATATTAAGGAACTATAAGTATATGCCGAGTGATGCTAGTGTTGACCGCGTGATAGTATAAGCCGAGTAGAATATAGTGTTGACCAAGCATCAATATCGATTGAGTATAAAAAAGTGTGCCAAATAGAACAGTTAGTTTTGGCCGAGTAATTTAGTGATGATAGTGTGTCAAAAGATCATGATGATTGAGTGTCAGTATTCAACAATTTATGAGAAAATCTTGATTTCCAGCTAACAAATTAAATTCTTGGGATATGGAAAGTGTGTTGAAGATAAGGATTGATGAGCTGAATTATTTAATGCAAGGAAAGAGTTAGATGAGTGATCAATGACTTAATTTAAAGAGAAGTTTCTAGAAAAGAACAAGATGAATAAGAAGGTGGACATATTCATTGTATGTGTTGAATCCTGTTCAAAACCTTAAGATCTACATGTTGGATACAATTGATTAATTGTGTATTATCTTTGATGTTACACAAATGTCATATCATTATCAATTAGTGCATGCCAAGCTCACTCGAGTAGTAAAGATAGCTTTCTATTTCGACCGAGCATTCTTGTGTTTGCCTAGTTTAGAAGGTAGTATTTATCAAATTCACTTAGGTGCCAAAGGAAAGCTTGTTGAAGATGAGTGTTAACCAAGCTTAATCGGTGGATGAAGCAATGTTGGATAGAACTAGAGTTAACCGAGCTCACTCGGTTATGTAGTGTTGACCAAGCTTCACTTGGTTAACACAAGAAAATAGTTTTTGAGTAAGTTTCTATCGAGAAGGGTTGGCTAACGAAGAATTTTCTTGTTTTGGAACATTGAGTTTAATTGATTTATCTATTGGTTCTAGTTGACTAAGGTGATGAATATTAATTATTCTAAGTTATATATGAGCTGACTTGACAATACAAATGATATAAGTATAAGGTCAAGTTGAGAATTTGAAAGTGTGTAAGAATGTAAATGCATGGAAGATTTTGAAGATCTAATGATGCAATAAGGAAGCGAATAAGAAGGATAAGCAGAATATCTTTGTTGAGCTAAAAAGATATATTTGATCCGAAAGGATCAAGTACAAGTCAGAATAGAGATCTGTAATTAGCAATTCAGTTGCATCAGAAATCAAGTCATCTCATTATTACTCTCTAACCATTGTAGTAGTGATCTAAATCTCTTAACAGAGTTGGCTTAACAATTATTTATAAATCCTCTAACAAGGTGGTAGTTTTGTTGAATTATCTAAAGACCTCTAACAAGACTACTCCTAATAGGGTGATTAAATCCTGTAACAGGGTCACACCTAATAGTGTGTTTTGTAATCTTTAATAAGGTTGGCTCCCAATAGGGCTCATTTCAAAAGAGTGAAAACAATAACTAGTTGCAATTGGTGGTTTTTCCCGAATTGGGTTTCTACATTAAATCCTAGTGTCAAATGTGTTCATGCTATTTTCTTTTATGTGTTTGCAACTAAGTTAAAATAATGGTAATCACGGATAACATCTAAAGTTTTCATGCTAAGTATTTACTGAGCATATTCAATATTTATTGAGTTACAACATTTTATGTGTGTTTGCTGAGCATCAACAGTATTCAATTTTCAGAGTTTGCTTTGTATTGACATCTAAGGGATCTGGGATTTATTTTTGTAGTAATTGATTTACCCCTTCCCTCTCAGTTACTCCTCTTATATTTCCAACACTATTGTGATGTTTAAGCAACAAAAGGTCATAACTACCTATTTAAGGAGGCATAAGGGTTAATTTAAAAGAGGTTAGCAGAGCTAATGAAGACCTTAATAAGGTATATGTTTGTTGATGCTATTGACTGGCAAACTTAAGCAAGAGGCTGAGAAGAGTTGTGAAGAGGTGAAGTGTGATTGATTGAAGGATTGCCAAGCAAATCATATAGAGATGATAATGGAGGTCAGTTAGTGGATCAACATACATGTTACATTGTGATCTATATTTGTAAAGTGAGTTGTATTTATTCAAATCAACCTGTTGTTACTTTCCAACCATTGTATCAGCTTGAAATCCTTTAGTCAAGGTTGACCTAAAAGTCATTTGTAAATCATCTAATCAAGGTGACATTCTAATGGAATGTTCTAAAGCCCTCTAACTAAGCCGCTCCTAACAAGGTAATTAAACCCTTTAACACGGTCACACCTAATAGTGTGTATTGAAACCTTTAATAGGATTGGCTCCTCATAGAGCTCACTTCAGAAGAGTGATTTTTGGTAGCATGTAATTGGTGGTTTTTCCCAAATTGGGTTTACACTTTAAATTTTGGTGTCATACTTGTGTGGATTCTATTTGAGATGTTTATTGTTAATGTTTTACATTATGCAAGTTTGTTACTATTAGGACATTGGACTGTAAGTTTCATGTTACTAATTATTTGCTATACAGACCAAGGCAATTAATGATTAGATCTAAAGTATTTGAAGTGATTAAAATTTCAATTGGTACATCTTGATCTAAGGATAACTGATTAATGCCCCCCCTCCCCCCCCCC
Organism: Cupressus sempervirens; assembly: GCA_028749045.1. Classification (NCBI taxonomy): domain Eukaryota; kingdom Viridiplantae; phylum Streptophyta; class Pinopsida; order Cupressales; family Cupressaceae; genus Cupressus; species Cupressus sempervirens. Next base: position 509,173,800 of record CM053787.1, on the reverse strand, counting down.
CCCCCCCCCCCGCAGTTATTCTAAATCACTCAAACAATTGGTATCAGAGGTATTGGTGCTTACAAAGGAAAGTTTGAAGGTACTTGAAGCTAAAGGTCAAGATGTACAAGAAGGAAGTGTTGGAAATGTAAAGGAGTAACTGAGAGGGGAGGGGTGAATCATTTACCACAAAAAAAATCCAAGTCCCTTAAGATGTCAATAATACAAAACTAAAACTTTGTTAAAAATGTTGTAACTCGGTTAGCACATAATCACTCAGTTAACACAATATAGCTCAGTTTAAACTAAGAATTATTGACACTCGATAAACACTCAGTTAATATTGAATATATGCTTTGTGATCTGGTTAACACTAAACATGTAGATCTTATGATATTAAGTGTGATTAACCTTAATTAACTTAGTTGCAAAAACATAAAGCAAATAACATGAACACATAAGACACCAAGATTTAATGTGGAAATCCAATTTGGGAAAACCCCCAATTGTAACTAGTTATTGTTTTTCACTCTTCTGAAGTGAGACTTGCTAGGAGCCAACCCTGTTAAAGGTTACAAAACACACTATTATGTGTGATCATGTTAAAGGATTTAGATCACCTTATTAGGAGTAGCCTTGTTAGAGGTCTTTAGACACTTCAATCTAGAAATGTCACCTTGTTAGAGGATTTGCCAATTAGCTGTTAGGCTAACTCTATTAAGAGATTTGATTCACTGCTACAATTATTAGAGAGTAACAATGACCAACTATCTTGTTGATTTTGGATCTCTGTTCTGACTTGATTACTTAATTCTCCTTGATCAGAATGTTCTTTGCAGCTCGGTCAACTCGGATACTCTACTATCCTTCCAATTTGCTTTCTTTATTCATCTTCTTCTCTTATACATATTCTCTCTTTCAATCCTCAACTTGACCTTATACTTATATGAATTACCTTGTCAAGTTAGCTTGAATACACTTTTAATTAATCAATAATCAACCCTTGAGTTAGTTGAATTAACAAAGTAATCCAATAGACTCAATATGTTGTAACAGAAAAAAAAAATTGTTAGCCGACCCAACTCAGTCAACAATAACTCAAAAATGATTTTCCTTTGGTAACTAAGTGAACTCGGTTAACATTGGATTTTGCCAACTCTTCTTTTGTAACTAAGTGAGCTTAGTTAACATTGGTTTCATGGCAACTTTCCTTTGGTAACCAAGTGAGCTCGGTTAACACTGGATTTCCTTCAATACTTGAGTGAGATCAACAAATACTAACTCTAAACTTTGTTGATATTGAAATGCTCGACATACACTAGAAATTGTCTTCACCACCTGAGTGAGCTCGACAAACACTGACTTGTTTGGTAAGGCTTGACATTTTGTGTAACATCAAAGATAATATACAATTGAACAATTATTTTCAATAATCTCCCTCTTTAGAATTGATGACAACACAACATGTTATAATACAATGAAATTTTAGAGAAAAATAAAAGTAAGGATAATATCCTTAGTTTGATTCTTATTCTTATCCATGAGAACTCCCTCTATAAGTGTGAACTCCCTCTAACATCAATCTCTCCCTCTAGAATGATTCTCTGATTACTTTGATTGCAATTTCTCCCTCTTTGACATTTCAATCATTCACAGATTTTCTCTAATATGATAGCATACAATCTCCCTCTTTGGCATCTTATGCCAAAGACAACATTCAATGGACTTGCCATGTACCTGATGTATTAATTCATATGCAATCTATTCTGACAATACTAAATCAATCCTGATTGATCTTCAAATGCTCGGTTGATGCATCACTAAATTCCTGTTAGTGAGCTTTGGATAGGGGAATAACCCCTAGCTTACCTCTTAGATACAAAAGTGCATCCTTAGGCAATGGCTTGGTGAATATGTCTACAATTTGTTCCTTTGTATTCAAGTGTTCCAATCTCACCTCTTTGTCTTGCACTAATTCTCTTAGAAAATGATATTTTATTGAAATGTGTTTAGTATTGGTATGCATCATAGGATTCTTGGAAATGTTGATTACACTGGTGTTATCATAGAAAACAACTATTGTATCCTTGATTTCTTCTTTCATGCCTAACAATAGTTGTTTGAACCAAACAATGTTAGAACAATTGACTGTTGTTGCAACATATTCTGCTTCTGTTGTAGACCAAGAGATGTAATTCTACTTCTTTCTTGTCCAAGACACTAGCCTCTTTCCAAGAGAGAATACTCCACTACTAGTTCTTTTCCTATCATCAATACTTCCTTCCCAATCAACATCAGTAAAGGCTTTCAATTCAAATTTTCCTCCTTTCTTATACCACAATCCATAATCTTCACTACACTTTAGATACCTCATAATTTTTTTTATTTCCATCATATGATTTTCTTTTGGATTAGTAAAGAATCTTTCCACCATACCAACTGCTAGTGCAATATTAGGTCTTGTATGCACTACATATTGAAGTTTTCCAATCATTGATGTATGTGGAGTCTCATCCACCTCTTTGGAATCATCATTTTTAGAAAGCTTATCTCAAGTAGACACAAGTGTTCCAACTGGTCTAGAATCCTCCATTCCAAACTTCTTCAATTTCTCCTTGATGTACTTTGATTGAGTAATGTAGATACCATCCTTCTTCTATTAAATCAACAGGCCAACAAAGAATTTGATCTCTCCAAACATTGACATTTCAAATTCCTTACTCATTTCCTTAGAAAAGGATATTCATAAGTCATCATGTCCAGTGAATAATATATCATCTACAAAGATTTATGCCAACAATATCTTCTTCTGTGGTCCTTCCTTGATGTCTAGGCTGTTGTTATCATTTGTTCTTTGAATACCAATCTTTATCAAATAACTATGCAATCATTCATACCAGGCTTCAGGGGCTTGTTTGAGACCATACAAAGCTTTATGTATCTACAAACCATATTTTTTTTACTGGGATCTATGAAACCTTTAGGTTGCTCAATGCATACTTCTTCTTCTAGGATTACATTCAAGAAAGATGACTTTACATCCATCTGATATATTTTGAATCCTTTATGTGTAGCATAAGCAAGTAGTGTTCTAACACATTTTAGTCTTGCAATAGGAGCAAAAGTTTCTCCATAGTCAATACCTTTTTCTTGAGCATAACCCTTGCATACTAGCCTTGCTTTGTTCCTTGATACTTCTCTATTTCCATTCAACTTATTTTGGAATACCCATTTTGTGCCAATTAAATTTTTATCCATGGGTCTAGGAACAAGAGACCAAGTCTTATTTCTTTCAATTTGTTCTATCTCTTCATTCATAGCCTTAATCCAACTTTCATTGTCCAATGCATCTTGAACAGTTCTAGGTTTAAAATTAGTAAGAAAACATGTATCTTTTAGTTTGTTTCTTGTCATTATGCCTTCTAATTGATCTCCAATAATCTGCTTGGGTGCATGATACCTCTTGACATATCTAGCAAGACAGGTTCCTTCTTTTTTATTTGACTTAGTTCACCATGATCTTTTGAATCATGCTCATGTTCCACTATCTGTGACTCGGGTCCTTCAGACTGTGACTCAGTTTCCACTAGCTAAAACTTGGGTCCTTCTAACAAAGACTCGGGTCCTTTTGATTGTGACTCAAGTTGCACTGGCTACAACTTGGGTTGAACTAGAGATTTTGGGGACTTGGGTGGTCAAGACTATTGATTCCCAAATGCATTAGCTTGAACTTTAGGTAAAGTATTAGGTTCATAATAGACAAATTTTTTTTAGTTGTCAGGTTCTTTGCTTCTTTGTTCTTCACTCTTTTCTACAAACTCATCAATCTTTACATGTGCACTTTCTATAACCTTGTAGGTAGTTAGATTCAAACATTTATATGCTTTGATTTCATTGGGGTATCCTAGGAATATATGCCTTCATCAATTTTCACATCAAATTTTCCTTTCCTTGTCTTTTTTAAGATATAACATTTGCTTCCAAATACTTTGAAATAACATACATTAGGTTTATAACCATACCATAGTTCATAAGATGTTTTCTCTGAATCTTTCTTCAACTATGTTGGTTAATAGTTTGTGGTCCTTGATATTTTGGTTTATACCTTGACTCTTAAACTGCGAAGTGGCTTATGGAAAACAAAGAAGTTAACAACATAATGGGTAAGTGTAGTAATCTATCAAAGACCCCTAAATTGAAAGGTACAACTCCCTTATGAATGCAAGATTTTCAATGGATTTTGTTTTTTAGGTTTTGGGTGTATGCTCTTAACTAGAGAGCAGAAGAGGCAAATACCAAGTTGCTCAACACATTAAACAACTTAGGCAATTGAAAGGGGGGACTAACCCACATCATGCAATCTATTTTGACCTAATTGTAATGAATGGAAACATGCCTAACCAGTTATGACAGTAGGATGAAAGGAAGAGATGGCGAAATAAATAATTCCTAGATTACACAAATAGTAGATGTTTTGACAATACCCAAATTGTCTATCCCTTATCTACCTTATACACCACTTGACCTAGATAGCTAATATTGTACCTATCCAAAAAAGAATGGGGAAATTAGAATTTGTGTGGATTTCAAAATTTTGAATTAGGCATCTCTAAATGATAATTACGCCTTTCCCAATATGGATCATTAACTACAAATAATGGTTGATTATGAAATGATGTCCATGTTAGATGGATTTTTGAGTTTTAACCAAATTGAGGTAAACCCAAAAGATCAATTCAAGACAATGTTCACCACTCCTTAGGGAACATTCACATATAATAGGATGCCTTTTGGGATCATCAATGTTGGAGCTACCTTTCAAAGGGCTATGGATTCATCCTTTGCTAATCTCAAGGATAAAATCATCATAATATACCTAGATGATTTGACGTTTGCTCCAAAAAATGAGAGAATCACCTAAGGGACTTAGAGAAAGTGTTGAAAAGATGTAGGGAGCATGGGATTTCACTCAATCCCAAGAAGTCGATCTTCTATGTTACTAAAGGCAAATTGCTAGGTCATATAGTCTCCCAAGATGGAAAATTTCATAAGCTTTCAAAGGATGATTCCAGATCAGAACACTGGATCTTGGTATCCCTGTTCATGACTCCATGTGAAACATGTGGAAGTCTACCAATGAGAAAATTGAAGATAGGTTGGAAGAGCTTAGAGCAAAAAAATGAATCTTGAAGGCCTTGAGAAGAGAATTAGTGGAGTACATAAGATCTACACTTGGGAGTACTTTTTCAAGTCAATTTGACCGAAATGTAGAGAACAAAAATCTACTCCTAAAGCTGTAACAAGAAAGACAATTAAGGCATATAGGATGAGCTTGGGTAGACCAGATAAAGGCTCAAGGTCCCCACTATTTGAGAATTTGGGAAATTTGGTGTTAGATGCACACAAGCTACGAGAGGTAGCTTCTAATCATTAGTCCACCATACAAAAGGCAACCGATGGACTCACTAAGCAATTGGCCCTATTATAGGAGGTAATCGACATGAAAACAAATGTTGCTATATCTCATGGGATCCTAAAGATGGGCAACAAGCCATTGTTCCACTAGAAGCAATCCTTGTAGTTTATATTTGAAAGCTCTATGAGATTTGGAAATGAGCTCAAGGGTGTGCATGACTTGGTGTAAAAGGTCATTGTGAAGCTATTTGAATATTTGAAGGTTCTGCATATAGAGTCCTTTGTGTTCAGTAATGACAAGCTTGTGGATGTTGAGTGGATGAAGTCAAAGTTCTTGGCATTTGTGGATGAAGCTGTTGATCCACTCAACTTCCAAGTATATGAGAGGTCTTTACCTCTCATTAGTAGATGCAATTATAAAGAGGGCATCAAAACAGTTCCAGTCCGAGGTTTCCAAGTTGAACTTGATTCAAGGTATGAAATGCTGTGTTGATTGCTTCCTTCCAGTATTTGATTGCAATATTTTTCTTTATCATCAATGTCCTTGCATAATCCATAATGGATCTATTTCTTCTCTCTACTATGCCATTCTGCTAAGATGTACCAAGAGTGGATACTTGTCTTTTGCTTCCTCTTTCATTATATTTTGCAATGTTTTCATCTTCTCTCATCTTCATTTGATCAAATTGACCTTTGAGACTTTCTACCTTAGCTCTCCTCACATTATCATCTCCTCTATAGATATCTTTTATCTTGATCCACTTCTCATGAGCACTAGGATAATCTTTGACTATATAAAATTCAACATAGTTGAGAGTAGAGGCCAATGCCAATCATCATTATGTTGTGATTCTTCTTTTCTATAATTTCTTCCATAGTCAAAGTTCCAGTGGGTGCCACATACTTGGCATTAAGATATTTTAGACCCGAGTCTCCAATTGTTTCCAAATTTAGCTTCATGAGTTCTTGCCGTGATCTGAAGTTATCTATGTTCAACTTAGGAATTTCCCTTCTATAAGACATCTTGATCTTTAGCTTAGGTCCTTGAAACCTTATCTGCAATCACCAAACGCTCTGATACCAATTGTTGGAAATGTAAAAGAGTAATTCAGAAGGGGAGGGTTGAACCAATTACCACAAAAAAAAATCCAAGTCCCTTAAGATGTCAATAATACAAAACCAAAACTCTATTGAAATTGTTGTAACTTTGTTAGTACAAAATCACTTGGTTAATACAGTATAGCTCAGTTTACACCAAGAATTATTGTCACTTGGTAAACACTTAGTTAATTCTGAATATATACTTTGTTATCTGGTTAACACTGAACATGCATATCTTATGATATTAAGTGTGATTAACCTTAATTAACTTAGTTGCAAAAACATAATGCAAATAACATGAACACATGATACACCAAGATTTAATGTGGAAACCCAATTTGAGAAAATTGCCAATTGCAACTAGTTACTATTTTTCACTCTTTTGAAGTGAGCCCTATTAGGAGCCAACCTTGTTAAAGCTTATACAACACACTATTAGGTGTGACCCTATTAAAATATTTAGATTACCCTATCAGGAGCAACCATGTTAGAGGTCTTCAGATACTTCAATCTAGAAATGCCACCTTGTTAGAGGATTTTCCAAATAGTTGTTAGGGTAACTATGTTAAGAGATTTGATTCAATGCTACAATTACTAGAGTAAGAATGACTTGACCTGATTGTTGATGCAACTATCTTGCTTATTTCAAATCTCTTTTATGTCTTGATTACTTGATCCTCCTCGGTCAGAATGTTCTTTGTAGCTTGGTCATCTTGGATACTCTGCCATCCTTCCAATTCACTTCCTTTAATCATCTTCTTCTCTTCCACATATTTTGTCTTTCAATCCTCAACTTGACCTTATATGAATTACCTTGTCAAGTTAGCTTGAATACACTTTTAATTAATTAATAATCAACCCTTGAGTCCACTAGAACTAAAAAAGTAATCCAACATACTCAATATGTTGTAATAAAAAAATCCTTCATTAGTCAACCCAACTCATTCAACACTAACTTAGAAAAGACTTTCCTTTGGTAACCAAGTGAACTTGGTCAACATTGGATTTTGCCAACTCTTCTTTGGTAACTAAGTGAGCTTGGTTAACATTGGTTCCATGCCAACTTTCCTTTGGTAACTGAGTGAGCTTAGTTAACACTATATTTCTTTTGATTCTTAAGTGAGCTCGACAGATACTAACTTTGAAATTGGTTGATACTGAAATGCTCGACATATACTAGAAATTGTCTTCATTACTAGAGTGAGCTCGACAAACACTAACTTGCTCAGTAAGGATTGACATTTTGTGTAACATCAAAGACAATAAAAAATTGAATAATTATTTTCAATAGGAAGTAACAAGGTTGAACAAAGAGATCTTCCCTATATGGCAGAGTCTGATGAAATTATTTCTAGCAAGAATTTGAGAAGGAGCAATACACTATGTGGAACATGCATATGTAGAGATACCAAGAACTTTGACAGCTCAATAGATGAAAGAGAAGCAAGAATGCAGTTAGGTAATGTTGGAGATTACATCAACCCTAAGTTATATTGATCTTGGTGATAGAAAAGAGTGCATTGTTACTAAGCAAATGTGGGATACATTGGGGACTATCTACGAAGAAGACACAAATGTTTTAAGAGCAAAATCAAAAATCTTGAGAGGCAAGTTTGATGATATGAGAATGATAGAAGGGCAGACTATTTCTCAATACTATGGACATGTCAAAGAGGTGCTAGGAACCCTACTTCCTATTTATGCTATTAGATTTTATACAATACAAGACTTGAGATGTACTCCTGGCAATAACTTCAGTTTGGAAGGATTAGTTGGTAGACCTACTACTTTTGAATTGTCAAATTTTGATAATTTTACTCCTACTACTATTGAATTGACTTTCAAATCTCAATTGGTTCTTAATAATAAAGGAAAAGGAAAGTGTGTGAATTGTGATAGTGATATCTTTGGCAATGATCTTAATGAGCTTGAAGCATTAATGGGTAGGAGACTTCAAAGAGGCAAAGGAAAATTCAAAGGTAAACTTCCTATTAAATATTTTTCATGTAACAAATTTAGTCATATTACTATAAGGTGTCCTAATAGAGAAGCCAAGGATGAAAGAAGGGAAAGCAAGTATAAAGGTAGAAGAGAGGATAGAAACAATAGAAGAAATAAGGACTACAAAGATAAATGTAAGAAATCTTGTTATTTTGCTGAAGAAGAAACTGACAATGAGTTTGATAATAACAATGAAGTTGTGTATGTTGCTATGAAAGATGATTGTGATGAAGATGATAAAATTGCATTAATTTCATATGTGAGTAAAGGTGATATATGGATAATTGATAGTGGCTGATCACATCACATGATTGGTCAAAAAAGTAAGTCTGAAACCTTGGAGCAATATAAAGGTAGTTGTGTCAAGTTTGGTAATCATGTACCATGTCTTGTGAAAGGTAAAGGATCAATAAAATTGATTGATAAGATCAGGTGTGACAATGCTTATTGGATTGAAGGACTTAACTTTAATTTATTGAGTGTTGCACAATTGAACAAATTAGGATACAAAGTTGAATTTCATCACAAGAAGGCCAAGATATTTGATGCTACTAGTAAACTAATTATAAGTGGAGAACAAACAAGAGGTAACTTTTTCTATCTAGAATTATTTGATGAGACATGCTTGTTTGTACAATTTGATGATATATGGTTGTGGCATAAGAGGTTATGTTATGTGAACTTTGCTAATTTGGTAAGCATTAGTAAGATGAAAAGAGTAAGAGTATTACAAAATTGAGGAAACCTAATAATGTTATATGTAAACAATGTTAGTTAGGTAAAATGACAAAGTCCAATTTTAAGAGCAAGACTTACTCATCTAATGATATTTAGGAATTAGTTAATGTTGATCTTCATGGACCTATTGGAGTGTAAAGCTACTGTGGTGATACATATTTTATTCTATTTGTTGATGACTCCTCTAGAATGATGACTGTGATGTTTCTAAGAGAAAAATATGATACTTTTCAATTGTTTAAGTGGTATTTGACAAGAGTTGAAAAGGAAACAAGTAAAAGTCTGAAGTGCTTGAAGTTTGACAGAGGAGGAGTGTTTATCTCTAATGAATTCAACATATTCTGTAATGATAGAGGAATCAAGAGACACATGTTACCACCTAGGACCCCTCCACAAAATGGAATAACTGAAAGAAGGAATAGATCAATCATGGATTGCACTAGAACACTGATAATGGAGAAGAATGCATCATAAAAAAACTAGAGACAAGTTGTAAGTACATTAGTTTATACTTTGAACTGAGTACAAGTCAAGAAAGGTACAAATGTTACACCCTTTAAGTTATGGTATGGGTTTGCACCTAATGTGAAATACTTTAAAGTCTTTGGAAGCAAATGTTATATACTAAAGGACAATAGAAATGGAAAACTTGATGCTAATTGTGATGAAGGCATATTTCTAAGATATTTCACTAAGAGCAAAGCTTACAAGTGTTTGAATTTTAACACTAACAAAGTTGTGGAAAGTGAAAATGTGAAAGTTGATGAACATGCAAAAAAAATTGAATTTGAATGCAAAAAGGAACATGAATATTACAACATATTTATGTATTTCAACGAAGGTGTGCCCTAAACCTTACCTGATTCAGAGAATAAGGCTATTGAGCAACAAAAAAATTTGTGAATGTTGAGTTACAACAATAGATTGTCAGGCAACAAACTATAGGAGACTAGCATAAGAAGAATGATGCTAAGGTACAAGAAGAAGCTATCAAGCTTCAGGAAGCCAATGTTGAGCAACTAGAAGTAGAAGAAAAGATACATGAAGTACTACCTAAAGTAAATCTACAACATGAACTTGAAGAAGAAGAAAGAAGAAAATAGACTACATTAGCAAAATATAAGAGAAGACATCATGCACCTAAGAAAATCATTGGAAAAAAGACTTTAGGGTTATGATAAGAAAGAGACTAAGAAGTGACACATATTTATTTTTTGAGTTAAGTCTTAAATCAATGAAGGATTATTTGGGTAATGAAGATGAGATTCAAGCAATGAATGAAGAAATTGAACAAATAGAGAAAAATAAAACCTAGTCACTTGTACCTAGACCAAAGAACAAGAATGTTATTGGAACTAAGTGGGTATTTAGGAAAAAGTTGAATGAAAAAGGAGAAGTCACAAGAAGAAGAAGATAGATTGGTTTGAAGGATATGCAGAAGAAGGCATTGACTATGTAGAGACATTTGCCCCAGTTGCAAGATTGGAAGGAGATAGAACTCTACTTGCATATTCTACTTATAAAGGATTTAAATTATAATATCAAATGCATACCAAATTTGCATTTATGAATGGAATATTAGAAGAAGAGGTTTAGATTGAACATCTAGAAGGATTTGTTGATCCAAGTAAGATGAACATGGTATGCAAACTAAAAAAAAACACTATATAGACTAAAACAAGCCCCTAGATCATTGTATGAAAGGTTACACAACTATTTAGTAAAGATTGGTTTCGTAAGAACTAATGACAATAGTAATTTGTACTTGAAAACTAAAGGTGGAAAAGGGATACTGTTAGTTGAAATATTTTTGAATGATATCATATTTGGAGGACAAAATGCATTATGCAAATCATTTGCTAATGAGATGTAGAAGGAATTTGAAATGTCTATGTTTGGGGAAATCAAATTCTTTGTTGGTTTGCAAGCATATCAAATTAAGAAAGGTGTCTACATTACCCAATCCAAATATATCAAGGAGCTACTAAAAACCTTTGGGATGGAAGATTCAAGACTAGTCAGCATGTCTATGGCTATTGGACATAAGCTCTCTGAGATAGATGGTTCTACCGATGTGAACTAGACATTGTATAGATCAATGATTGGAAAGCTACAATATATTGTTCACAATAGGCCAAGTGCAAATCCCAAGGAGAATCACATGATGGTAGTGAAAATAATACTAAGATATCTAAAGGGAACAAAGGATTATGGACTATATTACAAAAATAATGACAAGTTTGAACTAAAAGTGTACATAGATGCCGATTGGACAAGAAATATTGATGACAAAAAAGCACAAGTGGTGGAGATTTATTTCTAGGAAAGAGGTTGGGTTCATGGACAACAATCAACAACATAAGCCAAATATGTAGCAGTAATAGTTAATTGTTCTAACATTGTGCGGATCAAGCAATTGTTGAAAGGGATGAAGGAAGAGATCAATGATCCAATTGTTCTCGATTATGATAAAATATGAAAAACCCCTATGATGCACACGAAGACCAAGCATATTGCTATCAAGTATCATTACTTGAGGGAACTAGTACACGATAAAGAAGTGAGTTTGGAGTATGTGAACACTAAGGAGAAAATAGATGATATTTTCACTAAGGCTTTATCTAAGGATGCACATGAGTATCTAAGGATTCACATGAGTATCTAAGAGGTAAATAAGGGGTAATTCTCCAACCCAAGACTATTTAAGAAAATATGGAGCTCTACATCAAGTGTGTTGATCATAATATCTTATAAGTTGATGCAAAAAGTCATACTTTAGGAGCTGCCTAAAGTAGTGAAGAGAGATGCACGAGATGTTGTATTAGTCATAAGAAAAGATGGTAGATGGAGAATCAAATTCAGAACACTAACATGAAGGTATCTACATGGTAAAGATGTATGAGAAAGATGAAGTGTCTTTGGCATTTTTTTCAAAGAGAGAGATATTATGTATTTACTATCTAGAGGGACAATGCATTAAGAAAGAAAAATTAGTGAAAGGTGTTGCCAGAAGTCAAAGAACTCAAAGGTTTAGGAGTTGTATATCAAAGAGAAAGATGATTAATTTCATGATCGTATATGACAAGAGAGTCTATGTCTTGCATATCAGAGTTGCATGAATGAGAATTAGAATGAAACTAAAAAGGGATATTTTATTGGAAACTGAGATGTAAATTATAATGAAACTAAGGATATTAATGACTTCTTGATACTAAACATTGAGGGAGCTACTTGAAGCAATTACATGTTTTGGATTACATGGTAACTAGAGGTGTTGCCATCAATGCCAAAGAGAGAGATTGTTAGAACTACAATTGGAATAATTGTTATGTTTTCATTGATGTGAAGCCTTATTAGTGATACAATTTTTATATGAGTAGAGTGCCATATCAAGATGATTTATGAAGAGGATTTGAGAAGATATAACAAAAGGAGAGGAAAGATTGAGTTATGTAAAACTACATTGGCACTTGATTAGTTGGACCTTGACGAGATAATGTGATTATTTAATCATAACCCAAGTGGAGAAGATAGTAATATTGAAGCCTATAAGGAATGATCAAAGGAAGACCAAATGTATAGGCTTGGCTGAGTAAAAAAGTAGAATATTAAGGAACTACAAGTATATGTCGAGTGATGCTACTATTGAACAAGTGAAAGTATAAGCCAAGCCAAATAAAATGTCAACTGAGCATTAGAAAGTGTGCCAAACAGAACAATTATTATTGACTAAGTAATTCGGTGATGACCGAATGTCAACATTTGATAGTTTATGAGCAAATCTTGATTTCTAGATGGCACAATTAAACTCTTGGAATATGGAAAGCATCTTGAAGATAAAGGATTGATGAGCTAAATTATTTAATGCAAGGAAATAGTTAGGTGAGAGATCAATGACTTGATTTAAAAATAAGTTTCTAGAAAAGAAGAAGATGAATAAGAAGGTGAACATATTCATTATATGTGTTGACTTTCATCAAAACCCTAAGATCTACAATGATGTTTAAGTGAAAAAATATGAAAACTACCTATTTAAGGAGGCATAAGGGTTAATTTAAAAGAGGTTAGCAGAGCTGGTGAAGACCTTAGCAAGGTAGATGTTTGTTGATGCTATTGACTGACGAACTTAAGCAAGAGGCTAAGAAGAGTTGTGAAGAGTTGAAGTGTGATTGCTTGAAGGATTTTGAAGCATATTAGGGATAGAGATGATAATGGAGGTTAGTCAGTGGATCAACATATGAGTTACAATGTGATTTGTATTTGCAAAGCAAGTTGTATTTATTTAGATCAACCTGTTGTTACTTTCTAACTATTGTATCAATTTGAAATTAGTCAAGGTTGACCTAACAATCATTTGTAAATCCTTTAATCAAGGTAACATTTTAATGAAGTATTTGAAAGCCCTCTAATTAGGGCACTACTAATAGGGTGATTAAAAACTTTAATAGGGTCACACCTAATAGTGTGCATTATAATCTTGAATAGGGTTGGCTCCTCATAGAGCTCACTTTAGAAGAGTAAAAATTGGTAGCATGTTACCAGTAGTTTTCCCAAATTGGGTTTCCACATTAAATTCTTGTGTCATACTTGTATGGATGTTATTTTAGATGTTTTACTATTAATATTTTACATTCTGCAAGTTTGCTACTATTAGGATATTGGACTGCATTTTTTATGCTACTAATTATTTGCTATAGAGACCAAGCTATTTAATGACTAGATCTGAAGTACTTGAAGTAATTAAAAGTTCAATTAGTACATCTAGACTTGATGATAATTCATTCACCACGCCCCCCCCCAGTTATTCTAAACTATTCTAACATTGCATTGATCTAATCTTCATAATATAAAGCATCTTCGACTTATTTGGGCTCAACCTCACATTATAAGCATGTATCAATTTTCAATCTTATTCTTGTCATAACTCCTTAATCTTTGTCTCCAATGATTTGGTCCACTGTATGATTTCTTCTTACATACTTTGTTAGTGTAGGTTCAGGTCTTCTCTCTTCTTGATGTATCTCACTTAGTTCAACTTCTTCAACTTCTTCAATTAACTTTGGTTACAACTTGGTATTGTTTGTCTAGTGTTCAGTCTCTTCATTTTTTTTTTAAGCTTATTTTGTCTATGACTTAGCTTCTATAGAATGATGCTTTTCAGTCTATTGATACTCGAAAGAACTATTCTATAGAACCTCAATAGTGCTTGGTTGTTGATACTCGACACCTACCTTCTCTAGTTCAGATAAGGTACTAGGTTCACCTTCATAGATATAGACAAAACTTCTATAATCTTCAAGTTCCTTCTTGCATTCCTCTTCATTCTTTTATGCAAATTTATCAACTCTAACATTTGCACTTTCCAAAAAAAAATTAGTGCTAGAATTCAAACACTTGTAAGACTTACTTTTAGTGGAATAACCTAGAAATATACCTTCATCACTTTTTGCATCACATTTTCCATTTCTTGCATCCTTCAATATATAAAATTTTCTTCCAAAAAATTTGAAATAATTGACATTAGGTGCATAGACATACCGAAGTTCAAAAGGTTTTTTGCTTGTACCTTTCTTCACTTACATTTAGTTCAGATTATAGACTACAATACTTACAACTTCTCTTTGATACTTTTGTAAAATATTATTCTGCATCATCAATGTTCTTGCATAGTCCATGATTGATCTATTCCTTCTTTCATCTATTCCATTATGTGGTGGAGTCCTAGGGGAACTCATTTGTCCCTTGATACCTTTATCATTGCAGAATATGTTGAACTCGTCTTATGTAAATTCACCTCCTCTATCTAGTCTCAAACACTTTGAACTCTTTCTTGTTTCCTTCTCAACTCTAACCAAATACCACTTAAAAATTTGAAATACATCAAAATTTTTTTTTAGAAACATCACAATCATCATTCTAGAGAAGTCACCAAAAAATAAGATAAATTATTTGTCACCATAATATCTTTATACTCTAATAGGACCACATATATAAGCATGAACCAATTCTAAAATAACATTAAAAGAATAGGTCTTTCTCTTGAAACTAGACATTGTCATTTTACCCATTTGATATTATTTGCACATCACTTTATTAGGTTTTATTAATTTGGTAACCCTCTTACTCTTTTTATCTTACTAGTATTTACTACATTATCAAAGTTCACATGGCATAACTTCTTATGCCATAACCAAAAATCTTCATATTGTGCAAATAGACAAGTATCTTCAAATAGGTCTATATAGAACAAGTCACCTCTTGTTTTCTCTCCACTTCAAATTAGTTCACTAGTAGCATCAAAAATTTTTGCCTTCTTATTTTAGAATTCATTTCAGTAGCCCGAACTATTCAACTATGCCACACTTAACAGTCAAAGAAATAAAAATAAAAATTTACAACACAATCTAATCCAGAAGCAATACAAACAAACACACTTAACATGTTATATTTCAAGCCATCAACCCAATATACATTGTCACATTTGATCTTATCATTTAGTTTAATTGATCCTCTACCTTTCACTTAACATGGTGCATCATTGTCAAACTTAACACTACTTCTATTATTATGTTCCAGTTTTTCAAACTTACTTGAATCACCAGTCATATGATGTGAGAAACCACTATCAATTATCCATTTATCATTCTCACTCACATGAGAGATTAAAGTACTTTTCTCATCTTCATCAAAATTATCTTTTATAGCCACATATATAACTTCATCATTTTCATCAAAACCACTATCAGAATCATCTTCTTCAACAATGTAATAAGATTTCTTACCTTTTCCTTTAAAGTCTTTGTTACCTCAACTATCTCTATTGTCTCTCCTCCCTCTATATTTTCTGTCCTTCCTATCCTCCTTTTCATCTTTGTCATGATAGCTTGCTGAAAAATGATGAACTTTTTTTTACATATAAAACAAATAATTGTAAGTTCAATTTTGTATTTGCCTTTTCCTCTTGAGAGTCTCTTCACCAATAGTGCTTCTAGATCATCAAGGTCATCCTTAGATTCACTATCACTGTCTACATACTTGCACTTCTTCTTTCTCTTTGATCCATCAAAGTTTAGTTGAGACTTAAAAGAACTTTCAACACTAGCAGATGAATAATTATCAAAAATTGACAGCTCCAATGTAGTGAGTCTACCAATTAGACTATCCAAGCACATATCATTACCAAGTGTACACCTTAGTTCTTGAATTGTAGATGCTCTCATTGCATAGATAAGGAGTAGGGTCCTTAATACTTTGGTGATCACAATCTCATCAGATATAATTCCTCTAGCACCTTTAATAGCATTCACAACCTCTTATTTGGTCACAATATTGTGCAACCATTTCTCCTTCTTTCATTCTCATATCATCAAAATTTCCTCTCAATATTTAAGCTTTATCTCTCAACACATTTTTATCTCCTCCATGGATTTGTGACAACTTGTCCCATATTTTCTTTGGAGTAGTGTAATCATTCACATCATCAAATTTGACATAACTTAGTGCAGATGTTAGATCTATCATCATTTGATTGTGCTCTTGCTTTTACTTCATTTGTTCAATAGTGATGGGTCTAGGTACAACAATGTAATCATTTTCTAGGAAGAATGTTGCAGATTCTCCAACTCTAGATAGATGCAATTTCATTAGTCTTTTCAATGCAAGGAAGTTCTCCTTGTTCAACTTAGGTACCTCTCTCTTGTACATCTTGATCTATAACTTGAGTTTCTTTAAATTTTTCCTTCAACCACCAAATGTTATGATATCGATTGTTAGAATGATTTAGAATAACTAAGAGGGGGGAGGGGGGTGAATAATTTATCCTTGGGTCCAAAGGTACCAATTCACTTTTAATAACTTTAAACAACTCAAACAATCTCATTTAACAACTCAATCTATATAATATCTCATCAACAACTAAGCATTCTGTTCACTTATTAACTCTCCATTATCTATATGTACTGACTCATAATAAAATAAACAACTATAAAATAATATGCATAATATAACATTCACACAAGTAAAGGAAACTAGGATTTAACATGGAAATCTAATCTGGGAAAAAACACTAGTAACATGCTACCAAATTTTTACTCCTCTGAAGTGAGCTTGGTAAAGAGCCAACCCTGTAAAAGGTTACAAGATACATTTTTAGGTGTGATCCTATTAAATGATTTAATCACCTTGTTAGGAGTGGCCCAGTTAGAGGAATTTGTATCATTCCATTAGAATGTCACCTTGATTAAATGATTTATAAATGACTATTAGGTCAACCTTGATTGAATGATTTTGACTACCATAATGGTTAGAAAGTAACATTGGCTTTGATTAGTAAAACAAAACTCACTTTGCAAATTTAGATCTCCATTTGGCTCATGCTAGTTCATTGAATGATCTCCATTTGGCTCATTCTAGTTCATTGAATGACCTCCATCATGTTCTCCTTCTCTTATCTACTTGGCAACCCTTCAAGTAATCACACTTCACCAATCTTCACACTTTTCCTCTAATACTCTGTTCTACACAGTTTCTTCACAAATTTTCTAATCAGCCAACAAAAAATCCTTGAAAGTATCCCTTATGCCTCTTTAAATAGGTAACTTTGATCTATTGTTGCATAAACACATTTGTAGATCTTAGGGTTAGGTCAGATTCATCAAATCCTTCAATCATTATGTTCTTCCTCTCTTTTTTTAACACTTCTAGAAACTTTTGATTAAATACTTGCCTTTGATCACATAAAAAACTCAATTTGTGCATTAAATATGCCAACTCATCGATTCTTATCTTTCACACATTTTGACCATCTCAAAATTCCAACTATATCAGCCTCAAAACCTGATTCGTTCACAAACATCCATTTTGTTGACACTCAATCATCACTATATATTCTTCTACTCAGTCATCACTAGATTACTTGATCATTAGTGATGCTTGACTGCAATTGGATATTTTCTTGGCTAACTCTTAGGTTCCTTAATCTTTTGCTTCATTGTCTGACCACAATTTACTAGGTCATGCTTAGCGTTTTACTCAATTGCGTATCTTCTCTTGTAAACATCAACTTCAGCTATCTTTTTCACTTCATATAATAATTAAACAACACATTATCTTGTCAAAAACTAACTGATCAAATGCCCATTGTAATTCCATCATACTTACTTCACATCACTTATCATCTTCACTAGTCCATCTATTTATCTCTCTTTTCAAAACTTCATCAATAAACATATATGGCACTTAATATAGGTAGTAAATATCTCTCTAGTAAGGTTTGACATCAATGACAACATAACAATTGTAATTTCTAAGAGAATATGCATGATGCATAAATTTATGGATGAGTAAATATATATTTGTGGAGTTGATGCAAGAGTTCACTCTTTAGGAGTTTCCTAAAGTTTTGAAGATGATTGTGATGAAATTGATGTATAATGTACATGGAAGGTACAAGGACAACTACAAGGTTTTATATGTTTCATATTAAAATTTATAATGATATTTTGAATTTTTGTCAAACGGGGATAAGATTATCAAATGGAGAGAAATGAAGAAAAGTAAAAAACTAATAAAGGGAGAGAATCAATAAAAAAGGAGAAGAATACTGAGGAAGTGAAAATGAAGAAGATGTTATAATTAATGATATTTTTCATGATCAAAATGAGATCATATCCTAAGGGGGAGAAATGTTGATGAAGATTTTTGTTGCGAAATATACATACTAATTATATATGTTTCTAAGAATCAGAGTGAAGACAAATACCTGAATAGTTATATTGTTGTCAATGCATACATTTGATTATTTGTTGTAATGTTTCATAATGTAGAATCACATGTTATGTGTTGCTATCAATGCAAAAGGGGGAGATCATTTTAGATTAAGGTAAAAAAATGTTTTGAAGGGGCCCTGAAACCCTTTACATCAAAAAGAAAGATATACCATGAAGCTCTACTAGGTTTTAAGTGGACCTAAAATCAGCAATACAATTAAACCAGGTCAACCAAGGACCTAAAACCAACATAAGTGATCAGAAAGAGAAACCAGCGAGGACATTGGAACCTGGAAAAATAGACTAGAAAGTGAGGCAACCTGAGAAGCCTCCCAGACCAGAAAAATCACCAAGGATTGCTGATCAAATTTGTTCTTCTAGTTGCAAATTCCTTAGAAACGTTCTTTCTCCAGCACTTATCTTGAAGCAGGAGAAACTCAGACTTTTGTTATCTAACAAAATCCTAACAATATCCAGATTATGGATACTGTTCAGCCCCCTAATATACCAAGTAATGATTTTCATATCTATTTTTTAGGGGTAAAATCTAGAATAGTAGCCTACTTGCCATCAGCAATATTCTGCATACTTTCTAACTCTCTGGTTTTCTTAGTGGTTCTTCTTCCAGATTTTTCTGGATGACCAACATCCAATTTCACCTTGGACTGATGTTTTGCTCTTTTTCTAGATTTATCCAGAGTAGAAGCAAGAGAATTTATCTTGGTTTGCTGGACCATTTTGCTGCTTCTAGTCTCTACCCCTTTAGTAGTGTTCTTAATATCACCTCTTTTTCTTTGGTTTGGTTTATGCTTTGAGTTGTCTCCTTTTTCAATCGCAACATCTAAGGGGGGAGGTTCATCTAAAGGAAGGTCATAATCAGTTTGAGATAAAATCTGGAACTCCCTGGACTGATAAAATCAAAAGGGGGAGATTGTTAGTCCCAATTGATAAAGTAATTGGTAATGCTATGAATGTATGTAAAAGAGTCATTTCAATTGTTATTTTTTCATTGATGTCAAGTCTTAGTTGGATAGCCATTATAATAATTCAAGAGAGTACCATATCATTTGATTGATGAAGAGATTTGAAGAAAGTATATTGAACAAAAAGTTGATAAGTATGGTATTCAATGGGCACTTGAATGAGTTGGACAATAAAAAAGTAATGTTGGTTTGATTGTTTTGCAATTATGTAATATTGTAATGTATTGAGTGACAAGGTTAAAGAAGGAAGACATTATTTAGTGAGTAACTACAGTGTTCACATAGCAATTGGCAAAGCTAAGTTGGAAGTTTATTATTACTCGAGAAAGTCTAGTATTGAGTGAGTGCTATATTACCCAAGTGAAATATTATGTTCATCGAGTAATAGCTGGAAGAACAATATTGTAAAGTTATAAAATGAGGTTGACTTTTGGTGGAAATATGGAATGTTTGAGATGTTCAAAGGTGTTGTGGTTCCACAACACACATCCTATTTTTGACTTTGGAAATTAGGACCCCCTTTTCTTGGCTTACAAAATCTTAGTCCTCAGAATAGGGTATCTTCCAAGGTTACTTAGGGAGTGAAAAATTTATAGTTAGGGTTTAGGAGTCTAGTCAATTAGAATCATTTAAAAAAACCCTAACAGTAGTATATTGATGTTTATCTTTTGTGCAGGTCATCATGGCATCCTCATTATCCATAGCACAAATAATTACCATGGTATTGCATATGCATTTTCAAAATAGGTGCCTTGGGATTTCAGATAGAAGAAGCATAAGGAGTTCAAGCATATGACAATGTTGGGCTATAAAGAGGGATAAATCATCAAAAATATCAAGAATAAGTACAATAGAGTGCTCCCAGACCCTGTATGGGAAAAACTTAGAAACCATTTTCAAAACATAGAACTTTGATTTTTTGGTGAATTGAGCACCTTGCGCACTTCCCTAAAGGTGCATAGGTGTGCACTTCCCTGAGGTGCGTAGGCGCGCTTTTGTCAAGGTGCACTTTTGTCAAGGTGCACAAGGTGTGCATTGCAATTTTGAATATACATAAGTTGGAGGACTCTAGAAGGTGCACATGTGTGAAGGTACATAGGTGTACAATTTGATGATTAGGTGAAGGAATTTTCTCTAGAAGGTGTGTAGGTGTGCATTTGCAAACGTGTAGAGGTGAACAATTTTAAAAATTCTTGAAGATAATCAAAGTCCCAAAGATGCTAAGATGTGCAAGTGCACAATTTTACAAAGTTTTGAAGAGAAAAGTATAGGTGTGCAAGTGGGCCTAAATTATTGTTGTGGTCTCATAACACACACCCCATTCCTCACTACGAATGGGGACCTCAATTTTTTGAAAAACACAAAAAAAGAAAATTAGAAAAGGACAAAAAAAGAAAATTGAAAAATGCAAAACAATAAAAAATTGGAAAAAAAAATAATAAAAAAAAAATAATTAATTTTAAATCACCCGCACAAGTGCACGCACGGGTGAGATGCGTGTGGCGTGCCCCTGCACCTCGCTGGACGCAAAACGCCCCACTCCCTTCACTAACGCAGGGGCGGGCCGCACACCTCGCCCGACGCAAAACCCCCCACTCCCTTCACTAACACTCATATTTTTTTTTTCTCATTCTCATTTTGTTGGGGTGCTTCGTAAGTACGCAAAGGTAAACCCTCCACATGACGGTGCTCAAACTTGAGCCCGCATCGACACTAAACCCTATGCGACAACATTGAAACTTGTGCATGCACCGGCGCTAAACCCTCTGCAGTGGTGCTCAATGCTTTTTGCCCGCACAATGCTATGTACCCACAACACTACCATAAACACTGGCCCCGTGAGGTGCTTGCGTAATGCACCTTGCGCGGTGCTCATTCAGTGCACCCCAAGCAATGCTCGCGCTACGCAACCCACACCCCCTATTTTTTGCTTCACACTTAACACTTTTTTTTATTGTTCGTTGGGACTTCAAGTGTGTAAGGTATGCACAATAAATGCCCATGGTGCCAAACGTAACCCTAACATTATGTACGGCACTCATGGTTGTGGTGCCACCAATGAAATGCTCGTGGCACTTAACAAACACTATGTGTGGTGCTCATGGCTACGGTGCCACCAATAAAACGCTCACACAGTGCACCCTGCGCAGTGCAACCTGTCATCTCTCTGATTACTTCACTCACGTGGCACACTTTGAGCCCATGGCGCTTTGCGCCCACAGAGCCTCTTGCACCCGCATCACACCCATTGTGCTCACGGTGCCTCCCATGCCCACGGTGCGCCTTGCACCCTACACAAATTTTTTTTTTTAAAAATAAAAATTAATAATATAAAAAATATATATATAAAATTTTAAAAAAGAAAAAAAATATAAAAAATAAATAATAAATAAATAAAAATGGGTGTTTTATTTTCCTTTATGTTTATTTAAATTTAGAGATTTTACGTTTTATTAATTTGAACTAATAAATGTTTCTCTCATAACATGCAGGTGATCAAATGGCATCCACATCTGGAGTAGCACCCAAACTTGTCATTTTCAAATTCCAAGGCATTCCCTCAAAGTCAAGATTCCATGATGATTATGCGAAAATAAAAGATACCGACCTGGGACACATGGATTTAGGAGAATTCTTAAGAATCTGTAATAAGCCCACAGAGAGATTAGCTCTCATATCTTCACTCATCCATTCTGGGTTGGTGAATGCAGCTTTACATCCTATGTCAGTACAATCAGCTGAACTAATCATGGCCCTGACACATCGTTTCATCCCTGAAGAGAGTGGTTAAGAGCATCACTACAGAGGTTGTGTTGGACCTATGACCCAACAATATTGAGAGGGTCTTCCATCTTCTAAGACTAGAGCAATTTATTAGGCTCTCGTATGAAACAATTAAGAGATGGTACATGGAGTACCAGTAGGAGGCAATTGATATCATACAATCCTCCTATCTCATCAAGAAGCCTCTTCGAGGAAGGATAATAGGCAAGGTGGATATGACTTAGGGATACATGAAGGAAGACATTGGATACTCTATCATTCTCCTGAGCAGAGCATGGGATTACCTACAATAGGTCACCTGAGCACCTTTATGGTCAACTTCATTGAGACCATCAGATAGGCAAAGATACCATTGGACTAGGCCACCGCACTAAGTGAAAACTTGTGTGAGCAACTGAGGATGGTGGAGGACAAGAAGAAGTTTTACATGACTTCTTACATGGTATACTTGCTTGTAGCAAGGGTGACAAACTACCCTGGTTTGTACAGAAGAGGTAGTATGCAGGATCCCAATGCCTAGCCATACATAGTCTACCCTTAGTTGATGAAGAAGAACCTCTCGACATAGAGCAAGGAGTATAGAATCATCAATGATGTGTTAATCTTTGCGATCATTTGATTCATTGAGGGAGATTATGGAAAGAGGTTATCTAACAAAATAAAAGCATAGATAATAGCTCTCGAAGCCTACTTCATCTAGTCCAAGACGTTCACATATCTTCAGATAGCTGGTGCCTCCATCAATCCTAAGAAGCTCCCAAGATATCCTAGTGACAAACTAGTGCTATTGGAGATTTCTTGGCAAATTGAGTTGGCATATGAGAAAATAAAGAGACAACGAAGACCTTTCTGGGCATGACCATTGGTCATTGGACCATATTAGGTTAAGCGAAAGCAAGATATTTCATCCTTCGAGTAGGAATGGGAGAATTATCCCTTTGAAGAGTACAACTCTCCCTAGACCTATTTTGACAATGTTGGGAGAGTGGAGAGTTTGGTAGGAAAGGACTTCCATTATGAGGATACTGTTGAAGATCATTGGATGAATTCCACAAATGACTACGATGTCTACATTAGGGGCTATTGTAGGATGAATTTGTATCTAGCAAAAAAGGCTCTCTAGTTGAACATCCCGGAGGAGATAAGGCAACAGGATTCTAAGGAGTTATTGGACCCCCTGTTCAACGCAGACAAAATTGGTGAAAGACCCATTATGAACATTGAGGTTGATAGGGAAGAGGCCGATGATATTAATCATCAAGCAAGGCATGTCGTCATAATGATGAAGGATTGGATCAAGAAACCTTTTCCACTTGATCCAATACTTGATACAGTGATCTTTCATGCACATGCCTGCCCAAAAGGAGGTAAAGGGAAGAAAGTAACAATTCCTACCTTTGTGGCCCAGTCTCCAATCAAGCTAGAGACAGTATACCAACTTGATTGCCCAATTGGGTACTATCACCCTCCAGAAAGGAAGGGAAAGAACAAAAGAAAGAGGACCTCCCCTTAGAGGATTTAGACAGAATAGGACAAAGAACAGGTGCCTCCCTAGTAGCAAGAACAAAGTGTACAAGGGTCTGAGGATACTGGAGCTACTCAAGTCTAGGATGAGCCTCAATTGCCTCCTATTGTGTCTAGCCAACCAGAAGAAGGAGAGATTCCAAAGGCCTTGATTCCTCCTACGCAAGAAGAGTTAGCTTCTCCTTCTATCCCAAAGAAACATGAGAAAAGGATTAAGATTTAGATGAAGAAAAGGAAAGGGATTAGTAGAAGATTAATGCCTAATCCATCTACCCCCAAAACCATTCCAGAGGGAGATGAAGAGGAAGAAGAAACAGAATCAGAAGAGGAAGAGGAACAAGTGCCCCTATAGGGAAGAACAAGGCTACCAAGAGCAATAGAGTTGTAAAGGAGAAAGAGTGCCATGGGTGCCCTTCCATCAACTCAAGCAGAACCCTTAGAACTCTTTTCTTCGAAAGGTGAAGTACAATAGTGGGTGGATGAGAAAAGTGAATAAGGCGATGATGTTTTCTCAATGTCAGATTTTGATTTCATGCTCATAGGTACAGAGTTGATTGGGGATAAAATTAGGGACACCCCTATAGGTGAACCTCAACAGGAAGACTGGACACAAATGTTGCCAGATACATAGGGTCCTGATCTTACTCCTCCATCTCCACCACGTGTTACAGTGGTAGAATAGGGTTTGGTGACTCCTCCACCTTAGAGTTCAGAGGAAGAGTAGGTTCAAAAGGAGCCATCATCAGAGAAGAAACTAGAACAAATGGCTACCGATGAAGTGTCAAAGGAGGGACAAATGGTGGAATATTCTCAACCACCTTCCCAAGGCACTGAGGTTCAAGCTACAGGGTCTACGAAGACTAAAGCTACAAAAGGGGAGCCCTCACAACATGAGATGACTCCAAGAAAAAGTGACAAAGGGAAGGAAGTTGTAGAACAAACTCCTTCATCATCAAGAGCCAGGTCCTCAACTAGATGCATCCCTAAATGGATCTGAAAGGAAATAATGAGGAGTACTAAGCCTCAATTGCGTGCTTCAAAAGAAGACATTTGTGACATTGTAGATATTTTGAATAAACCCGAGTCTCCATCACACGAGGCAACACCATTGGCATTTATCACTAGCACAAGGAACTAGGAACTATTTGCACAAGTGGCTCTCTCTCTTGAAGGCACAAATGCAGAAGGTCTTGGTCTTGAGGATTATGAATTGAAGGATGTTATGTTGGGAAGGCCTACATGAGATTCAACATGATTAATGATGACTCTAGCAGTCAAAGAGGTCCTTAAGCATATGGAATAGAATGAGGCTGAACTCTGAGCACTTCGAAGGTAGGTTGAGATCCTAAAGGGATATCTAGCCAAAGTAGTTGGTCCTCTAGATCCTGAACACCCGAGCAGAATTTGAACACTATACTTAGAGAAGGGGGAGGTGTGCAACTTGATCCATTTTTGAAGGCTTGTTAAGAGTGGTGAGAAAGTTTTGAGGAGAAAGGAGTTATGATCATCACAGGGAATTTGAAGTTACTGCATGCTACATAGGAGAATGTGAATAAAATCATAGCAATTTTGAAGCAAGACTTTAGTATTATGGATGAAGTATGGGCCTGGAGTAAGGATTTACAAACTCTGTAAGCCATAAAGGGCCAAAGATACTAGGTTTTGATTAATGTTTATACCAGAGAATAATTAGACATGATTGATGACTGGATAGAAAAGATAGTAGATAGCAATAAGGTAATGGGAACATTAAATGAGGAGATTCATCGGCTCAAGGACCAAGCCTGAGAGAAAATTTTGGAAGCAAAGAGACACTACAGTGATGCATGCTTGGATATTTTTGAAGATGAGGAACAAGAAAAGTTGTTCCCTCTAGAGATAGTAGTGGAAAATTTCAAGAAGATTTTTGTGGAGGTTGCTGATGATAAGGACATCTGACAAGCCTTTAGGACTAAAGAAGCATTGTTAGAATTGGATACCAAACTCAAAGATTTTGCTGACACCTGAATTGAGGTAGACAATTACAGACAAAAGGTTAAGGATAAATACGAGGCTTTGGATTTATCAAATACAGCTAAAATTGCTAAGATGATAGAGAAATTCAAGGGCAAACATCCAAACATAGCTCTGGGATGAAGAAGAAAAAAACCCAAATGCTAGAATTTCAATTTTGACACTAAGTGAAATTTTGAGATTTTGACCCTGTCAAGATCTGTAGCTTCTTAGGTGCATAGATGCATAGGTACGTAGATCCACAACTCCACAATTCAGAGGTGCGCTAACAATTAACTGCTTATTCTAAAAATAACACTTTCCATGCAATGAGAAAGCATTGTAGTTTAACTTTGACACATGCCTAGTAAAGGATTAACTTCTATTTTTGGCACCTCTAGACACTCCTACTTTTACTGAAGGCTTCCTCCTATTTCTTCTCTCATATATTTTTTTTTTTGATGTGTAAAGGGCTCATGCATCTAATTAATGAATAAAATATGGATGGAGTCCCTCTAAGCACCAAATTAACTGTTAGATTGTATATATTTAGTTTGTTTTAATGTTTTAAAAGCATTTTATTGCATAAAGATATCTCTCACTCTCAACACAAATTGAGGAGATGATTTCTTATAAATATCCTATTGTAATATCTAACAAGGGCCACTATTATTATGCAATAAAACTATGCTTTTGGTGCTTGCATTTGGAGTGTAGTGATTCTTGCCTGAATGTGTCATTGTTTTGTGAATTTTGTTCATGAGATTATGATTTATCCAAAGGTACGTAGTTTCTGGTTGTGGGATGTTTTAGTTTTGGTGTTTGCTATAGATTTATGAATTCTGTTGACGTATCTAGCTTGAGAAGAACTCACCAAATTGTGCCTGCATAACTTTTCATCTCACATGAGTGCACTTTCTGTGGCCTTGCAATTTGATGAAGAGTAAAACATCATTCGGTTTTTGTAATTTCCCATCGTAAATTGTATTAGTGGAATCTAGGAAGCACTGCTCCTATTTTCATTGGTTACCTACCGATCTCTTCCAAAGCTTAACTCGCAGTGTGTTGTTTTTTGTAGCTTATGTCCATTAGGATTTCAATTTCATGTTATTTGCTTTGAATTTCATGTTATTTGTTTTCAATTTCATTATTTGCTTTATTAACCACTCGTTAGAATAGGAACTCATTTTAGTTCCATTGCTAGATTGCATCCATTGAAAAATAGAAAAATACAAAAACATTGTTCTTTTGTGTGTTATTTTGAGACAACAGACAGATTTTACTTCATTCCAAGATCAAAATGGAACCAACAAAGGCCTCCTTGTGAACAGTACATTTATCTTCAACTAAGAAGATTCTGGTACGTCACAAGACAAACACAGAACCTTGGAGTTGATCCAAAAGATTGGCTTTTCAAGAGAGGAATTTTGTGAAGGATTCATACCGTTGGCCTTGTGTAGAACGATCGCCCAACAGAAGTGGCGCTAGGAGGGGCTAAATTTATACTCTCAGAAAAGAAGAAAATTTGTCAAAATTTCAGAATTCTACACTTTTGTAATAATCTGTGATTTGCACAAGTTCAGAAAATTTTCTAAGTTTTTCAAAAATTTAGGTGCACATGTGCATAGGTCCATAGCTATGTAGGTTTGTAGCTATGCAAGTGCGTAGGTACATAGAACTCTATGGTGTGCCTAAATTATGAGAAAGTGTGCTTTTGTAGAGGTACTTTTTTTCTAGAATTGATGCAAATTGGAGGATATTGATCCAAAATCCCCATTTCAATGAGCATTAAGGTCTATGCCAAGTACACATGAGTTTCTTGAACTTACCCACTTTCGCAAACCACATAGTGACAGAGGAATACCCCAAATTCAACCACTTCCATTTGAACTTTCGTCATCTTCTTCTACTCTGCCACCTATTCAACCATCGAGTGGACCTCCACATACTCCAACAGTTCCATCATCATTCCAACCACCTTTAGGTCCACCAAATCGTCCAATGGCCTTTTTCACAAATGCTGTGGACTCACCCATCAACTTGAGAGGTGCACTTCATGACCTCCCCAAGAATCTTGAAAATTTTTGCCCGAGGTTCATTTATGGAGAAACACGAACTGCCGAAGATCATGTCAAATTTTTGAAGGAAATTTGCAACCGAAAGAAAATTGCTAATGAGGATGTTGTTCTTCATTTATTCTCCTATTCTTTGGGGGAAATTTCCTTCAATTGGAACATTAATCTACCACCAGGATGTATTGGAGATTGGGATACTTTCAAAAAATTGTTCTTGGAACAATTCAAAACTTTCATCAACCCAGATATGATACACCAACAATTTATATCAATTAAAAGGGACCCAACTGAGATAGTTTCATGCTTCAACCATCACTTTCATATGGCATACCACAAGCTAGAAATGCCATACACTATACCAGTTAGAGCCACTATTCAGATTTATCTGAATACTATGGATGCTCTTACAATGATCTTTCTGAGAAGACTTCCTCCAGCTGATATTGATACATTAGACAAAGTCTTTGCAGAAGTGATCACGTTCACGAAGCAAGCCAATCCTAATGGAGGAGGAATGATGCTTCTAGTGCAAGCAGTCACTATAATACCAACATACCCCAGGGAGCACCCACGGTGCCTAGCCAGTTCATACCTATGAATCCAGTTCCATTACAATAGGCACTTGCTCCACAAAATCATACGATAACGTATCTAGGGTATGAGCCTCCAAAAATAACTTTCTTTGAACAAAAGGCCACAATTCTCGTTGAAATAGACAACCTTAATTTAGAAGTTGGTCAAATGAAGAAGATTGTGTCACAAATGAACAATGAATTGACATGTCTTAGATTTTCACAAGGACAAAATAACAACTTCCAAAGAAACAACGCTGACCCCTACAACAAAAATTTTGGTCAAAATTACAACAGGAAATTCAACGGGAACCATAACAACAACAATGCAGGAAACAACAACAGAGGAAACAACTTCAATCCTCCTGATCGCAATAATGGCTTCCAAAGGTAGAACCGATAGTGGAACACTCGTCTGAATAATGGAAGTATTCCTGCTGATAACAACAATAACATTGTTCAATATGCTGATATCAATCAGTATGATGATAGCCAAAATGCGCTTAACAATGATGGTTCGTACTATAATGGCAATCAGGAGATGAATCAAAATTCACAGGTAAATGAAAATCCTCCTCCTATACAATTCAATGCTATGCTATTGGAATCCTATGATTCTACACAGAATACACAAGTGAAACAACCAGTAAGTGAAGAATTCTCATTCCCATTTAGCCAAGAACTATACCTTCAGCATGATGAGATGTTTGCCTTTCGTAATGATAATTGGAATACATACAATCTCAAAAATAGAAAGGATCCCTTGATGGATGGAATTCCTCCAGCTTTACAACCAACTCCACTTGATCCAAGAGCAAGTAACAATTCGCCACCAGTAAGACCAATGTATGGAGGACAATCGAATCAGAATCAAGTGAATGTACCAACAATACTGAAGAATCCCACTTGGTCCACTAAAAAGTACAATGCAGTAGAGGATTTGAAAAGGACTAAGGCCAATATGTCCATGTTTGACATGTTATAGAATTGTCCACAACAACAAGAAGCTCTTATGAAGATATTAGATCATACAAAGGTTTCCCATAATATGAATATTGTTCCTCAAAAGATATTATCTCAACAAGTGAATGGTGTAAAAGTGATACCCACTATGTTCAAAGACAAAGTTGAGGTACCTCGATTTTTGTTTAGCATCAGGATATATGGGAAGAATCTTCACAATTGCCTCATTGATTTGGGAGCTTCATGTAATGTAATGCCATTATCAATAGCTCAAAGGCTAGGAGTTAGTCCTCAACCCTCTAATCGAGTAGTAATACAATTGGATAAAACAGAGGTAAAAGTTATTGGGGTATTGAAAGATGTGCAAATATAGTTAACAATCGATCCCTGGATTCAAGATGTCATTGATATACATGTGGTGGACATTCCAGAGACATATGGTTGCTCCTAAGTAGAGAATGGATGAAATGCCTAAGAGGATGGTTTTCTATGAATTTCACTCAACTATGGTTACCATGGAAAGGATTGAACAATCAAATCAAGATAGATGTAGAACCCAAATTGAAAATGATGATTATAGATTATGATGCCCTGAATGAGATAGCATTCCTACAATTAGATTTGGGTTCATACAAGGTGATGGTATTGGATATGGTTCCAACCAATGCATCTCAAGATCTAGATAAAGAATCAAAAGTGCCAGTATCCAAAAGTGAAACCATGACATAGCTCATAGATAGTATGGTGACTAATTTTCAATGTTTAGGAGAGGAAGCTGATCCCAATATCCTCCTTGTCCTAGGATTTTTTCGATTGCACAAAGTTAGTCACTCAGAATTCAAATATTCATCATGTCAAGAAGTAGTAGCGAAGGTACTGACACACATAATGGAAAACAAGGATAAAAGGACCTTAAGAGCTGAATTCGTAGAAAGCCAAAATTCGGTGAACTCATCCAACCTTGTTGAAAAGATCGAAGAGGAAAGCAAAGATCTAAATGTGTCATATAGTGATACCTCTTTAGATGGTGGAGGTTTTTCTTCTCCACCCCCTAGGATGATTAAAGTCCAAAGAAGAAGATGATATGCTAAAGGTAAAAGGATGGACTTCAGTAGTCATTCATCTTGAACCTAAGGTTGAAGAAATCAAAGAATTGATAGGAGAAATCTAGGATAAACAAGAAAAACACACACTTCCTCTATCTACAGATTATAATGGGGAATCATCAAATCCACCCTGTGAGAAGTTGCAATGGGTTCCCAAGAAACAATATTTCAATTCTCAGATCAAAGAAAAGCTAAGAATGAACAAACACAAGGTTAAGAAGCCCAAGGAAGATCCAATTTGGACACTTCACTTTGATAGTTCTAGGTGCAAGTTGGGAGTAGGTGCAGGTATTGAATTGGTCAACCGAAAAGGTAGGTCTTTCTATGCCGCATATCAATTACAATTTAGATGTACTAACAATACTACAGAGTATGAAGCATTAATTTGAGGACTTCTCTTTGCACTAGAGAAAGGAGTCACAACTCTCATAATCGAAGGGGATTCTCAATTGGTCATACAACAAGTAAAATCCATATACTATTGGAACGATAAAAGGCTATTGGCTTATAGAAAAAAGGTATGGGATATATTGGATGACTTTGAAGCTTTAAACATCAAATCCATTCCAAGAAGAAAGAACATGGTAGTAGATGCTCTCGCCATTTCAGTAAGTGCTTTGCAACTAGTTGAAAGAACCAAGTTGAAAAGATTCTCAGTAGAATTGGTTGCTGTTCTGTCCATTCCTGATAATATCACCAACTTTAAGGTCTTTCAGGATGATCAACATATACTTGAGTTTATCACGTGCAGTCACCATTTTGAGGGACAAGAAATTGATGATACACCAGATGAAAAACCTAAAGATGATGAGCTTGAAGACGAAGATGGGATTCTTAATCTAAAGACCAACACTATTCCAAAAGGAATTGTTGAACTTCAACATATCTTTGATCGTGATGAATTAGCACTTAATAGAAGGGAAACTCAATAAAAAGGAATCAAAGAATGTGACTCATACAATTTGGGTACTGATGGGTACAGATAGGAAAAGCATGCAATCAATAGGAAAGAGAAGACATGCTCAAATTACTTACCGAGTATAAGGATGTTGTTGCTTGGAGCTATGAAGAATTAAAGACTTATGATCCTAAGATTATCACACATGACATCCGTTGAAACTAGATGCCAAAACATTCTGATAGAGACAAAGATTGGTAAATCCTATCATTGAACCACTGATAATGAAAGAAGTAAAGAAGCTATTGGATGCAAAGATCATATTTCCCATTCATCATTCTACATGGGTGGCTAACTTGGTTCTCGTGCAAAAGAAGATAGGAAAGATTTGTCTTTGTGTTGATTTTTGTAACTTGAACTTGGCATCTCAAACGAAAAATTATCCTCTAGCCTCACTTGATGAGGTTCTACAAATTGTAAATGGATCAAAGATGATGTCTTTCTTGGACGGTTACTTAGGATACAATCAAGTGATGGTCGATGAAGAAGATAGGCTAAAGATGACTTTCACAACGAAGTGGGGAACTTTTTCCTACAGAACAATGCCCTTTGGACTGATTAATGTGGGAGCTACATTTCAACGAGCAATGGATGAGGCTTTCAAAGGATTGATTAACAGATGTATAGTCATCTACATGGATGACTTGACTGTCTTTTCAAAAGATCAAAGTACCCGCATTGCTGATCTAAGACAAGTATTCAATAGATGTCGTAAATATGATATATCTCTCAATCCCAAGAAATGCTTGTTTGGCATTACTAAAGGAAAGCTCCTTGGACATGTCATTTCTGAAGCTAGAATTTCTATTGATCCTGATAGAGTTGAAGCCATTCTAAATTTGGCACCTCCACATAGTCAAAAGGAACTAAAATCTTTCTTTGGAAAGATAAATTTTGTGTGAAAATTCATAAGTAGATTTGTAGAGATAGTTTATCCCCTTAATGATTGACTCAAAAAGGGGGCCAAGACAGAATGGGTGCCTGAGATAAAGAAATTATTTGAAGATATCAAGGTTACCATTTCTACAGCCCCGATTTTGGTGAGTCTAGATTACAAGTTGCCTTTTAAGATCTATTCCTTTGCTTTCGAACATTCATGTGTAGGTATCCAGACACAAAAGAAGGAAAGGAGGATGAAAGACCAATTGCTTTTATGAGTTGCCATGAAGAATGTAGAGTTAAATTATTCAAACCTTGATAAACAATCCTTTGTATTAATCAAGGTAGTAAAGAAGTTCCATCATTACATTCTAAGAAGCAAGGTGTATGCAATTGTACCTGACCTAGTAGTAAAAATGCTTTTGATGTAGAATGACCTTGGTGAAAGAAGGGGAAAGTGGATGGCTATACTTCAAGAATTCGATCTTGAAATTCAATCTATGAGATTAGTCAGAGGTCAAGGGTTGTTAAAGATGATAGTTGATAACCAGGATGGAAATGAAAAGGAATTCAAGTTTGATGATGAAGAGATGAGGATGATCAGAAAAAGATGGTTGTGTCATAGGTTGATATTAATCAAGGTGTAGTGATAGATGTTTGGTATCAAGACATTGTTTATTATCTCCTACAAGACTAGTGTCCTAGTTGGATGAATAGTTCACAACATAGGGGACATAAAATGAAATGCGAGTCCTACATGTTACATGACAACAAGTTGTATAAAAGAAACTATGAAGGGATTTATCTGAAATGCTTGGGACACGAAGAAGCTAAAGAAGTCTTAGAACATTTCCATGACAAGTATGGTACAAGACATGATTTAGCAAAAGCAATGACCCACATGATTTTAAGGTTGGGTTATTTTTGGACCTCAATATTCAAAGACACTTTCGAGCATGTACGCTCTTGCCATATCTGTCAAACCAGTGCCAATAGAGGGAGGAATCTAGCAATGCCCTTACAATCAATGTATGAGGTGCGCCCCTTCGCAAAGTAGGACTGGATTTTATTGGTCTAGTCAATCCACCATCATCAACTAGACATGCATTTATTCTCACAGCTATGGATTACTATACATGATGGATGGAAGCTGAAACATTCAAAAATTGCATTGCTGAGGTAGTAACAAACTTCTTGGAAGAACACTTTGTTACTAGGTTCGGAATGCCATTTGCCCTTGTGTGTGATAACAAGTCTACTTTTGCATTGACATTCTTGACCCAATGGGCATTTGAAAATCAAGTCATTATCAAGTTCTCTTCAAATTATTACCTGCAAGGAAATGGGGTAGTAAAATCTACAAACAAGAACTTGATCACGGTTATATGACAATTGTTGAAGGAGAACCCTAGGGATTGGCATACACAACTCAAATATGCCTTATGGATAGATCGAGTGAGAACTAGTGTTCCCACTTAATCTCAGAATTACTATTTTGAAATTCATGAGTGGGTATGCTAAAGAAGCTGACAAAGTACAAATCAGATTGATGAATCTTTTAGAGATGGATGAGAAACAAACAATTGCATTGGAGCATATGGTTAAACATCAAGCTGCTGTGAAAAGATGGTTTGACAAAAGAGCCACGATTAAATCATTTAGGATTTCTGACCTTGTTCATTCTACTTTGGGATAAGGTGAAAGAAAAGCAGGGTAGTCATACCAAGTTTCAACATTTGTGGATAGGCCCTTATTAGATCACAGAAATTCTCAAGGAATACACTTTTAGGCTCAGTTCCTTATAGGGGGAATGTCTTCCCTTGCCCGTAAATGGGTAGTTCCCAAAGCATTATTTTGAGGCCTAGAAGACACAAAAAAAAGAAGAAGAATAAGAACTTAGATTTTATTTCTACATTTAGCTCAGATGTTTATTCCTACAAGTGTGTTTGCTTTCATGTTGCATGTTTGCTTTCAGTCATGTGTTTCCTATCAAAGTTGTGTCAATCTTGGGGGGTAAGGTGTACTTGAGATTTTTCTCAAGATTTTTACTAACCACTCTTTGGTTCTAATTTTAAGAAGAGATATTTCTTTGTCAAAATAGTTGGACGATTGTATGTCTTATACCAACTGAGCGGCTGACATTTCTTGTGCAAATAGGGGACTTTCAGTCTAGAAATCATAAGTCTAGACCTACAAATTCTCAACACTTTGTAAATTTAAAATTTGATTGTTTTAGGTGCTATTGAATTGAAGCCAAAGATGATGATGGATGATCCAAACTTCAACTAGTTCAAATGGGAGGGGTTTCCGCAAAAGGTTGCTAAGATCATTGTTTGGTGTGAGAGTTTCTAAAAAGTTCTAAAAGAGGAATGCAATGACATCGATGTCTTGACTACACAGTCTAAGCGTAGTTAGGATACAAAAAAGAAAAAAAAAAAAAGAAAAAGAAAAAGAAGATGAAGGAAAAAATGGTGTTAAGACTGAAGGATTCTTAAGATCTGAAATGGAAAAAGATACATTTTAAAACAAAGCATTTAGTATCCAAAATATTGCTTCATCAAAAGTAACATTTTGAATGACATGGAGTGACTATTCAAAATTTCCAAAAAATTAAAAGAATGTGGCACCTCACCAAGAGCCCTCAAACTGATTCTCTCATCTAGTCAAGTAATTGATTGATAAATAGCCTTCATGGAAATTTTGAATGAATGAGCTGGTAGGAGTGGAAGATTGTTTCAAGTTGTCAGAAAAATTTGATAGACTAGATCTTGAGATATCAAAGGGAATAAATACACGAATCACACATTGAGCTTGAAGGTTTCAAATTCTAGGATTTTGATTGCACAGTCATCCGAAAGATGCTCAAGATGTTTGAAGTTTGGTTGGTATTTGACACACATTGGAAGAATGTTTTCTGATGAAGAAATGCCTTGGTCATTTCTTCCTTTTTTCGAGGCTATTTGTTGTGGTATTACAACACATGCCCCTCCTCACTAGGAATGGGGACGCCCTACTTTTTTTCGACTCCCAAACTCACAGTTTGAGAGTCAAGAGAAAATATTAGAGTCAATTTTTTGAAAACATAAAAAAATAAAAAATTAGAAAAGGACAAAAAACAAGAAAATTAAAAAATGCAAAAAAAAAGAAAATTGGAAAATATAAAATTAAAAAAAATAAATTTAAATCACCAGCACAAGCATGCGCAAGGGTAAGATGCGTGTCGCGCACCCGAATGCTTGCGCAGGGGCATGTCGCACACCTTACCCGGTGCAAGGGGTTATAAAACCCCCCACCCCCCTTCACTAACACTTATCATTTTTTTTTTTCATTCTCATTTTGTTGGGGTGCTTCACAAGTATGCAAAGGTAAACCCTCCATGTGATGGCGCTCAAACTTGTGCCTGCACAAGTGCTAAACCCTATGTGGCGGTGCTGAAACTTACACTTGCACTGGTGCTAAATGCTTTGTCGCGATGCTCGATGCTTTTTTTCCCACGTGATGCTATGTACCCACGACACTGCCATAAACACCGGCCCTGTGAGGTGCTTGCGCGACACACCCTATGTGACACTCATTCATCGCACCCTGAGAAATGCTCGCATGACACAACCCACACCCCTCTTTTTTTGCTTCACACTTAACACTTTGTTTATTATTCGTTGGGGCTTCAAGTGTCAAGGTATGCACATTAACTGCCTGTGGCACCAAACATAACCCTAACATTGCACGTGGTGCTCATGACCGTGGTGCCACCAATGAAATGCCCATGATGCTTAACAAACATCACGCCTGCGACACTAAACAAACATCGCGCACGGCGCTCATGGCCATGGTGCCACCATTAAAATGCCCATAGCGCGCCCCACATGGTGCCTGCACGGTGCAACCCATCATCTCCTTGACTGCTTCACTCATGCGACACACTTTGAGCCCATGGCACTTTGCACCTGCGGAGCCTCTTGCGCTCGCATCACATCCATTGCACCTGTGACACCTCCCATGCCTGTAGTGCGCCTTGCACCCTACACACTCATTTAAAAAATAATAATTTTTTTTTTAAATTTAAAAAAATATTATATATATATATATATATAATTTTTAAAAAGAAAATAATAAAATAATAAAATAATAATAAATAAATAAAATGCCCAAATTGGGCGTTTTATTTTCCTTTATGTTTATTTAAATTTAGAGCTTTTACGTTTTATTACTTTGAACTAATAAATATTTTCTCTCATAACGTGTAGGTGATCAAATGGTGTCCACATTCGGAGTAGCACCCAAATCCATCATTTTCAAATTCTAAGGTGTTCCCTCAAAGTTAAGATTCCATGATGATTATGCGAAAATTAGAGATACCGACCTGGGACACACAAATTTAGGGAATTCCTAAGAATCTATAATAAGCTCACAGAGAGATCAACTCTTGTATCTTCACTCATCCATTTTGGGTTGGTGAACACAACTTCACATCCTATTTCAGTACAATCAAGTGAACTAATCATGGCCTTGGCACATCATTTCATCCCTGAAGAGAGAGTGGTTAAGAGCATCACTACAGAGGTTGTGTCAAACTTACAACTTGACAATATTGAGAGGGTCTTCCATCTTCTGAGAGCAGATCGATTTATTAAGCTCTCATATGAAATAGCTGAGAGATGGTACATGGAGCACCAGTAAGAGGCAATTGATATCATACAATCCTCCTATCTCATCGAGAAGCCTCCTCCGGGAAGGATAATAGGAAAAGTGGATATGACTCGAGGATACATGAAGGAAGAAATTGGATACTCTATCATTCTCTTGAGCAGAGTCATGGGCTTACCCATAGCAGGTCACCTCAGCACCTTTATGGTCAACTTCATTGAGACCATTAGACAGGCAAAGATACCATTGGACTGGGCCACCACACTAAGTGAAAACTTGTGTGAGCAACTAAGGACGATGGAGGACAAGAAGAAGTTCTACATGACTTCTTGCATGGTATACTTGCTTGGAGTAAGGGCGATAAACTACCCTAGTTTGTACAAAAGAGGCAGTATGTAGGATCCCAATGCCTGGCCATACATAGTCTACCCTTAGTTGGTGAAGAAGAACCTCTCAGCACAGAGCAAGGAGTACAAAATTGTTAATGATGCATTCATCTTTATGATCATTTGATTCATTAAGGGAGATTATGGAAAGAGGTTATTCGATGAAACAAAAGCACAGATAACAACTCTTAGAGCCTACTTCATCTAGTTCAAGATGTTCACATAACTTCGGCTAGTTGTTGCCTCCATCAATCCTAAGAAGTTCTCGAGATATCTTAGTGACAAACTGGTGCTATTGAAGATTTCCTGGCAAATTGAGTCGACATATGAGAAAATAAAGAGACAACGGAGACCTTGCTAGGCATGACCATTGGTCATTGGACCATATCAGGTGAAGTGAAAGAAAGACATTCTGTCCTTCGAGTGGGAATGGGAGAATTATCCCCTTGAAGAGTACAACTCTACTTGGCCCTATTTCGACAATGTTGGGAGAGTGGAGAGTCTGGCAGGAAAGGACTTCCATCATGAGGATGTTGTTGAAGATCACTGGATGAATGTGACAAATGACTACAATGTTTGCATTAGTTAGGATGACTTTGTATCTAGTAGAAAAGGCTTTCCAGTTGAACATCCTAGAGGAGATAAGGCAACATGATTCTAAGGAGTTACTGGGCCCCCTATTCAACACAGACAAAATTGGTGAAAGACCCATTATGAACGCTGAGGTTGACTAGGAAGAGGCTGATGATATTAATCATCGAGCAAGGCATGTCATCAAAATGATGAAGGATTAGATCAAGAAACCTTTTCCACTTGATCCAATACCTGATATAGTGATCTTTCACGCACATGCCCCCCCAGAAAGAAGTAGAGGGAAGAAAGTAACAATTCCTACCTTTGTGGCCCAGTCTCCTATTAGGCTAGAGACGGTATACCAGCTTGATCGCCCAGTTGGATACTATCACCCTCCATAAAGGAAGGGAAAGAACAAAAGAAAGAGGACCTCCCCTCAGAGGATTCAGACAAAACAGGCCGAGGAACAGGCACCTCCCGAGTAGCAAGAACAGAGTGCACAAGGGTTAGATGATATTGGAGCTACTCAAGTCTAGGATGAACCTCAATTACTTCCCATTGTGTCTAGCCAACTAGAAGAAGGAGAGATTCCACAGGCCTCGATTCCTCTTGTGCAAGAAGAGCCAACTTCTCTTTCTGTCCCAAAGAAACATAAGAAAAGGATTAATATTCAGATGAAGAAAGGGCAAAGGATCAGTAGAAGATTAGTGCCTAATCTATCTATCCCTGAAACCATTCCAAAGGGAGATCAAGAGGAAGAAGAAATAGAATCAGAAGAGGAAGAGAAACAAGTGCCTCTATAGGGAAGAACTCGGGTAGCAAGAGCCACAGAGTTGCAAAGGAGAAAGAGTTCCATGGGTACCCCACCATCCACTCAAGTAGAACCCTTAGAACTCTCTTTTTTAGAAGATGAAGTCAACAGTGGGTGGATGAGAAAACTTAAGAGGGTGATGATGTTTTCTCAGTGTTAGATTTTGATTTCATGCGTAGAGGTACAGAGTCGATTGTGGATAAAATCAGGGACACCCCTATAGGTGAACCTCAACAGAAAGACTGGACGCAAATGCTGCTAGATACACAGGGTCCTGATCTTACTCCTCCATCTCCACCATGAGTTATAGTGATAGAACAGGGCTCGGTGACTACTCCACCTTAGAGTTCAGAGTTAGAGTAGGTTCAGAAGTAGCCATCATCAAAGGAGCAACCAGAACAAATGGTTGTTGATGAAGTGTCAAAGGAGGGACAAATGGTGGAATATTCTCAACTGCCTTCCCGAGACACTAAGGTTCAAGCTACAGGGTCTATGGAGACTAAAGCTATAGAAGGGGAGCCCTCACAACAAGAGACGACTCCAAGACAAAGTGACGAAGGGAAGGAAGTTGAAAAACATACTCCTTCATCATCAAGAGCCAAGTCCTCAGTAGGACGCATTTCTAGATGGATCCAAAAGGAAATAATGAGGAGTACTAAGCCTTAATTTCATGCTTCAAAAGAAGACATTTGTGACATTGTAGAGATTTTGAATAAACCTGAGTCTCCATCACACAAGGCAACACCATTGTCATTTATCACCAGCACAAGGAACCATGAACTATTTGCACAAGTGGCTCTTCATTGTGAAGGCATAGATATAGAAGGTCTTGGTCTTGAGGATTATGAGTTGAAGGATGTTATGTTGGGGAGGCCTACACGATATTTAGCTTGATTAATGATGGCTCTAGGAGTCAAAGAGGTCCTTAAGAATATGGAATAGGATGAGGCCAAACTCCAAGCACTTTGAAGATAGATTGAGATCCTAAAGGGATATCTAGCTAAAGTAGTTGGTCCTCTAGATTCTGAACACCCTGAGTAGACCTTGAACACTATACTTAGAGAAGGGGGATGTGTACAACTTGATCCATTTTTGAAGGTTTGTTAGGAGTGGCAAGAAAGTTTTGAGGAGAAAGGAGTTACGATCATCACAGGGAATTTGAAGTTATTGCATGCTATGCAAGAGAATGTGAATAAAATTGTAGCAATTTTGAAGTAGGACTTTAGTATTATGGATGAGTTACGGGCCCAGAGTAAGGATTTACAAACTCTACAAGCCATAAAGGGCCAAAGATATTGGGTTTTGATTAATGCATATATCGGAGAAGAATTAGACATGATTGATGACTAGATAGAAAATATAACAGATAGCAATAAGGTAATGGGGACATTACATGAGGAGATTCATCGACTCAAGGACCAAGCTTGAGAGCAAATTTTGGAAGTAGAGAGACACTACAGTGATGCATGCTTGGATATTTTTGAAGATGAGGAATGAGAAAAGTTGTTACCTATAGAGACAGTAGTGGAGAATTTTAGGAATATTTTTGTGGAGGTTGCTGATGATGAGGACATCCAACAAACCTTTAGGACTGAAGAAGCATTGTTAGAATTAGATACCAAACTTGAGGATTTTGCTGACACTCGAATTAAGGTAGACAATTATAGACAAAAGGTTAAGGATAAATATGAGGCTTTGGATTTACTGGATGCAGC
This sequence comes from Cupressus sempervirens, assembly GCA_028749045.1. NCBI lineage: Eukaryota > Viridiplantae > Streptophyta > Pinopsida > Cupressales > Cupressaceae > Cupressus > Cupressus sempervirens. The sequence goes on along the minus strand of CM053787.1, from coordinate 509,132,831 downwards.
TAAAATTGTTGAGATGATAAAGAAATTCAAGGTCAAACATCCAAACATAGCTTTCGGATGAAGAAGAACAAAACCTAGATACCAGAATTTCAATTTTGAAACAGTAAAATTTTGAGATTTTGATCTTGTCAAGGTCTGTAGCTCCTCAGGTGCATAGATACGCAGGTCCACAGCTCCGCAATTTAGAGGTGCACCAACAATTAACTACTTGTTATAAAAATAGCACTTTTCATGCTATAGGAACACGTTCTGACTACAGTTTAACTTTGACACATGCCTAGTAAAGGACTAGCTTCTATTTTTGGAACCTCTAGACACTCCTAATTCAACTGAAGGCTTCCTCCTATTTATTCTCTCATATTTTCTTTGTTTTTGACATGTAAAGGGCTCATTCATCCAATTAATGAATAAAATATGGATGGAGTCCCTTTAAGCACCAGATTAACTATTAAATTGTATATATTTAGTTTGCTTTAATGTTTCAAAAGCATTTTATTGCATAAAGATATCTCTCACTCTCAACACAAATTGAGTAGATGATTTCTTATAAATACCCTGTTGTAATATGTAACAAGGGCCACCATTATTATGCAATAAAATTATGCTTTTGGTGCTTGTATTTGGAATGTAGTGATTCTTGCCTAAATGTGTCATTATTTTTTGAATTTTGTTCATGAGATTGTGATTGAGCCAAAGGTTTATTGCATAGTTTTTGGTTGTGAGATCTTTTAGTTCTGGTGTTTGCTACAAATTTACAAATTCCACTGACGTATCTAGCTCAAGAAGAACTCTCATGATCACACTTTCCATGGCCTTGCAATTTGATGAAGAGTTAAACATCATTTGGTTATTGTAATTTCCCATCGACGATTGCATCAGTGGAATCTAGGAAGCACTACTCCTATTTTCATTGATTACCTACCGATCTCTTCGAAAGCTTAACTTGCAGTGTGTTGTTTTCTGTAGCTTATGTCTATTAGGATTTCAATTTCACATTATTTGCTTTGAGTTTCATGTTATTTTCTTATAGTTTCGTTATTTTCTTTGCTAACCCCTCATTATAATAGGAACTTATTTTAGTTGCATTGCTAGATTGCATCCATTGAAAAATAAAAAAATACAAAAACATTGTTCTTTTGTGTGTTATTTTGAAAAAGCAGATAGATTTTACTTCATTCTGAGATCAAAATAGAACCAAAAAATGCCTCCTCGTGAACAAGCACATTTATCTTCAACTGAGCAGATTCTGGTACATTGCAAGACAAACACAAAACCTTGGAGTTGATCCAGAAGATTGGCTTTTCAAGAGAAGAATTTTGTGAAGGATTCATACCGTTGGCCTCATGCAGAATGGCCACCCAACAATTATCAATAGAATCAAAATAAGTACACAAGAATGATCTAAAACCCCCTTTGTGCAAAACCTAAAAACCACTTTCAAAATTGAGAACTTTGATTTTCTTTTGGTGAATTAAGAACCTTGGGTACTTCCTTGAAGGCACGAAGTTGCGTAGGTGTGCAATTTGAAGATTTGGTGAATGAATTGCCTCTAAAGGTGTGCAGTTACACATATCTAAAACATTTAGAGGTCCCCTGAGGTCCTGATCATTACCACGGATTCCTTGTCTCCGCAATATCTAAAATCACACTCAAACTCATGACTTTCAAGTTCTAGGGAATTCCCAAGAAGTCATACTTCATGATTTCCACAGGAAAGTGATGCTAGAGTATGAAACTTTAGACTTATTAGCTCCTCAAGAAGTCACCTCTACCACCCAAAATTTCATAAGGAAACATCCACACATCATTTTAGTTTAAAAGGGAAGAAAACTCAGATGCTGGAAATCAAGTTTTCACACTTAGAATAATTTTTGGATTTTTGAATCCTGTCACCAAGGTGCAAAGGTGCATAGGTGCACTTTTTGAAGGTCCATTTTTCTAAGGTGCACTTTTCTCAAAGGTGTGCCAATAGTTTTGAAGAAGAAGCAATGCATCGACAATTTAATTGCCAGTTGCTATTTTAGAGCATTCGATGCATCATAAACACATTTTGATAACAGTTCAACTCCCAAAGACACCTAGAGAAGGTCAAGCTTCCTTTTTAGATCTCCCAAAGACTCCCAGATCATCTCATGGCTTCTATCTTCTAATCCTCTCATTCTTTTATTGTCTAAGTCATATGTAAAGGTTCATGCACCCATTAATTGATATAAACAAAGGTGGAGACCTACTCAACACTATTTAGAGAGTTAGTTTGTATGTAATTAGTTTTATTTTATTATTTTTTAGCATAATGTTTTTATTAGAATATCTCTCACTTGTAACACAAAAAGAGGAGAGGATTTCTTTTAAATACATGGATGTAATATGTATTCCAAGCTGTTATTTTGATGCAATGATATATGCTATTGGTGCTCTCATTCTAAGTGTAGTTATTCTTGTTAGGGTGTTATATTTGTGAATACATGTTCATGAATAATAATGGAGCCAATGATTTTATTGCATTGTTATGATTGTGCGATCTTTTAGTTTTGGTGTTTGCCTTGTGTTAACAAATTTTGTTGTTTGACGAATTGGTGAAAGGATCATCTTTGTTCTTGCATAGTGTTTTGTCTCATGTGAGCGCACTTTCTATGGCCTCACAATTTGATCAAATGTGATACATCTTTCAGTTATTATTGAAGTTTCCATCGACAATGGCATCAGTGGAGTTAAGGAAACTAGAAGATTCTGACCGACCATCTACATTTTAAGCCTGGTTGACACGAGTTCTTAGGACTCAATCATTTTTGCAAGCCTCACAATGATAAAGGATACTTAGGCTCCACCAATTCACATTACAAATTCCATCATCATCATCCGCTCTACATTTTACTTCACACATTTCCATCATTTTGCACCATGGCTTTCTTCAATGCCCAAATTTCACCTTTGAATCTAACTGGTCCATTACACGACTTGCCCAAAAATCTTGAATTTTTTTTCCCACGATTCATCTATGGAGAATCATGAACAATAAAAGATAATATTAAAATTTTCAAGGAAATTAGTAATCAAAACCAGATTCAACATATGGACATGGTTTGTTACCTTTTCCCTTACACTTTGGGGGAAACAACATTTAATTGGTACCTCAATCTACCAATGACATCAATAAGAGATTAGAACTCTTTTGAGAGAAAGTTTCTAGCACAATTCAAGGTCTATATTGATCTAGCTATCCTACATCATCAGTTCATCTCAATTAAGTGGGATCCCCATGAAACTATTTCATAGTTTAATCATCGCTTCTATAGGATGTATCAAAGAATGGAGTTTCCTAACATTGTACCACAAGAGACTGGCATCCAGATCTATTTGGGAATAATGGATTCATTAACTTCTATTTTTATAAGAAGGCTCCCACCCAAGACATTGATACCATTAAAAAGGTATTCAAAGAGGCTGTTACATTCATGAAGCAAGTAGATACCCATGGTGGAGGGAACTTTGTGTATTCCTTCACTTTGAATAATACAATAATCATACCACCATTTCTTGCAAGAGCATCTACTATGACCAATCAAATGCCCCTATTGAATCCATTACCTTTACTGCAACAGGTTATTTCCACTCCAATGCCAACAATTACATATTCAGGATATGAGCCCCAAAAGACTGTATTCTTTGAAAAAAGACTTCTCCAAGTCTACTAAACTTGAGAACACTATGGCTAGTGAGTTTTAAGGCCATGAAGAAGATGATGTCTCTTTTATCTAATGAGTTTATTAGAATAAAGTTGAGTTTCTCAAGAAACCAAGGAAATTATCCAAGACAACTTGCTACCCAAAATAATTATTCTCAAAATCAGAGCAAAAATTATGGCCCCTATGATAACATCAACAATGAGAATAATGATATTACAGGTATGGGTCCAAGTAAAAATGGATATGGGCACAATGATGTTTCAGATTAGCCTCCCCCCCAAATCATGGAGGTACAACCTTTGTAGTTTAGTTCAATGGTGTTTGAATCATATGATAAATCTGTAGGAGGACAAAATGATGAAGATGATCAAGAGAAGCTTGTGTTCCCATTCAATGAAGAGCAAGAGCATGGACAATCTGGGATACATGTTTATTGTAGAAATAATAAGAACACACAAAGTTTGAAAAGTAGAGAGGAATCTCTAATGGATGATGTCTCTCTATGGTTACATCCTACTCCTCTAGACATCTAGTTCTATAATACTCCAATTCATTATGAGGCTTCAACCAAAATTACCTCAACAGTTCAGAAGGAATTACATGTAAAGGATAAGGTTTTGAAAGGTTTTATGGATAACATAAAAAGAAATTCAAAGTATCTTGGAGAAGATCAAAATCCAAACATCCTTTTTCTTCCTAACTATTATCGCATCCATCAAAGGATTCATTTAGAGTTGGAATGTTCTAGTTGCCAAGTTGTCATATCTAATGTGTTAGCATAGATAGATCAGGCTATTAAAATTGTTGAAAGTGATGAATCATTTCAAGTTTTGATGTTGCAATAAGTGTGGATATCCCAAGAAATCTTAAAGGTTTAGAAAATTTTGAAATGCCAAAATTTCATGGAGATGCAAAAATTCTCAAAGTTGCAAAAGATGGTGGAAACATAGAAGATTCTAAGGTGGCTGAGATTTTTGAATCAGGAAGTCATCAAGACAAAGATACCAATGCTTTCTACTGTGATATTGATTCTCTTTTGGATAATGATAAGATACCTCCCTAAAAAAAGATATGTTATTAGACAAGATGGATAGAGTGCTTAATTTGGTCTTAAGCTTGATAGGGGAAATGTCTATTTATGGGTCTTCTACACATATACCAGACCATGCAATAACCAAGTCATGTAGAATCCATCCATTTGGGTTCCATTTAAAAGTAAGTAGTCTTGATTTCTTATTAGCCTCAGAGATTGCAATGGAAGATAAGTATAATTATGAACATGCTTCTTTAGCATATCAAGGAGAAAAAAAATTGATTAATGACATTAATGAACCTTGTAATTCAAAAGGAAGGCTTATGATTGAGTTTTATATTTCCAAGTATCCTGAAAGTGACAATTCCTTGTTTATGACTAATGATGGTGATAATAAGGACCATAAACACAATGTTCTATCTTTTAGGTCTTCTTCTAATAGCTATATTACATCATCAATGCTAATGTTTCCATGTGCACATGTAGTTGTGTACCATGAGATAAGACCACTAGAAAGAGAAATTACAATGTGTGAGTGTACCCCTATGGTGGGGGGCTCATTGGATCAAGTGATATCTTTCCATTATCCCTCTTAGTTTGATGATTTTCAATTTGAATATGATGCTAAAGGTAAGAAAATGTGTTTGTGGATTAATCATAACCATGGAGAGTTACCATAACTTCTGATTTTATGTGATTTGTACCCAAAATTTGAACCAAGATTGCCCAAATTTTATTTTTCTAAGTACAAAGACAACTCAACATTTTTTAGAACTATATCAGTTGGGTTATTACTATTGCACATAATGAGAAATCTACTGACAATGACACCAATGTTCTTATTATACATGGTTGTCTTACTACAAGTTTTTAAAAAAAGTCTTATTAGTTAGGTGTTAGTTTTCTTTGCATTGAGTCTATTTTGTGTGGGTTTTGCATCTGTGTTTTTTAGTTTTTGAGTTAGGGAGTCACTATGTTTCATCGGGGTTGTTCCCAATATGTGGTCCATCCCAACTAGTCTCAATTTTCGGAAGAGGTATTTCTTTGTCAAGGCATTTGGATAACTTTGTTTCTTGTATAGACTAAATACAAATATTGCTCTTACGTAAAGAGGACTTTCAATGTTAAAAATAGATTCTGGATTGGTCACTCTCAAAACTTTACAAATTTAAAAAATTGGTCATCTAGGTTGCTTTCAACCTAGGTGGATAGTGGCTAAGGGATAGTCCAATTTCTTTTTGTTTTGACCAGAGGATTTCCCTTGGGGCTTATCAAAATCACTTGTTGGCATGTGAGTTACCCAAATTTCATCAAAAGAGGATTGTACAAGTCATTAGATTGGAAAAGGTCCATAATAAAGGAACACCAACACCTTGACCACACAGTTTAATCATTATCAAGATTTTTTAATTTTTTTTTTGGTGTCATTAAATAGGATTCTAGAACTTGCTAAAAATGGTCATCTAGACTATTAGCCCCCTTTTCAACATTTTGGCTAAATTAATTTAATCATTTATCTAGACCAAATTGCTAATAATCAATTTATTTGATTATAACCTATAGTTTGACTATGCTATCCTAAGTTCATTATTTGATTAAAAGAACATGTCTCCTTTTAATTAAATAAAAGACCCCATTCTTCTAACCCACTTAAAGTGCACACATAAAGTCATTTTTCTATTTTACAATTAAAAAAAAAGGCTTTGTGACTTTTGTCTTATATGACAAGTCAACTTATATTCTATTGGTTGACTTGTGTGTGCACATGGATCACTCTTCTTTTCAAATTCCACCATTGATCATCCACCATCTTCATCTTGATCTCCACCGTCTGTACATCTTTAAAAGGAAGAGAGCTTTCCCCCTCAATCCATCCTCATTTTTTGAATATTGTTATGCTGCAGGTTTTCTAACAGGTTTCTTTGGAGCTTTGTGGAGAACTTCTCTTTCTTGTCTACATTCTCTCATCCATGACATTCTAGCTTAACTTAGCTTTCATTTTTACATGTAGCTTAAATCATATAGTCTAATATTTGGATTGCAACACTCTCATACATGCTTAGCATAGCTCCACTTTACATTTCATTCTAGCTTAATCTTCATTTGCATTGCATCCTTGAGGAACTCCTTGGGACATTTGCATTCTTGCATCTTGTCTTTGGAACCTCCCATTGCATGGTTTACTAGCAAGAAGAGTATCTCTAAGGCTCATATGAGAGCTTTCTTATTCTTAAAATATACTCTCTTGCACTCCATGGATAGGGAGCTCTAAGGTAGCATCCGAACATTCCAACTCATGGAATCGTTTGGATAGAATGGTTTAGAGTGGGACACTTTCGAGTGTACATTTTTGACACCCACTGTGGGGCTTGAATCAAGTTTCTAGCTCCATTTGCTTTCATTTCTTATCTCTAATTTTTTACAGCAGCATATTGGATCTAATCAAGTGCTTTTGTAGAATTATCACTTGGATTTTAAGGTCAACCCATAAGTAGATTGGTTTGAAGGCCAAAAACTTAGTTGGTTTAAAGATTTGATCATATCTTTTAAACTGCTTGGAGTTTAGTTCTGAATTTTTTTTTGTAGGTTGGGTATATATCCAAAATGTTTCAGTCCAATTTTTAGAGCATTTTGATGTGATTTGAGAAAGTTATGTTATTTTCTTTTTTTTTTTTCATAAAAAGTTGTTTTTGGTCGCACATCAGCGTCTTTTTCAGAAAAAATTACATTTCCAGAAAGGATTTTCAATTCTAATGGGGGTTCTTTCTTTGTGTTTTGAATTTTAAGGTCGTATTAAAGATTAAAAACTTGATTTGATAAATTTAGCCTATTTTGACAAAATCGATCTGTAGGGAGCAAATGAAGAGATTTTTTTAATTTCTTACATTTTTGGAAAGCTCTCTAATTTTTAGTAGGGGTCTCTTGTTTTTATTTCTATTTTTGGATCTGAAATCATAGCAAACAAGTCCAATCTTGTTGACTAGGTCAAAATCAAAGAGTAAAAATGAGAGCATTTGTGATTAACTTGCACTTTCTTTGCATGCACTTGGTTGGAAGATAAATTAAATTTTTGAGGCAACTCACCAATTTCTATTGCATATTTTTATGTTATTTCACACTAACTTTTGGTGCTAACAAGTTGTGATTACAGGTTGCCATCCTTATGAAAAAAAATTGAAACATTGTATAAAAAGAACGCATATCAAAGCTTCAAATACACAAGGGCTGCTAACAATTGTTTATAGGGCTGCCCAAAGCACAAAAACTCAAGTTTCTTGCTTTTTTTGTTTTTATGTGTGGCATTGACTAATTGTTCATTTTTTATAGGCACATAAAACTTGTGATTGGAGTCTTTTGGTAATAGGAGAGTATGCTCTTCACCCTTGTGGTGAATCAAAAATTTTGACTTGCCATTTGGTTTCAAAAGCAAGGGGTAACTGAATCTTCTTGGCGTGTTTGGGAGAAAATGATTAGAATAGGAGAGTATGCTCTTCACCCTTGTGGTGAACCAAAAATCTTGACTTCCAAAAGTTGATCCACTTTGTGTAGTTAGAATTCTTTAGAGGGCTTGCTCTTGGACAACCTGAGAGGAACGACCCAAGTGGGGACAAGCCGATTACCTGGCTCTTCTAACTCACTATAAACTCAAGGCTACCAAGGACACAAAACTTTGGTAGACGTAGTGTTTATCTTCACTTAGTGTGATCGCTTATGGGATTTCGACCATAGGGAGATCACTAGGCAAGAATGCTTAAGGTACTCTTGTGATCGCGAGATCGGTTACTCATTGCAAGGTGAGGTGTCCCATAATTGGGAGCAAGAGGAACACTATGAACGGAAGCTTGATCTAAAAACTCTAAGTTAGTAACTACCCTTTTTTAGCCGCTCAACTTCTTGGTGCAAGGATCGATCCTAGTGGACTACCTGAATCACCCCAAGATTTACACTCACCATATGTGTTCCCTTGGTTGTGCTTATGGCACTTCCATGACAAAGCCAATATCTCTTGTGGGAAACCACTTGGTGTGAGGCAAAGGAGCATCAAGCGTGGGCCAAGTTGTTGAGTAATGAACCATGTCTTCTAGGTAGATATTGCTTGATGTGTTCTTGAATGTGCTAGACCTGTGAAAATATTTTGAACATACACATGATGATAGTTCTAGGGATTTCTTTTAAGACACCACATATGCTTGTATCATGCAAGGTTGCTTTGTCCCTTGCTTGATTGTTTGAAGACTACTCTATGTGTCACTATCTTGCTTGGAAAGAAATTGCTTTTGAACATCAAACTTGCTATGCTATCAATTATTGTCAAACTTTGTCAACCAAGTCAAAGCATCATGTCTTAACATTTTTCTTGTGTTGCTTGCTAAGGGGAGTTTCATCATTTGGCTGTGATTTTTTATGTCTCTAGTGCTTAAACATTCTTAAAGTGGCTCTTTGGTCTTAGTGCTTTTGGTCTTTTTGTCTTCATGGTCTATGCATGCTTGCTAGTTATCTTTTTGCTAAAATGGTTACCTTGATTTCTTGACTACACTCTTGGGTTGGGAAAGTTGTTCACTTGTCACCCTGCTTGCTCTATCTATTTGGCTATTTGGGCATCTTGCCTAGCTATTGACTTGAGTCATTCATGTCGTAAGTTTCTTGGATGTATTGTTTGACAAGTCACTTTAATCTCTATCTACTATCTTGGCAAGTGAACACTCTACCTCCTATAGTTTCAACATCAAGTTATCATCTAGGCTCTTTCATGCTTGATTATCTATCTATCACTATGGAATTCAAATCTTTTGCTACCAAACCTCAATTGAATCTAGATGATCATGATATCCTCCATGTCACTAAAGAGTTTCAAGATCTATATGCGCAATACAAAGAACTAGAAGAGACAAATGATCTTTCTTACCTTCATCTCTCTAAGCGCATGACAGAAATGAAGTTTAAACTTGAGAAAAGGTTAGAGGAGAAGATTTCATCACTAAATGAATCTTCCTTAAGGTCTTTACATGCATGTGAGTCACCTTCTTTGAGGTCATCCTCTTCTTCTAGGTCTACATGCTCAACTTCAAGACATCAAATGTCTTCATCTTCTAGATCTAAAGACCTCTTTAGAGAACAAGCAAGTGATACCTACTTTGAGCCTATTCCAAGATATCATGATGGACCTATCTTTGACCAAGACAATGATGAAGACACGGATGCATACCATTCACTTGAGAAAAAAAAAAAGGACTCTAGACATAATTTTGATAGAACTTTTTCTCCCTTGGAAGATTCTGATGATGACACTTTGCAAAAACTTCTTGGCAATAAGATCATCATGCTACCTAAGTCTAGCTCATATGGAAACCCATTCTTGGATATCTATTGTGCTTATCATTAACATAATGAGCATAGTACTTCAAATTGCATTGAGCTAAAACATAAAATCCAAGATCTTATGGATAATGGAATTATTGGAATCTCTAGTGACTCATGTATTGAGGATACTTCTCTTGAGCAAGATTATGTTGATGAACCTATGTCTAGTAGTGGCTCCATTACATCTTCCACTTCTTCCAACACTCATGCATCTCCCAACACTTCAAAGCTTTCCAACGTGCCTCTATCAAAAAAGGAACCTAATACTTTCCACATTGACTACATGTATCCTCAAGGGCTACATCTAAAAGAAACTCAAGCTAACCTTCACCTAGCTGCAAACCTTTTCCATGCTACCAATCCTAAACATCCTCAACCTTCATGCACTGCTATGCCTAATCCAAGCACTACTCCATTCACTCTTCATTCTCCCTTGTCCTTAGAAGTGGCTCCATGTCAAGAGGACTCTCAAAAAGAAAAAGCTATAAATGTCAAGAAAGATCAAGAACAAGCACCCTTTCATCTCTTTCAAGATTTTCCCCCTCCATATCCTATATCTTGTCCAACTCCTAAGTATGATGAAGATACCACTTCCATTATCTCCCTCGAGCTTACTGAAATTTATGAGAAAAGTTCTCTTCATATGCTATCCAAAGCTACTTGTCAAGATCAAAGTGTCCCCTCACGTTCTACTTCTCCATATCCACTTCAAAATTGTGCTCAAGCTTCAAGTGCTCCTATTAAAAATGGTGTTCCTATCAAAGGTACTCATAAGTCTATTGATGGCTTTGACCACGTTGCTCACTCTAAAGATGTTGATATCCCTTTTCACTATCCCTTTGCATCTTCTAAATCTATCCTTGGTCCTTATCCATCTAAGCTAAAGCATTCAAACCTTCCATCCATATTGGGGCCTTATGTTCCTCCATCTCCTACATTTACTCATAGCTCATTCCCTAGCTCTCCTATAATACCTCAAATTCAACAAAGACACTCATCCTTGATGACTTTTTACCCATCTATACCTCTAAACCAGTCATATCATCCTTATTCATCCACAAATCACAAGTCCTTTGGAAGTGAGAATAAACATAAGAATCCATTGAAAAAGAAAGATCACTATGTCCCGTCTAATCGACATGTGAATGCTAAGAAGGAGAATGCACAAAAGGGACTGCAAAGGTCCATTATTAAAAAAGCTAAATCAAAGAAAATATGGGTTCCTAAACCCATTATTGAAGAAATGTGTTTTGAAGTATCGAAAGGAAAATCTAAAGCTATATGGATTCCCAAGTCTCTTTTAAAAGACTTGAATATTGAAAATACTTCAAAGTTGACATTCAAGCTTCCAAAGGCTTCCATTCCATCTTCTTCCAAAAATCTTCCTAAAAATATTCCAAAGCCTTCCAATCCACTTTTTTCCAAATCTCTTCTACCACCTCATACATCTAAATCTCAAGCTATTTCATCCATGATTCCTCCATTGTTCCAATACCCTTCAAGGTGTGTGTCAATGTTGATCTTGTCCAATATTTCAGCTACCCTCATGAAATCCTCTAAAGCTTACACTTACCTTCTATACATGAACTATTATCCTCAATATATTCTTCCTACTACCATTTCTATTTCATCACCCTATCAACATCTTTGAGCATACCTTTCTATGGTCTTGGCTTCTCATGACTTATCTTTCCGATAGGAGCACTATCTACATTCAAAAAGCTTGAGCTCTTTCTAAAAATTCAAAAAAAATAGAAAAATAAAAAAAGAAAAAAAAATAAAAAATGAAAATGTGCCTTGGTGAAAACCACTTCTTGTGGCACTTTGGTAGCAAAAGTAAAGAGAAATAAATTTATCCTATGGTGAAAACTACTTCTTGTGGCACCTTGGATAAGTACCATGATGAAAACCTGGCAAACAGGCGTCATGCGTAATTCTTCCATCATCCATCTATCCCCTCTTCTCTCTTTGATCTTGACAATGTTGAGCTATCCTTGTGTATTGGCTATCTTATCTATCGCTCACCCCATCCTTCTCATTCTCTCAAATCGTTCACATCTAGCTTCATTCTTATTACTCTATCCCATCACTATCCTATCTAGTTGACCCCATGAGTCTTGATCACAATAAATAAAACATGGTTCTCATAGGCCTCTTGACATGTCTACTCTCTTAGATTGCACGCTTTCATGCTATCTTACTCATTGGCTTCCATCACTTATCTTATATGCTATCACACTTCTTGGCTTCACCACTTATCCTACATGCTATCTTTCTCATTACTTCCATTGCTTATCCAAAATATGCTTCATATGACTAATTCACTTCTTTCCCTAGCTTGGGTACTCTTGAGGAGTCAGTTCTTGAGGATCACTTTCACTTGCTTCACATTCCTTTCTTATGCATTATTGCTTATCCATTGGCTTGTTTCTCCATCATGTCCTATACCTTACTAGACATTGGGAGAAAATGATGTGATCTTGCTTGAGAACTAGTGATCTCTAAAACCTTCTAAAAATTTCAAAAAATCATATATGATGCTGAAAAAATCCTAAAAATCATAAAATGTCCTAAAAAAATGATCATCTTAGTGAAAACCTAGCAATAGGTGCTTTGATGTATCACCAAAAAAATCAAAAAATTTAAAAATTGAAAAAAGTCCTGAAAAATCTGTCAAGTGGTGAAAATCTGGAAACAGGCACTACTTGAAACCCTCGCACCTATGTCTATCAGTCTCAATCACCTACTTCGCTACACATTTCCTAGCTTGGAATTATTTCTTGTCCTCGTTTTGGGGGCACAACTACTTAGCCTATTGAGGTATTCTTGTGCATTAGGGTTTCTTTGACAACTCACAAAACAGTGTTTCTCAACACTTCCCCCACCTTGACATCAAGTGTTTTTCAACACTTTTCAGATAGTTTACCTACGGTCTCCGATGTTGCGATATTTCTCACTATCAGAATCAAGTCTTGAAAAAATGGCCAAGTGACTTGCACACACACACTTTAACACTTAAACGACTGAGCTATGCTGATCTTTATCTACTTTGTGTATTGTCTATGATGATTTCTTTGCCATGTGTTCCCTCCCTAATAGTCTTTCGAGGATGTCATTGACTAGAAGACTGGGGGCATGGGGCATGTTTTCTTGATTTCTACTTGTGGGTATACTTTTTTTGTCTATAGTGTTGTAAGCATTTATGCTTGACCTATTCAACATTTTGGCTTACAAATGTATCATCCTTGACTATTTCGCAAGACTGCACTTGGGGTTTATCTTGGCGCTTATGCCTTGATACAGGTGTAATCTTGCTAAATTAAACTTAGGGATTCTAATCGCGTAGTTATCTTGACTTACATGTCTCTGATGCTTAGATTGGATTTTCACATACCTATCTGATATCAATCATATTCATATCCTCATAGTTATACTAGTGATGGTTGTATGATCTCATGATGTCCCTAATAAATGCTCAATGATGAAATTAAGAGTCTAAATGTTATGCACTTCTTGCTGGTAAACCACTTTTCATATTAACTTGAATTTTAGGTTCATTTTCTAGCTTAGTCTTGCATTCTTGCATATGGGGAGAGCTCTCTCTTCATCTTTTCATAGACATATCGGCTAACTCCTTTCATATATTTATTTACTTTCTTCTTGTTCATGTCTTTTCACCTTCTTAATCTTTTGCTTCATCTCTTTTCTATCTTATCATCACATTATATAAAGTTTTGACCTCTTAAATAATTTCAACATCCTGGATTCATTTTCGGGATCGAAATCCAAATTTGAGTTCATCTTGATGGTCAAAATTGTCTTTTAAAATTCTACTTTCTTCTGAGTGTTAGCTGACCTTTTGAGGTCTAATCTTCGAATCATTGCGGGGGCATCTTCATTTCTTCATGTCTTCATCATTTCTATGCTTCATATCTACTTCAATTCACCATTTCATGTCTAAAATCACTTTTCTACTCATTTTGACCTAATTTTTATGCTATATCCTTCAAGGTCAACTCTAGTCAAACTGGAGCATTTTATCAATTTCTTATAGTCATTCTTGGGTTCTAATCATCTATCTGTCATCTTGGACATTGCTCTATTCTAATTTTCTCATGTCTAGCCAGTTTTTGCATCCCCTTACCTCATTTCAATTTCAATTTCGAGGGGGCAAAAATACTCTATTGCTGATTGTTACAGCTATCTATTTCTTAGGAGCATTTGTTTGACCTTATCACTTGCTCTCGATCTATTCACTTTGCTAGGTGTTAGAATTCTTTTCGGATCCTAACATCATCTTCTTAGTGTTCAATACTACTTCTATCAGGCTGTGCATTTAGGACTTGCTATCTATTTCTGCATTTCATTCTTTGGAATCAGATATATATATATCTATCACTACCTACTTGGCTTTCTATTTTCTTTGACATAATGTGTTCCCAGATCGATCACGCATTAGTCAAAGAGGGGCAAATGTAATCACCTAAAAATGGTCATCTAGACTATTAGCCCCCTTTTCAACATTTTGGCTAAATTAATTCAATCATTTACCTAGACCAAATTGCTAATAATCAATTTATTTGATTATAACCTATAGTTTGACTATGCTATCCTAAGTTCATTATTTGATTAAAAGAACATGTCCACTTTTAATTAAATAAAAGACCCCATTCTTTTAACCCACTTAAAGTGCACACATAAAGTCCTTTTTCTATTTTGCAATTAAAAGAAAAGGCTTTGTGACTTTTGTCTTATATGACAAGTCAACTTATATTCTATTGGTTGACTTGTGTGTGCACATGGACCACTCCTCTTTTCAAATTCCACCGTTGATCATCCACCATCTTCATCTTGATCTCCACCGTCTGTACATCTTTAAAAGGGAGAGAGCTTTCCCCCTCAATCCATCCTCATTTTTTGAATATTGTTATGCTGCAGGATTTCTAACAGGTTTCTTTGGAGCTTTGTGGAGAACTTTTCTTTCTTGTCTACATTCTCTCATCCATGGCATTCTAGCTTAACTTAGCTTTCATTTTTACATGTAGCTTAAATCATATAGTCTAATATTTGGATTGCAACACTCTCATACATGCTTAGCATAGCTCCACTTTACATTTCATTCTAGCTTAATCTTCATTTGCATTGCATCTTTGAGGAACTCCTTGGGACATTTGCATTCTTGCATCTTGTCTTTGGAACCTCCCATTGCTTGGTTTACTAGCAAGAAGAGTATCTCTAAGGCTCATATGAGAGATTTTTTATTCTTAAAATATACTCTCTTGCACTCCGTGGATAGGGAGCTCTAAGTTGGCATCCGAACATTCCAACTCATGGAATCGTTTGGATAGAATGGTTTAGAGTGGGACACTTTCGAGTGTACGGGTATGAACAAAAATAAGGTGATCAATGAGAGCTAGCACAATATAATTGCTAGCTCACTTCAAAAAAACAAAAGTTTCAAGGAAGAATCAACTAAAAATGTATAATCTCCATGAATTTGACAAATGGATTACCATAAATACAAAAGACAAGTAATTAATGGCTCATTAAAAGCTCTCTGAATGGTTTCTCACATCTGGTCATTTTGTGATTGGAAATTTGTTGATGGAGATTTCTTAAACTCTCACTGGTCATTGAAATATTATTTCTATGTTGTTGCACACTTGTGGTGGTTGAGACTTAGGAGCATCAAGGGAATTAGGACACTGAACACACACTAAGCATGAAAACTGAAAAGTTTGAGTTTCTTGTTTGAAGTTCTCAAAAGCCATTAGTGACATCTGCAATCAAGTTGCAAAATTGATACAGGTTTGAAAATTGCTTGTTGATAAAGAAATGCCTTTGTCCTTTCTTCTTTTTGTTGGGGCTATTTTTTGTGGTTCCACAACACACGCCCCATTTTTGATTTAGAGATAGGGACTCCCTTTTTTTTGGCTTACAAAATCTTGGTTCTCATAATAAGGTATCTTCCAAGGTGCCTTAGGGAGTGGAAATTTTGTAGTTTGGGTTTAAGAGTTTGGTCAGTTAGCATCATTTTTTAAACCCCTAAATTAGTATACTGATGCTTATCCTTTGTGTAGGTCATCATGGCATCTTCATCATCCATATCACAAAAAATTACCATAGTATTGCATGTGTATTTTCAAAATAGGTGTCTTGGGATTTCAGATAGAAGAAGCAGGAATTCAAGTATATGACAATGTTGGAATATAAAGAGGGCATGAGTCATCAAAAGTATCAAGACTAAGTACACTAGAGTGCTCCCAGATCTCATCTGAGAAAAACTTAAAAATTAGTTTCAAAATAGAGAACTTTGATTTTTTAGTGAATTGAGCACCTTGCGTACTTCCTTGAAGGTGCATAGGTGCACTTTTGTCAAAGTGCAATTTTTAAAGGTGTGCTTTTCACAAGGTGCACCTTTTGAAGGTGCACATGGTGTGCATTGCAAAAATGAATATGCATAAGCTGGAGGACTCCAAAAGGTGCACATGCGCGAATGTGTAGAGGTACACAATTCGAAAAAGTCTTGAAGATGCTCAAAGTCCCAAAGATGCTAAGGTGTGCAAGTGCACAATTTTAAAAAGTTTTGAAAAGAAAAGTGCATAGGTGCACAAATGGGCCTAAATCATAAAAAATATAAAAATAATTATACAAGAGTGATCTAAAATATCATTTGAGAAAAATTCAAAAACCATTTTCAAAGCTTAGAACTTTGATTTTTTTTGGTGAATTGAGCACCTTGCACATTTCCCTAAAGGTGTGAAGGTGCACAAGTGCACAAGTTGAAGTTTTGGTGAATGAATTATCTCTAAAGGTGTGCAAGTGTGCATATCTAAAACATCTAGAGGTCCATTGGGGTCCTCAAAATTACCATGGCTTCCTTGTCTTCTGCAGTAGCTAAGATCACACTCAAACTCATGACTTTCAAGTTCCAAGGAATGCCCAAGAAGTCACACTTCATGATTTCCATAGGGAGGTGAGGGTAGAGTATGAAACTTTAGACTTATTAGCTCCTCAAGAAATCACATCTTCCATCCAAAATTTCAAAGGGAAACATCCACACATCATTTTGGTATAAAGGGGAGGAAAACTCAAATATTGAAAATCAAGTTTTGACCCTGAGAATAATTTTTGGATTTTTGGATCTTGTCACCAATGTGTGAAGGTGAACAAGTGTGAAAGTGTGCATGTGTGCAGGTGCACTTTGAAGGTGTAGTTTCCTAAGGTGCACTTTTCTCAGAGGTGCACCACTAATTAACTACCAATTGCTATTTTAGAGCATTCCATGCATTAGAAACACATTTTAAGGGCAGTTCAATTCCCAGAGACACCAAGAGAAGGCTGAGATTCCATTTTTAGAGCTCCCAAAGACTTCTACATCATCCCATGGCTTCTATCATCTTATCTTCTCATTCTTTTATTGTTTAAGTCATGTAAAGACTCATGCACCCATTAATTGATATAAACAAGGGTGGAGACCTAGTTAACACCATTTAGAGAGTTAGTTTGTATGTAATTAGCTTTATTTTATTAGTTTTTTGCATAATGTTTGCATTAAAAGATCTGTCACTCCTAACACAAAAAGAGGAGAGGATTTTTTTTAAATACATGGATGTAATATGTATTCTAGGCCATTATTTTGATGCAATAATATATGCTATTGGTACTCTTATTCTGAGTGTAGTTATTCTTACCAGAGTGTGTTATTTTTGTGAATGCATGTTCATTAATAATAATAGAGCAAATGGTTTTATTGCTTGTTATGATTGTGCAATCTTTTAGTTGTGGTGTTTGCCTTGTGTTAACAAATTTTGTTGTTGTGACGAATTGGAGAAAGGATAATCTTCTTTCTTGCATAGTGTTTTGTCTCATGTGAGCACACTTTTCATGGCCTCAGGATTTGATGAAATGTGAAACATCTTTTGGTTATTATTGAAGTTCTCATCAATGATTGCACTATCAAAGTTGAGGAAGTGTCACTCCCAATTTCATTAGTGGATTTGAGGAAGCACTACTCCCAATTTCATTAGTTTCCTACCAGATCCTTTTGATAATTTAATTCACATATGTGCTGTTACTTTGGCTTATGCCCATTAGGAATTTCCTTTACAATAATTTTTTTTAAATCTCTCATTACTCTATCTTTGTTATTTTCTTTTCAAACACTTAGTTAAAATAGGAATTCATATAGTTGCATTGATAAATTGCATTCATCATAAAGCATAAAGTACAAAAATATATCTCTTTTGTGGTTACATTTCAACATGTATGCATATTGGTTGGTACCAACAAAGGCCTCCTTGTAAACATACACATTTATCTTCATCTGAGTTAACCAATAGGTTGAAAAATAGCCATCTAGAACCTTGGAGTTGGTCATTGATCAACTTTTCAAGAGAGAGATTCGAAAGGATCTTTGTTGTTCAACATTGTACCAAATACTACTCAACAAAATGCATGAGTCAAATTTTTTTACGAGATCAATGATTGGGAGAATTCAACGAAGATCCAATGATGAAGATTAAAGGAGAAGGATAACCACAAAGTTTTATTTTCTATGTGGCTAAATACAATATATCTAAGATCGATGATTATGATTAAGTGACAATAAATGGAAGAATTTGGAAGCACAACGACTACTATGTATAGAGATGTTCAAGTAAATTTTTGGTTTCTAGTTGAAAGTTGAAGTTGCTATAAATACAAATTATTTAAGGAGTTTGAGAAGAACAAAGCAAGATGAATCAAGTAGAAATAATGAAAGATAGAAGCAAATTTAGTGAAATTGTAAGTGTGAATCAGCCAGTGAGAGATCACAAAGAGACTGAGCAAATAGGAGATCTGAACAAGCAAGGTAGTGCTATATCTAAAATAATTATTCATATTGTTACTTTCTAATTGCTATAGTAGAAGATCTCATAAATCAAGTGGATCTAACAAGTCTATGAAATCCTATATGATAACATTGATTTGTGGTGTTTGTAAGTCCTCTAGAGCAAGCTACTCTTTAGATAGGATCAACGAGTGATAAGGTCTAGATGAGATTTTTGTGTGAATCCTCTAACAAGGTCACATTAACAATGTGTATGTAAACCTTTAACAAGTTTTTTTCCTAGCAGAGCTCACTTCAGAAGAGTGGAAATTTAGGGTTGTCGGTCCCTGGTGGTTTTTCAATCCACGTTACAAATCTTGGTGACAAATATGTGAATGTTTTCATGTTTCAAGTTAATTTTCATCTTACTACAATTTGGTAACAACTAAGTTAATGGTTAATAAATACTAAGTTTTATTAGTGTTAGTCAATAGTAACAAAATAGTGAATGAATAGTTTGGGGTAAAGTGATTGAGTGAGTTAAAAGTGAAGTTGAATGAGTATGCTGAGTGATTTCTTATGATGTTTTTGAATGGTGTTCGGTATTGAAATTGTTTGAAGGGACTATAGGATAGCTAAAAATAATTGATTCACTCCCTCTCTTAGTTATCTAAAAAACCATAATCAAATTGAGGTTCTTCCAATTTAAGACAATACATTTAGCCGCCACTTTAGTGAGAGTATGGATCAACCCACACTCATAGAAAAATAGAGAGAAGAAGAAGAGGACCTGGTGAATCACAACAAGATAGGACATCATTTAGTGAAAGGGAATAAGATCCCAAGACCAAGACTCCTAACTCCACATCTATGCATAAGGGTGCAAAAGCAAAGTGAAAAGAGCAAAAGATAAAAAAAACAAAGACACAATAAGGGGTTAGTACTAAACAAACCTAAATCAACTAGTAAAAGAGACCCCAACTAAATAAATATCTCACTCACTAATACCATATTTGGAAAGTTATTAGAGGAGCATAAGTGATGAAATAAGAAATGGAAGAGAAACATGATTAACAACACAACTTCAAGATATATCTCTACTAGCATGAACGCAAAAGGGAGAAGGTAGAGAAGAGAAATTACCTCACCTAGTAGAGTGTCCACCCTAATGTGAAACACTAGAAGAGCTTCTTACAAAAGATGGAATTGAATGGTCTAGCAGGGTAGTAACTTGGTAATCAACCATCAACATTCAATCCATAGATCAATGTCCTTTGTACCAACATGACATGGTCCTATTAAAATGTATCAACTTTGTATGGGAGTTGGCATGTTGTACTTGAATGTGTTATCTATATATGAGATTTAACAATTTTTTATGCGTCAATCATATAAAATATTTAGCATATTTGTCTAGATGCATTGCCAATAAATGAGATTTAAAAATTTTGTCCGCACTACCCATAAATGAGATTTAGCATGTGTGTTTTGTGTGTGCAAAAGAAATGAAGTAACAATGCATAGATTTGAGAATAACTTAGAAGGCATACCAAGCATCTAGGGCTAAAGTGCTCTAATCCATACTCAAAATCCATGTTTGCTACCATATTATAATGACTAGAAATTATGTACAAGGAGGATGTGTGTATACCCCCATCCTTATCATGTGTAGATACTAGAAATGAGAAGGAAGAGAACAAGGATACCTACTTTATGCAACAAGGATATATCCTTTATATAACAATGTGGACTACATTCATAGTGAAGAGCTTTAACTCTTATAATCTAAGAACATATACAATCATGAAAAGGATATTATGCTTTTGGAAAGAGGATCCACAAAAGGGAGAAATACTAATGACAAGGCATCTTCCTAAAAATAGCGCTTGATCAAGATAACAACTCCAAGAAGAAGAGAAGAAGAAGAATACACATATTCAAACCCCTATAAATAGGTGGAATAGGGATCCTTGGATGAAGGATGATAATCTCCAAGCAAGGGAAAGTGTATATAATGGACGTAGCTTTACTTGATAAAGGAGGGTGATGACTTGGGATATACACTTGTTTGAAAAAGAGAGAATCCATAGACAAAACACAATTATTCATAAAGAAAGAGAGCAATGTCACACAATAAACAATTTCCACTTAAGCCTAAGGAAAGTAGATTCCTAGAAAAAGAGAGAGATAATATAATACACAAAGCTTCTTTCCCCTCAACATGAGACAAGAAAATAAAATCTACGATGGATTATATAACATAATCTTGAAAGATATAAGGATGATTCATAAGAAAAAACTGATAGCCATGCACAAAACACAAACATCCCATAACTAACAAGAAGTATTATAGAACCATACTACACCATAGAGAAAAATTAAAGCTAGAAACACCATAGGAAAATAAATTCTAAACAACATAAAATGCTAGAAAAGATATCACATATGAATTAAGCTATAGATGATTATTATATGAGAAGTATTAAAGACCAAGGCATGGAAAGATATTTGGTAGGAAAAACACACGGTCATGATGTAACAAAGCAATACATACCGATAGGTAGGAATGTTCCATAAAACAATACATATCTATAGAGAAATAAAATAGGGAGATGAAAGGATACCATGCTATGCCTACTAGTTATCATGAGAAAAACCAAAAAGGGATAATGGATCCTAGAGAGAGAGAGAGAGAGAGAGAGAGAGAGAGAGAGAGAGAGAGAGAATCCTACATGAGCCCAAAATGATAGAGTCTTTGTAATAAAATGTACATACAAGCATAAAATTGTACTTAGAATTCTAATCCCTATGCAACATAATAAATGTATACAAGAGAGAACATAATATTATAAAATAATGTAAATTCATAAAGGATATTGGATACATTGAACAAGAGAAGAATGATAGATTATATCTCCCTAAGTGGTTTCAATTTACACTAGACATGTAATTTCAAGCAAACATAAGATTGTCATTTGTATGATAATCCACAAGTAATCATAATAAATGAATGGAAGAAAATAGGTCATTATGTAAAAGGAAAACAAGTCAACAAAGGGAGATAATGGATGCTATGATACAAAAAGAGGAAATAGGGCCCTTACCCCCCAAGTGAAGAGACAAAATAAATGACTATTATGCTACTCACAAAGTAGGACAATAATCCCCCAAGAGATAGGATAACAATATCACATACCTAGGAGCAATATAATAGGGATGTATATGTATCAAGTAAAATGATCATGAAAAAGATACCATTCATCACTACAAATCATATGAAACATAACACAAGCAAGAAATCAATAAAGCAAAGAAAAATAATATCTTTTAGGTGTAATGAAATGTAAATAGAAGCAATAAATATGCATATACTCATCAAATAAAGGCATTTGATGCACAAAATAAAAAATGCTTGATGTTGGTTCGAAATCTAAAGTATCCCAATCTTAAAGAGTTGACAAGCCACTTATAGGGTCAACATGAGTAGGATCCTTAGGATCTAAAGTTGAATTTGTGAAAGGGTCATAATGATTATCATGTTCAACTAGACCTAAATTGATTTAAGATGTGACTTAAAGGCAACAAGAAGAATCAAAAGTGTGGTTTTCTATGACTAAGACACTCTTAGGAGAACCACAAAGAAAAATCATCAAGGACTCATCTATTTAAATGATATCAATGAAACACATAGAAAGAGGTTGATTATTAGGAGCACTAATAATGTTATCATCAAAGTGTGTAAAATTTGTCTCATGGGGAAGAGTGTAATTCATATCCTTATCTAAGGTTTTATCCCAAATAGTATAATTATCCGAGGGAAGAAAACATACATTAGAGAATATTTGTGAGTATAAAAAGTTTCATGAGGAAGAGAATAGTCAATATTCCTATCCAAGGGATCATCCCAAATAGTAGCACTATCAAGGTTAGGAACACATGAATCACTAAAGGTTGATCAACGTCATCTTTGAAAAGAGTACCCTTTGAAGGGGAATGCAAATCAATGAAAGGAAAAACAAAGTGCTCATCATATGCATGAAATGGGGTATATTGAATAATATGAATGAAACTTGAAAACAAAGATAACAACCCCACTAAAATCAAGTGCAATCACATGAAATGAACTAGATGTAATTTCTTTGTATTTTCAAATTACAAACATATGAAATGCAATCTATACGTAAACAATACAAAAGGGGATATAAATACCATAAATGAAAATAAAGTAGAGCCAGATACACCAAGAATAAATATAACTCCAAAATCAAAGAAAGGAAATGTCATAGGTTAGGTTCACCAATTGTGTGTAGGGAAAAAAAGGAAGCAATCCACCCTATACACAATTAAGGGAAAAATAAAGATCCACGCCCTTAATTAGATTTTATTGACACAATAGAATGTCATGTTGGAAACTACAATTAGAGCAATTGTTATGTTGTCATTGATGTTAAACCTTATTGGCAAGACATTTACTAACAATGTAGAGTGGCATGTTTGTTGATTGATGAAGAGGATTTGAAAAGTGAGCTAACTAGATGAACTAGTGAAGTTGTTGAGTAAAGAGGAGTGTGTATGTTCGAATTACAATAGGCACTTAATTAGTTAGTCTTTGACAAGATAATGCATTGTTTTATCATTATATGAAGTATAACAAAGATGAGAAAAATACAAGCATGACCTCATAAATTGTGGTCAATGAAAAAGATGAAGCAAAAGCTTAAGGAACTTACGAGATAGTTGAGCAAATAGTATTAGCTGAGTGATAGTTATGGTTGAGCAAGATGAAGGAGAAAATGATGTATTGACCAAACATAGTGAAGACTAAGAGAGCTATTGAAAGCCGAGTGAAATAGAACAATAAAGACTTGTCCAGAGAATGCATATTTTTCTTATGCTTCTTGACAATCTCCTGTTGTTCCTCGACATTATTTCTTGATCCAAGACTTCCCAATCATTGTACCAATCCTAGAGCTCTCCATGATTGCATCAATAATATTGGCAAGTTCATAGAAGGCTTTCTCTAGTTTGAAAACCATGTTTTGGAATAGATTCAAGGAGTTGTAAATGCTATCCCACTCGCCCTCACATATTTCGCAATCCATCTACTCATGTTTGTCCCTTTCAATGGCACTGATTTTGTTTCTAAGATAGTCTCATCCCTCTTTATCTTCCTCTTCCCCTTCCTAATTCTCCATACCCCAAGAAGAATGATTCTCATTCTAGGAAGAAATAGGAATAAAGGCTTCATCTTCTTTCTACTACAAAAGGTCAACCATCTCTTCTCAATAACAAACTTCCTCCATAAGACACAAATTTTTTTTTCCATCCTCATCTAAAGAAGATGACATTTTGGATTGGATTACAAGTGGTAGACAAATAGTGTCTTAGGAACATAGTAGACAGATGGCTTGAACAATACCATGCCTTTGCACATATGTTTATCTGTGCATGCATTGTGGTAAGTCATCTTTTTGCAATTTATGAACCATGACATCTTCTGTGGAAGGCATATAAGTAAGTATTATCTATCTAAATCAAATAATTCATGATTCTATTTAAATTGCTTAGTGGTACCGCCTTTATCACCAATATCATCAATGTCATTAAATCAATTCACATTTTGGGCAAGATGTTCATATTGAAGGGAATAATTTGCTCTCATAGTCTTCTATTAAGGCTGTTTCATTATGAAGAGAAACATAATCATTTTTTTGTGGTTTTCTCTTAATCATTGCCAATATTATCATCACTAGTTAAGAAGAATCACAGATCAACACATCAATGTTTGTTCCTACAAGGATAATAATCTTAAAGACGTGTACATATTACCTCTTCAGTAGATTGCATTCCTTCTTATGTCAAAATTGAGAACTACAATCTTCTACCTTTCTTCCTCTATATAGCAAAGACATCGACAGGTATTGTCAATGTACATGTTCCAATATTTATATTTTATACTTTTAAGGCTACAACTTTATGTATAGCGATTATAATAATTTGGATATACATCAACAATATCTCCTAATGTCAATTTTTTATACAAAGATAAATGAAATGAAAGAATTTTATTATTATTTTTGCTTTTATTCAAATTTTAATTTAATTTTTTCATGATACTGAAATTAAAGAATTTTAATATTATTTTTTCTTTTATTAAAATTGAAATTGAAATTTTTATTGTTGTAGAATTTCAATTCAATTGATATTTAGAATTGTAAAAATATTGTTTTTGGGCTTCCAACTTATATCATTCAGGAAAAAAATATTTGTTTTAAATTTATCCACTTCTAAATTTTATTACATTGAAGATGACTTCACCTACTATTTGTATAAAGATAAGAGCCCTAGTCATAATGATTGTAGGTTTTAAAAGTACAAAGTATATGATTATTTCAATTACTTTCAACAAATAATTTTTCATATTCTTCCTATTTCTAAATCTTTAACTATTTCTCTCTTTTTATCTCTTGCTCTCCTCATATCTAATTCTTCAAAAAAAAGTTCTATCTCAATTTGCTCCATGC
Organism: Cupressus sempervirens; assembly: GCA_028749045.1. Taxonomy (NCBI): domain Eukaryota; kingdom Viridiplantae; phylum Streptophyta; class Pinopsida; order Cupressales; family Cupressaceae; genus Cupressus; species Cupressus sempervirens. Next base: position 509,107,415 of record CM053787.1, on the reverse strand, counting down.
AAACACTTTATCTCTCTTTCCTCTTGTCACCTTAGATCTATGCTAGATTATTCACATTAAAGGCACAAACTTCCATCAACCTAACTTTTTCACTCTTTCCTTCCTCTCACCTTAGTTCTATGTTAAATCTATGCTAAACTATTCATGTTTGAGGAAAAAACATTGACGCTTTGTATCTCTTATTGTTGGTCATCCTCAATCATTGTCCTAAAATTATCAAAATAGTCTTCCTAGATTTTCTAATTTAGAAGAATATAACCCTTCAAATACATCAAGCTTTTTAAAGATTTTCCAACAAACATTTCACACCAAATTTTAGATATTTGACAAAAGTAATCAAATTCCAACCAATTATGTCACTTCATTTAATTGTAAAGATTTGGCCTTGTAGACCATAACATTTTGTGTGGATCCTATAGTCAAAGATCCAAACCAAATGACCAAATTACAATAGTCAACTTGCTGATGCTAAAACAAATCCTTAATCAAGTCTCAAAATCCAACACCCTTTCTTATAAATCCATTTTTTATATTCTCAACATAATTTTTCTATCTATAAAATTTGTCTAATTATCACCATTAAAATTTATTTCATTTTAAATATATTATTTCCAACTTTTCTATCAGCTTTATTTAATGTTTTATATATTTTATTTATTTAGTTGGCATGTATTACCTGAATTATGACTCATTCTCAAGAAGTTGATTCATGCACTTGACAAAAACAACCTCTTCAAGTCCCCAAACAAGCTAACCCAATAAAGAGGGATAAATTAATATTGTACTGAAATCGCCTCTATAATGACCACAAATGTTTATACTAATTATTAACCTATGCACAATACGGTGGTGCAACTTATATGCACCATCTGGTGTTAAATAGTCTTAAGTCTTTAATATACAAATGAAATACACTCAAAAAAGGTGCATATAAGTTGCCCCACAGACCCTGCCCACAAATACCAACAAAAAATGCAAAGCCTATAAATAATTATTATTATAATAAAATGATGGCACTGTAAATTCCCGGACCACAGACTAGTGTCCTTAATAACGGTGCATGTACACGAAGCACAATGCTCACCCCACAGCAATTGCCTGAAGTAAGACACTAGACGCTGCTTACAATTTCCAGTCTAATGGAATGAGACTACTTTCACGAACACGCGGAAGAATATATTAAACATTCCATCTTGACTCCATTATACATGCGGCTTAGACACATTGACATCCACTATTGTCACATACATGAAGCCTGCGACTTGAGCTTAATAATCCACCGACTTCTTTACATTTGGGATATTTTGTGCCTTTTTCTTCATTCCTCCAAATTTTTGCTAGAAGAGACTGACAAAACTTCTTTATGTAAGCGCCAACTGCTGCTAATAAATCACTGTAAAACACCAGCATACATTGAGCGAGAAACCGATGGCACAAATAAGCATCAAAAGCATAAATCCACTTAAAAATATTCAAAATTAATCTCAATCAATAAAGCACAAGTACTTACAGTGCTGAACAAGGAGCTCGTCCACCATTTACATAATACACGTACAAGTATGCATCATAATGGCATCCATTGATATAATAAAAATTTTGCAGCTTCCGCAAACACTGAAAGGAGTTCTTCTTGTAAAAAAGAATAGCAGACTGATTGTAGGAGATGACATGCAAATAAAGTGCTCGACAACTTGGAATGCTTGATGCGTATTCAATAACCTCCCATAACAGCGCAGAAGCTAGAAAAACAACATCCATATTGACGATAGGAAAGTCAGATGATTTGCAATAAAATAATGAAAATTATACGGAACATATATATTTCAAAGCCTCAAAACCTCACAAGACCTCAAAACTTGCCTATTCCAAGATTTCTATAAGGTTTTATGACACCAAGAGTTAGTATATACACAAGTGTTCGATCTGTCTTAACCATATCATAGCCCAACATATCTTCTGCCTGCATACGCAGGTAAAGCTAACGTGAGAAATTCATAATTGAAATTTCCAATTTCATCATTGCGAATAGAGAATTGAAAATAAATCAATAATGCTGAGTCAAGGAAAGAAAGCGTATGAGACACAAGTAACAAGCACCAATGCAGATGTAGATCAGAAAAATTGCACCTCGCTTTCTGATGCTACCACAACTCGTGCAGTGACGAAGCCAATAAGTTCATCTCCATGAGCATCAGGCCTACTAGTGTCAACTGCTGCCCATGATACAATTCCTCGACCATTAACCACATTTAGAAAAAACTCTGATTCATACCTGACATTAAAATCCCTCGAATATTATCATTTCATATGTTTATATTATGTGCACATGCTGATTTCATTGATAAACAGATCACTGAAAGATATAACCCTGACACTCTTAACTAAGGCAGTGTATTCTCACCTTATTGGAAATAGTGCCTGATGAATTTCCTTGAGAACTTCCAAATCAGATGGCCCTATAGGCCTATAAACAATTGTTGGTAGATGAGTGATCCTTCGGACTCCTGGTGCTACCATTGATGGTGTTGATATTATTCCCATAAAAAGTTCTGAAACGCTTTGTGAAGATGATCTAGTTGCTGAGTCTCCCCAGATGCTACATCCTTCAACTTTTTCATACATAAGGCTATGAAAAAACTCGTGATGTTTCTGCTCTTCTCTCAGTCCCTGCAAGCATAATCAATTCCCTAAATTAGCTTTACTACAGCGTGCAAAATAGTGAAGTTAGTTACAACTGACTACAATCTGGGTTGCACGACTTTCATAATCCTAACGTATATGTAATTTGTTCCTGGCAGGACAAGAACTACACTCGAATTTAAAAAGACTATCAGAAAAATTCAAATTTGTGATGTAACTAATTCTGACCATTTAATAACAAATAGTTTGGACAGTTTAAAATGATGCATCTTACAAATATTCCTCTCTTTTTGAGGAAGTCAATACAAATAATATAACAGAGACCATCAAGTGTCCCCGCATGTAATACCCAATAAAACCACTTATTGATGTTGCTTAAGGTCAGTAATGGTGACTAAAACTCAGATGCACTAATTGATTTTTGTTTTGGATGATGGTTAAGTTCGAATGAATCCTACTAATGATGCATGCTTGGGTGATGATGATAAATTATTATTAAGAAATAGCAGGTAAAAGAGGGTTTCTCAAAAACCCAATCTCTTTTACAATGATCAAAATATAGACATTAAAGGATTACATAAGTAAGAGAAAAATAGGAGTTCCCAAAAAGAAGAACAGAGCTACAGTCCAATAGCAGGAAAACAAGGAAACAACAGGCAAACGGTGCAAGAACGGCATAGGCCACCAGACCTACGGTTGAGAAGAGGAATGATCTTAGAGGTCCACCAAAATCCACTACTCACCTAGAATTCCAAATGATCCTCCAGCACCTCACTGTCCAAATCCATGACTGCTCTCCTACTGCCTCATTAGACTATTGTTCTTTCACTTGGGTGTGCTTCAAGAATTATGATTTTCCTTTTCTGCATATTTCCTTAAGCATAGTTATGCTGGCACCAAAGTTCTAAATGGCTGTCCAGCTACATTGGATAACACTGTTCAAAGAGACCATTAGGTGTTCATGATTCCTTTCTATCTTACTTGTGTTTGAGTTGAGGCTCTTATCATTTTCTTTTTAATATCACAAACATCCCTTCCAATTGTCCTCACTGAAATTCGACACACCTCAAATTGAGATTGTTTCTCATCAACCTGTTTTACACAGCTGACTCATACAAACTCTCAATCTCTCCTCAATCCTCAGACCATCTTAAAATAATGCATTGAAAGCTGAATAATTTCTCCAAGGCATTCCAGTTTGCTTTTAAATCCTTGAAGGAATTCCCCCCTGCATTTTCTACACGAGTCTTGCCTCGTTGTCATCCAAAGTATGATAGGCTTCTTTGTAGGGCTTCAAAGCTTTGTCCTTTCTAAAGGACTTACACTTTCTTATCTCTGCTATCTCCTCCCCCGAGGAATTATTGGACACTATTATCATCTTTCCTTTACCACCTTTAATCTTCCCTTTTGCCAACTTAGAGCTCCCTTGGGGTTTATACCCCTTGTACCTCTCCTTATTCCTATTTTCCTTAAGACTCAACAACTCTGGTCTTTACTGGCCCTACACATGGAACCCAATTGACAACCAATTTGGGGAAGAAGCAGAATGTACCATGAGAGGGCCTGTAGGAATGATTTCAGGACAGGCAATTTCCATAACCAACACCTTCATAGAAGGTTGTAGGACCACTTTGGCCTTCAGAACTGGTAAAACATATAGATAATAACGGAACAAAATTTCCACCTAGTTAAACACACATTCGCCTCCAAAAATTCCAACAACGTGAGCAGGTAAATGGGAAAACTTGCCAGATTTCTGAGTCTCAGGTGGTTAGCATAGAGAAATGATAAGAGAAAACGCACTTGCACCTGCCTTCCAATGTTACATTAATTGGATGCTCGTCTCATCCCAAAGCCTGGGCAAAGAATCTCTTAGATAACCCACTTGGCATCTAACTTCCTTCTCACCAACTCTGAAGAAGGCCTTAATATCTTCTTTATTCTTATTTTTTCCTGCCTTGTTTGCCTTCACACCTCCTTCGATTTACAGCCCAATAGCCTCATTGATGCTTTCCTTTGACACCTTGAAACAAATATCTGACATTGACTTCCCTTAGTCTTCCATGTATCTGGCAAGAACTACTAGGTCAAAGCCATTAATTCTATCCATGAAATAAGTCTACACTCCCTTCCATATGGACCTTTTCCTTGTCCCTTCGCAGGAGAATAGTTCACTTCAGATCCTCTCACCACCCATACTGCTAGTGCTGGTCCAAAGCTGCTGAAAACTCTCTATCTTCTTGAAATCGCCCTTAAGAGATCTAGAGACTTGAACACTGCTACTACAAACACTAAACCAACTCATGTGAAATATTGAGCTTGTACACATGTAATGATGATATATCATATGACAATTCAAATGCCTATGCTTCTTAAAGCTGGTTCTTTCAGGAATATGAGCATTGATGACATATAAAGCTAATAATAATAATAGCTTACTAAAAGTAATAAAGGACCAAATGACCTCATCATCCCACTTGTCAGCCAGTGGTAAAAAAGAACCTGATGGAGCCTAAAAGTTTAGGTCTCCATTTGTGAGATAATGATTGAAATTTTGATAGTATTGTCACTAAGTGGGATGCCAATATAAAAGCTAGATCCTGTTATTAGTTATTTTGTTGAGATTAGGATAAAGCATCAAGGATCTATTATGCAGGGTTATATGTTTAAATATGCTTCATCCAGATCAGATTGATAAAACAGAAGCTCTCAGTTGTACACTCTTTTTGGAAGGATGATTAGGAAGTGTTTGGAAAGCTTCTCTCAGATCCATGTAACTGCCAATACCAAATCAATCACATGAAATGTTTCACAAATTGAACTACAATAGTAACTCCAGATTTTACAAGAAGTTATTCAGCACTGACTGATCTTGGGTAAGAATTAGGAAGGAGTTCGCATCTATCACTTTATGGTAAAATCTGAAGCTTATATTCACAGTACTTATATTCGAGGTTTGTTCTCTACATTATTATACATGGGGAATTTCAGACAATGGGCTTAAGGCAAAAATCTTTTATAATATTTTTTCTTCAGGAATGTGAGCACCAACTCAAAGTAAAAGGGCATTATCTACAAAATTGATGATGCTTCATTGTTCAAATTTTAGACCAGATGTGAGGGTTATTTATATCACACCAATGAAGGCTTCAGAAAATGTGCAGTAAGTAAGAGATTCGAAAATTACTTCTCTGAAAACCATCAATAAAGTTGTATGGGCAAACAGTGGATTGTTTCATATTCAAGAAAATTGAGACAGAACAAGAATGGTACAGTTCAGAGTTATATTCTGAATCTATATAGAGAAAGCATGATGAATTTCAAAACTTCAGGAGTCACGATGCAGATAATGCAGTAGCAGGGTATTTTACTGAAGAAAATATATGATAGAACCAATGATTTGGTATCCACGATAATTTTATATAGCAACAATCCCGGTTGAAGAAGTCCAGGCAGATCCAGAATGTGGTGATTGTGAGACAAGTTTATTTGTTTGTTAAAGGCTGACTGTATGATGACGGCAGGGAATAATAGAGGCATATAGTTTTGAATTGCAAGAATACCATAACGTGTTTTTAGTTTTTGCATACAGGAATTATTGTCACAAAGTAATATTACAGGTTGAACTTTGAAGTATCATATATATTGAAGGAGTCATTAACAGGCAGATATTTGCTACCCTCAATGTTGACGTTGGATAATCAAAAAAATCTCTAGCCCTCGTATCCTGCATCTGCACTGAAGTTTTAATATTTATTGGTCGATATTTAACATATTCCTTTTTGCTGTAGGTGTATGAAGGAGCGGAAGCACTTGGCATGAAGCGAGTAATCTCTACAATTGCAGATTTGAATAGCTTCGTGAGGATATTTGAAGGCCCACAGGACAAGGATTTAGACGCCTATAGATTCCAAAGCTTCCAGAGGTCTGAAGATTCATTAAGTGTTTAAATTTTTGTAATGTTGTGCAAAGAAATAACAACCAATATGAAGCGGAGGCCTGGGCATATATGCGTGAGAGAAAGAAATTACAAGTATGCCGTCAGTTATATTATAATACAACCAAACTGTGTTTAAACCATATTAAATATTTAGTATTGGTTAGTTTTATTTATGAAAGGTTGCAATGTTTGATAAAGCAACCGACATCCTCTGGCTCTTTATAAATGTGTGATATGAAAGATCAAACAGACTACCATTCACAAATATTTTCGAAAAGGCTCTTGACATTCCTAAAGCATATATTATTGAATTTCTCCTTTGGAAAGGAAAGAAGTTGAACTAAGCTCCTGGATATTGAGATTATTGGACATACATTTCAAAATACAGTAAGACATTGTGTTGAGTGGAGCATCAATATTTGGGTGTCTTCAACATGACCTTTTCTGTAGTATAATTAGTAAGAATTTCATTTGTTCTAGAGTTAAATATTATATAGTTCGTCTTTTGTGATCATTTTATTTTTTACTTATTAACAATTCATTATCACGATAAGTAGATCCAATTGTTCATTGCTATTTAAACTAGATAAATACAAATACAGTGAAATATTATTGTTTTCTTTATTTGTATCTATTTTGTCCATGCAAGGGTTAAAACATTATAGACTGGTTTAAATAAGCATAAAAAGAAATAATTTGACGCATTGTGATAACTAAATTGTTTCTAGATATAATATATCATAAAATTGTATGTGAGAACATATACTTTTGACTCTATTGCCCATTTAAAATTTGGCATTGCTCATTAAACCGTTCATATTTCTCAATCTATATGCTGGCAATTTTCTAATCTTTTTCTTTGAAGAGTTTGATACTTATTTGTTTTAGTAATTCATTTTAAATTTTTCTTTCAACAATTCTAAACTCTATTAAAGTAATCAAATTTTGAAGAATAATATTCACTATTTGCAATCCAAAAGCTTTTCTTAAAGTCTTGCCACTTAAGGAAGTTGTCTTTGCATTATATCTATTCGCTATAAAACATCTTGGATCCAAATTTTGTTGTCTAGGATCGGTGTACAAGCCTTGGTGTTGCAAAACCAAAAGCACGAAGGATTTAAATTGAATTGATTGATCCTATCAAGTTGGCCAAAACCGATTAGATATCCCAACATCGAGCAGGCAAGGTTTGTAGGTTTCTAATCAACGTTTTTGATAACCAATAGAACCCACAAGAACTATCAACAACATTTTTAACATCAATAAACCAGCAAAGTGAAAGTCCATCTTAAACTGTTTTTCCACCTTGATCCACAAAGTGCAACATTAGAAATGTTATTGGCCACCCTATTACCTATTGGATACAATCAGTTAATTGTATGTTGTCTTTAATGTTACACAAATGTTAAGTATATACCGAGCAATCAGTGTATGCTAAGCTCACTCGAGAGTCAAAGGAAGTTGCAATGTATAACAAGCATCTCAGCTTTAAGTCCAACGCGAGTGTTAACTGAACTCACTCAACTACCAAAGGGAGTTTGCAAGAAGATAGTGTCTACCGAGTTCACTCGACAACCAAAGAAAAATTGGCATGGAACCAGTGTTAACCGAGCTCACTCAATTACCAAAGGAAGTCTGAAGGAAAATCGTTTATGAGTTAGTGTTGACCGAGTTGGGTTGGCTAACGAAGGATTTTCCTATATCAGTTTTGTTGGTTAGTTCTAGCCGACTCATGGGATGAATTTCATTTATTTGAAATTGTATTCAAGCTGACTTGACAAGGTAAATCATATAAATATAAGGTCAAGTTGAGGACTGAATTGAGGAAAAGAAGAGAAGTAGCATGGGATTGAAAAAATAAATCAAGGAAGCAAATTGACTGAGCTGGAAAGAACATTCTGATCAAGGAGGATCAAGTATTCAAGCTAGAACAGAGATCTGAAATCAGCATATACAATTTGCATCAGCAATCAGGTCATATCATTACTACTCTAATATTTGTAACAATGTATCAAATCTCTTAACAAAGTTAGCATAACAGCTATTTGTCAAATCCTCTAACAAGGTGGCATTTTTAAATTGAAGTGTCTAAAGACCTCTAACAAAGCCACTCCTAACAAGGTGAACTAACTCCTTTAATAAAGTCGCACCTAATAGGGTGTTTTGTAACCTTTAACAGGGTTGGCTCCTAACAGGGCTCACTTCAAAAGAGTGAAAAATAGTAACTAGCTGCAATTGGTGGTTTTTTCCAAATTGGGTTCCACGTTAAATCTTGGTGTATCTTGTATTCATGGTATTTGCTTTATGCTTCTACAACTAAGTTAATGAAGGTTAATCACACTTAATATCATAAGATCTGCATATTCAGTGTCAATCAATAATAGTGCATATATTCAATATTAACCGAGTGTTTACCGAATGATAGTGATTGTTAGTGTAAACCGAGATACTATGTTAATCGAGTGTTTCAATGTTAACTGTGTTACAGCAGTATATTTAGCAGAGTTTGATTTTATTTTGTACTAACATATAAAGGGATCTAAGATTTGTTTTTGTGATAACTGATTCACCCCTCCCCTCTCAGTTACTCCTCTTACATTTCCAACAATTGGTATCAGAGCTTTTGGTGCTTGCAGAGAAAGTTTCAAGGACCTAAGCTAAAGATCAAGATGTCTTACAAAAGGGAGATCCCTAAGTTGAACAGAGATAACTTCAAGGCATGGCAAGAACTCATGAGATCACATTTGGCAACCATTGCAGACTCGGGCCTATTGGTTCCCAAAACCGCAGATTGAAATCCTACAAGCCTCGCCTACTTGATGCTAAGATATCCAACTAGTTAAAGCCAACTTGACAGGATTGATCAATGCGATCCAAATCCCCTACATTTTTGGTTCTGCAAAACCAAGGCGGGTGTACCTGATCCTGAACAAAACACTTAGATCCAAGACACTTATAATAGATTGATTAGAATGCGAATGTATTGAAAGTTTTCCAAATGGAAAGAATTATAGAGAAACTTTAAACTTGAAAATTATGAATTAATAAATAAATGTGATAATGTTTTAAATAAAGAATGAACATAACAAATGAATATATTAATTCCTCAATAGAAAGAAATGAAATAGTTGCCAACATATGGATTACGAATCAAGAGTAATATAAAGACCAATGCTTAATTAAATAGGCAATCAGAGTCAATATTATAAGTTGAAACGTACAACTTTATAAAGTTCAATGTACTTAAACTATAAACAATTTCAACAATTCAGATGCACCAGATCAATTATATAAAAGCAATTATAAACTAATCTAGGATGCACTTTAACTCTTGTGATATGGAGACAAATTAGACATAAATAGGGAAACAATTAAATATTTCATAATATCTATGTTTTATCAAGTTTAAAATGCAATAATGACCTGGTACACTTATTTGAATATTAAAATGTTTATAGAAATTAATAAAACTATTTATAAAGGACACAACTTAATAGTATTTTAAACTCTAATGCAAATAAAAATAGACACGCTTACAGATTGTGCCGAAAATAAAAATTGCACATAGAGAGACTCCTTGCGAATGATCCATCCACTGCAAATTTCTCCTAACCGCATAAAATTTACCCAATACTTCAAATCCACGAGCTTTGTTCAATCGCTCATTCCTTTACCAATGAAAAAATATAATATATCAAAGTGTGCATAAGATATGTAAAATTTTAAAATATGAATATGAATTGTTTGTTGTGTCTTTTACATCCCTTATTTATAAAGGATGAAGGGGCATTATTAACCATCGCACCCTTTTATACAAATAACTAACCTATGTAAAATACTTAATATAATTTAATTTTGCCAAAATACAACCGACAGTGCATATAGTTTCCATTGCACATTCTCATATAGCCTCATCAGGTGGAAATATCCTTCCAAATGTATATTTTTTAACTCACGAGTGCGGAAAATACATGAATGGCACAACTTCAACATATGGGGCATAGTCATTGCATTGTAGAGATTCCATTTGTTTCACCGTAGGTGTTGTTAAGGCATCATCCTTTCATGTGTTTCCTCTAAGATTATCCAACCTATCAAAATGCAATGGTGATTCCTAACGCATATTCCACGAACCTACAACAAATACAAAACATAATAAGATATTGACTATCAAGTAAAAGTTAAATAAACGAGTAATATTGAATGATTCAAATTCCTTCTATAGCGATGACCATCGATAATCAATAATGCTTGATGCTTGACACTTCTTTCATATTCATTCCTTGTTTGAACTCTCTGATGAGATATATGCATTTAAACAACCCAAATTTCAACCTGATTGGAGGCCAACTATCGTTTGATATTGTTCTAATGTGCGTAGCCTTAATCATATCGAGCAATTTGAAACTATATCTTAACAGCACTATTTTTCCAACCAACGGCACCAATTCAATTTGGATTGAAGATATTAATATATTAAAATTAGTCTTCAACATCTCTTGACAATCCCTTTTATCGACACCAACTCTGCATCATTGGCTAATACAATAGAGATCCCACTCAAATTGAATGGTCTTTTTGGTGGATACCAATTTATTTTATTTGCCTCTTGCAAACACCCTCTTCCGCTATCTTGTTGATAATTTTTGTTGTACTGAGAAATCCAGAGATTCTGCCATGGTTCTGCTGCATACATATTCATGATATCTCCTTAATTTCAGATTCCAGCCTAAAAAGGCATAGGTTTACTGGTTTCCACAAATTGACCCAAAAATCATGTGAAATAAAACATCTTGTTGGGCTTCTTTTTTACTGCATCTCACAAGCATACATATCTATGGCTTAAGCTTTCATGAAGGCTGCTGCCTTACAGTTATCTTTTAACCCATCAGCCCATTCTGTATGCATCACATGTCCAAACCGTTTGATTGTTAATGGAGTCTATGACACAATAATTGCTTATTCATTTGTATTCCATATTTTGGCTGGGTAGTACTTGTTCTATAATCACAATATCTTCATTACTGATTGAACACTTACTAACTTTGCATTGTAAGATTGGTATCAATTCCTTCTATAAACAATTTGCTGCACATACTAATGTTTACAATTTATATTAATGCGTGCTTCTTCTTTAAGTGAGGTCAACATTTGCCTCACTTTCCAGCTATTACATGGTTGCTTTAAATGTATTTCATTATATGCAGCATAATTGCACACAACCATATCCCATTGCATGTACTTGAATTCTTCATCTTTTGATTTGACATCAATGCTTATATTTCCATCATGACTCTCTAATATTGTTTCTTAAATGGAGACTATAAATTTTGCAAAATATTTAGGCTCCATCAGGGCATAAAGTACCTAGACACCAAGTATGTTGCACCTACTAGAACTATGACTGTTTAAGAAATTACAGAAAAGAAGACTCATAACATTATGATGATTGATATTGCATCCACTCTTAACCATGTTGAATTTGATGAGGTAAAAGATTGTGGTACTACTTATGAGATGTGGATCAAACTGAAAGCTATCTATGGAGGTGATGATAATGTGAGGAGAGCTAAGGCAGAAAGTCTCAGAGGTCAAATTGATCAGATGAAGATGAGAGGGGATGAGAACATTGCACAGTACAGTGAATGAATCAAAGCCAGTGTGTGTGCAATCAAATCCTCAGGTGGGAAAATTGATGATGTAACAATGGTAAGCAAGGTACTTAGAGCCCTTCTTCCAATCTATGCAATCAGAGTGTCTACTATTCAAGAAATGAGATGTGATCCTAAGAGATATAACCTTGGATGCATTGGTGGGAAAGTTGACTACATTTAAGTTAGATAATTTTGATAATTATGTTCCTAACTCCAGTAACCTTGAGTCTACATTCCAAGCAAAGCTATCACTCAAGAAGAAAGTTGCAAAGTCTAGAAGCAAGAAGTCTGATGGTGAAGATGAAGATGGTTCTAATGATGCTCTTGAAGTCATTGAAGCATTACTTGCAAGAAGATTTCCCAAAGGCAAAGGAAAGTACAAGGGCAAAATTCTTTTGATCTGCTTTTCTTGTGAAGAAGTTGGTCACATTGTTGCAAGGTGTCCAAACAGAGAGAGCAACGAAGAAAAAATGCATAACAAGTACAAAGGCAAGAAGGATTTCAAAAGCTACAAGGACAAGGTAAGAAATCTTGCTATATTGCTAAATATTTTGATAGTAGTGAAGAAGACGAAATGGTATACACTATTGTTAAAGATGAATCAGATGATGAGAATGATAAGATGGCCCTTATCTCACATGTTAGTAAAAATGATACATGAATTATTAATAGTGGTTGTTCTTACCATATGACTGGTGACAAATCAAAATTTGAGAACTTGGTACTCTATGATGGTGGAAGTGTTAGATTTGGCAATGATGAACCATGTTATGTAAAAGGTAAAGGTTGTATTGCACTAACCAATGATCTTAGATGTGATAATGCTTATTGGGTTGAAAAACTAAAGCATAATATGCTTAGTGTGGCACAATTGAATAACATTGGATTCAAGGTAGAATTCAAGAATGGAAAGGCCAATCTATTGGATGGGAAAAGAAATCTAGTTGGGACCAGCAAGCAAACTAAAGGTAATCTATTCTACCTAGATCTAAATGAAAATTCATGTTTCATAGCTCAAGTAGAAGAAAGTTGGCTATGGAATAAGAGGTTGTGTCATGTGAACTTTGATAACTTGGTAAACATAAGCAAGAACAAAAGGGTTAGAGGCATTCCAAGCCTGAAGAAACTTGACATGGGCATATGCAAGAACTGTCAAATTGGAAAGATGGGAAAGACAAGTTTTAAAAGCAAAAACTATCACTCTAAAGAAGTATTGGAGCTGGTTCATGCAGACCTTTGTGGACCTATTGGAATACAAAGCTATATTGGAGATAAGTACTTTATTTTGTTTGTTAATGATTATTCTAAGATGATGACAGTTATGTATTTAAAGAATAATAAATCATAAGTTTTTCAAAAGTTCAAATAGTATCTAGCTAGAGTTGAGAAGGAAACTGGAAAGAAACTGAAATGGTTAAGATCAGATAGAGGAGGTGAATTCTGCAATGAGAGGAATTAAAAGACAGGTATCTGCACCTGGTACACCTCAGCAGAATGGCATTGTTGAGAGAAGGAATAGATCAATCATCGATTGTGCAAGGACCCTGATGATAGAAAAGCATGTTGCTATCAAATATTGAAAGGAAGCAATCAGCACTGCAGTTCATACCTTGAACCAAGTTCAGTTGGTGAAGGATTCAAATCAAACACTTTTTAAATTATGGTATCTCTATAAACCTAATGTGTGTTACTTCAAAGTATTTGGCAGTAAATGTTATATTCTAAAGGAGTCAAGAAAAGGAAAATTTGATAATAAAAGTGATGAAGGCATATTCTTGGGATATATTCCAATAAGAGTAAAGCATACAAATGGTTGAATCTATCTACTCACAAAGTTCTAGTGAGTGCACATGTAAAAATTGATGAGTTTGCAAAAGAGTCTGAAAAACAAAGCAGGAAAGAATCTGAAGACTACAGAAACTTTGTTTACTATCAGTCTGATAGTGTCCCTGAAGTTCAAGCAAGTGGCAATCGGCAAACTTCACCGACCGAGTCCCCAAAATCCTTAGTTTAACCCGAGTTGCAACCAATGCAACTTGAGTCACAGTCTGAAGGACCCGAGTTTCAGCCAATGCAAACCAAGTCATCTGATGGACCCAAGTCATAGACAGTGGGACTTGTGCATGATTCAAAAGTTCATGGTGAACCTAGTGAATTCATAAAAGAGCCCAGACTTGCTGGATATGTCAGAAGGCATCATGCACTCGAGCAAATCATTGTAGATCAGTCAGTTGGTACAGTGACAAGGAACAAATTAAAAGGTACCTGTTTGCTTATTGAATTTGAACCTAGATCTGTCAAAGATGCGTTAGAGAGTGGAAGTTGGATAAAGGCAATGAATGAAGAGATTGATCAGATAGAAAGGAATAAAACTTGGACTCTTGTTCCTAGACCCAAGGACAAGAATGTAATTGGCACCAAATGGGTATTCCAAAATAAGCGAAATGAGAATGGAGAAGTTTCAAGAAACAAGACAAGATTAGTTTGCAAGGGTCATGCTCAAAAAGAAGGTATTGACTATGAAGAAACTTTTGCTCCTATTGCTAGACTTGAAGGTGTTAGAACACTCCTTGCATATGCAACACACAAAGGATTCAAAGTGTATCAGATGGATGTGAAATCAGCATTCTTGAATGGAATCTTAGAAGAGGAAGTCTACATAGAGCAACTAGAAGGTTTCATTGATTCTAACAAAAGGGACATGGTTTGCAGACTACACAAAACTTTGTATGGTCTCAAACAAGCCCCCGGAGCATGGTATATAAAAGGTTAGATAATTATCTCATAAAGATTGGTTTTCAAAGAACTAATGATAACAGCAGCTTATACATCAAAGAAGGACCAAATAAGAAGATTGTGTTGGCATAAATCTTTGGGCATAATACATTATTTATTGGAAATGATGATTTGTGCAAATCTTTTTCTATGGAAATAAGCAAGGAATTTGAAATGTCAATGTTTGGAGAGATCAAATTCTTTGTTGGCTTACAAATTCAACAGATGAAGGATGGTATCTATATTACTCAATCAAAATACATCAAGGAGATACTGAAGGAATTTGGAATGGAGTATTTTAGACTAGTTGGAACACCTATGTCTACTGGACTTAAACTTTCCAAAGATGATGATTCCAAGGAGGTAGACCAGACTACATACATATCAATGATTGGAAAACTTCAATATGTGGTTCACACAAGACCGAATATAACAGTAGCAATTGGTATGGTGGCTAGATTCTCTACTAATCCTAAAGAAAATCATATGATGGCAATCAAAAGAATCATGAGGTATCTGAAAGGTACTGGAAAGTATAGCTTGTAGTATAAGAAACAAGGAAACTTTGATTTGAAGGCATTCACTGATGCAGATTGGTCGAGAAGTGTTGATGATAGGAAGAGCACTAGTGGGGGAGCACTTTTTCTTGGAAAAAGGCTAGTATCCTAGACAAGCAAGAAGCAAAACTGTATCTCCCAATCAACAGCAGAAGCAAAATATGTTGCTAGAACAGTCAATTGTTCCAACATTGTGTGGTTCAAGCAACTGTTGTCAAGTATGAAGGAGGAGATCAAGGACCCAATTGTTATCTTCTCTGATAACACATGTGCAATCAATATATCCAAGAATCCAATGATGCATAACAAGACCAAGCATATTGCAATAAAATATCATTTCTTGAGAGAATTGGTACAAGACAAAGAGGTGAGGTTGGAATATGTGAATACTAAATAATAGCTTGCAGACATATTCACCAAGCCATTCCCTAAGGATATGCTTTTTTGTATCTATGAGGTAAGCTAGGGGTCATTCCCCCATCTGAAGCTCACTAATCAGATTTTAGTGATGCATCAACCAAACATGTTGAAGACCAGACAAGTTGATGCAATATTGTTAGACCAGATTGCATATGAATCTGTACATCAAGCTTGGTACATGGAAACTACGTTGATCGTTGTCTTTGGAATAAGATGTCAAAGAGGGAGAAGTTTGCTGTCATGCATTAGAGAAATTTTGTCTGATATGGAGAGTTTGTTGTTATATATCAGAGATGTCGAAGAGGGAGAATGAATTTGGTTGATATCAAAGAGGAAGAGTTTGATATTGCAGCCATTGCAATCAAAGATTGATGACAGAGGGAGTTCACACTAATAGAGGGAGTTCTCATGGATGATAATTAGAATGAAACTAAGGATATTATCCTTCTATTTTGCTCTGAAATTTCTATGTATCATGACATGTTGTGTTGCCATTAATGCCAATGAGGGAGATTGTTGGATACAATCAGTTAATTGTATGTTGTCTGTGATGTTACACAAAGGTCAAGTATATACCGAGCAATCAATGTATGTCGAGCCTACTCGGGAGTCAGCGGAAGTTGCAATGTATGATGAGTGTCTCAACATTAAGTTCAGAGCGAGTGTTAACTGAACTCACTCGGCTACCAAAGGGAGTTTGCAGGAAGACATTGTCTACCGAGTTCACTCAGCAACTAAAGAAAAGTTGGCATGGAACCAGTGTTAACCGAGCTCACTCAATTACCAAAGGAATTCTAAAGGAAAATCATTTCTAAGTACTAGTGTTGACCGAGTTGGGTCAGCTATCGAAGGATTTTCTTGTATCAATTTTGTTGGTTAGTCTAGCCAACTCATAGGATGAATTTCATTTATTTGAAATTGTATTCAAGTCGACTTGACAAGCTAAATCATATAAGGTCAAGTTGAGGATTGAATTGAGGAAAAAAAGAAGAGAAGTAGCATGGGATTGAAAAGATAAATCAAAGAAGCGAATTGACGAAGCTGCAAAGAACATTCTGATCAAGGAGGTCAAGTATTCAAGCCAGAACAGAGATCTGAAATCAGCAAATACAATTTGCATCAACAATCAGGTCATATCATTTACTCTCTACTAATTGTAGTAGCGTATCAAATCTCTTAACAAAGTTAGCTTAACAGTTATTTGCCAAATCCTCTAACAAGGTAGCATTTCTAGATTGAAGTGTCTAAAGACCTCTAACAAGGCCACTCCTAACAGGGTGAACTAAACCATTTAATAGGGTCACACCTAACAATGTGTTTTGTAACCTTCTTGGTTGGCTCCTAACAGGGCTCACTTCAAAAGAGTGCAAAACAATAACTAGCTGCAATTGGTAATTTTTCTCAAATTGGGTTTTCACGTTAAATCTTGGTGTATCTTGTGTTCATGTTATTTGCTTTATGCTTCTGCAACTAAGTTAATTAAGGTTAATCACACTTAATATCATAAGATCTGCATATTTAGTGTAAATCGATAATAGTGCATATATTCAGTATTAACCGAGTCACAGTGATTGTTAGTGTAAACCAAGTTACTATGTTAACCGAGTTACAGCAGTATATTCAGTAGAGTTTGATTTTGTTTTGTACTGACATCTAAAGGGATCTAAGATTCATTTTTGTGGTAACTGATTCACTCCACAAAGTGCAATGTTAGAAATGCTATTGGGCACCCTATTACCTTCTATAGGTGACAGAACTTCACTTACTCAAAAGCTCTAAGGGCCTCCACAGCATCTTGCACTATATGTTTGATAGTCTAGGAGGCAGAGAACTCACATTTTAGATATTTAATCATAATGGCAAAATCTCACCCAATAATAAGATAATACTCCCCAAGCTTTATAGCCAATTGGATGCCCTAAAAAAGAAACCTTGGCTCTGCAACACGGTTGGTTTGCACCATGCAACCTGCATAAGCAACCATAAAACCACCTTTGCCATCTCTAATAACTCCTCCATCACCAAACATCAAAGGGTTCCCTTTCAATGGACCATCAAAATTCCGGTTCAGCCAATATGATCAGGGCCAATCCACCTAGTAAAGTTCCTTTTAGCTTTCTTAATATACGTCAACTCTTTAGAAATACCTTTTCGCTTTCTTAATATACGTCAACTCTCTAGAAATAATATTTAGCTACTAATTGAGTAAAGCACTTTCTTATGGGTCCAAAAAGAAAAAGATAAGCTAGACCTCCTATTAAATGCCAAATAGTTCTCAACTGTAGCCTTATGAATTTCATAGCAACTCTTCCATGGTATGGTTTTCTATCTACAAAAGGGATTCTTAGGGAAGGCGATATTAAGGGCTTGCATCTCACCAACACTTTGTAGATATTGTCATGTGGAAGAAGCCTCATCATGGTCCTATGAACAACTATGCTAGAATTTCAAGTTAGTGAGTTAACATTAACAAATAGTGATTCTCTCTTTCCTTAACACTCCTCTAGAGAGAGAAAAAATTGCAAGAATTCTTGGATGTCAACCATTAGTTTATCTCAGTGCGCTTCTTTTTAAAGGTAAAATACGTTTGGGCTCACAGAGCTCCCATTGGACAGGAATCAAAGCAATTTAGTCATATAAGCTACATACTGAGTCCAGCCAAGAAACAAGAACTTCTAGGAAGCTACCTCCAAAGCCTTCCGATCTAAGTTGTCTCTGATCAAGATCCAAAGTAAAGTGGCATATAAGGTTAAGTAAATTCAGAAGAAGTTTTGTTTGGTTTGACATTGAGGAAAAACAAATGATTATGCTCATCTCTTGGGATAAGGCTTGCCTCCCAAAACTCTGAGGTAGTGACCTGGGATTGAGAAACTTGAGACCACTAAATAAAGGTCCTTTAACTAAAATCAGGTGGAGACTACTGAAAGACCATAATGAGTGACAGAAATATCTAGGGAAAGTGCCAATCTAGCATTGAGACCAAGTTCTTAATATTGATTTGCTTCCTCCTGGTTTCACTTTTTAAAACAATTTAATTAAGCGCAAATCCCTTTTAAATAAAGGCACCAAGCAGAACATTGCCACTAGGGCTAATGTCTAGTTTTGGAATGATACTTAGCTCCTGAAGGAACCATTGAGCTCTTCAACCCCTGATCCTCTTAATGGTTCTTTTTCCAAATTAGCAGTGGGTGATATGATGGTAGATTATATTGAAGTTATGAGTCCTCTGTCATATCGGAAACCTTTCTTTCTTTCATCCTTAAACCCTGTTGTTCTCCATTATGTCTCTGATGATGAGATCCAATAATTACTTTAGTTATTATGTTATTTTGTAAATAGTAGAGTATAATTATAGTTATTGAGAAGAACCAACTGTTATGTTTTCTTTGATTTTGTGAGGCAGAGTGTCCAAATAGAGGATGGGTGTCATACAAGGGGCCAGAGGTCATGGCTCAGTAGTGACCAAGGCAGAGAAATGGATGAATCCAGGCATCCAATAACCAAACAGGACCAAATACAAACCTCGCATAGTTTTCAATGTGTTATCATATTTGGTTGGTAGAATCATAGACATAGCAATGTATTTGCAAAATTGTTTGATCTAGTTCAATGGACTTAGCCAAGGGACTCTCATTGTCTTGCTGCCTTCCTTGGCAGACATTGTTCAATTCACAATTTATGAGTTGCGTTGGCCCTAGGGTTAGTGTTGAGGGTGTTTATTGGTTAAGCATACTTAAGTTGATTTCATATATGGTGGTGCCATGGTATCGTGCCTTCAATGTCAAAAAGGGAAATATATCATTAGATACTAAATTCATTGAAAAAGGCAGTCAACCCTGACATCCCTGAATCAAATGAAAATTGAAAGCAAAACATTCATGACTTAAACCATATATGGCATATTGGCCTCTTGGCCCTTCTTTTTGTTTTCCATATACGGTTGGAGAGGAATCATCGAATATTTCAAGATGGGTTTGTTGTTGGAGGCGCACCACCTGTGGTGGATTCTACATTTTGTGAGAAAAACAGTTTCGGCTAAATGTGATTTGTCTAAAGCTAAGATCTTAATGATGCTATTTATTTTAACTGTCTTCATATTCCTTCTCAGTAGAGCCCGCTCTTGTGGAATAGACGCAGACACTCTCTTTAGAAAATTAATAGGGTGGGGAGATGGAGGCCACCTCCGCAGGGTGTTCTTAAAATCAACAAAGATGGGTTTTGTCGGGGAAACCTGGGTCTTGCTGGTATTGGTGGAGTTGGTAGATATGGTTTGGGAATTGATCAGTTTATGTTTTCTATTTATAAAGGTCATCATACTAACAATTTGATGGAGGCAACTGCTATTTAGTATTTGTATGTTGTCGAGCGTGCATGTGTTCTAGGATGGAAAAGGATCATTTGTGAGACAGATTCACAGGTGGTGGTGCATATGTTGACTCAGCGGCAATCTAAGAATATTTGTCAGCAAATAGGTCTGGTTGTTGATCAAATTCTTAATTCTTGTGCTTCTTTGGATTCTGTTACTTTTACTCACATTCCCACAGAGTGGAATGGTGTTGCAGATTGTCTTGCTAAATGTGCTACTGATCAGATGCAAAACAGGAATACAGGCACTTATCTTTGGGTTTGTCTCCTAATTTTGGCCACTTGGTGGATCTTGATAGGGCTGTTTGATGCCGTTACTCTGTATTTCTGCTGATTTGAATAGATTTTAAGCCCTCTTTTATTGTCATGCCTTAACCATATGCAATTCAAACCTGACCTTGTAGTGTTAGATTACAGTTAAAGTCTGGATTGAGTTATACCTTATTTTTTGCTAATCAATTTTCAACATTTTTTTTGTATTTAAATTGCATAAATATTCCATTTAAATCAAATTTCAAACTGCTGCAAATACATTCTATCAGCACATATAAATGGATGAAGTATTTGCTAAATAAAATTTTCAATGTGCACATCATAAGGACTTTTTAATTAACATTAACAAGATAAAATGCATTAAAATATATATTTTTGGTAGGGCTTTTCCATCCAAAGAGAGCATATTTATGTTGTGACAGGTGAATGATCTATTCAAACTTCATATTTTTGTCTACTTTATCATGGTTTACTATTCTCTATATTCAAATGCAAAGATTTAATTTCTATCAATACCGTCGATACACTGTAATGCATGGTTTAATTTTGTGCCTACATCTTATCTACACCAAATGTTAAATAAAATTTCAACTTGCACATCACAAGGATCTTTCCATTAAGTTAACAAGATATATAAAATTTTAAATCTTTTGTTGGAACTTTAAGAGAGTATTTTTACTGTTATAACAGGTGAATAGTCTATATTCTGAGGATATATTTAAACTCATTGTATCTACTACTTATTTTATGTCTACTTTATCATGATTTAATTGTGTCCAATCCTAATCTTAATATTCTATACAACTAAATTGTTATTGTGAATATTGGTTGGCTATTTGATCCAAACAACATTTGGTCTATCTTTTTATAAAATGGTAGCCTTGTAAATTAGTTCTCTAGAGAAAAATGATTGTATTCCTAGTTGAATAGCTTGAGTTTAATTTTAATTTAGGCTCTGTTATATCGTAGCTTTGCTTGATGAAAATGACAATGCTATAGCTTCATTTTTTCACAGTCTCATTACTGGAACTTGAGTGGTAATGTTATCTGTACGTCATCTTCATCTTCATAATGTTTTGTCCTCTCAAGTTGTGGGACAAAAATTCTTGACTGCATAAATACATCCGACTGGTTTGGCTGCATCAAACGATCAGACTGATTTGGCTGCGCAAAAACATCAGATTGACAATAAATGTAACCCAGTACGAACCAAGACGTCCAATATTTTAATGACATCAAAATCGGTCTTTGTAATTTTGTATGCTTATTTTGATTATGCATATCTATCCTAAAATGTGTTGTCTAGCTTCTACTACTAATTTATACAAGTCAGTACTTTGACTAAAATTGAAGCTTTGATTTAAGCAAAGATTTGAAAGTGACTTGGTTTTGTATATAGATGTTTCTACTGGCTGCTTTCTATTGATTGATTACTTTTCTGCCTTGACACCTCTTTAACTTTGCTCGAGTCCAAATTTGTCATATTTATTATTGACCTCGTGTGATGCACTGAAAAATACCCCTGTTGTAGGCCCTGCACACATGTTCGCTTGACTTGACAAAATCACCGTTGACAATTACGAGGAACGAGGACTTAATTTTAACCTGTTCTAAGGGTACAATATTCCTGCCTTCTTTATGAGACATCCATATTCAGAACCTGAGTTACTATCCCTTTTGATTGAAATGTATGAATATTGTTTTTGATTGATTATCATGTAAAGAATTTTAGGTTACTATAGTAAGCAGGTTGATATTTGACTTCTTGTGTCTAGAACAAAATCAAATGAGTAACACTCAGTTGAAGGATACTGTGTAACCAAAAGCCAGGCCTTAATAATACAGGTGAAAACTCCAAACTGTGATTGCAATTGTCAGTCCTAGTAAACTAATATGAAATATCCTTAATGTCGCCAGAAATGTATTACAAAAATTAAAATATCCAGAACAAAATCCTCAGACAGCAAACAAAAAATCCATTCTTCCTTATGAGCAGAATCTTCTTTTTTCAACTCAGTCAATGTTTATTGGCATTTGTGAAAAACAAACCGCAAGACATCAGAAAGGATTCAGATTGTCTGATATCAGTCTAATTAAATCTCAATACAAAATTGAATGCAAAAAGCAGTATCGATTACAGCAGTGTACCAGGACATGAGTCAATAGGGACCAATGGAAAAAGTAACAATGAGTACCAGGAATGGGATCTCAGGATGCTGTCCTTGGATCCATTGATGCCATATTCGCCTTCACTGACAGTCCAGTAGATTCTGCTTCTTCTATATCTCTGTGCAATTTACTTTTTCCTCACGCCCCATATGTAACCTGCCTTTGTTTTGCTGGCATTGAATGACACACGGCAAAGGAAATCCTCCTGAATGCGATGGGTGCACACTTTCAATTGTTCTCAGCAGTGGAAAATGGTTAATTTGCTTCTTGTAATAACATCTGTCCTGCAATACAAATCCTTTCAGATAGGCGGAAAGCAAACTTATGGTAAGAGAAAGCTACAGGCAGAGGTGACATCCTACCAGGTAATGATTTATGAGGTTTTCGTCCAAGAGATCAAAGCATTCATTTAATCCATTTTGAAAACATAAACTTTCATGCCACCATTAAAGAACTGACCCCCATAAATACACAAATATGTTGGCCCAAGGTAAATAGAGATTGACCCAACATGAGATACAAATCACATAATAATGTTTATTATTTTATTTAATAATATATTATTCTTGAGTATTTTATTTGGTGGTTTATTTAATTGTTTATTTTTATATTTATGTAAATATATAGCAACTTTATTGTTTAGTGTTTAGAACCACCTTAGTATTGTGATGGGTGATTAGCTTAACATAAAGGTCATGACATGTATTAAGATAATATCTTATACTTTCTATAATAGTCAACTACTTGTCTATAGTCCGTCTTTCAGTCTAGATAGGAATGTTTCCTATCCTGTCTCTTTTTTCTTCAGTCCAGATAGGAATGTTTCCTATCCTGTCTCTAGTTTTGTTTCTAATTCCGTCTTCAGTCTACGTTGTTTCTTTTAGAAACAACATCCTTGTAATTCTTTATAAGGAACACATTTGTTCCTCTGTTAATCAATGAATCATCCGGAAATCCGTTAATCTGCCAACTCTTCTTGATTCTTGTAACATGGTATCAGAGCTATTACTTAAATTTTTTCGAAAAAATTTATAATTTCTTCGTGAAATTATTTGTTTAAATTTTTTCAAAAATTTTTTTATTGAATTTCTCTAAAACCCGCTTAGGGTTTTCGGCGTAGAGAAATTCCCAAACTCAGGTCTGCTTGTGTTTGTTTAGCACACTCTAGCCCCATTTGTCCATGCACATCGATCCTTGAAGAAAAATCTGTCATTTTTTATCAAGAAATCTGAAATTTTTTCAAGCTTTTTTCAGCTAGGGCCGTTTTTTTTTCGAAACCCTAATTTTTGGGGTCGAAAAAATATTTTTTTTGCAGGTTCTTGATGGGTTTTTCGAGAGCTCAACTGGGTTGTCGTCCATTTTTTCTGGGTGCCTCGATTTTTGTGCCTCAATTTTTGAGCCAGCGGATCCAAAAAACGACAACAGATTCTTTCTAGGTTTTTCGAGCTCTCTTCTGGGTCTTCCGTATTTTTGCCTCAAAGAACGTGCCTTCACAGATTTTCATAGTTTTCATTGAAAAACGTGCCATGGCATCTCTGACAAATATTCTGCTCGAACATAATTCCAAATTCAATGGTCGCAATTATGGAACCTAGAAGCAGCGCATCATCACAATCTTCGAATATCGAAACACCGATCAACTTGTTCTGGGTGTTAGGCAACGTCCGACTTCTCCGGGTCCTAATCAAGGCGAAGCTGCTTTTTTCGCCTTCTGAATCTGTTTCTGTTTTTTTATGGGTTTGTTGATTTTCTCCTCAAAAATCATTTCAAGTTGCTTGTAATACGCAAGGTTGTGTGAGATTCTGGGTTTGTTGATTTTCTCCTCAAAAATCATTTCAAGTTGTCTGTAATACGCAAGGTTGCGTGAGATTCTAGGTTTTACCGTTTTTCCCACGAAAACGAAGTTTTGTAAATGCAACTTATTTTGAGTCATAGCACTCTTCTGGAAAAGCTTCTTGGTTTCAGCATTCTGTAGATCCAGGGAGGGTCTCAGTTATCACAGAATGTTCCGACATTCGTACGTTGACCATTAAGGGAGGGTATTAAGATAATATCTTATACTTTCTATAATAGTCAACTACTTGTCTATAGTCCGTCTTTCAGTCTAGATAGGAATGTTTCCTATCCTGTCTCTTTTTTCTTCAGTCCAAATAGGAATGTTTCCTATCCTGTCTCTAGTTTTGTTTCTAATTCCGTCTTCAGTCTACGTTTTTAGAAACAACATCCTTGTAATTTTTTATAAGGAACACATTTGTTCCTCTGTTAATCAATGAATCATCCAGAAATCCGTTAATCTGCCAACTCTTCTTGATTCTTGTAACAACATGGTAATGCTAGAATCATTACCAGTGATGTTTATTATTGACTGTAACAAAATAAACTATAATAGTCCTTCATGGAACTGCACTTGAGTCAAGGACTCTAAGAGATCAGGACTTCAAGTGAATAATTTGTTTTAATGTGGTTGTATGAGACCATGTCAAGAAGTCACAATGGCATGGATGATAGTGATAACGCAAGATTGTGAAACAGTTGACGGGGTCATAATCAATGGACATAGCAGAAAAGTCTGATAAGAAATTGACTGTGTCATATTAAGATGACTCTTTTTTACTGATCCGGCTGTATATTAATCTCTAGACTATGACAAATCAAATATTGAACTAACACATTAAATCTACTTGAAGACTCCGACAGTCATGATTTCTAGTTTGTTGGAGACTTGTTCTTGACTGTTAAGAGAAAGCTCGTCTATGTTGGGGAAGAAACAGTGATGTAGATGAGCATAGTGGTCATGATTGAGTGATGTAAGATCATGGGGAACATTATGCATCTCTCTATTTTGTAAGAGTGAACGTTCATGTTTAGTAAAAACATAACGTCAAAAGTTAGCACACTATTATACAGCGTGCATGAGTCATCTGCTCACTTCCAAAATACAAACCCTAGTCAACATTCTCATGCTAGTATCATAATGTTCTTTCTTAGAGAACATTAGGTTGTAAACATGAGAAAACAAGAGTTTGTATCTTGTATCTGAGTGAATATGCTGTTAACTGCATAAGTTTGGGTAAGTAGGTAATTCCATCCTATGCCAGCTGGAATGGAGGTTTTTTTCTTTAGACATTATTAATTTATGTTGATCTTAAAGCTTCCTCATAAACTTGAGGGGCTTTCTGTTGATCCATTGTTGCCAGATAACAACATCCTCTAATTTCCTCGAAGAGATATACATATGCAGTCCATGGCAGATGTACTCCAGAAAGGTTGGCACACAATTATACAGTGTGCATGAGTCATCTGCTCACTTGCAAAAACAAACCCTAGTCAACATTCTCATACTAGCATCATAAATGTTCTTTCTTGGAGAACATTAGGTTGTAAATATGAGAAAGCAAGAGATTGTATCTTGTATCTGAGTGAGCATGCTAAACTGCATAAGTTAGGGTAAGTAGTTAATTCCATCCCATGCCAGTTACAATGGATTTTTCATGAGATATTATTAATATATGTTGATCGTGAAGATTACACATAAACTTGGGTGGTATTCTGTCAATCCATTGTTGCCAGATAACAAATTACTATAATTCCTTCGAAGAGATATAAGTATTCAGTCTATGGCAGATGGACTCCAGAAATGAGATCAAGTGTAGCGATTGTCCTTGTCTACCGCATGTTTAATTTGCTGCAGGAGGATTCATGTTGCTTTCAAAGTTACATCATATTAATCCAAGAAGTTAAGTGTGGATAAATGTTCCTTCAGCTAATCAAGACTCTACTTGATAAATATTGCAAGCGGAGTATGTACGAATTGTCAAATCAGGCTTGTAACTATTACCAATGGAAATCATTATTTGACCTATACTTCGGATAAAATACTGTAACATGGTCCTATGATAGATTCTAACAGTCATTTCTGTCTGTGCAGATGCATTAGGTTAGACTTGGGCACTCTCAAATGGTTATGGTGACCTACTTAACGTCTAATTATCAGAGTGATTGTTGTAATTAGTATGCCACAGAAAATCTATGTAAATGATTATGATATTCTAGAGTGGTAGTAATATGATTGATACCTACCAACATTCATTGATCTCAAAGTATTTAAGTAATTATTAATGGCCATTTAATGTAACTTTAGTTTATTTTAGTTAGAATAGAATGTTTATATTTGTATTTTCCGTTTAGGATAGTTTCTAAAGGAAATGTCATCTTGTAATAGCCTATTCTACTTCATAAATCTAATCAATCAATATGCAATCACCTGAACATGGTATTAGAGCAGGAGTCAAAAAATTGAAAAAAATTAGAATTCTAAAAAAATCATTTTAGTGAAGATTTTTAAAAGATATTTGGGAGCATTTTCTTTTGGACGCAAATTCTCAGGTTTCAGTCGGTCTTTTGAAATTTCAGCATCAAAGGGTTTCTAATAGCATTTGATGTGTTACTTAGGCACCAATTTTGTGTTTATGTACACCATTTTTATTTGTTCAGATTTTGTTTTTCTATGTTCATGAGTCTTTTATTTTTTTCTGGTGCCAACAACCTATGTAATTGACCTGCAATTTGATTCATGACCTCTGTTTCTGCATTCTCTGGGCCAGAGATCGTGTTGTTCACAATGTTTTCTTCATGTGTCTATTGTTTTTCCCACAGGCGAAGTGTTTTTGGTGGGTGAAGTTTAATATGATGGCATTTTCTGCTCTTTTTTGGTGAGCATAACCTTCAATGCTTTCACAGTTGTTTTTTGTTTCCTCTAAATCACAAGACTCGTGACTTTCTACACTTTCAATCTCTGTTTCTTTGTAGGTTTGGGATTTTCTCCTACTGGGGTTCCAGGTTTTCTCCTAAAATCCTCCTCTCATTTTTGGGGTTTCTGTAGTTCCATCCAAATTTTCAAAGGACTAGTGCCTCGAAATCTGTACTATGAGCCTACTTTTTGCCTTGGGATCTATGTTGGTTGTTTTTGTAATCAGATTTCAATCTTAAGATTCCACCTCAATTTTCATGTCCTTGCAAGATTGACCAATTTGAACTCAGTGACTGTGATGGTGTCTTAGACCGACATAATGTTAGAGGATAATCTGAAGTTCAACAACTGCAACTATAACACCTGGAAGCAACTGATGGTAACAGCTCTGAAGTATTCTCGGTATGTTGACACATCCTACAACGGCATGTCGATATCAAGAGAAATTTGATGAGTCCGGAATCGGGAAGCCATGATGATCATCAAATTGTTGTGGTCACCGATAATCAGATGGCCTAGATACCTTTAGGCAAGACCACTGTTGAAAAATGGGATCATTTGAAGGACCCAACGGCCAATAAAAGTCATGATGCTTCTCTCAATCATGAAAGATGAGAGGATGGCTCTCCAAGAGCATCTCACAAAAGTCGAGGACATTGGTGATAAGTTGAAGGTGATTTCTAGATCTTCGCACCAAATTTCTGCAGTAGGATCAATGGAGAGAGCAATTCAGTAGCGGTGCTAGATCATCCTCCACAGAACAGGCCTTCACAACAAAGATTTCGTGAGATCCGATGTCACAAGGCTCACAACGATTTTCTTAATGTTGCAAAGCATTCTTTGTGCATCAACTTCTTTGAAACAAATGTTCGTGAGTCATGCATTGCTAGACTCACCTTATTCGACGGTTGAAGGAGGGGTTATCACATGCATAGTCTTCAAAAATTGTGAGGGAAACTTCAAAACTTGAACTTTTAACTATTCTTGATCCAAGTCCCTCATTATTAACTTCTTAATTAATATTCTTGTAATTTGTATTTTTCAATTGTAGGTTTCTAAGCCCTTGATTAGAGTTTTGCGCTAGGTAGATGGGGATCAAACCCCAATGGGGTACCTTTATGAGGCCACGAACAGGCCAAGGAGTCTACAAAAAATTACTCCATGGGGGATAGACAAATTTGATCCAATCTAGGAAATTCCTAATAGGAGGTGGAACAATTAGCTCCACCGACCCATTCACACAGCGGGATACTTCCTCAACCCTCATTTTAAGTTCAACATTTTTTACTCAAATCCTAACGGAGAGGTCATGGAGGGCCTCACTACATACATTCAAAGGATGATAGCTAAGGTTGAGGGGAGAGACATTGTTATGGACAAACTCCAAATCTATGAGGAAGCAAAGGGTAATCTATTCTCTTCAAAGTTGGCAATGAGAGGAAGAACTACTCAACTCCCAAATATAACATTTTTCATTTGGATTTTGGGATCTACAGTAATTGATAAAATATGTTTTTGCTTTTTCTCTTTGCTTTCTAACTTTTCACTGTTTTATTTTGCAAATGCTTGGAGGCAAAGTTGGGGTAGAAATACACCAAATCTCAGAAAAATTGCCCTCTGGATCTTTTGTCAACCTTGTGCTTCATCCAAATGTAAGTGCAATTGAAGCTTGTTTGAGGTCATCCAAACGAAGAAGAGGAACAAGTTGTCTCAAAAATGCCTCAATAACCTCGTCTTTGTGCAATATGATATTCAATTGTGCATAAGGCAAAAGAAGCAACAATTGGTCCAATTGAGTTGGATTATATAGATCCTTACAATGATTGGACATTACAGGAGCAACCTCAATTGTGTACAAAAGATGATGACAATGGGGAGAGGTAGGTTATGGAGGCGAGGGTGGATTTGGTTTCACACTAGGTGACATTGATGAGGAGGATGGTTTCAATGAGGAGTAATTGGAGCTACATCCAAGATGGAGGAAGAGTTGCACATTGAGTTAGACATACCGAGCAAGGAGGCATAGTCCCGCCCAGTTCAAGCTTCTAGGAATAGACCCTCTAGTTCTACCTCTCCCTTAGCTTTTGCTAGAGTTGGGAAGAGGGAGATGTAATTGTAATGATGTATTTACTTTTAGTTTTAAAGAAACTATTAACTATTTCACCTCCAACCATCAACATTCCTTGTGAGAATGTGATTTGGTACCCACATTGCATTTAAATATATCTAGACTCAGCTTTTTACTTTTGTGTTCTCATTTCATGACTCATTGGATGCATCTTCTCCTTGAACTTTGAAAATAAATGAATTTATAGTTAAATTAAAGCAATTTTTAAGTTCTTGAGGTTTCTGCCGATAACTAGTTTTGTGTTTTCTTGGTTTTTTAAAGCCTTCGCAAGTTTTTGGTTTTGGCAAGTTTTCCAACTATGGTTGGAACAAAGACAAAATCCCTCATTCTTAGAGCACATTTTAAGGTAGACCCAACTCAAGGTTTGTAATTGTGCAAAAAGAAGTTTTCCTTTAGAATTAATCGACTAAGTTTATTTTGAAATTTGTCACAGCTTATATTACAAGTTTCAAAGACTTCGAAGATTTACTTCTATTTAAGACTTCAAAGATTTACTTCTATTTGATATTCATTGGCAAGTATTAATTGGACAAGATGGAAGATATAATATTTGAATATGTGGGATGCTTTACATATAGGTTTAGATGCATAAAGATTTGAGCAATAACTTTAAATAATTATTAATGATTAATGCTTACCACTTTGGAATTGAACCTAACCTAGGAAGAGATAAAAGTGTGGCTATTTTGGAGTAGTGTGTGCATTGCTTAAGAGTGGTGCGCTTTTTCCCCTAGTCAATTGTTGCATAGAAGATTGTCATGTGGATTTACTCTTTATTATTATGCATAAGCAATAACATTTCTGCATTTTTTGTTATGAAATTTCATAATTCATCATCGAGTTGAGAGGTAGTCTCCTTATATAGAGAAATAACTAAGAGTAAACTAGAAATTTTCTAAATGACTAATAGAATGGTTCAATGTTATCTAAGAAAATAGAAATTATCTAATAAACAAAGTATGCCTAAATGAACATCAATATAACATTAAATACTTTATTACCTTCCCTTAATGGTCATTTTACTAACTACCCTACAAAAGACAATTTACGAGTCTTTTGGTCATAGATGCATAGAGGGCTACCCCCTTCTCATCAGCAAACTCTACGATATGAGCTTGTTATTGAGACCCTCCTTGGACCTAGAGAGCTTTGAGAAATGACCAAGATAACCACAAACCATCCAACCTGATGTTCGAAAACAAAGGTATCACATAGTCAAAGACACCCAAATGAAACTGAAACCATGATTTTGAAGAAAAAATTAGCAATCCCTTGTACAAACCGTTGCCCTAGTAACTCTAGATGTGATCCAAGATAGTTGCAAGGAACTATGATTTTGTGGAAAATTTTCGAAAACCCTCCAATGATTATTTTTTGGAAAATAATGAAAAACTCTAAAAAGAGCAAAAGTGGTCATTATTTCCAAGAAAAAAAATTAGGATAAATTCAAAAAAACCAAACACAATTTCTAAGGAGAAGAACCAATCAAAACCCAAGACATAAAATCCATGACATGGATCAAAATACTAGACTTTGCTTTTAAGGAAAAACAGTAAAAGCCTTTTTCAAAACAATTTTTAAGGCAAAAAATTGCACAAAACCCACAATAATTTTTTAAGGACAGAACTATAGAACCCTCACAGAATTGTTTATTAAAACCCATCCAAAATTTTGAAAGAGAAAAGTTATTATAAACCTGTCCACTAGTTTTAAGGACAAAAAACAGAAAACCCACAATAATTTTTTTTAAAGGGGCAAAATATAAACCCACTACCACGAACTTTTGTGAAAATAAATCAGAAAGCCCACCACCATGATTTGTTGTGGAAAGGAATTGAAAACTCCACCATGATCTTGTATGGAAAACTATCAGCAAACCCACCTCCATGATTTTTAGGACAAAACCATGTGAACCCTCACATTGTAGAAAACAAGTCACAGCTATGGCAAACAAAACACCAAACTTCGCAAAGTAAAATACCCCCAAAAATGGCAAAACTTCATCACGCGGTAAAACAAGAAAACTCTTCATGTGTAAAACAACACATGCAAGCAACATACAACTAACAAGAAGCACATGCAAGTACATGCAACCCATATGTAATGTTGCAATGTGTTGGATAAGAGATTCTTATGCGTGTCCTAGATTTAGGGTTGGTGCTTTAAAACTCGATGTAATTTAGCATCACACGTTTGTTCTGAGGCTGACATATGTATACTTGGATACATATTAAAATAGATATCTCTGTATCACAGGTGGTATAAGTATGTAAGTGGTCCGAAGTACTGTTGTTGCATACTTTGTGCAAGCCTTTAGTGATGGTGTATGTGCTCGTGTGGTTTGCAAGTAGAAATACTTCCATACTGATAGCAGTGGATCAAACAGTGAATGCAAAGAATATCACATTATTCAGATCTATTGGTGGTGGAGGTAGTAAACTTTAATCAAAGAATTGTTTGTGCATGTGCAGATGCAATTCAATCAGTTCATGTTCTTGTTGTATCCATTTTCTGTAAGGGTAGTTAGTTGGACAAGCAATGAGTTGACCTGCAATGAGCAAAGTTGATGGTGAACCTCTTGTAAAATCCACCATAACCAATGTCACCCTAACAAGTGTTTCATTTCATGAGAATTAGCTTTTTTGTGGTTTTTCCTAGTTTGGGTTTCCATGTAAATCTTAGTGTTCTCTATGTCGATGTTCCAATGCTTTTCATGTTTGCATTTTTTGTGGATGTTTGATGTGCTTAACTAATAGATCAGAAGTTGTTATTAATTATGTTTATAAGTAAACTGATAGAGAAGTGATGATGGGTACTCCCCTTAATGCCACAAACACATAACAGAAATAAAGAAACAACAACAATTTGCAAGAACAGAAAACGGGCTTCTTATCATCTCCAAAAGTGTGGAATTATTGAATTCAGAAATACAATATGCAAAGCCTCGTGGGCTTTTTCCTTACAATATTCTGTAAGACAGAGCCACGGAGAACCACCGAAAACTACCCTAAACAACCCTACGGGCCTTTCTTATATAGCCAATTTTCCACTGCCCAAGAAGGTTCTAGAATTCAGCCCTGGCCCTTAAGACCAACCAACCCTAAAATTATCATATTTACATTAGAGTCGACTCAAAACAATTACAAATTATATTTTCAGGTAGCCCAACTTATGGAGGCGATAACTTTTTAACTATAGACCCAATTGGCTATTATAACCACTTTTCGGAAAAAGCATATCCTGATCTACATAACCTAATTGTGTAAAAGTCCATTAGCTAGGGTTTGACCTCATTTCGAAGCCTCTAAGGCCTTTGAAATGGGGCTCAAAGTTTTTATACCAAAAATTCATACCGAATATCTTCAATAACTTCACTAATACATATGATATGGCAATGAAACTCAACTGGCAAACTAATATATCTAAGATGAATCTCCATGTGCGAAATCAGGACATTCTAAGCTCCTATGACCAACTTTTGTAAAATAGTATGTTTCCACAAATAGCAACACTGCACTAAAACAACCCCTATTGAAAAGACAGAAACAAAAATATTTTTGGGTGATGAAAACCTGCCCTTACACCCAAGATACTCCTACATCAGATACATGAGGTAATTTGAGAGGTGACCCTGTCATGTCTCAAGTGTTCAAAGGAAAGCCAAGATGGTTAACCTCCTCCCTTGTCAGCCATGAGGAACATTCTACAGATCGTGCTTTCCATTTGACCAGATATTCTTCATATGTCCTGTTCCTTGTGCTTTTACCAACAAAATTATCCTGCATATCCTCAATTTCTTTTGTAGTTGAAGTAGTTGCCAAAATACTCCACTAGGTTCCGATGACCTCAGCTTCAATACCCCCTTTATGATACTTTGTCAGATTCGAAATGTTAAATACTGGTGAAATATTCATTTTAGTGGATAACTCTACTTCATAAGCATTTCTTGAATCATGCTTCTTCAGTATCTTACATGGTCCAAACTTTCATTTTCAACTTATAATATGTTCCTACTAGAATCGATCCTTCCTTGAGTGAATCATAACTTCATCTCTAACGTGAAATTCCTTATGCCTCCTTTTCTTATCTTCTTTAGCCTTCTATTGTGTATTCATCTTGGTAATGTGCTTCCTTACCTCCTCATGGATGTTCTTAAGTATTTTGCAAAATCCTCAACTTTAGCACTACTTATCTCCCCTTTGTCCAAATTCCTCAATTCAGAACCATTATGGGAATACTTCCATAGTCATTATGGAATAAAGATTTATCAGTGCTCCTATTGACAAAATTATTATATGTGAATTCCCCTTGAAGTAAAATCAAATCCCATCTCGTTCACTTATCTCCAACCAAACATTTCAACAAATTCCCCAAACTCTAATTCACCACCTATGTCTATCCATCGCTATGTGGATGATGTGATGAGTTGAACTTCAAATATGTCTTTAACTTCCTCCACAATGTAGCCCAAAAATATCCAACAAACTTAGTGTCATGATCTAAAACTATGCTCTTTGGTAGACCACACAGTCTCACCACTTCCTTGAAAAACAATTCTACCACATGAACAACATCATTAGTCTTCTTGCAGAGAATGAAATGTGTCATCTTTGAAAACCTATCAACTACCACAAACAAAGTTCATACCTATATCCTCCCACGGCTTCTTTGGTACAAGTAATGGCTAATACAAACCTGTATTTTGCTTTGCTCCTTTTGCCATCTGACATACTCTACAACTCTATACAAACTTCTTCACATCTTGTTGCATTTGTGGCCAATAATAGTTCTCACTAACCAGAGTAATGGTTTTATCCCAACTAACATGTCCAACCAACCCTCCACTATGTTTCTCCTTAATGAGATTCTCCCTCATATAACTCCTTGGAATTCACAATTGACTCCTTGTAAATAGCATACAATCCAGGATGACGAAATCCAACCACTTGGTTTTGTCTAGAGTACTATGTTTTGTACAAGCTTTCCAAGCTTCTCCATAATCAGGATCCTCTAGATACAAACTCTTGAGTTCCTTGAGCCCAACAACCTCAATCTACAATTCTATCAACAAAAGTTGTCTCCTACTAAGAGCATCTGCAACCCTATTAGACTTCCTGCACCTATGTTTCAAAACAAATGTATAACTCTGCAAAAACTCAACCCATTTCAATTGTCTCTGATTCAACTTTCTTTGACTATTCAAATATTGCAAATCTTGATGATCAGTATACAAAACAAACTCCTTAGGAAGAATATAGTGTCTTCATTTCTCCAATGCCTGAACTATAGCATGAAACTCCTAATCGTAAACATAATATTTTTTTCTTAGCATCATTCAACTTCTCACTGAAATAAGCAAAAGGCCTACCTTATTGGCTCAAAACAACTCCTATTGTAGTACCACTGGCATCGCAATCTACTTGAAGCACCTTATTAAAATCTAGAAGTGCTCAATCAGGTTGTTCTGAAACTTTTTGTTTCAACTATTCAAAACTCTTATTTTCTCATATAGTCCACTTAAACTCCTTTCTATCTCGTCTCATTGTTTCAGTTAAGAGTCCTCAGACACTACTAAAACTCCTAATAAACTTTATATAAAAGCTAGCCAAGCCATGAAACAATCTTACCACAATACCACTCCTTGAGGTAGACCATTCAAGGTAGCCTTCACACTACGATGCTAGTGGTACTACAATAAGAGTTGTTTTGAGCCAAGAAGATAGGCCTTTTGATTATTTCAGTGAGAAGTTGAATGATGCTAAGAGAAAATATTTTGCTTACGATTAGGAATTTCATGCTATAGTTTAGGCATTGAAGAAGTGAAGGCACACTATATTCTTCCTAAGGAGTTTGTTTTGTATACTAATCATCAAACTCCTTTCTATTGAAACTACAAATCCCAGATACACTAAGTCCTTTACAAAATTGTACTTTTTCAAATTAATTAGCAATTTCTCTTCCCTTAACTTCTCAAACACCCTACGAATAATGACAAACTTACCCAAAAATTCTTTCAATACCTCATTCATGAGCCGCATGAAAGTGCTCAGTACATTGGTTAGCCCAAAAGGCATGACTAACCACTAATATTGTCATTTAGTCTTGAAGGCAATCTTCATTTCAGCTCCTTCTTTGATTCGAATTTGGTGATATCCACTCTTTAGATCTATCTTTTGTGAAATACATAGCTCCACTCAAACAATCCATAATATCATCCATCCTCGGCAAGGGAAATTTGTACTTGATTGTGATTTTATCAATAGCCCTAAAATTTGTAAACATCCTCCATTCTTCATTCTTCTTTAGTGATAATACTGTTGGTACAACACATGGACTTAGACTCTCTCAAATCAACCCCTTTTGCAACAACTCTTATACTTGTTTATTCAACTCTTCACTTTCAATTGGTGTCAATTTGAACATTGTCTTATTTGGCAAAATAGATATTGGAATTAAGTTCATTTGATGACTGATCTTCCTTACTAATGGTAATCCATCAAGCACATTATCGGATACAATATCCTGAAACTCATTCAACAAATCTGCAACTTTTACAAGTGCATCTTCTTTACCATCTTTTGGAATTATAGCACAACACATATACTCATGTCTCATATGCTTTAGGAGCTTTCTTCCATCAACAAAACATATTTTGGAATTACTACATACTTTTTCTTCTATGCCCTTCAATGGCTTTAGCTTATGTTGCACTCCATCCTTTGTTAGCGAATAGGTATGTAGAAATATGACACGGCCTACCCAACAACATATGACATGCATCCATAGGTATGATATCATGTAGTACCTTATCATGGTAGCTTTCAATCTTACACTTCACTAGGTTCTATTCATCGACCATGACTTTGTAGTCATCCTGCACCCAGGCAATCTGGTATGGACACATGTTTCTGCCTCTTGAGCTTTAACTTCAAGACAATCTCTTTTGGAACCAAATTGGCAGTACTACCACCATCGATAATCACATCACAACACTTATCCTCAAAATTGCACCTAGAGCAAAACAAGCTCCTCTTTTGTGCAAGTTCATTCTCACCACTAAGAAAGACTCTTCTATTAACCAAAACTCTTTCCGCATCTTCAGAATGTGATGACTTGGCATCTTCATCTACATAAGCAACTTTGGTCTAGCCTTTGGCTCTCCTATCTATCTTTCCTTGGCGTTGACGACATTCATAAGCCCTATGACCATCCCCAAAGTGAAAACATGTTCCACAAGAAACCTCCTCTTCTAGGCCCTTTGTCCTCTTCCTCTTCCTTTCCTCTTTGATCCCTATTATTTTGATCATGGAAATGATTGAAATTATTTTCCCTCTGATGTTGGCTATCGTTGGCAACATCCTTCTTCTAATCTTCGTTTCGGCCTCCATAAGACCGTCCATCGGATCTTCCACCACAACCTCTTTCATTTTGCCTACTCTCTAACTTCTTATTCAATTTTTCCTCTACTCATAGTATAAACTGGTATGCCTCTTCAATATTGTTCATTCTGAACAAACTCAATTTCTCCTGAATACTTGGCCTCAACCTATTAAGGTAACGGGCACCTTTCTCCTTGTCAACTTTCGCATGGCCTGTTCTGATGAGGATAGAACTCTTTTGTATACTCCTGAACAAATCTTCCTGCTTGCTTCAACCCTTGCATTTTCTTCAACAAATCAATCTCATAATCAACAGTGATTGTCACTTCAATTTATCTACCATCAGATCTCATCTTGTGATTTTCTCCTTTCCTCTTTTGTTTGGCTCGAATTGAATCTCCTACCACAAGAGTTTCGTATAACCCTTCAGTTTGGTCTTGGCAAACTTGACCCGATCCTTGATATCTTCATAATCAAAATATTCTTCTAATTCATTGATCTTGTCGATCAATTCCTCTAGGTTAAGATTTCCCAAAAATATGGGGACCTCAGTCTTAAGTCCTTTCCCAATCTTAGAAATGGCCCTAAAAAGTCTTTCTTCCTTGGTTCATAATTTCACCTTCTCCCTCCTAATCAACATTTCCTTTTTTCCCGAATTCATCCTCACTTTCATCTCTTACTGCAAGATTCATCCATCTCTTCTTGCAATGCTCGCACTAGTCTTGGAGATCTCTAACCTCAAGTGTCACACCTCTGACTCTTCCACTACATTCTCTTCGGGGAGGCATTACTTATCGCTAAAACTCCACGGTCCAGGTGCAAACTACCTCATAGTTGGCAATTTGTCTACGCACTTGGGAACTTCTGCTCTGATACCACTTAATGAAGGGTACTCCCCTTAATGCCACAATCACGTAACAAAAATAAAGAAACAACAGAAATTCACAAGAACAGAAAATGTGCTTCTTATTATCTCCGTAAGTATGGAATTACAGAATTCAAAAATACAATATGCAAAGCCACATGGGCAGTTTCCTTACAATATTTTGTAAGACAAAGCCACAAACAACCACCGAGAACTGCCCTAAAAAACCTTACGAGCCTTTCTTATATAGGCACTTTTCCACCACCCAAGAAAGTTATAGAATTTAGCCCTAACCTTTGAGACCAACCAACCCTAAAATTAACATATTTATTACATTAGAGTCGGCTCAAAACAATTACAAATTATATTTTCGGGTAGCCCAACTTCTACAGGCCATAACCCCTGATTGGCTAATATAATCACTTTTTGGAAATGGCAACTTTTGCTCTACAATGCATTGTTGCACAAGCATTTGCCAACTTGGGTTTGACCTCATTTCAAAGGCTCTAAGGCCTCCAAATTGGGCTCAAAGTTTTTACACCAAAACTTTAGTCCGAAAATCTTCAATAACTTCACTAATACAAATGATATGGATGAACCTTCAATAACTTCACTAATACATATGATATGGCAATGAAACTTAACTAGTAGGCTGATATATCTAAGATGAACCTCCACCTGTGAAATCAAGACATTCTAACTCATATGACCAACATACTAAAAATAGTAAGTTTCCACAAATAACAACTTTGCATTGAAACAACCCTTATTGAAAAAAGATAGAAATAGAAATATTTTTGGGTGATGTAATGTTGCCCTTACACCTAGGATGCTCCTGCATCAAGAAGTTTTATTATCCATGTGGGGATAATTGATTTACCCCCCTCTCAATTATTCGGCATGTTCAATAGAAATAACTGAGAGTGAAATAGGAACTTTTTAAATGACTAACTGAAGTAATCCTATGAAAATAGGAATTACCTAACAAACTAAATAATCCTAAATGACCATTAATATAACATTATACACTTTATTATTCTTAAGAGGTGGTGAGCAACAATGTGAATCATGTAAGTTTCTAATGAGTCAACCCTCAACAAGATTGAGGCATGAAACATTTATGGCATTTATACAAGAGATTTACAGAGGAAACAAATGCTATAGTTTTTATGTAAGCTTAAGGGGAAAAAAATTAATAAAGATGCTTGGCATTGTCAGTTATGGGAGATTCTTGCTACCCATATGAAGGAGGATAGTTGTACATGTAGTGGAAAACTTCAATCTGCTAGCTGCACCAATGTTATTGCAAATTGTGGGTACTACTGCTGGTATCTTGGGACATCAATCACCTTGTAGGGCATGATTCACCTTTCTCCTTGCTAGACATGTGAATTATTTTCCTTAGCAGTAGGGGAGATTTAGCTGGATAAAGGCTGCCTCAAAGTCATTCAAGAGGGATGTGATTCAAAAAATCTGACATAAGAATATGGGTAGTCACAGCTTCAGCAATCGCTGTATGAATGCCATTTCTGTATATCCATCATTGGAGCGTCAGGAAGAACATATCGGAAGGAGGATATAAGAATTTTCCACTGCTGTATCTCTTTCAGCTTGACACAAGTCTTTAAGAGTGCTGCTATGATTTCCTGAATGCTGCAATAGAAAGGAGTTTGGACTTCTAATTTTTTCCTTGTAATCTTTCTTCAGCTAATGATTCATAATATGCTAAGTCATAGGATTCGCCGAATTTCATCCATGAAGTTCGAATTTTAGCGAATTTTTACCCTTTCCAAAATTCACCCAAACTTTATGATATTTAATATAATATTGTTATTTATAATAATATTATATTATTTTAAAATAATATTGAGTTATTTAGTTTAATTATTTAGCAATGCCAAACTATTTTTGACAATTTTGTGGATATATTACTTATATTTTAAAATAAATAAATTTATATAAGTTAATGTCGATTTTTTTTCGAATTTTAACTTTTTCCGAATTTCATCCGGATTTTATGATCAACGAACTCGAATTCAAATTAGAATTCGAACCTTGTGACTTAGATAATAAGTACTATCGATTTCAGTTCTGTGCAAATGTTTATTATTCAGACAATCAATGTTAATCTTCACTTCTGAGATAAGAAATCTGCTTGCAATTATATCAAACCAATGTTATTTCCCACACACCTGAAACACTACCTCCACAAATGCAATCAAACTGTTCGAAAAAAATGCTAGAAATAAGAGAGAAAAAATGGGCAAAATCCATAGAAGATCTTACACAGAGCCACTTAAATGGATTTCTACATCATGCATGACATTTCTTTTGATATGTGCATTGAATGCACTCCAGAGTTTTTCTGGTTGGTGTTTCTTTATGATCCAACCTCCAATCTTTTTTGCAAAATAAGAGTTGATAACTTATCAAGTGTTTGATTCTCAGCAATTATATGTAGGGATTTGCTAACATTAAGATACTTCAATTGTATTAAGTATTAGGAGATTGATCTTCCTTCCCAAGATTTCTTACAAAGTTGGTGGCCATGTAGAAAATTGGATCTTTGGTATTGATCCAGTTACAGCTGAAAACTTTTGCTACCATATCTCCACCATCTTCTGGCTTATTGCTAGCAGCCAAATAATAACTGAAATAATTCTAAATAATAAGAATCCTGAGATTGATTCTCCTCCTGCAACTTAGATGAAACAGGAGAATCTTACATATAAGGCATGTCTAGCCGCTGATATCTGGTATTTATTCCTAAGGATTTCTTACAAAGTTGGTGCCCATGTAGAATTTTGTACATCTGATATGAATCTATCTACATCTAAAAACTTTAAAAGTATCAAAACATTCTTGTGTCTTCTGTCAAATTCCTTTGGATAAACAAGCATTTCTTGGTTATTTGTTCAGAAAGCTTACCAAGGCTACAATATTCACAAACCGTGACAGTATTTTATGATTCCACAAACTATAGTTTCCCTGGTCAACTTTTGAAGTTTATGCAAAATAAAATGTTATATACCACCCACTGTTAACCACTGAACTGGAACACCTAACTTCCAAATACTAAAAAAATTGTGAACAGGAAACACAATGACCAAAATAAAACTGTCATTTGGTTATATACTACAACAAAAAAATCTAACACATACTAGGAAAAGCCTCTCGCCAAATCAGAAATTATCAAAATATTCTGTAGAGCACAAAAGAAAAATGTTTTTTGTATATTTAAACTTATAACTTTATATACTTCAACCCTAAATTTTTACATTAGTAAATCTTGAAATTTAAAACAACAAATCTAGTTCTGATTCATGCTTGAAGTATTATTGTTGCCTGATTTCAAGGCACATTCGACTCTTTAATATTCTCAAGCCCCCACAGAAGAGCACTCATTTCAACTTTCCAACAACAAAAAGTTCTCTAGCTTCTCAGTAGAATTTATTATCTGCAAAAAATATCGAGGGCTGATTTAATGGAGGAAAAGAAAATTTGCATTAAATAAAATTTATCACAAATGACTCCAAAGAGCTTCCTCCTTCAATTCAACATGGCATAATGACATTGGTTTTAACACCATATTATCATTCAAAAATATGGCCATAGATTTGCATTGCATTAAAA
The DNA here is from genome assembly GCA_028749045.1 of Cupressus sempervirens. Classification (NCBI taxonomy): domain Eukaryota; kingdom Viridiplantae; phylum Streptophyta; class Pinopsida; order Cupressales; family Cupressaceae; genus Cupressus; species Cupressus sempervirens. The sequence goes on along the minus strand of CM053787.1, from coordinate 509,065,867 downwards.
AAATAACCAAACAAAAAATACAAAACCACGCAACAAAATACTAATGAACTGTTGGAAATATCACAATACTTTATAAGTTGGTGGGTTGGTATACGAATAAATATCGGTTTAACAAAATGTTAATGAGATATATGTAATATCACTATTATATTGGTTGGGTTGTTAGTTTTTGGGTAGATTAGTTTGTGGACAAGCTTTATAAACTATTTGGCTGGTCAAAGTGAAAGGTCTATATATGCCTATTGTAGTTTAGATTATTCTGAGAAACAATACTTTTTGTTCATTACTATTTCCAGTACATTAATTATGTACCATTTCAATATAGCATCAAAGCCATGGCCTTGCTCTAGAAACTTCATTGGGAATTGCTTTCTCTGCAGCAATCAAGGTTACCAGAATGGAAGAAAAATAGAGAATAGATCTATTGGAAGCTTCTATTTTTCATATAATAGATTCAGCTATAGAAGATTGATACACAGATCTGTGATACATCTCTCTGCTATTTATTTCTATAGTGTGCATTTGAGAATCCATGCCATCTTCATGCCCGAATTGGTTTAAAATTTGCTTGAATATTCTACCAGCAACTTTGATTTTCTCAAAGGTGAATTTTGGTCATTGTGCCTGAAGTGGTACAGCATAGGAGATGTACCACTTCCATTACCATGAAATATTAAAAGGTTTTATTTTTCCTCCTAGCTTCAAAAAAACAAGTAGGGTAATTTCAACAAAACAAAAAAAGCATCAATGGGCTTTCTCTTTGTTTGGCAATGATTTAAGTATCTGCTGGAAAAGTACATATAACGAAAAACACATGTTCTCTTATAATGTGAATAAAACTTGGGCTAAATGTGTTTTATTTGGGCAAGTCATACTAGTCAGTTCCAATATCAAATTGGTCCTTCAAATGCACAAGTACATCCATAAGAGAGTTGCTTAAAGAATGCCCTTCAAAGGTGTAAGGTTGTGAGATCAATAAACTAGGTACTTATTTTTTTAGTGGTTGCCCATACATAAACAATAAACAAACTACAATAATTAATAAAAAACTGTATGTACTTGAACATGGCACAATTGATGCAAGGGAAATCTCTACAGCTATCTCATCCTGACGAAGGTGTTAATATTGAAGCTGAAAGATAGATCTTTGCCTCTGTCAATTCTTCTCTGTGTTCCTCCTATTGTTGATATATGTTATCTCTATTTTTCTCTGCTCCTGTTGCTCGTCAGACTTGTTATATGGAAGAGCTTCATATACTGTGAAAGACTTGGGTCTTTCCATTATCTCTGTTGTGTATCGCATATACGGCATTGTGCGTTAGAGGCCTTATATCTACATAGCACCGTGACTGCTTGGCTTTATGTCTGCATGGCTTACTTGCCGTTATGATTACTTGGCACTGTTGCTGTTGTCTACATCTTCGATGCTTACCATTTTTGGCCTCACTGCTGGCATTGCTTCATTGTCTACCATTTTGATATCGTGGCAAGTTGGTTTATGAATACTTTTATGTTATCATTGGTTTTCTTATCTTTACCGTTTCATATCCTTATTGGCATCTTCGTATGCGTCAATTCATTGATGAGACAACTGTTTGCATTTTGTTACTCATTCTTGTATAGTCTGTTGTCTTCATTTTGGGTGAGATCAATAATTGTAACAGGGATTGTTTTTCTAGTTTTTTTATGTATTATGGAGATGACTATAAAAATACGGAAATGCTGAAGTGAGAATATTCATTGTATCGAGTCTATTCTCTCTGCTCTGAGAATGAGCAGCTACAGTGTTCTATCTGAATCACATTTATGTGTAGCACAGTTACATTATGGGACTTATATATTTGTGTTTTCTAATTTCTTGGGAGCAATACTTTGTTGTTTATAATCAGCTTTCATCTTTGAGTGATCATTAAGTCTGAAATTCATAAAAGGGGAGCAGAGATTTTGTAATTGGTTTTGCGATTCTAATAAAGGATCTATCTTTCTGTGGGCTGGGTTGTTCCCCTCGGTGAGGAAGGTTTTTCCCAGGATAACTTCTGGTGTCATCTATAGTTTTTAATCTGTTGTATTTCATTTTTGCCGCTATATTATATTTTTGGTTAGTAATTTTAACAGATGGATCATGGAGTGTAAACTGAAGTGTTGATGTAAACAAAAGTCTACACAGTGCAATCCAGAAACTAAGCAGGAATCTTTATAGTGTAGGAGAGCAACCTTTAGATTGTTGGTGTAGGTGCTGGTAAGTCCAAAACTCATAAAAGTTAAATTGTTTTTAAATCATGACGATTTATTTATTAAACCTAAGTATGTTCCTCTTGAATGAGACTTTTGAGAGTTTTCATTTTAATCAAAAGTGGGCCAGCCGTATGATGTGTTTTGGAACCTATTGAAACCGTATATGATGTTGTTTCTAAGTTTTGGAGATATTTTGTCACAGTTTTTGGAAAGTATCATTGTAGCGGGCAGTTTTTAAGTTGAAACCAACATCCTTCTCCTCCTAAACAAGGTCGCATCTTTTAATGCTTGTACTTTTGAAGGTTCATAAACCACATCTGGCTTCTAGAGCTTAAGGAGGTCAAATAGAAGGATGGTGGCATCAATTCCCATCTTGAGTTATCTTCTCATTCAAATGTTGTAATATCTACATGAAAGGTGGGTCAAATTTACATTTTTTTTCAATGCTCCACAATGATGCTTTCCCCTCCCAATCCCCATGGTTTCAAGATAAGGATGTCCCCAAGGCACAAGGACTTGGAGAGGACACCCCCCCACTGTCACCACTCAAGACCTGAGGACATTTCTAAGACATCACCCTCAAGGAGAGGCCACTTACAGAAGGTCCTAAATTTAGGGACAGTTTGTGGACTCTGTGTTTTCCCACTATTGCTGAAACATCTAGGGAATCTGAGAAGTCTCACGATTATCCCCAAGATTGCTAGGCATCTCACATGGCAAGAAAATGAAAAAGTCAATATTTTTTAAAAATCAAAAAGTGCTTTCAATCTGTGTGCCACAAACCCTAATCCAAATGGTATATGGGCTCCATCCAAGACCTAAGCACTTCCAAAAAGTAAAAAGCTTATAAATAGATACCTACCCTCTAAGCCTTATTATAAATCAGTATCACCACTAAGTTTCAAAATTAGGACTTGTTGCCAGAAAAGAGTAATTACGTTTGAAAGTGACATTCACCATGAACATTCGTGTAGTTTTCAAGGTATTCATTTGCATTTGGTGGCTTGGGCTCCGCCTCTCAACCTGATCCTATATCACAACAAGAAATCTACAAGGCACTGCCCCTCAACCCTACAGAGGGATTGACCCCAAAACCTCCACCTATCATTGTTAACATGCAATATGATGCTACAATGTTTTTTGATGTTTAGGAGCTTACATTTTTAATTAGTATGTCAAAGTTTCACTTGTGATTTATATACATATTTTTATAATTAAATTTTCAAGTACCATATGTATTTGCACCATTGTCCCCAAACTTAGGCCTTGGCTACTCAGTCAACACAACCTAGGTTTTCCCCCTTTTGGATTAAGAATGGGTCTTTTGCACTTACTGAATAGTGCCATTATCCCTATTCACAAGTAGGGTTGTGTGCTTGTGGATAACATGTTTGCCCCTAGGCATTGGTTAAGTGGCATGGTTACGAATGTACCTATCCTCAATTTCTGTGTTTTTTTTTTTTGTTCATAGCATGCGTTTTTGTCTACTTGTTGAACAACTTTTGATGTCAACAGTATCGGTGTCCCTATCAATGGCAGTCCTCTCACGTTGATGACATGTGTTTCTAAATTAAATAAATTTTATTATTTGGTAGCATGTTTGTCAATATTATGTGTGCCCATGTATTTGAAGTACTCAGTGAGTAATGTGTATGTCCTAGTTCTTAGCTGTTTATTTAGACTGCTTGCCTGTCTGGTAAAAATATTCGTACCTTTATTAAAAATGACATAATAAGAGGGACAGTGTTAGCAATGTTGCAACTATAGAAGTTAGTAGGTTATTAACTAAATAAATATTGATGATATATTAGACTATTTCATCAACAAACTATTTTGTAGATTACGGGAAAATAGTAAATAAATGGTTATGAGATGGTTTGTCTACCTTATTCTGCCATTCTCTCAGTAATCTACAAAACCTTGTGAATATTTGTTTGATTTCAGCTAGCCTTGTTTTGCTTTCAAGTGCAAATTTCTGTTTATTTACAATTTATTCAGATATCTGTGTGTATTTATGATTCCTAAAAAGTAAAAACCCTAAAAAGGGTTTATGAAGTGCTTACTTTCTATTTCAACATAAGCCCAGAAATCTGTATATGTGTATTGAATATTTATCTCTCTTAAAAACCTTGAAAGGTTTTGCATGGGGTGCAAAGGATTAATATGCTGCACATTATATGTTCATTTTTTCACAATATCCCACAATCCCCCAGATCATGTGAATACAATCAATTTTTTTACAAAATTTGATTTGTTTTTGCAGAAGGGAAATATCCCACAAGACCCCAGATCCTGTGAATACAATCATTTTTTTACAGAGTGTGATTTGCATAAGGGACATGCCACTTCCAACATAAAGGGAATTCATGCCGTTCCTAGGTATTTTTCCACACCCTCAGCAGAAATTTAAAGAGTCCATCCGTTAAGTTTCTTTATTCAGAGAGATTTTAAAGATATTTCCAAACACTAACAAATTGCATCCGCACTAAGGCCTATTATTCACGTTTTACCCTAAAGATACAATTTTTGTATTTAATAATAAAGATTTTCATTTTCATGAGAAAAATGTCATAAGATCTGGTCCAGAAACAATCTCTAACCAAAACCTCCGTCAAAGACAATGTCTCCCTAATATCATATCTGGGCAAAGGAACTATTGAATATGCCTTGCCACGTCAGTACTTTATACCTAACCTGAATTTCAATTTTCCAGCATTCTGATTTTACATGGTTTTGTTTTCTTAAAATTTTAATGTTTCTTTCGCCTGGATTAATTTTATATCGAAAAATTACATGATCTATTAAGACTTTTAATGGGAATTACATTGGAAACATAAGTAGAAAAACCTTGAAAAGAAAAAGCCTAATTGCCCCAAGAAACATACGGAAATTGCATTGGAGACACCACCTGTCCCTCAGAAACGCATATATCTCTATGTTTTCCGTCTAAATACAATTTCAAAAATGCATTTTTTTCGTATTTTTAGTCTATTGATTCAAGCAGTTAGATACTGAGCCTAAAGTTCCACTGCAAACAGATTCAGGAATACGATCCAGCAGCAAGTCTAGGTTATCCCGGTAACCCAAGGATTACACGGGATTGAAATCTAGGACGGCCCCACGCTTTCCAATTGTAAGAGTCTATCTATCTCAATTTTGCGTGCGTGATTCCTGGGCATGCCCTGCTGGGAGAAATTCCCAAGAGGGAAAACGAGTACCGAGTTCCTAAGAACAACTCTACACATACGGGCGCAACTCTACCATCATCTATGTTCCCCAGTTATGAATGACAATTAAATGCAGTTAAAATTTAATGACTTGAAGAGCACCAAGCGGTTGGGTAGAGAGTTCAATCCTTGGCAGGATTTATGTTGAGCAAAAATATAGCTTGCCCTCTAAAAATAAGCATTGCATTGAAAAAGAGAAATGAAAAGACAGAAAACCTGGAGCTGGCAAACGCTGCCCTTTACCGTCCATTCGGGTTGCTCAAATTCTCTGCAATTATTTGTGTACACAACGTTGTCGCTGCCCTTGCACGGGAAAGACATTGAACGTGTCTCTCTACATTTAATGGTTTTCTACTCCAGCCCCGAGTCTCCGTTCTACCCTTCCCCTTTCTTTAATAATATTATAATTTTCGCCTCCAGGGCATAATTTTCCACATCGTTATCAGGTGGATACACAATTGACGCTCACCCAATTCTACAATTGTAGTAGGGAAGAGAGGACCAAACATGGTACTTCAATTTTGGATGTGCCCACCTTAACGTTGGGGTTCATGTGGTGATCTAAGGTCGAGTTGGCGATTCCAAATTGAAAGTTAAAAGGTCTATTTGAAAATTATTTGTTGTGTTCACGTTTAATTGGTCTAATGTGTGTCTATTGTCGCATTTTGGTACTTTGATTAGGATGTGCAGAGAGCATAGCCAAAATATTTGTGTATATAAGTTGGGGTGTTCATATGACATTTCATCGTATGGCCACTCAATCCAACACCGTGATCATCGTTACTTCTTCTAGCCACCTTATGCTATAACATGCACATTTACTACATGTCAACTAGTACTTTGATTAGGATGTGCACAAAGCCCAGCCAAAATCTAAGTTGTTTATTGTGTATACAAGTTTGGGTGGTCGTATGGCATTTCATCATGTGGCCACTTAATCCAACACCATGATCATCGTTACTTCTTCCAGCCACCTTATGCTACAACATGCACATTTACTATGCATCAACTGAACTTTTATTAGGATGTGCATAGAGACCAGCCAAAATCTAAGTTGTTTATTGTGCATACAAGTTGGGGTGGTCGTATAGCATTTCATCATATGATCACTCAATCCAACACCATGATCACCATTGCTTCTTCTAGCCACCTAATGTTGCAACATGCACATTTACTACGTGTCAACTTTTCTTACATTTTGGGAATTATAAGTCAACTTTGACTATTTAACACTTTTAGCTTAGGTGGTTGCAGGTAATGAAGTTTTCAAGCAGGAAAGTGATTGCAGGTAATGGTAATGGAGGTGTGACCTGCAACACAAAGGGAATCCAAGAGGAAAAGGAGGAGAAAGAGGATGACCAAATGGTGAAGAGTTTCCAGGAGGAGGAGAATGGATTTAAGGTTGACCATCAAAAGCCGGCTAATATTTCTTTTGACCCTATGAACATTGGGGTCCTACTTGGGCAATCTGGAGGGGAGAGTCCATCACATGTGGTGAATCAAGATTCCAAGGTACCATGTGATGTTGGTCAAAAGGGTCAAGTTGAAGATGTTGGAGGTAGGAAGTGGTCTTTGATTTTTGGTAAAAAGCCAGTGGGTAAGTCATCATTTCTCCCTGTCACTTCAAAATCTTGCTGGGAAAAAGGTGAGTTCCAAATTTTTGTTCTAGACCCCATTGTTGACCATTCAATATCTTCGATGGACCTTACCCTTATTGGTAAATTCTTGGGGGCTCGGTCGGATATTGATACTTTGAGGAATATGGTGAAGAGGAAATGGGCTCTTCAAGGTCAAGTTGACATTACGGCAATGTCGAAAGGTTTCTTTTCTTTTATCTTCACTTCTAGGGAAGATTTGAATATGGTTTTATGTGGGGGTCATGGTACTTTGGAAGAAGCCACTTTACGGTTAAGAAATGGGAACCAGACTTGGATTTGTCTGAGGCTTTCTTCCTAACCACGCCTATGTAGGTCCGGCTGCTTGGGCTTCCATTGTAATTCTGGCATGAAGATATCTTTACAGGGTTTCTCGGTTCATTTGGAGATCTTATAGCTATAGATAATATAGTAGTGGCATGTTCAAGGTTAGTGTTTTCTAGAATCTGTGTTGAAATGTCCCAACTAAAAGATTTGCCTAGAAAGTGGATATTTTTCGAAACTTGGAAAAAGGACAGGAGGTTGAATTTGAAGACCTTTTGAATGCATGTCTCTATTGTAAGAAATTAGGACATTGGGCCAAAAAATGCCCTAAGAAACCTAAGGTGATTAATAAAATGGATTCTAAAAGGAAGAAAACTCAAAAAATGGTGTAGAAACCAAAAAGGTTAAGCAAAGCATACCTTATACCTTTGAGAAGAAAAATCTTGTTAATATGATAAAAGATGGGAATGGTGATAATGGGGGATTGGATAATATTAAGGGTAATATAGCTAAGAGGACAAAGGATTTTACTCCTTCTCCCACCTCAAAGAATGGTGTGGAAGAAGAGGGCATGTAGGATCATGTAGTCTATCTATCTCGAAATAAGATAGAGATGCAGGATGATAGTCGGATGGAGGTTAACATTGAAGAAGGGGAAATTCAAGAGAATGATAATGGTGATCTAGATATAATAACAATAATCATAACCTTTCTTTGATGAACAACTAATGGTAGATACAATTCCTGAAACTAACCTAGACATTTTTTCAAGCAAGAGGAAGCAATAGTTTCAGAAGAAGACAAGAAACAAAAGATTGGGACAACGAAGAAAAATGATAAGGAAGGGTCTTCTTCAGTATCCTCGATTGGAGTGTTAACTAGAAGAAAGAAAATGAAGTTGGTTACTCCTAGGGTGAAAACAAATGTTGGTTCTCTAGGAAAAGTGGGAAGAGAGAGTTTTAAAAATAAGAGAGAAATGGAGAGTATGCAGGATATAGTTGATGGAAAATAGGCTACTATTATGGAATTCACCCCTAAGAAGAAATGAAGATAATAGCATGGAATATAAGGGGACTTAATAGTCTCCATAAAATAGATGTGGTCAGGATTATGGTTCATGATCATAAACCGAATATTATGGTGATTCAAGAAACTAAGATGGATAAAGAGAAAGCAAAAAAATTAAAACCATTTAAAAAGTGTGGTGTGTTGGCTAGTAGCTCTGAAGGTGCCTCAAGGGGTACAATGGTTATGCAGAATCAATCTATGATGTCTAGTCAAATTATTGATTCTAATAATATTTTTTTGGCTATCAAATTTAAGCATTTATAACTAGGAGCTAGTTGGAATCTGATTAACATATATGCCCCAAACAATAAGAATGTGAGGAAAAAGTTTTGAGAGAAGTTATCTAATTTGAAAAATATAGATTATGATGGAAGTCAGATTATGATGGGGGATTTTAATGTCCCTCTTTATGATCCTGAAAAAATGGGAGGTAACCCAAGTCAGTTGGAAGGAAGAATGGATCTAGTGGATTTTATTAACTTCGAAGGTTTAATGGATGTGGATCTTTAAGGTACCAACTTTACTTGGAGCAACAAAAGGGCTGGGGAAAATTGTATTTAGGTTTGGTTGGACAGAGTTCTCATTTCTCTGGATCAGGCCTAGGATTTTACTTGTTCTTTGTCCTTTATTCCAAAGGTTGTGTTTCATCACTTCCCTCTAGTTTTTGTGGTTGACTCATCTAAGCTTAAGAAGAATTTCCCTTTTAGGTTTGAGAAAATGTGGATTCAGCATCCTACCTTCCTTCAAGACTTGAAGGGGTGGTGGAATATTAAGGTGGACGAGTCTTCCCTCTTTCGAGTCACTAAAAAGCTAAGGCATGTTAAAGATATGGTGAAGGTCTAGAATAAGAAATTGTTTGGGAACATCTTTAATAAAAAATCTTTGTTGAAAGGGGAGTTAAAAGAAATTCAAGATAGAATCCAGATAGAAGGCTACTCAAAAGGATTTATGAAAGAGAATGATAAGCTGGTAAGTTATTATGATATCATTATGAAGGAAGACACTTTCTGGTGGCAAAGATCTAGAGCCATTTGGTTGAAGGAAGGAGATAGAAATTCTAAATACTTCCACCTTACCACAATGAAGCATAGGGCAGCCAACCGTATTTCTAGGCTAAAGGTGGGTCCTAAAAGATATTACTGATGAGAAGGAAATTGCAAGTGAATCAGTTTCTTTCTTCTCCTCCCTCCTGTCCTTTGATTAGGTAATTGCTACAGAAAGGAAGGGAGATTTACAGGATTCTATTCCTTCAATTATATCTATTGATCAGAACAAAAAGTTGGTTAGTATTCCAATAGAGGAAGAAATTAGAAAGGTTGTTTTTTTCTTTTGAAAGGGATAAGTCCTCTAGACCTAATGGTTTTCCTATTTTCTTTTTCCAAAACCTTTTGGAGGTTGTGGGAAGAGATATTTGTAATAGGTAAAGGAGCTTTTTGGGGCTAGAAGAATGCCAAAGGAGATCAATTCTACTTTCTTATGTTTGATCCCTAAGAAGGTTGGTGTTGATGCTCTAGAGCTCTTCAAACCGATCATCCTATGTAATTCTATTTACAAAATCATATCCAAAGTCTTGACTTCACTAATCTGATCTTTGAGCAACATAATGGCTTTGTTCCGAGGAGGGAAATTTTGAATTCTATTATTGTGGTGCATGAAAATATTCATTCCCTAGCCTATTTGAATTCCCGAGGATTTGTGATGAAGGTGGATATTATGAAAGCCTATGATAGAGTGGAGTGGAGTTTCCTCTTGAAAATCTTGAGGGCTTTTGGCTTTGGTGATAAGTGCTTACAACTTATTTCACAACTTAATTCAATAACCTCTATGGCAGTCATAGTTAATGGGGCCTCTTCTAGTTTTTTTTAGCCCTTGATAGGTCTGAGGCAAGGGCATCCTATCCTCCCAATCATGTTTACTATTATGGTTGAATGCCTGGGAAGGTACATTGCAAGCCTTATGGAAAAGGTGGATATTCATGGTATTATGCCCTCTTCTCAACCTTTATCTTGTTCCCATGAACAATTTGTTGATGACACAATTTTTTGGGGGTTGGCATCTTTTTGTGAGGCGAGGAGCTTTAAAAAGGCTCTAAATTTGTACTCCAATGCTTTAGGGAAATTGATTAATTGGGATAAAAGTTTTATTTTTTTCATCAATACTCATGTTCATAGACAAAGGAAGATTGCTAATATATCGGGATCCTCTATTTCTTCTATGTCAGGGGCCTATCTTGATCTTCCTCTAGGTCAAAAACCTCCTAACTCTTTTTGGGAGAAACTAGTGGAGAAGTTTAACTGAAAATTGGATGGCTAGAAAGGTAACATGCTTAGTCAACCTAGGAAAGTGGCCTTACTTAAATCTTCCTTTCAATGTCTAGCAACCTATGCTCTTAGCCTTTTTAAAATCCCTGCTAAATATGCAAAGACTATAGAAAGAATCCAAAGGAACTTCCTATAGATGGGTACCAAGGAAAGGAAAAGGATGGCGCTTATTGCTTGGGATACTATTTGTAAACCAAAAAGAGAAGAGGACTTGGTATTCAACCTATTAGAAGCATAAACGAAGCACTTCTTACTAAGAAGGGCTGGAGAGATTTTCAAGAGGATAAAGAGTGGAGCTCTATCTAGAAATACAAATACCTTCAACATGCTTCTTCTTTGTTGGAATTTCTTAACTCCCCTGTGATAGCTAATTCTTTCGCTATTTGGAATACGGTACAAGGGGCTAAAAACACCCTTCAAAAAGGTTGTAGATAGAAAGTGGGTAATGGTAGAAAAGTGAGATTTTGGGAAGATAGTTGGATCTTGGATTATGCACTTCTAAATATGTAGAATGACTTAAATACTATTAGTAGGTATAAACAGATCTTTGGGGTCTTTGTTTTCAACTATTGGAGAGATAATGGTTGGGTGGATCTTGAAGGGGTTAATTCGAGTCTCAAATGTACCCAATCTTAATTGCACTCTTATTGCCTTAATCAGGACCAGGAAGATACTATGTTGTGTGGCATTGATCCAAGTGGTAACTTCAAGGTGGCTTGAGTCTTCAAAGCTAACTTGGATGAGAATCCTACTCCTTAGGTGAAAGTTTGGATGAAGGGGCTTGTCCCTAAGATTGAATTTTGTTTCTGGATTTCCCTTCAAAATAAAGCTCTTCCATTGATAACCTTCATAAAAGGGGCTGCTATTTTGTGAATAAATGTATCCTATGTAAGAATGTTGGTGAAGATATCAACCATCTTTTTATTCATTGTAACATTAGTCAAGAAGTGTGGAATATTCTCCTTGGGTACTGGGTGCAACCTAAGACTCTAATGGATTGTTTTTGAAGCTGGAAGTGTCCTGCCAAAAATCTTGAAGTTAGAACTCTTTGGAACTTTACTCTTCCTCGTCTTTGTTGGGGTTTGTCGAAAGAATGAAACAATAGGATCTTCATAGAAAAGGATTCTCCTTCATGGGTGGTTGGCCATAAAATTTCGAGGGTGATAAAAGAGATTCTTTTGTCTCAAAATGACAATAAAAGAGAATTTGACATTTTTGATCCAATAAGGAATAACTTGGTGAAAGGTAAAGTTAGTCCCCTCTGATGGGTCTGCTAAGGGGAACCTGGGGAGAGCGGGGTGTGGTGGAGTCCTGAGGGATCATAATGGTAGAGTGGTGGATGTTATTGTTGTTCCAATCAGTTCCTCTACAAGTCATAGAGCTGAGGTGTCGGTGGCTCTATTTGTGGTCAGAAAGGTTGTGGAAATTGGTTATCAGAAGTTATGGCTGGAAAGTGATTCTCTAAACATTATCAACATGTTGTATAATAATTACTAGGTGACACAGAATATGGAAGTGATTGTAGGGGAAATTAAAATACTCTTAAAGAATTTTGATAAGGTTCATATTACCCATAATTATTGAGAAGCTAATAAGGTTGCTGACTAGATTGCTAATGAAGCAGTTAGTATGAGGCGAAAGATGATGTGATCAAATGACCAACGATAATGTCGATCTTAAGGTGCTTATTAATTATGATGCAACAAATGTAGTGGAAGGAAAATTTTTGTAATAATTTTGACTTAAGACATAAGAACTTTGGTAATAAATTTGGGCATTATCAAAGTTTGAGGGAGTACTTCTTTATTATTACCCTCTTAAATTGGTATGTATTCTGGGTGGTTTTGGAAAAAGAGTTTAAAAGTTTTAACCCCTTCTTTCAAGTCACCATTTTTCATACTAGATTGCATCTCGTCAGTTTAGTTTGCAAAATGGGTGGAGAGCTAAGGAAGAAGGAACCTGCAAGTTGTAAGCATTTGGAAGGAGAAGGTGACTATTTGGGACATCCTCAAAAAGGGAAAGGTTATAGTTTACCTTGAAAAATTGCATGGCTTTAAACCTCATATCACTGAGGAGTTTTTTAGAAACTAGGCTAAGGAGAAAGTTACTATGCATGGGGTGATTATTTCTTTAACGAAAGATTTTATTGCTAACATCACTGGGCTCCCCATGGTAGGGATCAAGTTTTAAAAAGAAACAAAATTTTCAAATGTTGCCCTGAAGAAATTCCCAAAAAATCCCACAAAACCTTGAAGAAGAAAAGAAATTAGTGAAAGAAGTGGATCTCGATCAGATAAAGGATATATGTCAGAATGCTTTATCTTGCATTAAGGAGTATTTTATTCTGGATGGGACATTTAAACATGTTCACAATTTCCATTGTGTCTTTCTAAAACACTTTAGGTATAAGGATAGTGTTTCCTTCCCTTTCTATTTGAAATTTTCCCCACTTAAAGGTTTGAGTGTTCATAGGAAAAAGGGGAGTAGGCCAGTCCTTCATGAAGAGCTTATTCTACTCATTGTAGAATACTATAAAGATAATTTTGTGGCAATTTCTCTTTCTCCTGGGAAAAGGAAGAGGCAAATTGAGAATGATTCTCTAGAAACTTCTAGTTTGAAGAAAAACAAGGATGATCAAGCGAAGATTAAGAACCTCATTGGGAAGGGTATAGATAGTGAGTTAAGTAGCACATTAGAGGTAGAAGAAGGCATAACAAAGAATAAGAAGAACAAGGTGAATGCATAGTTTGGAAGAGTTAAAGGTAGGACGAAGAAACTATGACCTGAGGAGGTTTCTGAGGATGATAAGGAAACCACATAAATGAAGAATGATAAAGGTGAGGTGGAAACAGAAAGTGGGGATTTCAGCTCTAACAATGAAGGTTACTTTAGCAATTAGGATGATTCTATAGAGAATTTTGTTGGCCCAAGGAGTAATGTGGGCACTCCAAATTCTGAAGCAAAGGGACAGAATGGGGCCCTAAATCAATCTACAGACACCAAGAAAGATACTCTAACTAAGAAGAATTTGGCTACCTCTGAGGAATGTAAGGAGATGGATCACTCTGTAGAAACTAAAGGTGAGTATAATGATGTCATGCATGTCCCTCGCATTAACATTGAGCCTAATGATACTATTTTGGATTAGGAGAAGGATTTTGGAAAATGGGATCATGCTAGGGAGGATAATCTTATGTCTAAAGATGCTCACAACAATCTTGGTCTTCTTGAATCTAATTAAGCTATTGAGGAGGAAGAGAATGAGAAGGTTAGCAGGAGAGTGATGTTTCTCCATAAAGCTAAATTGAAAGTGGATATCTCCCTCCAGGTTGACTCTTGGTTATATAATGAGCTTATGGCTCTAAAGAAAAATGTTAGAGAGCTATAGGGTAACCTTGACAATGAAAAAATGAAAAAAATAGAGCGTGAAGGAAGAGTTGGGAATATCCCTAGCAAGCTCATGGCTTATGAAGCTAAATTAAGGCATCTAGTTAAAGACAATGGTCAACATATGGACATGGTGACTTCTAGTATGTGTACGGTTGTGACGAGCATTGGTAGAAGAAGAAATGAGGAGATTATTTATCCTTTTGTTGTTCAGATGATTGGTGGTCCCAATAAGCGAACAAGGAAGAGGACTAAAAGGGCCATTAAAGTTGTTCCTAGATCAAATGTGAAAGATTTTATTCAGGAGGAAGCAAACATTAGAAAAAAATATTTCCAAGGAAACAAAGGAGTTGGTGTAGGGCATGTATATTCTTTTGCTGGTCTTAGTTGCTGGTACTAGTTTCTAGTTCTAGTTTTTTACTACTAGTCTTGTATTAGTTTTATTTCCTATTTTATAGCTCTCTGCTTATCTGTACTTAGGTTCCAGGTCCTTGTAAAACCTAACTTTTTTGGTTTAGTGTCGTAACTGTAGGTTCCAGGTTCTTGTAAAACTTGGTTGGACTTTTATTCCGCTAATAATGCTCTAATTTTGGTTTTTTTAGTATGGGATTTTGGGTACCCTCAAAACCTATTTTTACCATAATCCAAAACTTGTCTTACATTTTGCTAAGAGGAAGTCTTTAACATTGCAACTCCATTGAATACACCTAACTCTCATAGGTTGAGAGACTTGACATATAATGGCCACCCATAGTTTACTTTTTTGTTCTATTATAAGGTTTTTGGTTCATTTTCTCACACACAAGTTTTGGGGAACAAAATTTGGAATTGAAGCAAAAGAATTGTTGAAAGTTTTAGAGGGTTTGGATGTGCATGCATTTACATACTATCTCAGATTTTAGCTATTATTCTGAGGGGCGTTTGAAAACCCATTGTAGAATTTTATTGAATGATTTGTCTACTTCATGTCTTCTTGGGCGCTTGCATGATGCTTATTAATTTATTATATTTATTTTTGGATAAAGAATTATGTTGTTGATTTTGAAAAGAAAAACTTATTAATTAATAAAATTTGACTAAGGAAAATTGTAGAAAAATCTACAAAATTATTATGACTGTATTATTTTATAATGCTTTCTAATAATAAAAAAATCAATTATAGGAAATCAGAAGAAAACAACAAATTGAACAGCTTAAAATAACTGAGTTGTAAAATTTATTGAGAAAAAAAAAAGATTAATTGAGAGGAAAGTATGTTGTAACTAAACTTATACATGTATGTGGAAACAAATATATAAAAGATTTAAAAACTAAGTATATTATGCTTGCATGTTTATTTTTATTTATTAAAAAACTTTTTTATTACTATTTTTTTTAATCGGTAAATGACCGAAGCCTTTATATTAAATTTAGATGTTAAAAAGATAGTTACAATGTTCTCCATTCAAATGAGCATTGGTAGGAAAGAATAGAGTAAGAAAACCTCTAGTCTTGCCAAGGACCAAGGTCCTAAATTATACCTAGTTTAAAAGGGGCATTCCCCAATATATTCCTAATTAATGAGATCTTACAGTGTCTAATTATTAGGTCTAATATTAACAGTAACAATTTCCTTTGCATTATTCAGCTTGTCTTCCAAATTTAGACTTATGATGCTATTTGTGATTGCTTATACCTCCTGAAATAATCTTTCTACTAACCTGCATATCAAAGACACCTTTCTTTCCACAAATATTAGTAGTATTAGAACAACAAGAATAAATGAAGAGATTCAACATGATTGGATAGAACCTTTTTTTATAACAAATTCAACACTTTTCTCCTTAGCTATATGTAGTTTATTATGAGTTGGTAGACTACCCTTTGATCTATCAATTTTTTAATGTTTGTGTCCTTTTGATGTTTATACATACTTGTAATGTCCAAATTAGTGAATAATCCATGCATGTTATAATGTAACATATTGTGGAAGATTAGGAGTGATAGAGATTTTCTATTAAATTATTTTATTGCTTTTTTTTCTATTTCTTGCCATAGATGGCTGATTTATTTCTTTATATGTTTCTATCATGTTTTGAACTTAATTTAAATCTGAATGTTCCTACATGAATTGTAGTGTGTGGAATGTAAGCTTGTAGAATGATATTACCAATTTCTGAAGTTACTACCAAGATTCTGACATTATTCATACATTTATAATAAGACTGAGTTGTAGAGCCTAAAATCATCATACAAGTATTGCAAAAACTAAAAGAATAGATTTTCAATGACGCAGTGCAAGGTAGGAGAATCCCTAAAGGAGATGTCCTAGCCCCCAGCTATATAACCATACAATGGAAACACAACAAAAAGAAGCAACAATGCAAGATCTGATACCAATTTACAATAATTTGTTCATAAAACATAACTGATTACATGTAATATGCCCAGTTGTAAGGCCTTCTAGGTTAGGGCCAAATACAAACAACAAATTACAAAATCAGTTCTGCAAGATCGAACAAGATCCAACTAACAAAACTAATCTCAGCCAGTCTAGATACACAATTGGATAAGAGCACCAAGAAGATACCACATTTGTACCCTTAGGTCCACTAAGAGATCCTCTAGTTCCTAAGTCGTAGCTCTAGCTCTTCAAATTCACATCTATCCTTCCTTCCATCCCCCACTGAATGACTAAAAGACCCCAAAAGACCCCTACTTATACTAATTTAAGCCACAAGTTGGCCTAGCAATTACAAATTAAATAAAACTTAACATTAAATACATGAAGTGCCACAAGTCAGCCTACAACAATACTTAAAATGTCTACAAATCGATATCCGAGAAAAATCATGATATCTCCTAGCTCCGATTGAATTAGAACTCATGCTTCAAACTATATGTAGAAATTTAGGTCCTCTACAAACCCTTAAATGTGCAAAGGCTTATTCACTAAGGATAAGTGTGCATCCATCTTGAAAGTCAAGTACAGAACATTGTCGAGCAAAACTACCAAAAATCGATACTCCAGGAGAATTGCCATATCTCCCAACTTATAAGGAATTAGAACTTTCTCCTTGGATCATAGATAGTACTCTAAGCCCTCTTCAATCCTTGAAGTGTGTAGCCTCTCATTCATTGCACAAAATTAGTTATACAGCCTGCAATAGGCACCTAGAAATCAGAAAAATACAGTTCCATCAGCAAGGTAAAAATAGTCCAAACTTCAACTCAATCCATCCAATCTCTATGAAATCATGAGGAAAGGTTCTATAATGTGTCTCCAACACATCCCTAACCATGAAAACATAACTCCATCAAAATCCAAGCTCAATGCTCCTCAACACTTAACGAAAATTCCTCCAAACATGCATAATTGCGAGCAACCCCAGGATGCTCCTGCATCAGATGCCTCAAGTTCAAAAAGATGTTTTAGTAACTGAAAGAACATCTTCTAGGATTTAGAACATAAATCCAAAAGTGGTTCTTCACATATATGCCCTCCAAGTCTTCAAATTGCACACTATTTCCCTTGTTTTTCTTCTTCTTCTTCACATCCACCACAGGTGTTCCATAAGTTTGCTTTCCATGTTGATCTCCAACCTTCTCAGAATATGCTAACTTAACTTGGCTGCCAATACTCAGGTTCCTCCTACCAAGATCTTCATTCTGCAAAGGAATCAAGGAAAACTTCCTACCACCTTTCTCAACAATAAACACATTCCTAACACAATCATGCACCACCCTACAATCATACTGCCATGGTCTGCAAAGTAACACATGACAACTATTCATATCCACAATATCACACAACACTTGATCTTTATACTTCCCAATCTAGAAATCAACAAGGCATTGCTCCCTCACTTCCAAAAAATGCTCACCTTGCAACCAACCAATCCTATAAGGATAAGGATGTCTCATTCTCTTCAAACCAAGTTTTTGAACAATCTCTTCTGCAACAAGGTTATCAGTACTACCACCATCCATAATCACCTTACAAAATTTACCACCAAACTTACAACAAGTTTTGAACAAACTAGTACTCTGACAAAAATCCAATGTCCTCTCACCAACTAGTACTTGTCGAGTCAACAAACTCTCTCCTTGCTCAGGTTGACTATCCTAGACTACAACCTCATTCACAACATCAGTTGTCCTTCCAATTAGACATTCAAAATATCTATGCCCTTCTTGACCACACTTGAAATAATTACCTCTTAACCCACCTCCACCTATCCTTCTTTTTTGTTCAACAGGTTTTGGTTCACCTTCTGCTTTTAGTTTAGCTTGTGCCAAACTATCCCGCTTCTCCTTCCCTCAAGAACTACCTTGATTCTTCCTCTTTAGCTTCTCCTCTGCTCTCAAAGTATACTAATAAGCATCCTCAACTAAAGAAATATTCAACATACCAAACTCATCCTAAATATTGAATCACAAACCGTTAATATACCAAGCTACCTTCTCTTTTGACAATTCTCTATGCCCAAACTGAATAGTTAACTTGTAGAACTCCTCTGTATAATCTTTCACAGTCATATCCTTCTGCTTCAAATTCTGCAACCTTTTAAATAATTCAAGTTCATAATCAACAGGAATCAACAGGAATGAACTTAGCCTTCAACTTATTCACCATCAATTTCCATCTAGTGATCTTCATTTCACCTCCCTCTTCTCTATCTCTGTGTAGTTCTTCTAAAGAGCAGCATGTCCCTTCAACTTAGTTTGTGCCAACCTTACTCTGAGTGGATCTCAATATCCTCGAGCCCAAAGTAGTCTTCCAATTCACCAATCCAATCAATTAGGTCTTCAAGATTCAAAGTACCTGAGAAATTAGCAACCTCCATCTTATGCTTCAGCTTTAACTAAGATCCAGGTTAAGTAAACTGACCAACCCTATTTCCCATAGGTCTCTCCATACGATCAGTTCTGGCCTCACCACTTGACTTAGCAAATTCAAAGTCTTCCACAACTTTCTCATAACCATCTTTAGTATCCACATGTCTAGTTAAACCACCTAAAGCACTTACAATTTTAGCAATCATGCCACTCTTCATCAATGCAATCTCATATCTAAGTTCTGCTCTTATCTTCTCTGAGATTCATTCTTCTATAGCATCACTAAGATCATCAATCACCCTAAGGTCCAATCTTCTTAGAAGAATCTTCCAAAATTTTAGCAAACCCTAAGCAAAAAATCTACCAACATATCAAGATCAACTTAGATCTACTTCTTCAACCCAAGTCCTGGTGCAAACTGCCTCAACTTTGGCAATCTGTCTACATACTCAGGAACAACCTTCGCTCTAATACCACCTAATGCAGTGCAAGGCAGGAGAATCCCTAAAGGAGATGTCCTAGCCCCCAACTATATAACCACATAGTGAAAACAAAACAACAAGAAGAAATAATGCAAGATCTGATACCAATTTACAATAATTTGTTCATAAAACATAACTGATTACATTTAATATGCCCAACTATAAGGCCTTTCGGGTTAGAGCCAAATATAAATAGCAAATTACAAAATTAGTTCTACAAGATTCAACAAGATCGAACTTACAAAACCAATCTTAGTTAGTCCAGATACACAATTGGATAAGAACACCAAGAAGAATCCACACTTGTACCCTCAGGTCCACCAAGAGATCCTCTAGTTCCTAAGTCGTAGCTCTAGCTCTTCAAATTAGCATCTATCCTTCCTTCCATCCCCCCCTGAATAACTAAAAGACCCCAAAAGACCCCTACTTATACTAATCTAAGCCACAAGTTGACCTTGCAATTACAAATTAAATAAAACTTAACATTAAATACATGAAGTGCCACAAGTCAGCTTGCAACAACAATTAAATGTCTACAAATCGATATCTAAGAAAAGTTGTGATATCTCCTAGCTCTGATTGAATTAGAATTCATTCTTTGAATCATAGATAGAAATTTAGGTCCTCTACAACCCCTTAAATGTGCAAAGGCTGATTTACCAAGGATAAGTGCACATCCATCCCAAAAGTCAAGTACAAAAAACTCTCGCGCAAAATTGCCAGAAATCGATACTCTAGGAGAATTGCCATATCTCCCAACTTATAAGGAATTATAACTTGTACCTTGGATAATAAATATTATTCTAGGCCCTCTTAAATATTTTAAGTGTCCAGCCTCTCATTCATTGCACAAAATTAGTTATATAGCCTACAATAGGCACCTAGAAACTAGAAAAACACAGTTCCAGCAACAAGGTAAAAGTAGTTCAAGCTTCAACTCAATCCATCCAATCTCTATGAAATCATGAGGAAAGGTTCTCCTATGTGTCTCCAACACATCCCTAACCATGAAAACATAACTCCATAAAAATCCAAGCTCGATGCTCCTCAACACTTAACCAAAATTCCTCCAACAATGCAGGATTGCAGGCAAGCCTAGGATGCTCTTGCATCATTCAAGGATTCAATCTAGATATAAGGAAACTTATAGGATTCAAAAATATGTTCCCTTATAGCCTTATTGAATTCCTTTCATATTTTAAAGTTCTATTGTCTTAACTCTTTTTATTTTAAATTCAAAAACCTTTGTTATTATTATTTTTTAAAATTATATTTATATTTGTCAAAAGTCTTGATTCATCCCTAAAATTTTCCTCCATCTACCCCCTTTGTTTTCCACTAGAAGACAATGCTTTCAAGTTTATACATGTCGATATACTTATATGTATGTATGTATGTATGTATGTATGCACATATATTTTAAATTATGAAGATATTATATTTGTTTGTATCCTTATTATCTAAATTATCCATCAGGGCTAATTTAGCTAATAAGATTAAGAGTTACATTATTCAGTTTTGATTAGGATGACTATTCAATTTTCAATTAATTTATTTATAATTATAGATTAAGATATTTTCTAGCACCCTTATTTGCAAACTGATCTGCCTCTTTATTACCTTCTTGAAAAATATGTAGAATTTGAATATCTTCAAAAAGGTCTGGAGATTAAGAACTTCTTCCAATTTAGAATTTAAAACCCAATTTGGTGTCTCCCTTTTCCTAATCACATTTAGGCCAATCTGCGAATCTCCTTCAATAATAAGTTTACATATACTTAGATCCCGACAAATTTGGATACCTTCTTGAAGGGCTTCTAATTCAACGAGGTTGTTAGTGGTTGACCCTATAGATTTAGCCATTTTAGCAATCCAATTGCTAGAATTGTTGTTAATGATGCATCCTATTCCGACAGTACCAAGATTTCCTCTTGAGGCTCCATCAAAATTTAATTTGGTCCATCCACTCGAGGGTGGAATCCAACTACATTTGTTCCTTGCCTCTTTATTCTTCTTTTTTTATACATAAGCAGGGGGGTTAATTAGGTTTTTTTGACTTTTTTCATTAGACCATACCATTCTGAAAATGATCCTTCCTCTCTCAGTATTTTCCTAAGGTGAGAGTTTAAGGTTTCAACAATACATGCCTCGATTTTATTAGTAATCTCACATACTATCATATCTTGATCGTGAAATAGTCTTCTATTCCTTTCTTACCAAACTTCCCAAACAAGGATAGATGGAAAAATATTCCAAATTTTACCATAGATGCATCTATTATTATCAATTGGCTAACCCCTAAGTAGATCGTCCAAAGATTCTGGCAAGGGTGCAATCTAATCCAGTATATGTTGGAGCCATTCCCAACAATATTATGTATATGAACATCTATATAATAGATGATCAGTATCTTCACTATCATTCTTACATAACACACATCTTGAAGATCCCTCAATGCCCATCTTTCTTAATCTATCAATAGTTAGAACCCTATTCTGAGAAGTAGTTCATAGAAAGAAGCTTGCCTCTGGCAAGCAAGAGGAATCCCAACAAAGTTTTAGAGGAGTATTAACTTCTTCCCATCTTTGGGAATGAGTGATTGCTCTATATCCATGTTTTACATTATACCTGCCATCTTTTATAGCCCATATGAGTTTGTCATTTCTCACTAATTTCTTTATTTTCCTTTTATGAATGATGTTCTTATACGCCTTTTTTTACTGTTGGTCCCACGTCAATATTATCCAAGGTTTTTCATTCATAACTTATACTACAATTTTTTTTTTTTTTGATTTTATAATTTCTGACCTTGCACCCCCAGAGTTTGACTAATTGGTCTTTAAGACTAGTTGGGATACCCATTGTATCTAATTGGGGGAGACCATCCCACAAGTCCTCCCATAATAGAGCTTCATCACCATTACCAACATTCCAAGTGAGATATTTACTAATCAGGGCTCTGCTTTGAACTCTAAAATTCCAGCTCTCGGATCCTTTAGGAAGGATCCTCATTCTAAATAAGGAGTAAGGATCAGCTACATTTAGGTATTTGTTATACAAATATTTTGCCCATTTTTTATTTCTTTCTATGAATAGTCTCCACATCAATTTGGCCCCTAATGCTTCATTTTGCCAACTTAAGTTTTTGATACCAAGACCTCCTAATTCCTTTGGTTTACATAATTTCTCCCATTTTATAAGAGCCAATTTTTTCTGATCTTCAGTGTCATTCCAAAAGAAGCTTCTGAGTTTTGCCTCAATCTTCTTATTAAGACTTTTAGATAGAGGTAAATGATAAAGATGGTAGGTTGGAAGGACTGATAAGATTGCTTTGATTTTTATCACTTTACTGGATTTTGTTAGCCATTTATCTTTCCAACCTCCTATCTTTTTATCCATTCTATCAAGTATATTATGCCATCCCTTGCTAGTTTTACTACCTTTTTCTAACTCTATTCCCAAGTATTTACGTGGCAATGTTCCTCTTTTATATCCCAAAATATTACAAATCTATTTTTCTCTTTTAGGTTTTGTGTTAATGAATTCTTTTTTCTGATTTTTCAGCATTCACTCTCTGCCCTTAAGCTTCCATATACTTTTGAGTGATTGAATTGAAGTTTAGGACCTCCTTTATTGAACTATCTCCTAGCAGAATGGTATCATCTGCATATTGTTGATGTGATATATTAGGAACATTATTAGTTACTATAATTCCACTAATTTTACTGTCAGAGTTGGCTTTGGAAATTGCTCTACCAAAGGTTTCTGCCATGATGATGTATAGGAACGAAGATAGGGTATCTCCTTGTCTCATACCTCTTGATATATCAAAGAAGTCTTTGGGAGTTCCATTAATAAGAATTGAAAAATTATTTGTTGAGATACATTGGTATATGAGGTTAATCCATTGGTGTGAGAATCTGAAGGCTTCTAATGTTTTGCATAGAAACCTCCAATCAACCATGTCATATGATTTCTAAATATCTAGTTTCATGAACATGCTTGCCATTTTATTCTTATTGGTCATGTGTAATGTTTCTTGTATAATGAGTATCCCATCTAGAATTGATCTTCCTGGTACAAAACTGATTTGTTCTTTTGATATAATCTTATGGAGAATCTGTTTCATTTGATTTGTTAAAATTTTGGATATGATTTTATAAGTGGTGTTGCAAAGAGTTATAGGTCTGAAATCCCTTGGGATTTTAGGATCATCTTTTTTGGGCATTAAGGTGAGAAAAGTATTATTGATTTCTGAAAGTAATGATCCACCATTTCTTGATGCTTCAATGGCTTTCCAGAGATCAATTCCAATAATATCCCAATATTTTTGGAAAAAGAAAGCCTAGAATCCATTTGGACTTGGGGAACTATTAGGATTCATGTTGAAAAGCACAAATCTGACTTCTTCTAACAATATGGGTGAATTTAATGCTTTGTTTTCTTCTATAGACACCACTTTTGGTATGGTTTCAAGAATTTTTGCTTGTGCTATCATATTCAAACTATCAAAATTATTTAATAGTTTATTGAAATGATCTACAAAAATCTTTGCTATATTCTCAGGATTTTCAATGATAGACGTTGATGCATCTTTAATTTTTATAATTTTGCTTTTAGCTCTGTTGTACAAAGTGCTATTATCAAAATATTTTGTATTACAGTCTCCTTCTTCTAGCCATCTTTCTCTTGATTTTTGCCTCCAAAAGACTTCTTCCTTTGCTAGAATGTTTTCTTGCCTAGCGAGTAGTTCTTTTTCTAAAAGCAAGGTCTCATTATTCATACCTTTTTTAGTTACTTCTACGTTTAATTTTTTTAGGCTTTCTTCGATATCTATTTTTTCTTTAAATATGTTGTTGAATTGTTCTTTATTCCACTTAAGTATATTCTTTAATCATTTTTATCTTAGATACAAATATGTACATTTTAGAGCCTTTAAACTTGCCTTGATTCCACCATTCTCTTATGAGTTCCATAAAAAAATTGTCTAAAAACCACATTTTTCACAAGTTTAGTAGGTTCAATAAATTCAATTCTAATAGGATAGTGATCAGATTCTATAGGTAAAATTGAGGCTTGTAAATCTAAATCTAATTCACTTAGTTCTCCTTTGAACAAGAATCTATCCAGTTTCTCAACTATAAATGAAAAATCTTTCCTTCTATTATTCCAAGTGTATTTACTGTTGTTAATAGGAATATCAATTAGGTTGTTAATATCTATCCATTTTTAAAATTCCATAGATGTTTGGGAACTTTGCTGGACGCCTCCAAATTTTTCATCTATATTCATGATAGTATTAAAATCTCCACCTATAAGAATGCATTCATTACTATGGTTTTTTATAAATAAACCTATTTCTTCCAATTGAAGTTTTTTTTATCTATGTTATGGGTTGGTCCATATATGTTTATCAAAATTAGTTGTAAGATAGTCTTTATGCTTTTAATTCTGCTACTCATCCATGAATTATTTGAATTTTGTCCATTTAGAATTATTTTCCTAGGATTCCAAGTCATTCCTAATCCCCCTGAGGCTCCTATCGATTCATGTAAGTTAATGTTCCAACTACCTAGTATCTTTTCTAGCTTAATTCCTCCTTCCTTATTCAATTTTGTTTCTTGTAACATTATAATTTCAGAATCAAATTGTTTTAAATTATTTTTTAGTAATCGTTTCTTGCTAGGTGCATTTAAGCCCCTAGCATTCCAGGTAGTGATCTGCATGCTGCCTTGGGAAGGTTCTTCCCCTTCCCCATGTTAAGTACTTGACTAATTTTTTGTTATTCTTTTGCCTACCCATCTGCTTCTCTGAGTTCTTTAGGTGACCTCCTTCCTCTTTTAGCTTTCAATTTGCCATATTTAAGAGTATCTATTCCTTCTTGATTCATCAAAATACCGAATTTCTCTATGTTCTCCTATGCATTTAAAGCACTCTCATATTGTTTTCCTTCTTTCTCACATTTTCTTTTTCATTATCTATTCTACAAGTCTTATCTATTTGTCTGTGTGTATATCATCTGCTAAGTATGGTCTACTCCATGTTCTACCTAAATCATTATGATCTCCTTGACCTATTATTGTTCTAGATTTGTTTTTTTGTAAATCTTTATTTATCTTATCTTCATCCTCAATGAGTAACATATCTCTTCTCAAATATTCAAAGGTGTAATTATCTCTACCTATTTTTAGTACTCACTGTATTAAATCCTCTTTCTCTAAGTCACTACTTTTATCAATATTGTCGAAGTTAAAAACTTGGATCAATTCATCAATTAATAGTTCTAGGTTCTCTTTCTCTGTCTCATATGAAATTATCATTTCCATATCTTCATTCTTTGATGAAACATTATTTAGGAAGTCATGAAAGTCTTATATTATAATTCCTTTTGTCTTACTCTGATCCTTCTCCCTTGCATTGTGCTCACTCATCTTATAAATAGGTGATTCTTGTGCTGTGGTTGGTGTCTACCAAAATTTGGTGCATCGATTTATTGCCTCCTTTTTGGCATCTATGTTCTTTTTCACCGATTCTTCCATCTTTTGCATTGGAGTTTCTATTATTTCTTTTATGCAATTTGCATTTCTTTGTTTTGGAGACTCATCAGAGAAAAGATGTTTGTTTTCTATTTCTTCACGAGTCTTATTGTTATTCACCAAGATATTTTTATCCTGCAATCTGAATTCCTTTTCTAATAGTTTTTCTTTTCCACTCATTGCTCTTATATTCTTAGTTTTTTGTATTTTTCTTTTATTTTTTGTTTAGTCTTTTGCTACTATTGATTGTCCTTAACTTCTTTATATTAGAAATATTATATTTTTTTATTCCTTCTTTTCATGTTGATTTCTTTATAGTTTTGATCCTCACACGTAAGATTTAAAGTCATTTGTAGAGTAGTGTCTTTATAGTCTTTCAAATCTAACAATGAAATAATTTCTTTATTGTTTTATGGAGTTAAAGCCTTTTCCTTTTCTTTTCTTTGGAATTCTTTTTCTTTTGAATATTGTAGTGTCTCCATTTCTTTCTTCTGATCTTCCTTGGCATTAGGTATGAAACTATTTCCCATCCTTGTATTTGTAGTAGTAGATGTTTTTTCTAATCTAATTTCACCATCCTCCAATTCTATAGCTACTTTTCCTATTGTAACCTTACTAGGCTCCATAAGAGCTATCTCATTTATGATCTTCCCCTGGTTTTCTTTTTTATTTCTAATGTTCATCATAGAAAAGGTATCTTTAAGATTCGACCTAAATTGAACAATTTTAAATGAGATCTTTCTCTCATTATCTAATCTGATTATTTATGAAATTTTGCCATCAAATCTATAATATTTCAATTTATATATAGTACTGTTTGAAATAAACTTAATATTATTGAGTTCCAAATTTTTATTCTTATCATTAATAAATTTTTTAACATCATTGCAATATTTATAAGACACATCTATTCCTATCAAATTACCAATTAAAAGCCCAATTTTCCTAAGAATCTCTAAATGCATAAGTTCAGGAGGGAGGTGTTGAATAGAAATCCATGTTGGCATAGGGAAGTTTAACTGTTCTTCCTTAAAATCTTGAATCCATTCAAATAATTTAACAACATAACCTTATAATAATAATCAAAGACCAAAGAGGAAATATTTTTTCATGTATTCATTATTGCAGTGTATATATATCAATCTATCAGAATGGTGAGATATACTTACCTGATTTTTACAGAATTCCTTTAACCAACTAATGAGATTGATCATTTCTTGTCTTGGCCCATTCCAAAATGCAAATACATCAACATTTTGACATTCCTGCTAGTGATCTTCGTTGACCTTGCTGATAATCAGGATTTGTTCTTCAGTTTTATCATTAAAGATCTAAGGAGCCATGAGGATTTGATTGGAGGAATAAAAATGAGACTTGAGAGAACCATTCCTGCGATGTGGGGGGATATATGCAGGGTTAAGAAGTGATTTGGGCTTTGAATTTTCTATCTCTTAGAGATTGGCTTCATGAATATTGATTGGCCTTGCAATAGGTTCAGATAGAAATTCTATTTGCTGGGAATACAGGGTTAATCTATTTTGGGCTACATATTTAGTACGATTGAAGAAGAAAATTTGTTTGTTTAAGCTTGCAGTGAACTAAATGATATTAGGGCAAAAGCTTTCCTTCTTATGATCTGATGAGAGCTGGAGTATATTGGTTAGGTTTGTTTCCAATATGGGTCTCTCTTTGTTGTTCTTATTGAATTTTCCCACTGGTCGAAACCCTATCCTTTTCATAGATTTCATTGATAACTCTTAATTGGTAGCACCTACATTTTTCTTAATAATCTGATGATTGCAAATTGCTTACAATGTAAAATTATGCTCAAGATCATCATGTCCAATTAGGGCCTCAAATGGATTTGATATCTTCACTGCAAATAAAAAATATGTTTTGACGACTTCCTTAGAAAAAGTTGAGTGAAGCTTGCTCTTTTTCATTATTTCCAACCTAGTAGTCATGGCAGGAAGAGGTATTAAGAATCTATCTTTATAGCCACCTTATCTAAATTTCCCTCACTTAATGCATATCTTTGAAGGGAGTAATGGTAGTTGAACTAGCGGGTTGCAAGAACTTGAAATATTAATTAAACCAATTTAATTGTAGTACATAATTCTATCTATGTGTTGTGCAAACCCTAAACATATAGGAAATCTCTATATGAGTTGACAACTAGCATAGATGTTGATGGCGTGTACCATGAATGACCTAACCCTAACCCTAACCACAAATTTTGTTATGAAGTATTAAATTTTTCTGTCAATTGAATTAGATTAGATGTAGCATTCTTTTTCAATAGAGAAGCATTAGTTTTTCTGCATGATAGTTATCCAATTACGTTGTTGTGCAACAGACTACTCTTGATTCACATGTATTTAACATCACCCGATTCGTGTTGAAATTTCTACTTTGCTGTAGTTAATAGGATGTGATGCAATTCAAATAATTTCATATAATTCAAAAGATTAACCACCCTTATTACTAATTCAAAAATTCTCAATGACTTCTGGTGGTTTTCCAAAACAAAAGCCTAAATTTTTGCTATAAATCTCTTCAAATTTGCAAATTCTAAGTCTCTAAACTCATTCCTATATCACAGTAGTATTAATGGAGGCACAACATGAAAATCTACAAAGAGTTGTGGACGAATGGCATCAATTTGCCTGTAACTCTTGATCTACTTTGTTGCAACGATTATTTTGAAATAGGATAGGTTAGTTCGCATTGATTATTTTTATAATTAATTTTTATTACTAATTATTAATTTCCAATTTTTTAAAAAATATTATATATATATATATATATAATTTATTTCAAAAATTAACTAAATAAGTACTACTTATTTCCATATATAAGTCAATTTCTAATACTAATATTTTTTTAAAACTCTTAGTGGGTATAACTTATTATATATTTATTTTAGCAAGTGGAGTTACAAGTTAATAAACATATACATGTGATTTAATTATATTGTAAGAGGAGTTATAGTGGAGTTAACTATATAATCATCTAGTTATAAATATTTTATTATGAGAGAAATTATAAATAATTCAATTATAATTATAATTACAAGTATGGGTTATCTCTAGTTGCATTATGAATTAAAGAAAAAATAAATATTAATATTGGACTTAAATGGAAGTCAATTTCATATTTTTAGAAATGAAATTATATTAATATTTAATTTAATAATATATAGTTATTAATTAAATCATATATGATTTAATATTATTAACATGATAATATTGCATGATATTTTATATGTATATCGAGACTTGACATTTAAATACTTATTCATTTTAATAAGTATATTAGCCTAAGATTTATGTAAATACGTATATTCTTACTATACTGTTAAACACATCCTTGTGACTCAATTTGAACATAGAAAATCATGGAATTAAACCATGTGGCTGAAAACTATGTTTTTTTTTCATGATTTGTTTAATGTCTCATGATATTTATTTCGTGATGGTTTTATGTGACTGTATAGTTGGTCAAACTAGGATGCGCACCAAAGGCTTCTTTTAAATATTTGTTTTAAGATATTTGAATGGATGTCATGATGTATCTATTATGATTCAATTTGAGATTTATATTTATGAGTATTTTGATGAGTCTTTATGAGAACATGGGTTTTGAGAACCAATGTTATTTTTGAGTTACCTAGAATCAAATTTGATCAATAATACTTTTGTGGTATGGGGTACAATTATGGTTTGTGAGTTTTTTGGGAAGATAGTTTAGGTGCATTCTATGGAAGTGGCTTGCAATGGGAGCCGAAGCCCAAAGTGGTTGCTAGAGTAACTCATTGTAAGTTGTGTAACAAATGATAACATAGTATTAAAATATCTTGCCTAGCCCCTTCCTTTAGATAAATTATAAAGATAAATTAGAGATTTTACCCCACCAATTCCTTGAGTGCTTGTATAAGATAAGGATGGGAATGAGATGATACCTTGAGAGGTATGACTAGTTTTTCTTGTCTTAACGAGAGGGTATTCCAATTTCGCATAGAGTCACTAGGGGGTCAGAGTCTTGAGAGACTACTAAGGTAGCCTTAGAGTTGGTCCATGTGATGACACTCCCTAGTATGTAGCATAAGTCTTCTCTATAGATTTTGTACTAATGGTGGAGCATTTATTGGTGATGTATTTATCATTGGATGTACTTATTGTTGATGATTTACTTTCATTGATGGTGGTTGGTGTTTCATTGGTTGTTGTACTTTTGACATGTGACTTTTGACTTGAAGTAGATATCTTTCATTGACCTTATCTCTTGATTTTATTATTTGATTTATACATAGTATCTATATGTTGACTTGGTATGTGGTGTTGGTATTGAATTGATTATCCTTTTGAGTTTGATTATCTTTATTCTTTAGTAGTTGTGTACCCTTTAGGTAGAATTGGCCATCAAGATTCATTTCTTAGGATTTTTTTACTATTTGATTTCCCATATGTGGATCGTTCACTATCTTCTCTGCACGGTGGGACTGGGAGTTTGACTAGGTAACCATGTGGTCAGGAGGTAGTGACTTCTTACCGTTTGGGTCCCCCTTAGTTTAATAGATATTGGATGTTCATAGATGTAATTTTAACGTTATTATTATTATTCTTATCTTGGAGACTTCTATCGAGTTGATGTGTGTGTGTAATCATGTATCTTGTATTTTGATGTACTTGTATCTATTCTTGCAAACCTTGCAACATGTGAAGTGGATGTTATTCATTGGATATATTTTATTGTATCAATTGTAGCTATGATTTTGCTTATGAGATGGTCTCTATGTTATTTCTTTATGATTAGGATATGTGTAGGATCATGGTGGGCCAAAAAGTGGCAATGTGAAAAAAACAAGTCTAAAAATGTCCAAAGCACTTTAGAAATCATGTTGACCTCCCCCCTCAATACTAATACAAAAGCAAAAAAATTATTACCTAAAAAAATGGATACTCATTATATCAGGTATCTGACATATCAGATACTCGATCCTTTGCCACCCATACTAGAGGAATCTCATGGAAATTAGAGGGTTTGGATTCAAACTTAGTGAGAGGTTGAGATTCTCTCCTCCTTGATCCATGTGATTAAAATTCTATTGATCAACTTTATGCCTTTTTGGTTGTTATAGAATATGTGCATATGGGTCCTAGGACCTCTAGGGACATATTTCATTTGTTCATATGGGTCGAAAGGGGTCATAGAATAACTTATGATCCCATTTGATACATTTCATGACAACATATGTGCCTAGGGGTCCTAGGACATATCACACATGCTCGAAAGGGTTAAAAGAGGTAATAGGGATATGATCCATTTCAACCCATTCAATGATAATATATGTCTATAGGGCTCTAAGGACCCCTAGGGACATATCTGACATGTTGAAATGGGTCCAAAGGAATGATAAGGAAACTTATTATCCTTTTCAACCCATTCAATAATGACATATGTCCCTAGGTGTCCTAGGATACCTAGGGACATATCTCATATGTTCAAATAGGTTGAAAGGGGTCATAAAGAAACCAATGACCCCTTTTGATCCATTAAATGAAAACATATGTACCTAAGGGTCCTAGGACCCCTATAGACATATCACATATCTTTGAATGTGTCGAAAGGGGTCATAGGGTAATCTATAACCTTTTTCAACCCATTCGACAAAAAATGTGTGTTCCTAGGGGTCCTAGTACCTGTGGTGACACATCTCATATGTTAGAATGGGTTGAAAGGGGTCATAGGTCAAGTTATGACCCCTTTTAGCTCATTCAATGACAACATATGTCCCTAGGGGTCCTAGGACCCTTATGGATATATCTCATATGTTCAAATGGATCGAAAGGGGTCATAGGGTGCCCTGTAACTCCTTTGGACCTTTAAGTACATAAATAATGTTGTCTAATGGGTAAAATGGGGTCATAATGTACCAAATGTCCCATTTTGACCTATTTGATCACATTATGTGTATTTAGGGGTTGTAGGACCCCTAATAACATAAATAATCTGCTCAAATGGGTCATAAGGGGTTACAGGGTACCCTATGACCCTTTTTGACCTATTCAAATATTATGTGTTCTTTGGAGTCTTAGGACCCCTAATGATATAAATAATGTGTTCAAATGGGTCATAAGATATCCTATGATCCCTTTTGACCCATTTGATCGCATTATGTATTCTTAAAGAATCATAAGACCCCTAACGATGTGGATAATGTGTTTGAATGGGTCAAAAGGGACCATAGGGTACTCTATGACCCCTTTTGACCCTTTCACTTGTAGGAACCCTAAGGACATAGATAATGTAGTCGAATGAGTCAAAAGTGATCATAGGGTACTCTATGAGCCTTTTCAATCTTTTTGAACCATTATATGTGTGTTTAAGGGTACTAAGACCCTATAGGAAATACATATTAAGGGTCCTCAAAAGAGATCATAAGTAATATTATTAAAAAAAAATCTAAAAATTTATTTTTAGTTTTTAATTTAAAAAAAAATTAAAATTAATGATTTTTTATGAAGAAAAATGGGTATTTGATATGTCAAATACCCGATTTAGGCTTGGTAGTGCTTTGGATACCAAGCCTACATGGTCAATGCCAAAAATGTATTTTTACCCTATTTCTCTAAGTTTTTGACTTTGAGCATGTAGCTGACGAGTTTTTTTTCACCTGTATTTGATGAAATGAAAAGGGTTTCTTAATAATGTTTCAATATATTGTTTGTCAAATTACGAGTTCAGTAAGTAATTTTTACTTATTTTTCAATGGAGATAGCTATAAAGTGTTGATTAACATACTAGTTAAAAAATAAATATAACTTTCAAACTGTAAAAGATTTTTGAAATCTGAATGATGTGTCACATTCTATGCTTCATCTACTATGATAATTTTTATTTTTTTTGATAAATCTTTGAATTAGTTAAGGTGGTGAGACATAAGATTTTTTTTCTTTTGAAAATTTTGTAGCAAAAAATTCATAATTAATTATTTTATTGCTATAAAAATACGCAAAAATATGTCACATCTGAGCATGAGTCTACTTCTTATATCTAGAATCTTATAAAATATTACTATTATTTGATTTGCGATTGAGGTGGTCAGACATACACCAACTTCTTATTTTTGTCCTAAAAGTTTTATACTACTGCATTAAAATAAGAATTTTTGACCAATTAGATTAAATTATTTTCAGATAAGACCTAGTAATTTATAAACTACATTCAATTTCCTATAGATTCTTTTCTAATAACTTTTTAATATAAACTCCATAACTAGTTCAAAATTGCATATCAAGCTAACATAAACCTAATTTGTTGATTTTACTCTACCACTTAAGGGTATAGTTTGGTACACCATGATCCTACACATACCCCATAGGAACATTGTACTTAAGATTTAAACTAATTAATATAAACTTCTTAAACATGACTCAGCATGAAGGAACCCTTGCAGAATGAATTGTTGGAAGTCTTATTGGGAAGTAAAATACTAGTGTGGGGGGGTGTTGAATTAGGATCTACAAAAACTTTTAACTCATTCAAAGAAAACTAGTACATTCTCCATTTGTCTATCATATCTTAGATCATATACCATACAACCATAAACTGTAAAATTGAAATAGATCTAACTATGCATCACATCCATCAACATGAAAATAAATGTAAACACATAACACAAAGATTTGGTTACCCATAAACCCTCCAAGGTGAAGGTAAAACTATGGTGGTGATGACATCCACAAATCTTCACTACTACAACAATAATGTATACCTGCTAAGGTTGTTTGATCACTTCTAGTGATCTACCCTATGAGGGGTTTACCTTGTTAGGAGCTTACAAGACCTATTCAATCTACCTTGATTAAAGGGTTTAAACTTACAAATAAGTAAGCACTCTATTAGGAGATTTGATTTAGTCTATTAAAACCACTCTATTAAGAGATTTACCCTGATCCACTTGTTAGAATATCTTAGTACCCAATCCTTTAGTTAGCACTCTGCTTATAGATTATGAACCTTCTTTTTCCTTGATTGATTTGTATCTTGTAATCTCATATACTCTGTTCCACCCTTCACTACTAGGTTGCTTTGTCTGATCTCTGCTTCTGATCATCAAACTTAGCCTTCCTTGCTTTGTCCTTAACCTTCTTTCACATACATGATCATCCTTATGATTGAAGGCTTGATTCCTTTTTAAATAAATAACTGAAGAAGATTCTAGATCATGATCAATGATCCAAAGTTCTTCCTTTTGTCAGTTAGTCCTTCTAATTTTTTGATTTGTTACTCTACCTTCCTAAGGATTGACGTCCTTTGAAAAAGTTCTTAATTATCTCCTTAGCTGTCTTTATAATCCAAAAATCTTGCATAGAAGTCAACCAAAATGATTTACATACATGTTTGTTCTATCACAAACTCATAGGTCAAAACTAGTTTACTTGGCAATTGAATATTGTGATGCTTGATCACAACTTATATTCTTGTTATCCCTCAGCTTCTGTATGCTTGACAATAACTAACTCACTCGACATATACTATGACTTGATCTATACTAGGGTTCTCGACAACCTTAGACTTGTTTGGCTTGCACTGAAATATGAACAAGTCCATGAATACATGACCTTCATTAGGTGGCTTGGTCATAGTGATGACCAACTAACTCTGCATAGAAAATGATTAAATATTGGACATTAATAAGAAACAAGGCTTAGAGATCAATGGACTCCCCCTTTGACATTAGTGGAAAAAACTCTTTTTCATGACTTAGCAATCTATTCAAAATTATAAAATATAATACTCCCCCTTAAGCTGTAATTCGATCTCCAAAAAGACTTCACTATATACAACATATATGCATGGCTCTCCAAAAAAGAATATTCTTACCTTTGATCTGTGATATCTGATATGTCCTTTGCATAGCTCATATGTCCTTTGTGGTATGAATTTTCCCCTTGTAGAATGTGTCATTATAGTATTCCCCTTGTTTTTGACACTTGGGCTTGGGATTTGTAGGGGTCAAATTTTACTTATCCAAAAATGATTTGTGATTCTATAAAATTGCCTCTAGTCCATGATGCCAACTTGATTTGATAGATTCCATGACCTAAATCTATATTTCTTGCTAGGTTGCTAGATCAACTAAGTTGTGTACAATAGAGAGATGCAAATCTCTCTTGACTAAGTCCTTTGTAGCTGACAGTGCTTTTTGCATGACCTCCAAGTGAGGTAGCAACATGGTTTTGATAGAAATCAACTTAGTTCTAATGTTACCATCTCTAGCCATTAACTCAACCAATCTTCCTTGAGTAAAGGTCAATTTATTAAATTGATGAGAGCTTGAACTTGTGTCCTTGCTCAAAGAATACAGAGATGCCTCCACATCTACTTGCAACTGATTAGGTGAGCATTTGACTCTCTGTGGTGAGGAACTTAACATCACAATGCTTTAGATACAAAGAATGAATGTTCTATAAAATTCCTTCTCACATATTTACAAGGTTTGAAAGTTCAACCTATTTTATTGCAATTTCTATTGAGACTTTCTCTAAAACTTTGTGCTCAAACTTTTCCTCAGACCATCTCATCAAATTCTCAGTAGTCTTTATATCCTCATTAATAACCTTATCAACAATATGAACTAATTGTTCCAAAATTGGTGTCTTCTTATTTACATTTTGTATCTCAAATACATCTACAAAAATATCCTTTATATCATGTTATACATGTTTTTTCTTGTATTCCCTTATGAGTTATTCTTGTTTTTTTTTCTTGCTCAGTAACACTTGCAAAACTTGTATTTTTTCAAAGGTCATAGAGTCAGGGTCATACCTGGGAAGTGTAATAACCTCATCTAGAGTCACTAGAGTCTTAGGTGACTCAATCTTCTTCTTAACTAATTGTGAAATTTTGGTGTGTTGACACTTGGTAGTATTATTTGCAATTGTGTCCCTTCAACACTTGGTCTTGGTATTTTTTGTCTGATAAAGGTGCTCTCCTATTGAGTAGATATAACCTATTATATAGGTGTAATAATTGAAGCTTATGTAGTTACAAGAACAACACTTGACAACTGTATGAGGGCTTGGATAGCCTCTTCCTCCTTTGGCTTCTGGATCTCTGCAGGCTTTGTTTTCTTAGCCTCATTTATTCCCTTGTTGAGAGGTCCCGAGGCAGTAGTTGTAGATTGATTTGTTTGTTCTTTCTTATTTCCTTCATCATTGTAAATAACAATATTAGCCACAAGAGGGGGATATTTGATAACTATTAAAGATTTTCTTTACTCCTCGACACTTACATCTTGTTGACCCTTATTATCAACTAAGATTGATGTAATTTAAAAATTATCAGTTGTGGTGTTCAAAGTTGGTGCACTATCAATCTGTGGGTAGTCTTGAATTTGTATTAAGAATGGATTGGTGTAGGGAAGAGGAGTGTCTAAGATTTGAAGTGCTACATGTTTTAGTTCTTCCTCAATCAAAACATTTAGATTCTTCTATTTCTCTTCATGGATATCTTCTATAGTAATAACATCTTGTTGTTTACTCTCTTCTTCCTTCCTATTGATTGTTACTACTAGATTATTTGGTGTATCATAATCTTCCAGATTATCTAACTCAATTGCATCTCTTCCTTCTTCTTCTTTCTCTTCTTCTATTATCAAAGTTAACAACCCAAATTCTTTCTTCCATACCAAAACACTTTCTTGTATCACACCCTCTACTTTATTATTCAAAATTTTAAAAGTCCTAGTCTTGAAACCATTATTCAAACATTAAATTTTATAAGTCCTATTTTATTCTTCAAAATTTTATTCTCTCTCCCTCATCCTCCTCATCATCAGGAACAACGACCAATTTTCTTCTCAACTTCTTCAATGGATTCTACTCGATCCCTTTTATAGTTTTCTTCCTCTTAGGTGTTTCTTTGCCTGCCCTTGGCTTATTTTTCTTTGTTGATATTTTCTTTGTTTCAATGGTTGCAAATAGTACTTCTTTGGATCCTTGCCTTATGACAACTCTTCTTTTAGGTTTAGGAGCAAGAGGGGTAACAACTTTCTTTACATTCTTCTTCAATTCCCTCTTCACCTTTGGGTCCACTACTACAATCTTCTTTTGTTTTGTTTCCTTGGGCTCAACAACCACTAGTTCTTTCCCTTTAGACCCTTCCTCTTCTTCATCTAATTCCTCATCCTCTCCATTGCCTTATGTTATCTGTAGGGGTCCTTGGCCAAGTTTTCCCTCACGATCAACAATTATCTTTTTCCTCTTTCTATCTATTTTGGGGACTTTAGTCTGCATCATCATTTTGATCTTGGCTGACTCATAATTGCTAGAAGGCTCAACATTCTTACCAATTTCTTCAAATAACAAGGTAGTAATAGCTGCAATGATTTCATCTACATTCACTCCATATTGCATCGACCTCAACCATATAACTCTTGGGAGTACAACTTATGCATATGTAAAATCAGTGTCCACCATGAAATACATATCTTCATAATAGTAGTCTACAACTAATTGTGCAATCCTCAATCTATTTTTCATCTTCCCTTTAAATTTTTCAAAACAACAATCCATAATGGTTTCAAAATTTTTACCCAATTATTCAATAAAGATATTTATATGCTCAATTACGGGCCTTGCCTTATCCTACACTATAGTTTCAATAGTTGGAAAGGAATTAACCAGTTGTCCTACCCCCAGCCTACATGACAATAAGAGTTGGGGCTGGGTCAGAGATAACACTATTGAACCCCCAATTACATAAAAAAATATACAAACTAATAGTTTACCCAAACTTATATGATGTATTCTTGGCTTTTCTTATCACTCCAAGATTCTTTGCCAATTGTGTCAATTGCAGCTTGACAAGATCATAACTATGATCTTTCTTCATAGTCTTATAGCCTAGGTCCACTGCAATACTTGGAAGATTGTTCAGTCAACTCGACTGATAGAGCTTGTGTGCTACCACATGCACAAAAAATTCAACAAAAGGGCCATCAATACTATCTATTGACATTCCTCGATCATTCCACTTGGCCTTCATTTGATCTTCAATAATATTTCTTGCAGTGCACATCATGGTCTTCACTTAATCTAGGGTTGGATACCCCATCACATGGTGAATTATTGCCTTATTAATCTTTATTGGTTCACTTTTAAGCCATAATTTTATGTCATGCATCCTGCTTAAGATTATCTTAATCCATTCTACTTTAAAAACCTTTGGAAAGGCTAGGGCATGAGTAAGCCCTTTGTTGACAATGACCTTGTTCTCATCCTTTAGTACTCTGTTTGCACATAGTTTATCATAGGCATTTCACAGTTCATAGTCTCTAATCTCTCCAACCTTACACATGTAACATGAATGAGCATCATGTATCATAATCACTCTAGAAGGAATCAATGACAAACTTCCTGATGCACCTCTAGTCATAGTGATGTCAAGATATGCCTTAAACTTTGGTGGACATTGATCATTCCTCACAATTTGTGCATTGCTTTCCTTCAACATCTCTTTTCTAGAGCCTAATGTAGAAGATGCCATATCAAAATAAGGTATTGAAAATAACTTCAACAACTTCTCAAACAACTGAACTTAGTTTCAAGTTTTACTCACTTTGTTCTTTAATTTTTCAATGAAACATTGTAGATATGCATAAACTTTCAATGAAATCACTCTTTAATTGCCTTTGAATCTTTCTAAAGGTTCAAAATTGCTTGGTAAATAAAAATGATCTTCAAAAATTTGATATAAACCTTCAATCTGTCAAACTAGGTCTTCAATAAATGCTTTATACTATGTTAGGTGCATTACAACTATCCTAGCCTTTACATGCACTTTTGTTTACAAAAGTTTCTTTCCATCACTCGGTCTTTATTGCCATTCACATGTTTAGCTTGGTCAACATATCAACTTAGTTCTGTATGAGAGCTCATTTCATATAATAATACTCGGTCACTACAGACACAAATACTAATACTCGACATCTATTATGCTTATGATTTCTTTTGCTCAAGTATTTCCTTAGATCTATCCTAGTCCATATTGACTCATGCAGAT
Organism: Cupressus sempervirens; assembly: GCA_028749045.1. Lineage (NCBI taxonomy): Eukaryota > Viridiplantae > Streptophyta > Pinopsida > Cupressales > Cupressaceae > Cupressus > Cupressus sempervirens. The sequence continues at coordinate 509,026,803 of CM053787.1, read as the reverse complement.
GTGGATTTTTAACATATCTTCTATTAGGAACTGGTATGTAATTTATCATTCAAGTATATAGTTCCTTGCATACCTTCTTTTCTTAGTTAGAAGTGGTGTGATAACCCAATCCAATATGGATTGGGTGACCTTGACTTCACTTGTTCCACTACTTCCTACTTCTACCTTCTTTCTCAAGGTTTGATTCAAACCATTCCTTGTTTGCTCCACATCAACTTTTCCTTTTCTCTTGATGTGTTCATTTCTTGGTCTTGGTGCTTAGGTCTTGCTGACATATCCAACCTCGTGACAACTAAAGAAAACTAAGATTTCATTCAACCATTTCTTGTAATTGCCTTTGAAATGTGTCCTAATGCAATTTTCTAGAATGTGACCATATTCTCCACAATAATGACAACTATACCATGTGTTATAATACCAATTATGATAATTACCTTGCTTAGGTATATGGACTTTCTTTTTGGATGTCTAGTCAGAATTTGCCTTAGATCTACATTCTTGAGCCTTGTGTCCATACTTTTGACACTTGTAGTAATGTCCTCCAAATCTAGGTGCAATAGGTGTATCACTTGCCTTTGACCTACATTCATGTGCTTGGTGTCCTTATTTCTTGTAGTAAAAACAATGTCCATTGTATTTGGGTTTAGAATTTTTCTTACCAATCTTGCTTCTGTAAATGTTTTCTATGTGTCCCAATTTGCCACAATGATAGCATGTAGATTTTCTTTGCTTTGGCTTTTTATTCTGTTGCCAGAATTTTAGTCCATCCCTTTCGAGATTCTATCTTGATGCATTTTCGTTGCAATTATTTTTAGTTTCTTGTCTAGATAGTCCCTAGGTGGTTCTCTTCTCATCAAGCATCCTAAGATTTTCCCTTTGTGTTTTTTTTTTCCCCCAGGTTTTCCCTGCTCCACTTCCCCTTATACCTCCATGTGAAATTCTTGTTGTTCCAATACATTAAGGTCTGAGGTGATCTAGGTTTAGGCGGGTTGTTGTCTGAGCATCTTCCCAATGAGAATAAAGTCCCATTTGTTCTACAACTTTGTTACTACCTCAAGTAAGCATATTTCTTATGGATTTTGACCCATTCCTTTTTTAGAATAGATTGATATAAGAATGAAAATGTGTTTTAATCATTATTTCGTCACTAATGTCAAACCTACTACTTGCTGGTAAGATAATTGCTTAGATGATTTGAGTACTATCATTTATTTGATTGATGAAGATGATTTGATCAAAAGAGGTAACAATAGCACCTAGAGGAAAGGTCAAGTTATGATATGGAAAAGAAGTACAAGGATTAGTTAAGATAGTGATATTATAGTGCATTGATAATCTACTTAAGGTTGCAAAGAATGGATACACTGATTAAGTTTAGAAGAACAAGTTAAACGAAGTATGTTTGCCAAGCTTAACAATCTGCATAGTAGCTGTTGAGCAAATTTAGTGTAAGTTGAGCAGAAAATTAGTTGGAGCCAAGAAAAGTCAAAGTTCAGTGTATGCCAAGTGATATAATGTAAGCTGAGTAAAGTTTAGTTGATGTTGAGCACCAGTAAACTTTAGTTCATGCTGAGTGTTTTGATAGTGGATGTCGAGCAACACACTGTGTGTCAAGCATCAGAAGCAAGTTAATGTTGAGTATCAACATTATGAGAAAGATCATGAATTTGATGAATTTGAGCTAACAAGTTTGATTCCTTGGATTGTGTGAATTGTGTAGAAGATAAGCTTGATGAGTTGGTGGCATAGAATTAAAGGTGAACCATTTTGAGGTGAATTCAAAGAGGAATGAAGGAGAAGTTTCTAGAATGGAATAAAATGAAATGATTGGTAGATTCATTAAATCCTACCTAATCCAACCTAACCCTAAAAAAGATAATGGAGGATGAATGAAAAAAGATCTTAATTTTTTATTTATAGAGATGACTAGTTAGAAGGAAAGGTTCTCATGTGTGAGAACATAAGGAAGACAAGGAGTCTACGGTATTGCTTCATTTAGTGACCTAAAAGAAGAGATTGCTATTGGCAAGCAAAGCAAGAATGCTTAAAGGTATGGATGCTTGAAGGGTGAAAAAACTATTAGAGCTAAAGTGTGTAAAATCCAAGAAGAATAGAGGATTGGAACCAAAGATTTATAATATGCAAAATGGAGTTGTAAGTTGTTATCAGATCAAGCCTTACTGTTACTTTATAATCATTGTATCAATCTAGGGTAAATCTTTTGGATTAAGATTGACCTAACAGTCATTTCTAAATCCTTTAACTAGATGACATTCCAAGTAAATGATCTAGAGTCCTTTAACAAGGCTCACTCCTAATAGGGTGATTGAAATCCTCTAACTAGGTCACATTTAATAGTGTGCATTGTAACCTTTAACAACGTTGGCCTTTCATAGGGCATCATTTCAAAAGAGTGAGAATGAGTTGCATGTTATTAGTGGTTTTCCAAAATTTTGTTTTCACATTAAAATATTGTGTCAAATGTGTTATTAAATCTGTTACGTTTCATGCTTACATTTCTGCAAAGTTGATTTGACAGTAACCTACAAGTTTAAGTGATTGTATGATTTAATTGATGCATGCATGATGAAAATGTTTTATGGATATGGGTTTGGTAATTTGTGAAAAGTTTTATTGTACATCTGGACCTTGGATAACTAATTCAACCCCCCTCTCATTTATTCTAAAGAATTTCAACAATTGGTATCAGAGCCATCTACTTAAGAGGGCTAGTTTGAAGGAACTAGAAGGAAAAAGATCAAGATGTCAAACACAGAGGTACCCAAGATTAATAGAGATAACTTTCTAAGATGGAAAATTCTAATGAAGCTACACCTAGGAGGTCTTAGAGATGATACACAATCTACCATTATTGATGAGCATGTTTATCTTGTTGAAGCCCTAACTGCTGAAGATTTGAAAAAGAAGAAAGAACACAACCACGAAATGTTGGAGATTGCCTCTACCCTAATTTATGCAGAGTTTGATGATATAAAAGGTTGTAATAGTGCAAATAAAATGTGGGATTCTCTACACACCATCTATAGGGGTGATACAAATGTTTTGAGAGCCAAATTTGAAAGTTTAAGAGGTAAGTTCGATGATATGAGAATGCAAGAAGGTGAGAATATTGCTCAATATTTCTCTAGGATAAAGGATGTTGTTAATGCAATAAGGGGATCTAATATTATGATAGATGATTAGATTTTACTAAGCAAAGTCTTGAGAACACTGCTGCCCATTTATGCTATCAGAGTTTCTGCAATACAAGAATTGAGATGTGTTCCGGGTTCTAATCTAACTCTTGAAGGTCTAGTAGGTAGGCTCACTACTTTGGAGCTATCTAATTTTGATAATTTCAAACCTGTCAATGTTGAATTTTCTTTCAAAGCCAAGCTATCATTGAAAGAACCTAATGAGAAGAAGAAGAAAAAGGTAAAATATGTGTGCAATGACAGTAATATAGATGAGGAGGGTGTAGAAAAACTTGAAAAACTACTAGCAAGGATATTTCACATAGGTAAAGGCAAATTCAAAGGTAAGTTAACTATTATATGTTTCAATTGCAATGAGGTTGGTTATATTGCTACCAGATGTCCAGAGAAGAAAAATTACAGAGGTGGAGTCAAGTACAAAAGTAGATGACAATCACGATGATGAAGTGGTCTATATTGCAATTAAGGATGAATTTGACGAGGATGAGGCAACTACATTGGTGTCTTGTATAAAAAAGAATGGCAGATGAATCAGTGACAGTGGATGTTCACATCACATGATTGGAGATAAAAGTAAGTTCATTACCTTGAATTTTTATGATGGAAATAGTGTAAGATTTGGTAATGATGCACTAGTTTGATAAAAGGAAAAGGTTCTATCAAAATCACATGAAATATTTTATATGACAATGCTCATTATATTGAAGGACTTAACTATAATTTTTTTATTGTGTCACAACTGAATAATTAAGGTTGTAAGGTTGAGTTTGAGAACAAGATTGCTAAGATATATGATACTAATGGAAAACTAATTGGAAAAGGTGATCAAACTAGAGGTAATCTATTCTACCTTGATATAGAGGATGCTACTTGTTTAGTTGTAGAATTTGATGATGTGTGGCTATGGCACAAGAGGTTATGTCATGTTAATTTTGATAACTTGGTTAGTATCAGTAACATGAGAAGAGTCAGAGGTTTGTCCAAGTTGAAGAAACATGACAACATAATTTGCAAACAATGTCAGTTAAGAAAAATGACAAAGTTAAGTTTTAAGAGTAAGACCCATATCTCTAAAGGAATATTAGAGATTGTTCATATTGACTTGTGTGGACCAATTGATGTGCAAAGCTACAAAGCAGATAAACACATTATGTTATTTGTTGATGATTATTTTAGAATGATGACAATTATGTTTTTGAAACATAAATATGATGCTTTCCAAATGTTTAAGTGGTACTTAGCAAGAGTTGAGAAGAAAATAGGTAAAATTCTGAAATGTTTGAGATCTGAAAGTGGAGGAGAATTTACATCAAATGAGTTTGAGATGTTCTGTAATGACAAAAGAATCAAAAGACAAATTTCTGCTCCTAAGACCCCTCCACAAAATGGAATTGCCAAAAGGAGGAATAGATCTATAATAGACTATGCTAGGAAACTCATGATGGAGAAGAATGTTGCCTTGAAACATTGGGGAGAAGCTATAAGTACAACTGTTTATACTTTGAACCGTGTGCAAGTCAAGAAAGGTACTCATTCAACACCTTTTGAACTATGGTATGGATACTCACTCAATGTAAAATATTTTAAGGTATTTTGAAGCAAGTGTTATATTCTCAAGGATTTAAGGAATGGTAAATTAGATGCAAATATATTCTTGGCCTATTCCACAATAAGTAAAGCTTACAAGTGTTGAAATACTAACACTAACAAAGTTGTGGAAAGTACAAATGTAAAATTTGATGAATATACAAAAGTACACGAGGTTGAAACTATGAAGGAACCAGAGGAATACAAATCATTGTATACTTTTATGAAGATATGCTTGTGGATCAAGATGCTATAAATCAAGTTGTAAATCAACAACAAGTTTCAATGACTGCGGAGTCACATACTATGAGTGTCGAGTTGCATTTAGGAACCGAGCTACATTCAAGTGCCAATTTACAAAATGAAGTTGAGGCACATTCTGATTCTGAGATTACTATATATGAAAGAGATGTTGAACTACCTGATAGATATGTACATAGTGATTCAAAAGTTGAGAGACCAAATGAGGAGAACAGAGCAGAATAGATTTTCAAAGTATGTCAAGAGATGTCATCCTATTGCAAAAATCATTGGAGATAAAGATTCAAGACCAATGACAAGGAAAAAGGTTGAGAAATGATACATGTCTTCTTAGCATGCAAGAACCTAAAATAGTGAAAGATGCCTTAGAAGATGTGGACTAGAGTAAAGCTATGAAAGAAGAGATTGAACAAATTGTGAAAAATAAGACATGCACTCTAGTTCTTAGACTAGAAGATAAGAATGTGATTGGCACCAAGTGGGTATATAGAAACAAGCTAGATGAAAATGGCGAAGTCATAAGGAACAAGGCAAGATTAGTTTGTAAAGGATATGTATAAGAAGAAGGGACAGACTATTGAAAAATATTCACTCCTATTGCAAGATTGGAAGGAGTAAGAACTCTACTTGCATAATTTGCATACAAAGGTTTCAAAGTTTATCAAATGGATGAAGTTTGCATTTTTGAATGGTATATTGGAGGAAGAAGTTTATATATAACAACTAGAAGGATTTGTTGATGCTAACAACAAAAACATGGTATATAGATTACACAAAGCTTTATATGGTTTGAAGCAAACACCAAGAGCATGGTATGAAAGGCTTCATAATTATCTTGTGAAGATTGGATTTGAGAGGACTGATGATATCAACAATCTATACTTGAAGACAGAGAAAGGCAAAAGTATTTTACTATTTGAAATTTTCGTTGATGATATCATATTTGGAGGTCAAGATACTTTATGTAATTCTTTTGCAAATGAAATGAAGAAAGAATTTGAGATGTCTATATTTGGAGAGATCAAGTTTTTTGTGGGTTTGCAAGTACATCAGATGAAATATAGTATAAAATAGTGGATTGGAAGATTCCAAGCTAGTAACACACCTATGATGATAGGACATAAATTGTCAAAGAATGATAATTCAGTTGTGGTGAATCAAACATTGTACAGGTCTATGAATGGAAAATTACAATATGTAGTAAATAGAAGACTTGATATTGCATTATTTGTTGGGATAGTTACAAGTTTCTCTCTTAATTCTAGGGAGAATCATTTTATGGATATTAAGAGAATAATAAGATATCTTAAAGGAACATAAGACTATGGTCTATATACTATAAGAAAAATGAGAAATTTGAATTGAGAGCCTACATTGATGCTGATTGGGCTAGAAATATTGATGATAGAAAAAGCACTAGTGGAGGAGAATTTTTCTTAGGCAAAAGGTAAGTTACATGGACCAACAAGAGATAAAACTATATATCTCAATCTACTATTGAAGTTGAATATGTTGTTGTTGCAGTAAATTGTACAAACATTGTATGGATCAAACAACTACTCAAAGTTATGAAAGAGGAAATCACTAAACCTGTGATACTTTATTGTAATAAAAGTGCTATAAATATATCAAAGAATCCTGTAATGCATACAAAGACTAAGCACATTGCAATCAAGTATCATTACTTGAGAGAGTTAGTTCAAGATAAAGAGGTGAAGATGGAATATGTTAACACAAAAGAGAAAATAGTTGATATCTTCCCAAAATAATTACCTAGGGATGCTCATGAGTATCTAAGAGGTAAATTAGGGGTGATACCCCTATCAAAGGCTATTTAAGAAGCATGAGAAGTGCCCTACATAAAACAAGATGACAGACATATATTACACATTAATACAGTGGATCTTACCTTAGGAGTTGCCTAAAGTAATCAAAGGGGTAGAACTACAAATCAGTCACAAGCTAAGTGACTAAGGGAGAAATTGAAAAAGTTCATATCTACATATTAAGATGACAAGTCTTTGGCATTATTGTCAAAGAGGGAGAAATCCTGACTTCTAAGGGAGATATTGTTGTCAAAGAGGAAGATGAAAGAAAACACAAAAGAAACATTAAATACCTAGTAAGAGGTAGTTAATGTCAAAGGAGATATAAGAAGTGATCTAGAGCGAGTCATAAGGATGAGTTGATTTATTGTTTATTGATTAGAACAAAATTTTGTAACCTATTCAGAAGATGAAAGTTTTTGATAGAGGGAGAGATTTCAATACAAGGAATTATTTTCTTTTTGGTATTTTGTTGGTTGTATAGATTGAGTTTGGTCTATTTGATTTGCCATCAATGCCAAAGAGGGAGATTGTTGAAAACTGATTGACACAATAATGAAAATGTATTTTAATCATTATTTTATCACTAATGTCAAACCTGCTATTTATTGGTAAGATAATTGCTTAGATGATTTAAGTACTATCATTTGTTTGATTGATGAAGAGGATTTGATCAAAAGAGGTAACAATAGCACCTAGAGGAAAGGTTGAGTTATGATATGGAAAAGAAGTACAAGGATCAGTTAGGATAGTGATATTATAGTGCATTGATGATTTCTACTTAAAGTTGCAAAGAATGGATACACTAATTAAGTTTAAAAGAACAAGTTAAATAATGTATGTCTACCAAGCTTAACAATCTACATAGTAGGTGCTGAGCAAATTTAGTGTAAACTGAGCAGAAAATCAGTTGGAGCTAAGAAAAGTCAAAGTTCACTGTATGTAGAGTGATACAGTGTAAGCACAGTGTAAGCTAAGTAAAGTTTAGTTGGTGCCAAGTACCAGTAAACTTTAGTTCATGCCAAGTGTTTTGATAATGGATGTCGAGCAACATGACATGTGCCGAGCATTAGAAGCAAGTTAATGCCAAGGGTCAGCATTATGAGAAAGATCATAAATTTGATGAATCTAAGCTAACAAGTTTGCTTAATTGGATTTTGCAAACCGTGTGGAAGACAAGCTTAACGAGCTGTTGGCACATAATTCAAGATGAACCATTTTGAGATGAATTCAAAGAGGAATGAAGGAGAAGTTTCTAGAAGGGAATAAAATGAAATGATGGGTAGATTCATTGAATCTACCCAATCCAACCTAACCCTGAAAAAGACAATACAAGATGAACAGACAAAGATCTTAATTTTCTATTTATAGGGATGGCTAGTTAGAAGCAAAGATTATCATGTGTGAGAACCTAAGGAAGACAAGGAGTCTTGGGTATTGCTTCATTTAGTGACCTAAGAAAAGAGACTGCTATTAGAAAGCAAAGCAAGAAGGCTTAAGGGTACGGATTCTTGAAGGGTAAACAAGTTGTCAGAGATGAAGTGTGTCATAGCCAAGAAAAATGGAGGACTGAAAACAAAGATTTTTAATCTACAAAATGGAGTTTTAAATTGTTATTAGATCAAGTCTTACTGTTACTTTCTAATCAGTCTAGGGTAAATCCTTTTTGGATTAAGGTTGACCTAACAATCATTTGTAAATCCTTTAATTGGGTGACATTCCAAGTGAATGATCTAAAGTTCTCTAACAAGGCTCACTCCTAATAGGGTGATTGAAATCCTCTAACCAGGTCACATTTAATAGTGTGCATTGTAAGCTTTAACAAGGTTGGCCTTTCATAGGGCATCACTTCAGAAGAGTGAGAATGAGTAACATGTTACAGGTGGTTTTTCCTAAATTGGATTTCCACATTAAATCATTGTGTCAAATGTGTTATATGAATCTGTTATGTTTCATGCTTACATTTCTACAAAGTTGAATTGATAGTAACCTATAAGTGATTGTATGATTTAATGGATGCATGCATGATTAAAATGTTTAATGGATATGAGTTCACTAAGTTGTGAAAAGTTTTATTTGTACATCTAGACCTTGGATAACTGATTCACCCCTCCTCTTAGTTATTCTAAAGAATTCCAACACTTTGTTGGTGATCTATCTTTGGAAAACTTCATTAAGAGTTCAAAGAATAGAGTAACAATGACATCTGAATATATATGTCAAGTCGATTCATCATAAAAGACAAAGAGAAGCAAAGATACAAAGATAAGAAATGTTTAGATTAAAGATCTGAAGTTAGAATTTAGTTCTATGCAAAGAGACAAAATTTCATGTTTTCAATTGCTAATCCTCTAGAAGTGAACATTTTCTAATGTGCTTCCGAAGCTAAGATGACCTTTACTTTATTCAGAAGATTTCATGTGTTTAGTGGGACCTAGGTGCAATGTCATAAAGAAGTTAATCTAGGCCCTTGATAGGCATCACTAAATGATGAATCCACGATAAACAATTTGTTTCAAGGATATAAAAGGAAAAATGGCCAAGGCAAAGGAAAATGTTTCAAAATGCTTCTCTCTTCGAAAAGAGAAGGTCTCAATGGTGCCTTTCTATCTAATAGAAACATTCAAGGCTTCCTTCCAAAGGACAAGGAGGAAATAAACTCTAAGAACTACATACAAGAATATTTTACGAAGATGCTAGAAAGATTCTTCTGGTGAAGTCAGTTGCAAGCCTCTACCCCTGAAAGAAAGGAAATCAAGTATTTAAGATTGAGGTAGAGAATCCATTCTATGGCTTCCCCAAAATTAAGTTGTGAAATTAAAAAAGAAAGCCCTTGTGTGGAAAAGAGGGAAATAAAGTGCCCAAGGTGCCGAAGGAGTATTTCTCATGCTATGATCCCAAATAAAAGGAAAATGAAAGCTTGTAGAAAGATAAGTCTAAGATCTCCTTCCCCACACATAGGAAGTTGTGATGAGAGCTCTTGCATTGGATTCTAAAGTAAAGAAGGGAGTTTTCCATTAGGTCAAATTCAACTGATTCGGTAAGTGCTAGTCTCATGACTATATAAGATTTAAGTCAATGATATGATCATCAGATTTATGCATCTTCATAGGGGTGGAAGTGGAAAGTTTTAAATTGCCATTAACCATCACATTTATTACAAATCCTACCATTACGACTGTTGGTTGTGATTTATTTCATTTGTGTGGTGCCAACATTTAGATTCCCACATCTATATGATCAAATTTTTCCCAAACATAGTTCTTCATTGTTTTGACTACTATTTATTGAACAGTTTGTCCCCTTTATGAAATTGTAAGCTAATGATAATCAGAGAGGTAGGGTATGATCATTTGATTGATTTGGAAAGTGAATTGAAGAACTTCTTAGATACCTCATTCAAATTTATGATTTATGCAATTTGTATAGAAGGCTCAACTCTTAGCTAATTCACCCAATAACCTAGAAATAAAAGTAAAGCAGATTAGTTGAACCTCCAAGATTCTCCATGGCCATGCAAGTGCCATAATTGGTAAAGAAATGTATCAAAAGATACAATCTGAAGAAAAAGAAAATATTGCTACTTGAGTAGTCCATTCTGTTGTCTATAAACAAGGCATTGATGCAGTCTGCATTTGGCATTCCAGTAAAAGAGGAATACTATGACATCAACTTCTCATCCTCTGCATCAATGTTCAATGACAAGAAGTCTTTGAAAAGAGAAGACATGTGAAGAACTTGGTTCTAGACATCTCATTCCAAAAAGAGTAAAATGCCAAAGACTCTTTTGGAACCAATTTAAAAAGAGATGGTGGACATCTTGGCACTATTGCTAAGATTGAAAGGAAGGGAGGAAATCTTGGATTTTATCAAACATCAATTATTCTTGGTACATGCCATATGTGTTGACAAATTTTAGATTGATTGGGCTTAGATCATATGTGAAGAGCTTACTTCTTGGCTAGGTTCAACTAAGGCATTCAGGTAGTTCTATAAGTCTTCATACTTGATATATGCCTTAGCCACACATCACCTCTGGCCAGGTCTTCCCAGTTTGGAAGACTATGATGAAAATACAAAGGTGTATGAGTTCTATCCCTACCTATAGATGTAGAGGAGCTTTGAAAAATATGTAATGGTTAGTGATGCCTTTATAATGAGGTTGTGCTAGGAGTCATAAGGTTTCCTTGAGCACAGGTTTTCACTTGAGGATATATCAGCTATAGGCCAATTCAGATGTTGTTTCATCCAATTCCCATCTTTCTCATAACTAAGGATTGCTGCATTTGATGGTTTCCCCAAAAGGCTTCCCAGGTATCTTGAGGACAAGGTTGTTCGTATTGAACTATGCAAACAAATACTAGAGATAAACACATTGTTTTCCAATGTAAAAAAGATAGCTGAGATTTCCTTCCCAATAGTGGTAGGACATTCTTCTTGTGCTTCTAAAGCTGATGCTTGGAATCTAGTCAAAAAATTTGAGAGTAAGATTAAATAGACTAAGTATGAGGTAATAGGGCCTTAGTATGACCTAGTGAACTTTGTGAGAGATCATCTAAAGCTTAGATATGCTCATAAGCATTTCCTAGATATTGAAGACTATTGGGCTGAATGCTATGATGAATATTATACAAGGGAGAGGTATTGGTCTAGGCTAACAATAGATGAAATTAAATTATGTAATGATACTATTGATATTTTTGATCTTGTAGATGATGGTTCCTATATGCATCTCTCAACCTATGAGCAAGTCAAGAAGACTTCCATTGTGTTAATTGTTCTTGAAGGTCCTCTTATCAACACAATGGAAGTCTTGATTCATGGAATCATCAAAAGGATGGACAAGTGGGTGGTGTACACTCGAAAGTGTCTCACTCTAAACCCTTCTATCCAAACGATTCCATGAGTTCGGAATGCTTGGATGCTGACTTAGAGCTCCCTATCCATGGAGTGCAAGAGAGTATATTTCAAAAATAAGAAGGCTCTCAGATAAGTCTTAGAGATACTCTTCTTGCTAGTAAACCATGCAATGGGAGGTTCCAAAGACAAGATGCAAGAATGCAAATGTCCCAAAGAGTTCCTCAAGGATGCAATGCAAATGAAAATTAAGCTAGAATGAGATGCAAAGTGGAGCTATTCTAAGCATGGATGAGAGTGTTACAATCCAAATATTAAGCTATGTGAGATAGATTATTGCAAAATAGAAGCTAAACTAACATGCAACATGAATCTAAGCTAAAATGGTATGGTATGAGAGAATGTAGACAAGAAATAGAAGTTCTCCACAAAGCTCCAAAGAAACCTGTTAGAAAACCTGCAGCATAACAATATTCAAAATGAGGATTCTTTGAGGGGGAAAGCTCTCTCCCTTTTAAAGATGTATGGATGGTGGAGATCAAGATGAAGATGGTGGATGATCAACGGTTGAATTTGAAAATAGGAGTGATCCATGTGCACACACAAGTCAACCAATAGAATATAAGTTGACTTGTCACATAAGACAAAAAGTCTCACAAGCCTTTTCTTTTAATTGTAAAATAGAAAAAGGACTTTAAGTGGGTTAGAAGAATGGGGTCTTTTATTTAATTAAAAGGGGACATGTTCTTTTAATCAAATAATGAACTTAGGATAGCATAGTCAAACTATAGGTTATAATCAAATAAATTGATTATTAGCAATTTGGTCTAGATAAATGATTAAATTAATTTAGCCAAAATGCTGAGAAGGGGGCTAATAGTCTAGATGACCATTTTTAGGTGATTAAATTTGCCCCTCTTTGACTAATGTGTGATCGATCTGGGAACACATTATGTCAAAGAAAATAGAAAGCCAAGTAGGCAGTGATAGATATAGATATCTGATTTCAAAGAATGAAATGCAGAAATAGATGGCAAGTCCTGAATGCACAGCCTGATAGCGGTAGTACTAAACACTAGGAAGATGATGTTAGGATCCGAAAAGAATTTTAACACATAGCAAAGCGAATAGATTGAGAGCAAGTGATAAGGTCAAACAAATGCTCCTAAGAAATAGATAGCTGTAACAATAAGCAATAGAGTATTTCTGCCCCCTCGGGATCGAAATTGAAATGAGGTAAGGGGATGTAGAAACTGGCTAGACATGAGAAAATTAGAATAGAGCAATGTCCAAGATGACAAATAGATGATTAGAACCCAAGAATGACTATAAGAAATTGATAAAATGCCCTAGTTTGACTAGAGTTGACTTTGAAGGATATAGCATAAAAATTAGGTCAAATCTAGTAGAGAGATGATTTAGATGTGAAAAGGTGAATTGAAGTAGATATGAAGTATTGAAATGATGAAGACATGAAGAAATGAAGATGCCCCAGTGATGATTCAGAGATTAGACCTCAAAAGGTCAGCTAACTGCTCAGAAGAAAGTAGAATTTTAAAAGACAATTTTGACCATCAAGATGAACTCGAATTTGGATTTCGATCCCGAAAATGAATCTAGGATGTTGAAATTATTTAAGAGGTCAAAACTTTATATAATGTGATGATAAGATAGAAAAGAGATGAAGGGAAAGATTAAGAAGGTGAAAAGACATGAACAAGAAGAAAGTAAAGAAATATATGAAAGGAGTTAGCTGATATGTCCACAAAAAGATGAAGAAAGAGAGCTCTCCCCATATGCAAGAATGCAAGACTAAGCTAGAAAATGAACCTAAAATGCAAGCTAATATGCAAAGTGGTTTACCAGCAAGAAGCGCATAACATTTAGACTCTTAATTTCATCATTGAGCATTTATTAGGGACATCATGAGATCATACAACCATCACTAGTATAACTATCAGGATATGAATATGATCGATATTAGATAGGTATGTGAAAATCCAATCTAAGCATCAGAGACATGTAAGTCAAGATAACTACACGATTAGATTCCCTAAGTTTAATTTAGCAAGATTACACTTGTATCAAGGCATAAGCGCCAGGATAAACCTTGAGTGTGGTCTTGCAAAACAGTCAAGGATGATACATTTGTAAGTCAACGTGTTGAATAGGACCAGCATAAATTCTTACAACACTATAGACAAACAAAGTATACCCACAAGCAGAAATCAAGAAGACATGCCCCATGCCCCCAGTTTTCTAGTCAATGACATCCTCGAAAGACTATTAGGGAGGGAACACATGGAAAATAAATCATCATAGACAACACGCAAAGTAGATAAATGTCAGCATAGCTCAGTCGTTTAAGTGTTAAAGTGCGTGTGTGTAAGTCACTTGGCTATTTCTTCAAGACTTGATTGTGATAGTGAGAAATATCGCAACATCGGAGACCATAGGTAAACTATCTGAAAAGTGTTGAAAAACACTTGATGTCAAGGTGAGGGAAGTGTTGAGAAACACTATTTTGTGAGTTGTCCAAGACCCTAATGCACAAGAATACCTCAATAGGCTAAGCAGTTGTGCCTCCAAGACGAGGACAAGAAACAATTCCAAGCTAGGAAATGTGTAGCAAAATAGGTGATTGAGACTAATAGACATAGGTGCAAGGGTCTCAAGTAGCACCTGTTTCCAAATTTTCACCACTTGACAAATTTTTTGAGAACTTTTTTCAATTTTTTTGTATTTTTGTATTTTTTGATTTTTTTGGTGATACATCAAAGTGTCTATTGCTAGGTTTTCACTAAGATCATTTTTTCAGGACATTTTTTTGATTTTTAAGATTTTTTCAGCATCATATATGATTTTTTGGATTTTTTTTAGAAGGTTTTAGATATCACTAGTTCTCAAGCAAGATCACATCATTTTCTCCCAATATCTAGCAAGGTATAGGATATGATGGAGCAACAAGCCAGTGGATAAGCAAAGATGGATGAGAAAGGAGTATGAAGCAAGTAAAAGTGATCCTCAAGGACTGACTCCTCAAGAGTACCCAAGCTAGGGAAAGAGGTGAAATAGTCATATGAAGCATGTTTTGGATAAGCAATGGAAGAAATGAGCAAGATAGCATGTAGGATAAGCAATGAAGTGAAGAAGTGAGATAGCATGAAGTGTGTAGTCCAAAAGAGTAGCCATGTCAAGAGACCTATGAGAACCATGTTTCGTTTATTATGATCAAGACCAAGGGGTCAACTAGATAGTATAGCAATGGGATAGAGCAATAAGAATAAAGCTCAAGATAGAGGCTATGAGCGAATGGGAGAGAAAAATAGAAAATCTAGTGGATAAGATAGCCAATATGCAAAGATAGCTTAACATTGTGAAGATCAAAGAGAGAAGAGGGGATAGATGGATGATGAAAGAATTACACATGATGCCTGTTTGCCAGGTTTTCATCATGGTACTTATCCAAGGCACCACAAGAAGTAGTTTTCACCATAAGATGCATTTATTTCTCTTTACTTTTGCTACCAAGGTGCCACAAGAAGTAGTTTTCACCAAGGCACATTTTCTTTTTCTTTTTTTTTTGAATTTTTTTGAATTTCTAGAAAGAGCTCAAGCTTTTTGAATGTAGATAGTGCTCCTATAGAAAGGATAAGTCATGATAAGCCAAGACCATAGAAAGGTATGCTCAAAGATTTTGATAGGGTAATGAAAGAGAAATGGTAGTAGCAAGAATATATTGAGGATAAGAGTTCATGTATGGAAAGTAAGTGTAAGCTTTAGAGGATTTCATGAGGGTAGGTGAAATATTGGACAAGATCAACATTGACACACACCTTGAAGGGTATTGGAACAATGGAGGAATCATGGATGAAATAGCTTGAGATTTAGATGTATGAGGTGGTAGAAGAGATTTGGAAAAAAGTGGAGTGGAAGGCTTTGGAATATTTTTAGAAAGATTTTTCGAAGAAGATGGAATGGAAGCCTTTGGAAGCTTGAATGTCAACTTTGAAGTATTTTCAATATTCAAGTCTTTTAAAAGAGACTTGAGAATCCATATAGCTTTAGATTTTCCTTTGGATACTTCAAAACACATTTCTTCAATAATGGGTTTAGGAACCCATACTTTCTTTGATTTAGCTCTTTGAGTAGTGGACCTTTGCAGTCTCTTTTGGGCATTCTCCTTCTTAGCATTCACATGTCGATTAGATGGGACATAGTGATCTTTATTTTTCAATGGATTCTTATGTTTATTCTCACTTCCAAAGGACTTGGGATTTGTAGATGAATAAGGATGATATGACTGGTTTAGATGTATAGATGGGTGAAAAGTCATCAAGGATGAGTGTCTTTGTTGATCTTGAGTTATTATAGGAGAGCTAGGGAATGAGCTAGGAGTGAATGTAGGAGATGAAGGAACATAAGGTCCCAATATAGATGGAAGGTTTGAAGACTTTAGTTTTGATGGATGAGGACCAAGGATAGACTTAGGAGATGCAAATGGATAGTGAAAAGGAATATCAACATCTTTAAATTGAGCAACATAGTCAAAGCCATCAATAGACTCATGAGTAGCTTTGATAGGAACAACATTTTTAATAGGAGCACTTGAAGCTTGAGCACAATTTTGAAGTGGATATGGAGAAGTAGAACATGAGGGGATGCTTTGATCTTGACAAGTAGCTTTGGATAGCATATGAAGAGAACTTTTCTCATAATTTTCAGTAAGCTCAAGGGAGATAATGGAAGTGGTATCTTCATCATACTTGGGGGGTGGACAAGATATAGGATATGGAGGGGAAAAATCTTGAAAGAGATGAAAGGGTGCTTGATCTTGATCTTTCTTGACATTTATAGCTTTTTCTTTTTGAGAGTCCTCTTGACATGAAGCCACTTCTAAGGACAAGGGAGAATGAAGAGTGAATGGAGTAGTGCTTGTATTAGGTATAGTAGTGCATGAAGGTTGAGGATGTTTAGGATTAGTAGCATGGAAAAGGTTTGCAACCAAGTGAAGGTTAGCTAGAGTTTCTTTTAGAGGTAGCCCTTGAGGATACACGTAGTCTATGTGGAAAGCATTAGGTTCTTTATTTGATAGAGGCATGTTTGAAAGATTTGAAGTGTTGGGAGATGCGTGAGTGTTGGAAGAAGTGGAAGATGTAATGGAGCCACTACTAGACATAGGTTCATTAATGTAATCTTGCTCAAGAGAAGTATCCTCAACACATGAGTCACTAGAGGTTCCAATAATTCCATTATCAATAAGATCTTGGATTTTATGTTTTAGCTCAATGCAATCTGAAGTACTATGCTCATTATGTTTATGATAAGCACAATAGATATCCAAGAATGGGTTTCCATATGAGCTAGACTTAGGTAACATGATGATCTTATTGCCAAGAAGTTTTTGCAAAGTGTCATCATAAGAATCTTCCAAGGGAGCAAAAGTCCTCTCAAAAATATTTCTAGGATCTTGTTGTTTCTCAAGTGAATGGTATACATCCATGTCTTCATCATTATCTTGGTCAAAGATAGGTCCATCATGAAATTTTAGCATAGGCTCAAAGGAGGTATCACTTGCTTGTTCTCTAAAGAGGTCTTTAGGTCTAGAAGATGAAGACATTTGATGTCTTGAAGTAGAGCATGTAGACCTAGAAGAAGAGGATGACCTCAAAGAAGGTGACTCACATGCATGTAAAGACCTTAAGTAAGATTCATGTAATGATGCAATCTTTTCCTCTAACCTTTTCTCAAGTTTAGACTTCATTTTTGTCATGCGCTTAGAGAAATGAAGGTAAGAAAGATCATTTGTCTCTTCTAGTTCTTTGTATTGCACATATAGATCTTGAAACTCTTTAGTGACATGGAGGATATCATGATCATCTAGATTTGGTTGAGATTTGGTAGTAGAAGCTTTGAATTCCATAGTTTTAGATGCAAAGCCAAGCATAAAATAGTCTAGAAAATAACTTGATGTTGAAACTATAGGAGGTAGAGTGTTCACTTGCCAAGATAATAGAGAGAGATTAAAGCAACTTGTCAAACAATATTTCCAAGAAACTTACGACATGAATGACTCAAGTCAATAGCTAGGCAAGATGCCCAAATAGCCAACTAAATAGAGCAAGCAAGGTGACAAGTGAACAACTCTCCAACCCAAGCGTGTAGTCAAGAAATCAAGGCAACCATTTTAGCAAAAAGATAACTAGCAAGTGGACATAGACCATGAAGATAGAAAGACCAAGAGCACCAAGACCAAAGAGCCACTTTAAGCATGTTCAAGCACTAGAGAGACATATAAAAGAAAATTCAAATGATGAGACTCCTCTTAGCAAGCAACACAAGAAAATGTTTGCACTTGATGTTTTGACTTGGTTGACAAAGTTTGACAATAGTTGATAGCATAGCAAGTTTGATGTTCAAAAGCAATTCTTTCCAAGCAAGATAGTGACACATGAAGTAGTCTTCAAACAATAAAGCAAGGGACAAAGCAACCTTGCATGATACAAGCATATGTGATGTCTTAAAAGAAAGCCGTATAACTATCATCATGTGTATGTTCAAAATATGTTCACAGGTCTAGCACATTCGAGAACACATCAAGCAATATCTACCTAGAAGACATGGTTCATTACTCAACAACTTGGACCACGCTTGATGCTCCTTTGCCTCACACCAAGTGGTTGCCCACAAGAGATATTGGCTTTGTCATGGAAATTCCATAAGCATAACCAAGGGAACACATATGGTGAGTGTAAATCTTGGGGTGATCCGGGTAGTCCACTAGGATCAATCCTTGCACCAAGAAGTTGAGCAGCTAAAAGAAAGGTAGTTACTAACTTAGAGTTTTTAGATCAGGCTTCCATTCATAGTGTTCCTCTTACTCCCAATTACGGGACACCTCACCTTGCGATGAGTAATCGATCTTGCAACCACAAGAGTACCTTAAGCATTCTTGCCTAGTGATCTCCCTATGGTCGAAATCCCATAAGCGATCACACTAGGCAAAGACAAACACTATGTCTACCAAAGTTTTGTGTCCTTGATAGCCTTGAGTTTATAGTGGGTTGGAAGAGCTAGGTAGTCAACTTGTCCCCACTTGGGTCATTCCTCTCAGGTTGTCCGAGAGCAGGCCCTCTAAAGAATTTTAACTACACAAAGTGTGGATCAACTTTTAGAAGTCAAGATTTCTGATTCACCACAAAGGTGAAGAGCATACTCTCCTATTCCAATCATTTTCTTCCAAACACACCAAGAAGATTTAGTTGCCTCTTACTCTTGAAACCAAATTGTAAGTCAAGATTTCTAATTCACCACAAGGGTGAAGAGCATACTCTCCTATCACCAAAAGATCTCAATTGTAAGTTTTAATGTGCCTAAAAATAAACAACTAGTATATGCCGCACATGAAAAAGTGAAGAACAAGTAAAATTGGGTTTTTATGCATTGGCCAGCCCTGCAAACAATCGTTAGTAGCCCTTGTGCATTTGAAGCTTTGACATGCGTTCTTTTTATGCAATGTTTAATTTTTTTTTTTCACAAGGATGGCAACCTGCAATCACAACTTGTTAGCACCAGAAGTTAGTGTGAAATAACATAAAAATACTGCAATAAAAAATGGTTAGTTGCCTCAAATATCCAAGTTATCTTCCAACCAAGTGCATGCAAAGAAAGTGCAAACTAATCACAAATGCTCTCATTTTTACTCTTTGCTTTTGATCTAGTCAAGAAGATTAGACTTTTTTGCTATTATTTCGGATTCAAAAATAGAAATAAAAAGAAGAGACCCCTACTAAAAATCAAAGAGCTTTCCAAAAATGCAAGAAATTCAAAAAAATCTCTTCATTTGCTCCCTAGAGATCGATTTTGTCAAAATAGGCTAGATTTATCAAATTGGGTTTTTGATCCCCAATACGACCTCAAAATTGAAAAAACAAAGAAAGAATCCCCATTAAAATTGAAAACCCTTTCTGAAAATGTAAGTTTTTTAAAAAAATTCGCTGATTTGAGATCAAAAACAAATTTTTATGAAAAAAAAGAAAAACTCATAACTCTTGAAAATCACGTCAAAATGCTCTGAAAATTGGACTGAGACATTTTGAGCATATACCCAACTTGCAAAAAAAATTTCAAAATCAAACTCCAAGCGGTTTAAAAGATATGATCAAATCTTTAAACCAACTAAGTTTTTGACCTTCAAACCAATTTACTTATGGGTTGGCCTTAAAACCAAAGTGATAATTATACAAAAGCATTTGATTAGATCCAATATGCTGCTGTAAAAAATTAGAGATGGAAAATAAAAGAAAATGGAGTTAGAAAATTGATTCAAGCCTCACGATGGGCGCCAAAAATGTACACTCGAAAGTGTCTCACTCTAAACCCTTCTATCCAAACGATTCCATGAGTTCGAAATGCTTGGATGCCGACTTAGAGCTCCCTATCCATGGAGTGCAAGAGAGTATATTTCAAAAATAAGAAAGCTCTCAGATAAGCCTTAGAGATACTCTTCTTGCTAGTAAACCATGCAATGGGAGGTTCCAAAGACAAGATGCAAGAATGCAAATGTCCCAAAGAGTTCCTCAAGGATGCAATGCAAATGAAAATTAAGCTAGAATGAGATGCAAAGTGGAGCTATTCTAAGCATGGATGAGAGTGTTACAATCCAAATATTATGCTATGTGAGATAGATTATTGCAAAATAGAAGCTAAACTAACATGCAACATGAATCTAAGCTAAAATTCTATGGTATGAGAGAATGTAGACAAGAAATAGAAGTTCTCCACAAAGCTCCAAAGAAACCTATTAGAAAACCTGCAGCATAACAATATTCAAAATGAGGATTCTTTGAGGGGGAAAGCTCTCTCCCTTTTAAATATGTACGGACGGTGGAGATCAAGATGAAGATGGTGGATGATCAATGGTTGAATTTGAAAATAGGAGTGATCCATGTGCACACACAAGTCAACCAATAGAATATAAGTTGACTTGTCACATAAGACAAAAAGTCTCACAAGCCTTTTCTTTTAATTGTAAAATAGAAAAAGGACTTTAAGTGGGTTAGAAGAATGGGGTCTTTTATTTAATTAAAGGGGGACATGTTCTTTTAATCAAATAATGAACTTAGGATAACATAGTCAAACTATAGGTTATAATCAAATAAATTGATTATTAGCAATTTGGTCTAGATAAATGATTAAATTAATTTAGCCAAAATGCTGAGAAGGGGGCTAATAGTCTAGATGACCATTTTTAGGTGATTATAGGTGGAATGGACTAGAGCGAGGAAGAAAAGAATTGGAAGTGCAAGTTCTATTAGTGTAGTAGCTTCTAGAACAACTCAATCAATTGCTACTACATCCATGACTACTGCTACTTCAACACCAGTCGGTCCAACATAGTCCATTGGTGGAGGAGGAGACCAACCTCCTGAAAAGAATATCTAAATTAGTCCAACTTGTGGAGGAGGTTATCTGCCAGACACAAGAGAGGTTGGGGATGATAAGAGGAACAAAGAGCAGGCAAATGAGAAGTTAGTGGCTAAAGAAATCCTCCCTTGTGCAAGTCATCAACTTGGATGGTGATAATAATCCCCTAGAAAATCAAGAGCAAGATACATCTCAGCAAGGTGAAACTCTATCCCTCTCAATAACCAAAGTAAATTCTTGTCCTACTACCACTTAGAGCAAGGAGACACCCCCAATGGTGTGGAAGCTCTTCAATCCTATAACCCTACAGTTAGCAATCAATGTCCTTTCAATTGAGTCATGGTTAAAAGAGACTGTTGATCAGAATAAGTGAAGATGTGAAGAAGCTACCTCATCCAAGGACCTCATTGTGCAAGAAACTTCAACTCAACCAACATCAAAGAAGGAAAAGAAGTAGAAGACTATAGTGGCTTTAGCCATTGATTCTTCTATTGGTCATATGCTAGTAGATTCTTAAATATTTTTTTACCTCCATCCTCTTCTTTTAACCTATAAACCCACTTATTCTGTAAAGCTTGTTTACCTACAACCAACTTGCATAAATCCCATGTCTTGTTCTTCAACAAAGAGTCCATTTCATCTTTCATTGCAGACTCCCACTGAATCTTAGTATCCACTTGCATAACTTCATCATAACATTTAGATTCACCAACATCGGTAAGTAAAATAAAATACAAAGAGGGAGAAAATAGGCCCAGAATTGTTGCTTCATTGGTAGCAATTAATGGAATTCATAATTGAGAGCTCAATAATGTTAGGATTAAACCACAGATAGAAATAACAATTACATGCAAATATAACCAATATCATAAAATAATAGATCACATAGAGAAGAACATAAGACACCAAGATTTAATGTGGTTCACCCAAACCCTAGGCTACATCCACCAAATAGCAAGTCCAATATTTCTATGATCTAGTGATTACAACCTGATTACAATCTATAATCCTTTATAGCTCAATACTGCCGCAAGAACCAATTTTTGCATCACCTTATAAAATAACCCTAACCCTAAGCCCTTTTTATACAAGTATTTTTACTGCATTAGGGTAATAATTAATAATTATATGTTGGCTCAAAATCCCACTGAAATAGGGCCCACATTTTTTTTTTGAGACGATGCGCCAAGCCTCAAAGAATTTATGAAGTATGTACAATACTTTTTTAATCAATCACCACAAACTAACAATCTTCCACTTAGGGACTAATCAAGCTCCACACTAAACAACAATCTCCCACTTGGAGACTGATCCTATAGCTATGCCGCTACTCCATGAGGCTCCCACTAGATCAAACCACCTTGGAATCTATTGTTCTTTTATTCATGTTCAGTTGAGAAGACCAACCGAAGCTCAAGAGGAGTTCAACTTCTCCCTTGTTACTACCGTTGTAAACATAGTTGAATACAGAGTTGAATTCTTGTCAAGATGAATGGCACTTTGGCTATTTGTAAACAAATAATTATCTTTCTGAGGGTCTCCCAATTCTTCCAAGAAGAACTGAAGCCATATCATCTCCTTAGCTACCTTTGTAGTAGCAACATACTCTGCCTCTATAGTGGATAAAGTGTTAACTTTCTATAACCTAGAAACCTAGCTCACGACTGTCCCACCAATAGTAAAGACATAATCTATAGTACTCTACCTAATATCAATATCCCTTGCCAAATCTGAGTCAACATAGCCCTGTAAATCAGTAGTAGAGCCCCCAAAGTGTAAACACTTATTGGATGTTCCTCTCAAATATCTGAGAATCCACTTGACTACATTCCAATGCTCAATTCCTGGATGACTCATATACCTACTAACAACTCCCACTACATGTGCAATATTTGGCTTGGTACATACCATGGCATACATCAAGCTTCTTATAGCCAAAGCATAGGTACCTTGAACATCTTATCCTCCTCTTCTTGTGTCTTAGGACACATCTCCTTAGTCAACTTCAAATGACCAGGTAAAGGTGTGCAAATAACTTTACCATTCTCTATAGAGAAACATTTCAACACCTTCTCCACATAATCAGCCTGAGATAGTGTCAATGTTCTATTCTTCCTATCTCTACAAATCTTCATACCAAGGATTTGTTTTGCTACCCTCAAATCTTTCATAGCAAATGCATGTGCTAACTGGTGTTTCAGCCCCTTAATATGATCCATGTTAGACCCAGCTACAAGCATATCATCAACATATAAACATAAAATTATGTAGCTGCCATCATCCAACCTCTTAAAATAAACACAATAATATGAATGAAACCTATTGTATCCATGCTCATATATAAAATAGTCAAATTTTAGATACCATTGCCAAGGTGCTTGCTTCAAGCCATATAAACATTTCTTCAATTTGCACACTAAGTTCTCCTTACTTTTGACCTCAAAACCCTATGTCTGAGCCATATATATCTCTTCATCCAAATCACCATGAAAGAAAGCTATTTTAACATCAAGGTACTCAAAATGCAAATCTTCAGTAGCCACAAGACTTAAAATAATATAGATAGAAGTCATCTTAACAACAGGAGAAAATATCTTATCAAAATCAATGCCCTTTTTCTGTGCAAATCCTTTCACAACTAACCTGGCTTTAAATATTTTCTTACCTCCATCCTCTTCTTTTAACCTATAAACCCACTTATTCTGTAAAGCTTATTTACTTGCAGCCAACTTGCATAAATCCCATGTCTTATTCTTCAGCAAAGAGTCCATTTCATCTTTGATTGCATACTCCCACTAAATCTTAGTATCTACCTGCATAACTTCATCATAACATTTAGGTTCACCAACATCAGTAAGTAAAATAGAATACAAAGAGGGAGAAAATCTTTTTGGAGGCCTAATTTGCCTTGTTGACCATCTAACATGCACTGGTGTATGTGGTATTTGTTGTTGTGGTTGTTACACATCATGAGGAATGGTTGGAACATCATCTTTTGGAGTATCATCCAACACTACATAATCATCTTCTTTTTTCTCATGTTGCTGCAATGGATCTTTGTACAACAGTTTCTCATTGAATATGATATCCCTGCTTCTTATAATTTTATGATTTTCAAAACCCCAAAGCCTATAACCAAATTCATTAATGTCATATACAACAAATACACATTTTTTTCACTTTTCTTCTAGCTTGGTTCTATTTTTAGAATCTATATGAGCAAAAGCTTCACAACCAAAGGTCTTGAGAAAAGAATAACTCAACTTCTTACTAGTCCATGCTTCCTCTAGAATACCACAACCCAAAGGAGTAGAGGGACCTCTATTAATCAAATATATAGTAGTACTAATAGCCTTTGCCCACATATGTAAGGGTAACCCAACATGCAACCTTATGCTCCTTGCACACTCCATTATAGTCCTATTCATGCGTTCAACCACTCCATTTTCCTATGGAGTCCTTGGAATAGTTTTCTATCTACAAATACCATTAGTGGAGCAATAATTTTCAAATTCATGACTACAATACTCATTGCCATAATTAGATCTAAGACATTGTAACTTTTTTACCAGTCTCATTTTTAACCAAGCATTTCCATTTTTTAAAAGTTTGAAATACATTATATTTCTATCTAAGAAAATAAACCCATACTTTTCTAGTTGTGTCATCAATGAATGTAACATAATAATGAGAACCACCAAGGGAAGATACTTGAGCCGGTCCCCATACATCTATATGCACAAGCTCTAATTTCTCCTTTTTATTTTCCTTCCTATTCTTCACAAAACTCACTCTCTTTTGTTTTCCATACACACAACTTTCATAGAAATCCATAATTTTAGACCTGGTAAAACTTTTTTTGAATGAAGTACCTTCACACCTTTCTCACTCATGTGCCCAAGTTTGTTATGCCACAATGTGGTGTCAAAATCTACAACAACTATTTGTTCTCCCTGCTCAACTGCACCAATTGGTCTTGAACATTCATTTTTTTCTAAAATTATTAAAGTAGAAGGAACAATATGACCTGTACAAAGATATAAGGTGCCTACTTTCACACCTTTTGCAACTACAAGGGAACCTTTTGAAACCTTCCAATTTTTATCATTAAAAGTAATTACACAACTCTCATCACCAAGTTGCCCTACTGAAATTAAATTCCTACTCAACCTTGGAACATGTCTTACTTGATGTAGTAGCCAATGATTCCTATTCTGCAACTTAATCTTAATTTTTCCCTTTCCAACAATTTGATAGGGTTCATTATCCACCAAATAAACAAGTCCAAAATCCCCTTAGACATAATCAATGAAATGATTTCTATGAGGTGTAGCATGAAATGAAGCACCAGAATCTAAAACCCATGAATCATCAACACTTTCTAAAGAAAGAAGCAAAGCATCCTCTTTGAATTTGTTACTTACCACATTTGCCTCCTTGTCTCCATCTAGTTTATCTCATTCATTTTTCTTTCAATTCTAACAATCTTTCTTTTTATGCCCTAGTTTCCTACAGTACCAGTAGTCATTCGGTCCTCTTAATTGAGACTTCCTCCCCTTCGACTTTGCTCTTGATTTCCCATGATTTCTAGAATTACTTCCTCTCTTAGTCATTCTGCCTCTGCTTTGTGTGTTTAAAGTAATTCCTGATGTAGATCCACCTGAGGTTTTCCTACGAGTTTTCTCACTAAAAACAACACCGATCACATCATCATATTTTAAGGTACTAGATCCAGGAACATAATTACTCAGCCATTACCAAGCCATTCCAACTTTCATGCAAAGAACACAAAATCAAGAAGGCCCTAATTTCTTCATCAAAATTGATACCCACAAAAGATAACTGACTAGTAATAGTATTAAACTCATTTAAATGATTTGTAACAGATCCACCTTCTTCCATTTTCATATTAAATAAATGCTTCATGAGAAATACCTTGTTTGAAGCAAAGGGCTTTTCATACATTTTCACTAGGGTTTGCATCAATTATTCTGTCATCTTTACTTTTGTAATATTAAATGCTATTGATGGTGCTATGCATAATTGAATGCTTCCAAGTGCCTTTCTGTCTAAAAGATCCCATTCATCATTTGACATAGATCCCTGATTCTTGGTTTTGCTTTCCAACAGATTCCATAAATCCTTTGATAAAGATAGTCTTCCATTTGCATCTTCCATAACTGAAAGTTCTTCCCATTAAACCTATCAACCCTTAGCTTACCTTCATCTACCATTGCTCCCACTCAACCATGAGACTCCCACTCAACCATGAAACTTTTCTGCAGAGGATAACTGAAAAATAACCTCACTCTAATACCACTTGTTAGGATTAAACCATGGACAAAAATAACAATTACATGCAAATATAACCAATATTAGAAAATAATAGATCACACAGAAAAGAACACAAGATACCAAGACTTAACGTGGTTCATCTAAACCTTGGGCTATATCCAACAAATAGTAAGTCCAATATTTTTAAGATCTAGTGATTACAACCTGATTATAATCTGTAATCCTTTACAGCTCAATACCATTGCAAGAACCAATTTTTGCATCACTTTATAAAACAATCCCTAACTGTAAGCCCTTTTATACAAGTATTTTTACTACTTTCTAAGGGTTATAATTAATAATTACATGTCAGCTCAAAATCTTGATAAAATAGGGCCCAAATTTTTTTTGGGGCAATGCCCCAAGTCCCAAAGAATTTATGAAGTATGTATAGTACTTTCTTGATCAGTCACCACAAACTAACTAACAAATAAGGTTTGGAAATAAGCTAAAAGACATACATGATTTAGTGTAGAAATTCATGGATAAAATAGTTGAACATTTAAAGGTGCTGCATACAGAATCATATATCACAAAATATGGTTAGTTGTTAGACATTGAACAAGTGAAAGCTAAATTTCTAGCATTCATGGAAGAAGCTATTGATCCATCAAGCTTCTATATGTCAAAGATCCTAGAGCTTTTAGCAACAGATTCAATTCTAAGGTGTGTATCAAAGATGCTCCAATCAAAGATCTCCAGAGTTAAAGAATTGACATAAATATATGATTACTAAATGACTTAAGCTTATAACATTCTCATCCTAGGTGTGAATGAACTCAATAGTGTAACTGATGCAATGAAAACATATAGGGCTAAGGCTATGACCCCAAAGATTTCTTGATCTAAAGCTATACTCTTTGGTAGACCATGTAGTCTCACCAGGTTAAAAGAAGAGGACGGAGGTAAGAAAATATTTAAAGCCAGGTTAATTGTGAAAGGATTTGCACAACAAAAAGACATTGATTTTGATGAGATATTCTCTGACACTCTCTTTTACAAGTGTCACCTCTTCTCTTTCCCAATTTCTAATATTGTAGCCATATTTGGCATTCTTCTTGAAGGTTAAAATTTTGTAATAGATGACTCTCTAGTTAGTCCTATTATTAGAATGATTCAAAGATACTCTATAGAGTAATCATTGATATAACTAGCCATTTCCATGAAGGCATTTAAATGTAACCTTTTGAGGAATAAATGACATCAAAAAATTATTATGTGGGTAAACCCCTGTAGCTGGGACCACTGTGTGAGAATCTATGTCTGTAATTCAATCTTGTCATTCATTTAAGTCTTGTAATATGCTTGGGATGAAAGACGTTGTTAATGAAAACTAAGAGATTTTAAATAAACTTGGTTTTTTTAGTGGTTGTAAACTTTACTTCCTTCATTATAGTATTTCTTATTTCCCCCGTTCTTTACAAGGTAGTATATTCACATTCCATTGTTGTGTGAG
Source organism: Cupressus sempervirens (assembly GCA_028749045.1). NCBI lineage: Eukaryota > Viridiplantae > Streptophyta > Pinopsida > Cupressales > Cupressaceae > Cupressus > Cupressus sempervirens. Next base: position 508,998,841 of record CM053787.1, on the reverse strand, counting down.
AAGTCTAGGATTTAGGTAATGAAAGAAACTGAGTAGGAGGCAATCCAAGTATTGTCAAATCTTAGCCACTTGGATAATCTGGGCATTTTTAGGTTGATCATCCTTTCCCTTCCTATGTAGTGTACATCAGTAGATAGTTCAACATTGTAGTTTCTTGCATTTAGAGGTTAAAATATATTATTGCATGATAGATGTTATGAGCTTAAAAATGACTCATGCACATTCATGTCTGTGGATGTCATGAGTCAACATTTAAATTGGCCTAGATTTCTTGAAGTGTGAAGTCAATCTGGATAAACCTCTCCTACTTTTTGGTTAAGAGCATACCCCTCAAACCAATTAATATACTAAAAAAAAATTCATTAAAAAATCTTTGCACTACAAGGGAGTTGTACCTTTCAATTTAGGACTCTTTGATAGGTCATTACATTGATCCATTATGTCTTTAATCATTTTTTTCCACCACACTGAACATATTAGAAGTCAAGGTATTAACCAAAATCCAAGGAAGACAAACTATTAACTAATACATTCCTTTTCTCTCCACTTTTTGATGGTTCTTTTTCTTCAGTGGATAAAGAATTCTTTATATATCCTAGTCTAGAGGTGTCACCAGGTGTTCTTAGTGATCTCATCATTTCTTCAAAGTTTCTTATAACTTCATAAGGTTAGTTCATCCTCTCCATTAGTTCTTTTTTAGATCTCAACTCATTCCTTCTCAAGTTTGCAATCTCTATATCCTATTAGTTTAGTTCCTGATTTGTAAGTAATAGTTGATTCATTATGTCTAGTTGGTTGTTTGTGATATTTTGTACATCAAATGTTCTTTCATCAAGTTTGGTAGCCATTTGTCTCTTGTCTTCTACTACCATGACTTTTTCTTCTTCGACTTTCTTTTTCTATTCACTCACTTCACATAGTCTTATTGATTGTATTTAATGCCCTCTCTTCAATCCTTTGATTTCTTGATTCAAAAGGTTATTCTTCTCCAATAGGTATACTATTTCTACATTGTAATGCCCCGCCAAGGGATCCAAAGGATTAATTTAGAATTTCACTAAGTTTAGTAGCATTTAAAAAAAAAGAAAAAAAAGTAAACACCACGTATGACTAATGGACAATAATGGAAGCAATAGCAATGTCCATCTGAAAGTAAACATAACATACATAACAGATTACATTCTTTAAAGATCTCTTAACGTTGAATTACATACATAAATCCATCTAGTACAACATCCACATGAAATAACAACGATAAGGCCAATGTTTATATATTACATTTCAAATACTCAATCATCCACCGTACATGTCATAGGGTATGACAAGCTCAAAAGAATACACATACATACATAGAATAAGGTACATCATCCTATTCAAATCCATGATACATCAAAGTAAAGATAATCACATGATACATATGATACATCATCATAGAAAACATATACATCCATCATAAAGATCAAACATAATAAACTAAGTGCACGGTTCCTCCCACCGTTAATAGCATCATTAGACCATCGTGGATCCTAGCCATCCCTCCGTGCGTAACATCCCAAATCACCGAAGAGATCATCGGTATTAACATTGTAGGAACGTCACTCCTAACATATACAACATCATATGTAGAAAGTAATCTAACATAAGATAACAACATCTAACATATGCTAATCATCAATGAAAAAGGATACATATCCACCATCATGAAGGACGCATCAACCACGATGTCTCAATGAATCTCAAAATGATAAGAGTGGAAAATACACTACCACCCGACCGCGTGGTACCTAAGTGGTCCACTCCCACCGTGCTAAGGAGATAATCTCAAGTCCCAAATAGGCTATCAAAATCACATAGCACATATCTTTATAAGTCCAAGAATCCTAAAAGTATACTAACTCAAAGTTTCCAAACACAAAGTCTGACATCTAATCCCAGAGGCACACAATGACATGTAGGAAGCTACTATGCAAGCGGGAAAGTGTCATCGCAATTATCACGTACAAGTTACACTGGCAGTTAGCTAAACTCCACAGGTCCATACTGATTTCATGCGGCCACTAGTATCCTCTCATACTGACGAGGCATACTACGGAATGCAAGGTCGCAACCATGCGCCTCACTACTCCCATCCTAGCCTATACAAGCACTCAAGGCATGGACGAGAACAAAACACTTATCTTTTTAGGTTCATTTAGTTAGTATTAGGTGTGAATGTTATCACTTATTAATCCAACTTACAATGAGTTACCTTGGCAGCCTCTTAGGGCCCCGGCCCCCATTGCAAGCCACTTCCCGTCACTACATGCAGATATCCTACCCTAATGCTCATGGAATCATAAATCTCAAAATCACAAAAGATTATCCATAATAAAATCATCAAATATGCATAAAAGCATCAAATCTCCATGAGCAAGCATCCATAGAAAATCATGATCACAACAGCTCTCTATTGGCAACTGAAGCATCACTGATAATCAAAAGTATCCAATGGTTCTCAATAACCAAAATATATATCTCAATCATACTGATCGAAGACTCCAAAAATGGTTGAGTCAAACATGTCACATCATGACATCATCAAGAATAAAACTGCATTTCAGTCCCATCATGGCGACTAGAAAATAACCAAGGTTAACTGATCGATGACCAAAAATAATGGTTACGTCAAGTATCTCATACATAAGAATCTCAACTATAACAATCAGTAATCACAACCAATACATAGAGAATTCCATCACATACCCATGGTTGGGTTTATAAAGATCGAAATTAAAACATCTTCATGACATCACAATCACATAACCCCAAGCCTCTGGTAGGCGTCCTATACTAGTCAACACTAGTCAACCCAAAACCCAAAACAATAGCATAAAGAATTCACAATGCAAACACATGTTTTGGTTTTGTTAAATTACATTATTGAATAAAGTGTGGAGGTTTTCAGTTTTTACATTTCCCTGCCAAGGGGAGAAATTTCATGTTCTATCTACTCATGTATTGTTTTGGATGGATAAAGGTTTTCCTTCTTAAATCTAAAAAAACCTATTTTCCAATTATAATATTTGTTGAAATCGTTCCCCATCAACTACCAACCAAATTTCATCTATCTATATTTTATAATTTAAAACTATTAATTAAATCTTAATAGTTTAATTATAATATTATAAAATAATTCATCAATATAAAAGATGAGCCCTTAAATCTTTTATCAAATAATAATAATTCAAATTTATTTAAAATAATACATATTTACATACTACATATATACATATAATATATATATATATATATATACATACATACATATATACATACATATATAAATATATAAATAATTATTATTATCGCATTTTATATAAAAAATGAAATATAAAAATCGAATCACACAAATTCGATTGAAGTCATATAATATGGAAAGAAGCATATAAAACATATGTTTCACATATGACAACATCGGTGATAATTTTCTTAGTGATTAATTCACTGTTGCCTTTCACAGGCCGTGCGGCCCGCATACATAGACCTCACCGTAGCACATACGGCTCCGACCGCTACCATAAGCAAAGGTAAATGGGTACGAGGTTGGCGTAAACCCGCCCCACCCAAACTTGACTGAAAAAGATTTTAAGCCTCTGCGCTAATAACCTCTGTCATGAACAGTGGTGGTACAGGGAAGGGTGAGAGTACACCCGCCCCCCCACAATGCATATTATATATATTTTTTAAAATCACATAGCGATTTCAGTCGTTGGGTATTATATGCGATTTTGATTTTAAATTAAATAAATATATATGTATATATATATATATGTATATATGTATATATGTATATATATATGTATATATATATATATATATGTATATATATATATGTGTATATATATGTGTGTATATATATATATATATATATATATATATATATATATATATATATATATATATATATATATATATATATATATATATATATATAGATTTAAAAACATCACAGCATATAAACATACATACATACATACATATATATGTATATGTGTATGCACAAGGTATATATAAATTTCAATCTTCGGATTTTTCTTATAAACCATTGATCTCAATTTTTTTTCAATAATTAATCTAATGGGTTTGACTATGAATCTCAACCCTAGCCCCGTGTTCTATGCATATAAAATTCTCAAATAATTAATTTACCCATATTGAGAATGCATAAAAATATGAAACTTCTCAGAAGACATACGGAAGACACGAAGAAGACAGGGAATGCGTGATGCGAAAATAGCATAAATAAAATCACAATAATCTACTCGAATTCTGATGCTAAATCGCTCTTCCTCAGAAAATCCGCAGAGCAAGCTCCTCCCTTCTTTAGAATTCTCGAGTCCTCCAATGCTCCAATTGCACTCCAAACGCTATGTCTAAGCTTCTAAGAATGCTTGAATATAAAGAGTTTTTAGGAAACATCTAGAATGCTTCTAGAGACAGCTGGAAGGTGTCACCAACTAAGCATGGATCTTTTTCCAACCTTCAAGATGAACCATAGGGTTGTAGACACCATGTGCTTAATTGATGCACTAACCCCCGTGTTGTTGACACATGAGAAATAGAAAAGTGCGTTAACTCCCATGAAGCTTATAACTCCATTTCACTTTTATATAATTTCCATTTAAATATTTATAACTTCCATTTTAATTTTTATAACTTTTATTATTATTATTTATTTATTACTTATTATTATTATTTTATTATTATTATTAATTTTATTATTATTATTAATTTTAATTTCTAATTTTCTTTTATTTAATCAATTTTCCATTTAATTAATTACAATCAAAATATCAAATAACATGATATTTTATATTAATTTTTTCAAATAATTAATTTATTAATTAAATCTATTTATTAAGACTTAATTAATAGAAAATTCACCATAGACCTCCAAGAATAAAATATGAAAACCCATCATAGAGAAAATCACACAAAATCAGTCTAAAGGGTAAAAAAATCACGAATCATGTCATCCGACACATTCGGTGGGTAAAATATCCAGATACTTGTCCTACCTCACTAGGACAATTGGCTTAAGGGTTTGGGATTTGGACTTGAGAATTTATCTCCCTTCTCTTATCATTGAGATAGTATAATAGGGTACGCTCATCCTGGCAATTCAGGAAAGTCGATACCCGGTACCTGCAACCTGTAGAAAACCATGTATGTACATACAATATATATAATGCTAAGCTAAACAGACAATTGAAGGAAGTGGTGCATCGTGTAGATCCCGACTAAGCAGGTGACTACGACTCCCTTCCTTAACCACATCAGAAATGCCATACAATAAGAAAACATGCACACCATACACATGCAGGTATGGGGTAAGTATCCACAATAAAACACATAAGATAATAACCATCCAACTAATCATCAACAATAGCTGAAAATAATATAATGATCATCATGTATGCATGAAATGTAAAGTCTAAATGATCTGATCATATAACCACTGAATCCATAACATAATGTCTGATAGTGTCAAAACAATACCACTAATCCATCAACATAAAACTAGTCCATCATAGTCTGATAATAATAGCAACAATATGTCCAGAAAAGATGTGAACGAGGGTAGGCACTACATCCACCCCCCCTTGGGTTAGGCTTACTCTTGGAAGCCTACAAACAAGTAGGGATATAACTCCCGCAATCTAGCTGCATCCTCCCAAGTAGCTGAAGAATCATCAGTAGGGTCCCATTGGACCCTTACCTGCTCGATGGTTCAACCCTTGAGGGTCAACTCCCGCTGCTCCAGAATACGAACCGGCTCCAAAGCCAGCCCGTCCTCTTCCTGCAACACATTCCAATCAAGAACATGTACAATATCAGGAATATATTGTCAAATTACTGAAACATGGAAAACATCATGAATGCGAGATAGGTTGGGCGGTAGAGCAGGACGGTAAGCAATCGGGCCAATCCTCTCTAGAATCTCGAATGGTCCCACAAAACGAGGTGCTAGCTTAGAACCCTTTTTGTACTGGATTGGACTCCTTCACGGTTGCACTCTCAAGAAAACCTTATCTCCCACAACAAATTGCTTATCAGTCCTATGAGCATCGACATACTTGTTCTGCCTATCCTGTGCTGTAGTCAAGTGCTCACGGATACGCACTACCTATTGCTCCATATCACAAAGCATCTCAGGACCCAATAGGATGCAATCCTCAAGACTATCCCAACTCAATGGTGTATGACAAGGATGTCCATATAATGCCTGAAATGGTGCCATGCCAATAGAACTATGATACCCGTTGTTGTAAGCAAACTCCACTAGGTGGAGATAGTCCTCCCAATGTGTCTGCCTATCCATCACATACATCCGTAACATATCCTCCAAAACTTGATTCACCCTCTCTGTCTGACCATCAGTCTTTGGATGATATGCCGAAGTAAAGTTTAACTGTGCTCCAAGCTGATGCTGCAGCGATGTCCAGAATGCAGATGTGAATACAGGATCCCTGTCAGAAATGATCTTTCTAGGAATACCATGTAATCTCACAATATCACGCATAAAGACATTAGCTATAGAAGCTGCTATGTAGGAAGACCTAATCGGTGAAAAATGTGCCACCTTAGTCAACTGATCAATGGTAACCATGATAGCATCATGACGCCAAACAGTCATAGGTAATCCTACTATAAAATCCATGGAGATGATATCCCACTTAGTGAAATTCTAAACTTAGTGAAATTCTAGGTTAATTCTTTGGATCCCTTGGCGGGGCATTACATTTGGTATCAGAGTGCAAGTTTCTACATTGAGAGCTCTGGGTATTTTTGGAACAACTGGAACTTTGAACTATTAAGTGTATCTATTCAACTTGAAACTAGGTGAACTGAAACAAAACTTGAACTGTTACTTGAATATTTTTCATACTTCAACACTTAGTTTCAAAATTGGAAATTTTAACTTAAACCCTAAACATAGAACTGAACTTAGTCTACTGCAACATGTGATTGTAATAGTACCTTGTGCTATTGTAGGATGGTATCTGGGACTAGGTCTTCTATTAGAGGCCGTGGTAGAGGCCAAGGTAGAGGCTGTGGTTGTGGCAGAGCTATTAGTGCCCATGAGTCTGCCCATGAGGGATTGGCTCATGTAGAGAGCAAGGAAGAGCACTCTAGTAGGTAGCAGGAAGAGAGCCGTAGAGAGGACCAAGCTGAGTCTGAAGAGGTTGGTTTGAGATAGATGATGCAGACTATTCTAGAACTTCTACCTCCTGTCCAAGAACAACCCAAAGTGCACCAGACAGAACAAGAGCATAGACCCAGATCTAGAAGTCCTCAGAAGGATCATCAGAGGTCCATTGTGTCCACTCAGATGAAGGATCTTTCAAGATCCAAGGTTAAGCTTTTCAATGGGCAAGGTTCTGGTTATGTGGCCGAGCAGTGGCTTATTTCTCTCAACGGGATTTTTGCCATGCAGGAGTTCGACAGCAATGTTAAGGCAAGATTTACGATCACTAATCTAGAGAATTTTGGGGCCACTTGGTGGATGATTGAGGAGAAGAAGTTGGGAATCGATATGAGTAGTGTTACATGGGAGTTATTCCTAGAGAGTTTTTGTGAACGATTCCTACCAGAGGAATGGAAACAACAAAGGGCTGATGAATTTCATAATCTCAGACAGTAAACTTTGTCAGTGACCGAGTATGAGCATAAGTTTTATGAGCTCATGTCATTTTCAAGGTTCAGTGAAAATTCAGCTCTGTTGACACAATATTTTATTAGGGGTTTGAATAACCATATTATTGGCAGAGTTAAGGTATTTGAGCCAAAAACCCTCAAGGATGCGGTGCATCGAGCTATCCTTGTTGAGCAAAGTGTCAACCTTGGTCAAGGTGGTTTTGTAGGAGCGCCAACAACATCAGGATCTAAAAGCAACTACAGTTCAGGTGGTAACAAGAAGTTTTCTTTCTCTAAGGGGAAACAGTATCAGTAGTAGTCTCAACAGACACAGCAACAGAAAGGCTCAAATTCTCAAGCTCAAGGTGGTGGCAAAGGTTCTAACACCAAGAACAACCGCAATGCTCAACGCAATAAATAGAATCAGTCCAATCAGCCAGCTCAGAGTAGCCAATTTTTGTGAGTAGGAACAGTCATTAGCAATCTAATGTACCACCTATGGGAAGAGTAACTGGCAGAAATACAAAATGTTTTTCATGTGGTCAGATTGGACATTACTATTGCTTCCATTATTGTGTATAAGTTATAAGTGGTATTTACTTTCATGTAAAAAAAAAAAATTGCTACTAAACTTAGTGAAATTCTAGGTTAATTCTTTGGATCCCTTGGCGGGGCATTACATGCATTACATCCATCACCATGAAAATAAATGTAAGCACATAACACAAATACTTAGTTACCTAGAAACACTCCAAGGTGAAAGTAAAACTAGGGTGGGGATGTCACCCACAAATATTCACTATTACATCAATAAAGTGAGCCTGCCAAGGCTACAATGTTTAATCACTTCTAATAATCTACCCTATGAGGGGTTTGCCTTGTTAGGAGCTTACAAGACTTATTTAGTCTACCTTGATTAAAGGATTTAAACTTACAAATAAGTAAGTACTCTATTAGGAGATTTGATAAGGGTGTGTTAAAACCACACTATTAAGAGATTTACCCTAATCGACTTGTTAGAATATCTCAATACGTGATCCTTCAATGAGAATTATACTACTAGATTATAAATCTTATCTTTCCTTGATTGATTTAATCTCCTAATATGATATACTATATTTTGTCCTTCATTGCTAGGTTGCTTTGACTAATCTCTTCTTATGATCATTAAACTTAGCCTTCCTCTCTCTGTCCTTAACCTTCTCTCACATATGTGATCATCCTTATGATTTAGGCCTTGATCCCTTCTTAAATAGATAACTGGAAAAGATTCTAGATCATGATCAATGATCTAGAGTTCTCCCTTTTTTCGATTAGTCCTTCTAATTTTTTGATTGGTAACTCTATCTTCCTAGGGATTGAGGTCCTTTGACAAAATGTGCAATTACCTCCTTAGTTGTCTATATAATACAAAAATCTCATGTAGAAGTTGACAAAAATGATTCACATATGTTTTTGTGCCATTACAAAGTCATATGTCAAAACTGGTTTATTCGACAATTGAATATGGTGATGTTCAATCACAATTGATATTCATATTGTCCTCAAGTTCTGTATGCTCCATAGTAACTGACTCACTTGACATATACTATAACTTAGTTTATACTGGGGTGCTTGAAAACCTTAGACTTTCTTGACTTACACTGAAATATGAAAAAGTCCACGAATACTCAACCTTCATTAGGTGGCTCGATCACAGTGATGACCAACCAACTCTCCCTAGAAAATGATGAAGTGTTGGACACTAATAGGCAACAAGGTTTAGAGAACAAAATTAAATATGTGATATAATTGTATAAGTGTAATTTATGTGTATGTGTATATTGCTTCCACATTGTTACTTTGATATTGTTTAAACTTAAACTTTTTTTTTTAGCAAACATTATAACATGTTAGGTTTATTTCTATTAGGTTCCCGAGTAGGGTAGTACATAAAATTCCTTTGTACTCATCCATTCTACAATGTTTTATTTTTTGTGGAGCTAAAACACTTTCAAATTAACCATGTTGCCACAACTTGTTTCATTTTGGACCACCTTCCTCTTTAATTTTGTAGGTAACTTCAATTGGAAAGTCCACCAATATAACCATGGCGGGGGGGGGGGGGGGGGGGGGAGAGGGGGGTTGTGAACTAGTTGTATGCCAACTATCACTTAAGTCTAGCTTCAATAACCAGCAAAGTGAGAAAATTCCAAGAGATAAAATATACACAATGACATAATGGTTTGATAACTAGGGAAACCCTTGATTAGAGGGAAAACCTTGATGGGGATGGGACCCACAAGATGAAGTACTAGTATAAAAGTTCATCATTACGGGATTTGACCCTATTAGGAGCTAATTACAATAAATTTAGTAAATATAATACTTGTTAGGAAATTTTGAATCTATGTCAAAAGACATGTTAGGAGCAAAAGAAACATAATTGAATCCACTATTCAAATTGCTTTAGTATTATTATACAAAATAGATCTTTAGGATAATAAATCCAAGTAGTGAATTGACCAAACTTAGAAATTAATTGTCAATATAGGTCCTTGAAGTTCTCAAGCCATCATCAATATAATCCTCTACTTTTCTCTGATCAAATTTACATATGAACATAACATCTCATACACATAATCACTACAACTCAAGGAAATAACCTTTTGTTTATACCTTGTCCTTACAATTGATTGAGGCAGCCTTTTGAGCTTCTTGAATGGACATTTAGTTACATAGGACCTCATTAAGATATTACAATTTAGTTTCATGTACTACATCACACTTGACAACTTCCAAAATAAGTCTCAAAACAAAAGTTGGTTTCCAGTGAACATATTACACATTACATTTTAGTGACCTCCACATAATAATATCTAACATCTCACCACCAAAATTTCTTCTACCATGATCTGAGATCAGTCATTTTAATTCCATCTTGCTCATTAGATACAACTGAAATATCAACAACTTGTTTCCTACATACTAGCCTACAACCAATCTTTAGTATAATAATTGTAACAGAACTAGTCCTCAAACATAGATGCAACATCTGAACAAATTCTTAAACATGAATATAATCTCGCATAGCTTAACATGCCATATCCCATCACTGCTAATCAAATTTGTCACTACAATGTACATAAACATTGTCTAACATGGAATCAAATGCATACATGTTGACATCAATGAAACCCATGTCATGAATGAAACACATAAGCATATAATCCAATTGTCAACCACTTCCCAATCTCCTCCTTAATCCCATAAATCTTACCCTTTGGCATTGATGGCAACATATGATTAAAAAACATCAATCCAAAATAAAAGTTATCTAAACAATCTCCCCAAATCATCAATCAATTGAACATAACTCTCTCATTAATATCATTTCGCTAAATATTCTTCCCCATAGGTGTTATCCCCCCTCATACATTTAAGAGTTTTATATGTATTACTCTCCACCATTGATATCAATGATAAAGGTGTCAATCTAATAATCTAAAGTACCTATCAAACCAATCTACAGATACCAAGTGTAAATAAACATTGTTGTACCAAAATAATTACATAAGAGTTCTTGAATAACTTTGCCCAAAACAACTACTCTCCTATAGGAGAACCATCAAGCATTCGATCCAATGTGATTAGAGCTCTGATTGTACTGATATAATACAATCCTTGCATCAATTACTTTGATTCTAGTGGAGGCATCACTCCAAGCATACCTCTATTGTACTCAAAAGTATCCTTAGCCAATGATTTAGTAAAGATATATGTTATTCAATCCTTTGTGTGGGCATACTCCAAACTGATTTCATTTTCTACATCCATCTCTCTCAAAAAATGATATTTAATAGTGATGTGTTTTGTTTTTTAATGTAAGAATAATTTTTTGGCATGCCTAGTACTTGTGTTGTCATAATGAATAATAATGGGTTATGGAAACTCACTACCTATATCCTTCAACATTTACTTCATCTATATGGTCTAATTGCAATTATTTGTTGCTTCCATGTACTTTGCATCTATTGTAGATTATGAAATACAATATTGTTTCTTGCTTAGCCAAGAAACCAAATTTCCTCCCAAGAAGAATGCACCACCACTAGTATTATTTCTATCATCAACATTCCCTATCCAAATTGCATTAGTGTATATACAAATAGTGAAATCATGTGATATCATACCATAACCTAAAATTTGATGTACCCTTTAGAAATTTAAATATCATTTTTTATATTGATAAATGTGTCTTTTTGGGATCTAACTAGAATATTGAAATAATTTCCACTACATTTGCTATGTATGGCCTTGTGTGAGTTAGATATTGTAATCCAACTATCATTGATTTGTACCTTGTTTTAATTGCACTAGGAGACTCATCCTTACTCAAAAACTTTCATCTTGTAACCATAGGTGTACAAATTATCGTACAATTCTCCAATCCAAATCTAGTCAGTAGATCCTTAAGATACCTAGTTTGCGATATGAATATTCCATCCTTACTCTATGTTATTTGCAATCCCAATAAATATCTCACTTCACTAATCATAGACATTTCAAATTCATTCTTCATTTTTTGAGAAAATGTCTCACTAGCCTCGTCATCACCTCCAAAAGATAATATCATCAACAAATACTACAATGATCAATAAACCATCCCAGTTTTCCCTTAAAACAAATTATTATCTACATTATCTTTCTTGAATCCCAAGCTTACTAAGTGCTTGCCTAACCTCACATGCCATGCTCTAGGAGGTTGTTTCAATCCATATAATGCTTTCTTCAATTTGGAAACTATGTCTTTTTCCTTAGTAAGGGGAAAACCATTAGGTTGTTCAATGCAGACTTTCTCCTCCAGTTTGTCATTAAAAAATGTTGACTTAACATTCATTTGATATACTTTGAAGTTCTTGTTAGATTCATAAGCCAAAAACATTCTTACTACTTCCAATCTCGCAACAGGGGTAAAAGTTTCTTCAAAATCAATTACTTCTAGTTGTGAGTATCCTTTGTATACCAACCTTTATTTACCACTTAACCTTGTTCATTCATCTTGTTCCTGAATACCCATTTTGTGCTAATACCATTCTTATCTTTAGGTCTAGGGACTATTTCCCAAATCTTGTTCTTTTCTATGTGATCAAGTTTTTCACTCATAGATTTTAGGTAGTATTTATCTTTATATTCCTCATCTGATGTCTTAGGTTCAACTTTTGATATCAAACCGACTTATTCTCTAACTTGATTTCTTCTCAACTCTTTTGTTTTGCTTCCTATTATTTGCTTCTCAAGATGCTTCCTTGCAACATATAATGGTGTCCTTTGTTTTGGTATCCTCTTCTCTTCTCTATTCCCTTTTTCAAGTTCATCTCTAGGTTCCTCAATATGTACTTATAAATCATTATTTGTCTCATAGAATAGTTCTTGTTTTGTACTTTCATTGTTAGGCCTTTGACCTCTACTAGCTTCATTATCATAATCATAATCAATAATTCTCTCTTGGATCTTGAACTTCTCACCAACTTTTCACATTTGCACTCTCAATTATTATTCTGAATCTCTAATTATAGCATCTATATTCCTTTCTCTTCAAAGAATAACCAAGAAATATTCCTTCATCACTTCTTGGATCAAACTTTCCCATGTCATTCTCTCTCTTGATATAGCATTTACTTCAAAATATTCTGAAGTATTTCATAGTAGGTGGATGCCTAAATCAAAGTTCATAGTAGGGTGTCTTACTAGTCCTTGCCTAATCTAAACTCTATTTGTAGTATATATTGTAGTAGTAATTACTTCTCTCCAATAGAAATGTGTCACATTTCCTTCAAGCAATATTTCTCTAGCTTCTTCACTGATTAACATGTTCCTTATTTCTTTTATTCCATTTTGTTGTGGTATTTTGGAAGCTAAAGTTATATTTTGATTCTATTGTCTTCATAAAATTTATTGAACTGATTTGATGTAAACTTTCCTCCTATATTAGATCTTAAATATTTGATTCTAAATCCTTATTAATTCTCAACTTTAGCCTTGAATATTTTAAACTCCTCAAATGCTTTTGACTTCTCTCTAAGAAATGTTACCTGCATCATCCTTGTAAAGTCATCAATTAAAAGAATGAAATACCTTTGGCCATATAACACTCTGGTCTTTGTAGGTCCACACAAATATTTATGAACAATCTTCAACTTCTTGATGTAGTGAATAACTTTCTTAGAAATGAACTCTTATCATGTTTAGCCATTGTTATCATAAAAGTTTGCACCCTTGTCCAAATTTTTTACCTAAGGACAACCTTGTGAAACATGGAAACAATCTCCAAGCTATGGGAGTTGAACTATGAGGATGAGTCTCTAGAGAAGGCTGACTTCCTCTACTATCAAGATGCACTTAAACTATTCTTGAAGAGAAAAGGGAGAAGGAACACATGAAAGTGACTACCTAATATATTATAAGGAGGCGATGCACCAAAATAGGGCGTTTAGACCAATCTCTACCCATACATGCATAGTACCATTATCATGACAATTTGAAGATATACTAATTCAGACTTGCTTTAATCTATTAGCTACATATAGATCAAACAACCAAATGAGTGACATAAGAAAAAAAGGCTTCACTTCTTATCATTCATAGGTCAAAAGAGATACAAAAATGTAGATTATAGATATCCATAGTACATCAAAGAGAGGTAGACAAAGATTGCACAATACATCGATGGTTGAAGGGGATAATACAGGATAACATATAATTTAGAGGCAAAGAGGGAATTTATAGTAGCATGCTAGGGCAATACTAGAGAAATAGAGAAGATCCTACCCTAAGAAAGAGTACAACATTTGCCTTTATAGTATAAGCATAACTCAGATAGCTTCCACCGTAAGATAAAATTCAACCACTACAACCAAATCTATAGAGAATAATCACTGCAAAATTGGAAAAGATATGATCATAGTGCAAATCCATATGTGAGATCACTTATTTACCAAACAAAGCTCTAAGAGGTCAGGAATGGTGGTCATTAACTTTTGACTGAGTAAATGGATCAACTAGTGGTGATGGAGTGTTCCTTTGCATTTATTGGACCTAGGGAATGATGAAAGTGGTTGTAGGAGATCAGAAAGATCATATTCATCATCAAGGAGCTACTTCCGCTGTCATCAACTTGCTAAATCAGCCATGTTATTTAACTAGAGTCAACCATCAACCTTTCCATGTGGACCAAACATATCTTACCATTCTACCACTTTTTCATCATTCAACTTTATACCTTATGTTTGACTGCCTATGATCATAGCTTTTCCACCACCTTCCTTCAATAATAGTTCTTGCTTGCAAAACTGTGACCCATTGGTTATTTCTGATTTGAAACCTGCCCCTAACATTTTCCATTGACTGATGCAACCTTATGAAGACTAAGATCCTGATCGAATCTACATTGTTGCCACCTTAACTTGAGGTTCACCTTCTAACCTTGTGACCAAGTGAAACAAGGGAAATCACTTGTTTGTAACTCTAACCTTAACTTCTTCTTAACCTGCTGCAACCATGTGCTAGCCATTAGATCTAAAAGCTCTAGTGGTGTGAAATGTATCCTTAAAACACTAAAGACTTTCCCTTTTCATGCTATTGTGGCTTAAAACACTGTATGTCAATATAATCCTGCCACCAAGTGAAAACAAAGCAAACACACATTTGCCACTTTGACCTTGGTTAAGCCAACTAACTCTATGATGATTCAAACACAAAGAAATCATGCCTCTACCATCTTGACCTAAGTTAGCACTCAACCAACCAAGACTGTGTGAATCACATAGTCATAACTTGAAATGTTCTAAGGCATAACATGAAATAAAGGATATAGCCAATGTCAAATTATTTCATTAAAACCCTAGGTGACCATTGAACAGATTATCATTTGAATTTGATTTTGTGATAGGAGGGCATTTTTGGCTAACAACCATCACAAATTCATTGCATACCATGTTAGGAGGTTTCACAATCTTTGGCAAATCTCTTATTGCATTACTACTACTTATATTCACAAAGTTATCAAAGTTTATATGACAAAATATCTTATTTGACAATCAATTGTCATGAATTTTAGCAACCAAACAACTTATTTCACTAGGATTCAACTAAAAAACATTACATGTAGTTGTATCTATTCTAATCAATTTACCATCTTTTTCTTTGATTATACACATCCTCTCAGTGAATTTCAAGATATATCCCTTGTCAACAAGTTGTCCAACACTCAAAATGTTATGTTCCAATCCATAAAATAAAGGCATCCTTAGTGTTAGTTTTACCATAAAGTGTAATATACCATTTTCCTATAATAGGACATGGAGTACTACACCAAATTTGAAAACTCCACCATCATAGCTTTTGAATTCAACAAACTTGTCTCTATAACCTATTATATGATGTGAACATCCACTATCTATAATCCAATTAGATTTTTTCTTTTCTAGATGAGATACAAATTCCTTCTCTTCACACAAATTTCTTCCTTAATAGCAACAAATCCTCTTTCATCTTCATCTCACTATCTAGGACCTTGATAGCTGGAACTGCTCCAGACTGGAACTGTGCTTCGCATAGAAGGGAAGGAACGTGGAGAGGAACAAATGGTTATGCACATATGAAAATAGAAGCAATAGCTAGAACCCTACTATCTATAGGTAGGGACAAAAGTTGGTCGATATGCTGATCCCCCATATAGAGAAAGGGCTGGATCTCAATCACCGGGTTTGGATCAGCTTCCCCCATATAGAGAAAGGGCTGGATCTCAATCACCAGGATTGAATCAGCTTTATAGGTAAGGATCTCGAACTGCTAGCTCTACTCTTGCCTTTACTGTTGCTAGCAATGGCTCGTGGTAGGCCATACTAGCAGTCCCAGATACAGATGCGGATTCAGTTGCCCGAGCAAATTGATTAATATCCAGTGACTATACGCGCATCATAAAAATGTGCCGGGGCCTTCCTTTCCTAATGCTATTAGTGGGTACTATTGGGTAGGCCGTAGGTTCATCTGTTGACCATCACGACAATTATAGTTGGGGTTGGTAGGTGCATGGTATATGAGCCTATGTCGGATACAGCAGCATAGCCAGAACCACTACCTCGCTGCCCCTGGCAAATAGTAGGGGCATCCCTGCCTGCCCTACTATTCTAAGGGGCCCTACTATTCTAAGGGGAATCAGGAGTTTAAGGAAGTCTTGAACAATTATGCCATTTAGTCGCGGATCGAGATGGAGATTGAGCGGCGTCAAAGCAAGCACCAAGTCAACGTTTGTGGCCCTTCACACCCACTCCTGCATGCAGAGTGCTTGACCTTTGCAGCAATCATGTGGAAGCCCAACCGCCTATTATTTTATTGCGCCCCCTTCGCCTATTATTGGGGGAAGGATATAGAGGTGTAGGGGAAGGCAAGGCCCCCCGGCTTTCTTTGAAATCAAATTCATCATCACTATTAGCATAAAAAAAATCCTTTAGAGTTTTTGATTTGTAAGGATTTCTAGGTTTCACCTTCTTTACTCTCTTAGGACCTTTATATTAAAAGTGACCAAATTATTTACAACACCAACAAAAAAAATATTTCTTACCTTTAGGTTCTCTCCTTTCAATCAATGAAAGAGCTTCAACAATAGCTAACACCTTAGTCTCATAAGTAGGAGTAAGTAATCTCAAAATTTTGTAATATACCTCATCTTCTGTTATAGTTCCACCAAAACCTTTAATTTTTGCAAAAATCTTAGTGATCCTTTGAGTAAATTCTCTAACCAATTCATCTTCTTTCATTCTTACATTCTCAAGCATAGCTATCCAATTTTGTAACCTATTTTCTTTGCATCAATATATCCTTCATAAAGTTCTTATAACCTTGTCCAAATATCATAAGCAATATGTAGACCTTTTACCTCAACAAATCTAGATTCTAGAAGTGCAAAGATCAATAGTTCTCTAGC
Source organism: Cupressus sempervirens (assembly GCA_028749045.1). Taxonomy (NCBI): domain Eukaryota; kingdom Viridiplantae; phylum Streptophyta; class Pinopsida; order Cupressales; family Cupressaceae; genus Cupressus; species Cupressus sempervirens. Next base: position 508,981,197 of record CM053787.1, on the reverse strand, counting down.
ATACATATTGTAAATGAATTGTTCATTCTTCTCAACAATACAAGAGTCTATATCTTTTTCATCCACCATAGTCTTCTTCTTTTTTGTTGCCATCCAATAGTCCATCCCCATGCATAGTAGGTGAGTCTTTATCTTTTTCTTCCAACTATCATAATTTTCTCCATCAAACTTCAAACTTTCCTTTCTAAAGGCCATGGATCTCCTTAAGTTACAAAGCTTCTTGATCAAGGACCTAATGCTCTAATACCAATTGTTAGAAAGTGAAGTCCACCAATACAACTAGGGGGGGAATTATTTGTAAGAAAAATATTACTTTAATTCAACTTCAATGACTAACAAATTAAAAAATGCAAAGAGATAAAACATGCACAATGACTCAATGATTTGTTAACTAGGGAAAGCCTCAATGAGGGTGGAATCCACAAGATGATGTACTAATATAAAAGTTCCCTATCAAGGAATGTAACCCTATTAGGAGATAATTACATTAAAATTGGTACATATAGTCCCTATTAGGAGACTTTAAATCCCTGTCAAATATTCTAGCCCTATTAGGAGAACAAGGAAGACAACTGAAATGACTATTGAAATTGCTTCAAAACTGCTATACAAAAAAATCTTTAGGATAAAAAATACAAGTAGTGAATTGACCAAACTTGTAACTTACCTACCAATACAACTCCTTGAATTTCACAAACCATCATTAACATAATCCTCTAATATGCTATGATCAAATTCACATCCTCAATATCCAAACATAATATCTCATAGACACAATCACAAAAACCACACTGCAACTCAAGGAAGAAGCCTTTCCTTTATACCTTATCCTGAAAAATAAATGAATCACCCTTTTGAGTTTCTCCAATGTAAAATTAATTTCATAGTACCTCATTAAGATATTACAATAAAGTATCAAATATTTGATTACACTTTCCAACTTCCAAAATAAGTCTCAATACAAGAGTGAACTAATAGTGAACATATCACACATTACACTTCAATGACCACAAAATAATTTATAGCATCTACTAACACAAACACATCACCACAAACATGTCTTCTACCAAAATCTAAGCTCATTCATCTCAATTCTAACTTGCTCATTAGACATAACTAAAATAAAATAAAAATTCTTCCTGCATAATGGCTTGCAATTAGTCTTCACTAAAACAACTATAACTAAAAAAATCCTTCATATTAACATGCATGAATACAAATGTAACATCTAAACATATTATTGAATATGAATTTATGACTACATATCTTGACTTACCATCTCATCTTTGCTAATCAATCAGCCACAATGATGTAAAAAAATACTAGCTGACATGAACTCAAACACATATATGTTGACATCAATAAAATACCTATTAGGAGTGCAAAATATAAGAATCTACTCCAAGTTCCAACCACTTCCTAATCTCTTCCTTAATCTCAAGATGATTTGATATGCATACTATAGTTGTATTGTCACAATGAATAATAGGTTTTGGAAACTCAATACATAGTCCTTCAACATTTTCTTCATCCATATGATCTGATTATAATTATTTTTTGTTGTCACATACTCCACTTCTATTGTATATTGTGAAATGCAGTCTTATTTCTTGCTTAGCCAAGAAACCAATCTTCCTCCCAAGAAGAACACACTACCACTAGTACTCTTTATATTGTCAATATTGCCTTCAAAATATGAATCATTGTATGCACAAAGAGTGAAATCATGTGATCTATCATACCATAACCCGAAACCTTATGTATCCTTTTGATATCTGAATATCTTTTATAACTAGCCTTGTGTGAGTTAGATGTTTCAATTCTCTTATTACTGATATGTACCTTGTTTGCATTATACTAGGAGATTCATCCTTACTCGACTATTTTCATCCTAAAACTATAGGTGTACCAACTAGCTTATAGTTCTGAAACCCAAATCTAGTCAATAGATCCTTAAGATACTTGGTTTGTGATATGAATATTTCATCTTTACTATGAGTTATTTGCAATCTCAATAAATATTTCATTTCACCAACTATAGAAATTTCAAATGAATTCTTCATTTCATTAGAAAATTTCTCACCAGCCTCATCATTGCCTCCAAAGATAATATCATCAAAAAACACTACAATGATTAGTAAGTCATTTGAGTTTGTGCTTAACATTGACTTTCTTGAATTCCAAGATTAACATGTACTTGTTTAACCTCACATATCGTGCTCTAGGACCTTGTTTCAGTCCAAATGATGCCTTCTTCAATTTACAAACCATATCTTTGTCTTTAGTGAGGGGAAAACTAGCAAGTTGTTCAATGTATAATTCTTCTTCAAGTTTTCCTTTCAAAAATATTGACTTAACACCCATCTGATATACTTTAAATTTTTTATTAGATGCATAATTCAAAAATATTCTCACTACTTCCAATTTAGAAATAGAGGAAATGATTTCTTCAAAAGAAATCCCTTCTCGTTATAAGCATCCTTTGCATACCAACCTTTCTTTATTTCTTACCACTTCACCATTTTTATTGATCTTGTTCCTAGATACCCATTTTGTGCCAATAACATTCTTATCTTTAGGATCAAGGACTAGTTCCTAGGTTTTGTTATTTTTCTATATGATCCAAAGGAGTTGAATACTTTACTTGAAGCAAAGAAATCATGTCATAATTTCACTCTTAAGGACCTACATGGAGCTGAAATATCTAGTTATGCAATCTTTATAGTAATACATGTAATAAAATAGGTAAAGAAATCATAAGATGTTGAGCATGAGAGTGATATAAGACAAGGTAGGTAGCTTGCTTTGTCCTTAGCTCCTTAGCTTCATGGAATTTATTAGGCTTTCTCTTAACCTATTAGGATTCTCTTTTATACCCTAATCCCTAGAGGATATCTTCTCTATCCCCTAACTACTTCCTAGCTATTTACACTAATGGGATTGATTCTTTGATGCATTAATGCCTATTCTAGTCACTTTACCAATTGCTATTTTTGACCTTTCTTCACCATTTTTGCTCCTATAAGGAGCAAGGGGTTCCCTTATGAGTTATTGGACATCATCCAACCTTTTGGACTCAAAACCATTAGGGTTTTCTATTGTTTCTTACAAAACTATCCAAGTTGTACCAATTGAATCAATCGCCCTTCTTGGGTTTTTAGGCTTTAACTCCTATTTTCTCTGAACAAGATGAAAAATAATAATTTAGATCCAAGTACCCTTTTGGAAAACCTCAAGTATTTTGTGGGTCTTAGGTCTCTAAGCCATTTGTACACCTACAAGCAATTTTTATGTCTATAATTAAGGGTTTCACAATAAGGATGACAGGTCTGATTAGGTCCTAATATCTCCCTCAACAAAACTTGTCATGAAACCTTCCCCTTCAGAATATGATGAAATTAATCACCCCTCCTCCTCCTGCCACTCCTAGTTTGAAGTATCCTTCACATTCGAACCCCAAAACTCTCTGCCAATACTGCGATTGCCTAATAGAGTATCACAGACTTGCCTATGGTATCACATTTGAATAAATCAGTAAACTCTCCAAGGTCTCAAAAAATATGCACATTATGTACACTATCTCTATTCACATTTCACCTAAATCCATGAAGAAATCATGATGGGAACTCATGGGAGAGCCATTCTTGCACATAGAATCAAAACTAGATCAACATACAGGAAAATTATAAATGAATTTCAAAACCTACTCTATTGAACACCTACAAACTTGCAACCTGAATGGAAAATTACTATAACAACACAAACAACAAGAATCCAAAATAAGAATGAGTCTTGCAATCCATTATTCCATACAAGCAACCTAGAAACTCTAAAATTGTTAAAAGCCACAGTGTAATTCATGGATTCAGTTGCATAAAATTGTTGTTTACAACTCCCAACCCTTGGGATGTGTTTATTTCATGGTTTTATAATCTTCCATAGAGGTTACAAGCCATTGGAATAACCATCAACCTCTTTCTTGCATTTTGCAACTTTTCTGTCAAAAAGTTGTCAAGAAACTTTTCCAAAAATTGCACAACTTTGACAAATTTTTGCACTTTTGAGAAACTTTGCTCTCCTTCACTTGAGAACCTCAAGACCTATCTAATTTGATACATTAATGATGTATAGGCATGATCTAGCCACCAGGACATCAACTTTTATGATTTTTTTTTTCTATCTTTTTCTTTTTGACAACTTTTACACAACTGACATCGTCTCCCTTCCTTGCTTCAAATGACATGTTAGGAGCTCCAAACCATGTAAGAGGATGTTAAAAAATCATGAGGGACAAGATGGGTTAAAAACCATACCTTCCTCATGCTTCCATGGTCCTAGACCCATAACCCCTAACACAAACAACACTAAACAAGCACACCAACATCTCCTAGAATGGAAACTTCACCTAGGAATGAACTCAAACAAAGAGATGACCTTGAAAAGGTCCAAACTGACACTTATGACTTGTCTAGAGTTAGTACATACGAAAACCAAAATCAAGAACTTATCCCAGGGAGTTTGATTAAGGTGCTCCTACACCAGAGATCTTGAGAAGATTTTTTTTAGATTACAAGATTCTTGGATTAGAAAGAAGTTTTGGTACCATAATTTTTGACATGTGCATATTTATATGGTGCTTGCCTTTGTTTTTTTATGTTAAAGGGGGCATGCGGAAAGTGAAAAATATATAAAATATATGGGAAGTAAGGACAATAAAGATATGTAAATATAGATTAAATTAAAAAGGACAAGTAGTAGTTAGAAAATATATATAAAGGAGGAGAATATATACATATATGAAATGATAAGGTATGAATAAGAAAGTTAAAGTTCTACATTGCCACAATTTTGAAATTTGGTAAATTTTGCTACTTAGCTAAATTTTCACAAATGTTGCCATCAATGCCAAAGACAAAGATTTTGGGCAAGTTGGCTAAGGTAAGAACATGAATTTTTTCATTAATGGAAATGAAAAATGTGGTTATTACCTCTTATTGTAGAGTCATAATTTTGGTATGATAGCATGATGAAATTGTCTATGTACATCACATGAAAATAGTGAAAAAATTAATGTTTTCATCAACAAGCTTCAATAGAAGCACCTACAAAGCTAAAAATATGGAATATGATAGTACAAAAAGTTTATAAGATACATCTATTTTTGTATTTATGTTAGTTTTATAGTTGAAACAAGTTTTAAATGGTCAACTAGTTAGCAGTTTATTATCGCAGAGGTAGAGTACACAAGACAACTTTGGTATTTTAGGTAAGGTACTAAATTGACTTGTCAATTGAAGGACTTAGGAGTGAAGGGATGACATCCTAGATGTTAACCCTCACATATCATATGTTAATATTGATATTGTACATAATTGAATGAACAAGAAGCTTAATGAAAAGGTATAAATGCAAAAAGATCGACTTGAGAAAGGTTACTTTGATTAGGATATTGACGCTGTCTTCCTATTTTTGGATGAGCAAAGTTACCAATGTTAATACTATTAGGGTTGCTTTGTGTGAGCTTTATTTATGTTGGTTAGAGTATGTTTTGATGATCAAAGAAGAGTAGAGGTATATGAGCATGATTAGATACAAGGGACAACAAAGGACTAATCAGATATTTAAATGATCTAATATAGTCAAATTTTTGATATTTCTCTAGACTACATGTAAATTTATATATTGTTGTAAGAGCAGTTAACTCACCATTTTGTAATACAACTCCTGACAAGGTCAAAACCTTTCACAGGGTACTTTTGATCTATAGGTACCACCTCCAGTAGGGTTTCCCTAGTTTAAAAAAATGGTGTTATGAGTTTCTTTGTGGTGTGCTTGTGATTGCTATTTAGTTTAATTGGTTATGCAAGTTGAAGGTGTAACACATAAGCATCTAATCCAAGTGCCAACCACTTACCAATATCTTCCTTATTGCATCATGTTTTATGAAGACAAGGGTTCTATCCTCACTAAGACCACCTTTCACCTTTGGGGGAAATGAAATATGTAATATATTTTTTATTTTATTTTTAAACTCTAACCATAATCAAACTTATTCATTTTTATCTCTCTTTGGTGCTTCTTATGTTTTGTTTGTCACTTTGTGTTTGTGAACACAAACTATTGTGTTCATTAATACTTTTATCCTAAAAGGAAATTGTACTCATCAATATATTGTGTTCATTAACTCTTTTATCCTCAAAGGAAACCATACACCTCTATTACATGTTAATAGCGAATTAAATTCAATGATTTATTATTCTCAAGTGTCTTTGTTCTTATCTCACCCATTCATATGAATATAACCATTTTGTTGTTCACAAATAACATATATTATTGGTTTTCAATAACAAACTATTAGTGATTAAGAGTTTAATAACCTATTTATTTTATGATCACATTATGACTTTTAATGGGTTACACTTTATTTTCATTTTATCTATTAGACAGTTTCATTGACAAAATGTTAGGGATTAATAATTTAATAACCTATCTATTTTGTGGTTTCACCATGATTGTCAATGAGTCACACTTTCTTTTCATTTTATCTATTAGAAATTTCCATTTTTAGCTTAAAAGGTTTATTACCTTTTTACTTAAGTACTGTATGATTATTCAACCTTTATTTTTTACTATGGCATTTGTTTTAATAAGTCATTTGTTTTATGGTTTATAAAATAGTCATCAAGAGTTTATAAGCTATATGTTTTTATGGTTTTACTTTAACTCCTAGTGGGTTCCACTTTCTTTTCATTTTATCCATTAGAATGTTTGATTTTTAGCATGAATGATTTATATATTTTCAATTTATCTATTTTAAGGTTTCAATTTGACTACTATAGGATTCATAATTCATTTCAATTTATGAGTTTTAGGGTTTTGAGATAACTATTAATAAGTTATATGTTCAATTGTTGCAATAAATTGTTTATGGATCTCACATCCAATTTTTTTCAGCACCTTAACTGGCAAAGTTGGTACTCCCAAATTTAAATGAGCCCATTTGGAAATTATTTGCCATTTGTTATGGGATTTTGAATTCATTTCAACTTATGAGTTTTAGGGTTTCCATTTTAGTGTTAAGGGTTTCAAATTTCATTTTCAATGTTAGGGATTAGAGGTTTCATAAGTTATTTTTTTAAAGGTTTCAATATGATTCTTAAGGGATTCCAAATTCATTTCAATTTATCATTTTTAGGGTTTTCATTATAGTGTTAAGGGTTTTTAATTTCATTTTCAATGCTACGGATTATGGTATAATATGTTGTCTGTTTTAAGGTTTCAATGTGATTGTTAAGGGATTTCAAATTTATTTTAATTTATGAGTTTTAGGATATTTACATTTTAGTGTTAAGGGTTTTTAGTTTCATTTTTAATGTTAGGGATTAGGGAAACTTTAAATAATAAGTTATCTATTTTGAGGTTTCAATATAACTATTTAAGGGATTTAAAATTCTTTTTTGATTATCAGTTTTAGGGTTTTCATTATAGTGTTAAGAATTTTCAATTTTGTTTTTGATGTTATGGATTAGAGGTTTAATAAGCTATCCATTTTAAGATTTCAATATGACTATTAAGGGGTTATGGATTCATCTCAATTTATAAGTTTTAGGGTTTTTAGTTTTAAAGAGTTTCATTTTTATTTCCAATATTAGAGATTAAGGGTTTAATAGTTTATATATTTTAAGGTTTCCATGCGATTCTTAGGGGATTTCAAATTCATTCCAATTTATCAATTTTAGAGTTTTCATTTTAGTGTTATGAGTTTTCAATTTCATTTTCAAAGTTAGAGATTACGGGTTTAATAAGTTATGTGTTTAAGGTTTCAATATGTCTATTAAGGGAATTCAAGTTCATTTAAGTTTATGAGTTTTAGGGTTTCCATTTTAGTATTAAGGGTTTTTAATTTTATTTCCATTTTTTCATTTTTAATATTAGTTATAAGAAAGAAGTCTATCACATAGACATGATTACCAAAATAGCCAAACAAAGAGTACCAAGCATCCAAAGTAATAGGAATTGATCTATGGCCCTTTCAAATCAATAAAATATTATGTTAGGCCATTCAAAATATGAAACAAAAAGCAAGGAGGAATTACCTAGTTACTCTTCTACCCATGTTGTCTAGGGCATGGGACCATATGATCATTTGAATCTCTTACCACCATCTCTAATTTTATTGTATGGATTGTTAAGAAAGATAACTCACATAATAATAGGAGGTTGAGAAATGAATGACACTGACCAGAATGCAAGGCATCCTACCAACTTTAACATCTATAGTATTTTGAGTAATAATGATTGCTCTATCTTGTACATTCTTTGGTATCATCCTGTTAATCATTCTTCTAATCCAAGCCTTTGATCAATAACACTGTTTGGTTCAACATCTGCCTAGATAATTGGATCAACCTATCTGTTCAACTTGGTGACTTCCTTCATTCTCTTTGTATGGTCCAAAATTTCTTTCATGTTATAGTCAAAGTTATTTCCTTCTCCCTCTTTAGCTTTTATTTCTCAGTGCATGCCTTCTCTCTTAAGTGTATTAGTGAAAGCCTTAGTAACCTTTAACAATTGATGATCTTTGACTTTAAAACTCAAAGTTACATGCACACAAACATGATGTTTTATGAGTCTCTATGGAGACTTGCTAAGATTCACATTCCTACCTTTAAATATGTCTTCATTCCTAAGGGTCCAAATGAATTGAAGAAAATGAGAAGAAAAAGTATCCCAAAATAGGTTGATGTTCTTAGGACAGTTGGGAAGATTGCTAGAGAAAATATGGATAAGGGTGACAACATGGCTCAAAGGGATGTCAAAAGAGTTGCAAACCACCTTGGAAAAACTACAATCAATATAAATATTAAAAATGGACTCTAGTTGTAGGTATATAGAATAGGGAATTGGGTTGCAATCCATTTGGACAATGGGGAGCTTATGAAGGAGAATTTGCCACAGAAAACATTGTATGTTAGATTTAACCTATATGTACCAAATGGAAAGGAAATAATTGGACTAGAAATTGGTATCATGATCAGAGGACTATTTGGTATTAATATGGTCAAACACCTCTATATTATTAGAAAGGAGGCTGTATAATAGCTTGGATTTGGAGAAAGCTAAAGAGGTTCCATCCGCCATTTTAGAAGAGGGAGCCTATCAATATATTCCCCAACTCCGAGGGGAAATTTGGCTAGATTCTAGGTTTCTTGAGGTCAAAAAAAGTTCTCTTTTGGGTAGGAGGGAGGGTGTAGACAAATTATGGCTCATCCCATTCAATAAAATTTCTATTTGATATCGAATTACTAAATTTGGTAATTCCTAAGCTATACCATGATTTGGTAGAACATCCTTGAAGAAGAGCAAGAGGTTTTCCATTTCTTTGAAGATTCCACCCAGATGATTTTTTACCACAAATTTTGAAATTGGCATCTGTCACTCTTCTATCTCTTGAGACCCACTATCTAACATATTCCCATCCCTTCCAAATGGATTTGAATACATCAAATCCTTCCACTTTAACTTTTCATCTTTCTGAGAATAGGTCATGAATATGTAGGCTCTTCCAAGACTTGCCCATCTAAGGACCCCCTTAACAATGTTATTTTTGAATAACACCTTCCATGGCTTATCTCTCCATGTGGATTTAGTTATCCATTTGATAACTAGGATATTCCTTTCCATCTGAGATCTTTCAAGCCCAACCCACCTAGCTCTTTCCTCTTGACTCACCCTTCCCATTTAACAACATGTCTTCTCATGTCCTTTCCCATTTGACCACAAAATTTTTCTAATGATCTTCTAAACATAATTAATTTGTTTTTGGTTAAAAAAACATGCTAATGAGTAGTAAATGGTGTACGCAGATAATATCTTTTGGTAGACTTGAAGTCTACCCACCAAGGACAAGTAATTGATGTTCTAGAAACTCCATAATTTCTTTTTAAATTTTCTTTTGACCCAATCCCACATAGTGTTTAACTTTGGTGCAATAGAGAAAGGGATACCTTGAGTTGTTGAAAATAGATTGATACAAGTATGACAATGTGTTTCAATCATTATGTTGTCACTGATGTCAAACCTACTAATTGCTGGTAAGAAGTTGATTTGAGTACTATCATTTGTTTAATTAATGAATAAGTTTTGATCAAATGATATAAAAAAACACCTAGAGAAAAGGTTGAGTTATGGTATGAAAAAGGAGTACAAAGATTAGTTAAGATAGTTATGATATGGTGCATTGATTATCTACTTAAGGATGTAAAGGTTGGATACACTGACAAAGTCTAAAAGAACAAGCAAGAAGAATTGAGTCTTCCAAGCTTGATTGAGTGGATAGTAGGTGCCAAGCAAAGTTAGTGCAAGCCAAGCAAAAAATCAGTTGGTGCCGAGCAAAGTCAAATTTTAGTGTATGTCAAGTGATACTATGTAAGTTGAGTAAATTTTAGTTGATGCTAAGCACCAGTAAACTTTAGTGTTTGCTGAGTTATCTAGTGAATGAGGAGTGGAAGAATAGTATCGAAGCCAAGTGACAACATATTGATGCCGAATGCCAGTATTCATGTTAAATCATAGATTTGATGAATTTGAGCTGACTATTTTGTTTTCTTGAATTTTGTGAAGCATGGAAGATAACTATGATGAGTTGGTGGCACAAAATTCATGGTAAATCATTTTGAGGAAAATTCAAAGAGGATTGAAGAAGAAGTTTCTAGAAGGGACTAAAATGAAAAGATGGGTAGATTCATTAAATCCTACCTAATCTTACCTAACCCTAAAATGGACGATAGAGGATGGACAGAAAAATATCTTAATTTTATATTTATAAGATGGCTAGTTAGAAGCAAGGTAGATCAATGTGGGAGAACCTAAGTTAGACAAGAGGTCTAAGGTATTACTTCATTTAGAGACCAAATAGAAGAGACTACTCTTGGCAAGCAAAGTAAGAAGGCTTAAGGGTATGAATGCTTGAAGGGTGAACAAGATATCAGAGCTGAAGTGTGTGAAAGCCAAGCATAATGGAGGACTAAAATAAAGATATGTAATCTACAAGTGAGTTATTACCAAATCAAGCCTTACTATTACTTTCTAATCATTGTACTAGTCTAGGGTAAATCCTTTCGTTTAAGGTTGATCTAATAGTTATTTATAAATCCTTTAACCAAGTGACATTCCAAGTGAATGATCTAAAGTCCTCTAACAAGGCTCACTCGTAATAGGTGATTGAAATCCTCTAACCAGGTCACATTTAATAGTGTGTATTGTAATATTTAATAGGATTGGCCTTTCATAGGACATTACTTCAAAAGGGTGAGAATGAGTAGCATGTTATAGGTGGTTTTTCCTAAATTGGGTTTTCATGTAAAATCATTGTGTCAAATGTGTTATTAAATTTGTTATGTTTCATGCTTACATTTTTGCAAAGTTGTTTTGACAATAACCTAAAAGTTTAAGTGATTGTATTACTAATGGATGCATGCATGATGAATATGTTTTATGGATATGGGTTCACTAAGTTGTAAAAAGTTTTATTTGTACATATGGACCTTGGATAATTGATTCACACCCCCCACCCCCCTCGAATTATTCTAAAGAATTCCAACATAGATATTTAACTAGATGGTTAGGACCTCCCAAAGAAATGAGAAAAATGAACCACTGGGGTGGTTGTTCATCCCAGATGAATGTGATAGATTTTTCTATTGATATCTTATCACTTGGGGCCTTGTAGAATGTATCCAATTTGGTGATCAGGTTTGATATGTTAATATATGAGAGTTCAATCATTAAGGAAGTATCATCAACAAACTATAAATTGGACTGGTCCTCTTGGTTTGGGAGTATAATCCCTTTTAGACTAGGAAAAATGGAGTTATCTCTCAAGATATAGTGCAGACTGTCACTAGTTATAAAAAAGAGTAATGGGACCAAGGAGCATCCTTGTCTTATGAATATTGATAAGGTAAATGTGTAGAATTTTCTACCATCGACTTCTACTACTTCCTTGACATCCAACATAAGAGTGAAAATTATTTTATTGAAATGATTAGGAAATCCAAGATTTCTAGCATCATGCTAATGATTTTCCTTTCAACTTTGTCATATAATTTTTCATAGTCTATAAAAAACATTTTTGATTGCTGACATGAAACTTTGGACCAATTTATAGCCTCCGAAAAAGTGATGAGATTTGTAGATTTTAGTAGATCTTTATTGGTGGAGATTTACTAAATTGTGTATCGAACTTCTATAGTAATCATACCAGTATTTAATCTCTATATTCTAAGTTCTAATTTGGCTTAATTTTATGTCTATTAATTCTTAGCATTTATAGTTAGTAATTCAGATATGCACAATACTTTCTTCTATTTAATTAATGTAAAACTTCAATTAGATGATACATTATTGCATATTTTGGTGAATGATATTATATTCTTTGAATAGGCTTGATAATGCCTTTGTGACTGATATTGATCTGCATTTTAGATGACATATATATGAGAATTAGGGGTCATTTCCATGTAGGGTAATACCCTATGTGGCTCATGCTATGTAGGGTCATGACGTAGTCATGCCCAATCACTACTTAATCAAACACACTCGATAAGTTAATCGATATGCTTTAGAACTAAACACACCCCACAGTCAAGACTTAATTGGTAATTGTAAGTGGTAATATTTGATAGGACAGGACTTGATTATATATATGAACATGTTAATTTACTTTTTCAATCTTATCAATATTAACATAATGCATACTTAAGAATTTACTTCCATTACTATAATGCTAACATTCTTAACACTCCCTCCTTAGCAAGAAGGGAATGGAAGTAATTTTCATACAAGATTAAACACCACCTCAAGTGTGGTCTATTAAGTTATGGTGTCTAACAAAATTTGGCCCAAATAACTATAGAAAATTATTTTCATGGTGTCTGACAAAATCTGGCCTAAAGAACAATGATGATTATTAAGATGTCCAACAAAATTCATCCCCAAGAACCATGGTACCACTTTACTCCAAAACATTTGGTGTCAAGAGATGGATTAGCTATTGATAAGGTCGTCACCTTATAATAGTGACCTTACACATATGAAAGATCATCACCTTTCATAATACAAGTTTGCAAAAAAAATTATTATCAATTATTCATGAATATACATAACTTCCAAATGTATTTACATATTTGTCATACCAAGTTTATCTCTAAAGTATTCTATTTTAACCTATCAAGAGGCTTGGTGAAAATTCAGCATTTTGTTCATTAGTGCTGATGTAAATCAGCTTGATAACATTTCTATCAACCATGTCTCTTGATAACATTTCTATCAACCATGTCTCTTATGTAATGGTAAGGAGTCTCAATGTGCTTTGGTCAATTGCGGAAGATAGGATTAGAGAAAAGTTTGATACATCTCTAGTTATCACAATGAATCACTGTGGGACTTAGTTTCTTTCCAAAAAGTCCAAATAAAATATTTATTAGCCATACTACTTTGTGAGCTCCCATGGAGGCTGCCATATATTCAGCTTTGGTGGAACTCAAGGCAACTGTAGGTTTTTTCTACTAAACCAAGATATCATTGTTGATCAACACTAAAGCAACATCCTATAGTACTCTTGAAGTTTATGGAATAAATAGCCCAATCAGAATCAACATATCTTTCAAGTTTAATCTCAACATTTTTGTACTTTAACCCATGAATAATAGTGTTACATAGATATCTCAAGATATGTTTAGCAACCATCAAATGAATCTTCTTAGGTTCACACATGAAATGACTTAAGAGATACATAAGAGATCTAATGATCTATCTATAGAGAGTGGGGTCAATAGCCTCTAAAGTTACAACTTCTTTTTTTAGTTTGCATAGATTTTTTTCCATCGAAGTTGCTAGAGATTTGCTATTCATCATCCCAAATTTGGCCAAGATGTTAAGGGTGTACTTCCCTTGATTTAGAAAACTATGATATTTCTTTTAACTTTTTTCTAGACCCAAAAATAGTGTAGTAGGCCTAGGTCCTTCATTTCAAATTCAGCTATAAGACCTTGTTTGAACCTTTCAATTAAGTGATCTTCACCTATTATCAATAGGTTATCAACATATAAAACAAGTATTAACATGTCACCATTAGATATTTTGAAATATATGTTAGGATCAACTTCATTTTTGGAGTATCGTAGTTTGGAGAGGTAGCTATCTATCCTTTCGTACCAAGCTTGTGGTGCTTGTTTGAGGCCATAAAGAGTTTTCTTTAGTTTACATACATATAGATTCTTATCTTTTGTAAAAAAACCTTCAAGTTGTTTGATATAAAATTCTTCATTTATGAAACCATTTAGGAATATGGTTTTGACATCCATTTGATGTATCTTCCATCCTTTGGATGTGCAATTGCAATAATTATTCTTACAAAAGTGTATCAAACAATTGGAGAAAAGGTTTCCTCATAATCAATACCTGTCTATTGGGAAAAAACTTGAGAAACAAATCTTGCCTTATGTTTTTCAATACTACCATCTAAAGCATATTTGATTTTGTATAACTGCTTTGATGAAACAATAAATTTATCTTTAGGCCTAGGTATAATATCCCAAACATCATTTGTAATATAGATTGATATTCTTCAACCATGGCATCATTCCAAGCTTGACAATTTAGGGCTTTTTTGATAGTTGATGGTTTAGATTTAGTAAGCTTAGTTACCAGTGCAGTATAACAAGATTTATTTATGCTTTTCTTGCTCTCCCTGGAAATATCATCTGGCTCAACATCATTTTCTTCAATCATTTTCCTTGCCCATAATGGCCTTTTCTTGATATTAGAGATGTGTCTAGTTTCAGTATCTGATAAAGGTATATTCTCCTCTGATACATTCTCCCTGTAATTTTTCAATTTGTAGATTTTTATCTAAGTCTTTGATGGGCTCATCTTCTATACTTGTTGATTGTTTTAAAGTAGTGTTTTCTTCAAATTCGACATCTCTACTAATTTCAACCGATCTCTACCTAGGTACATAGCCTGTATACCCTTTGGAGTTTTCACTACACCCAAAAAATACTCCTTTCTTTTCGAATTCTTATAACTTGGTTCTCTTTTCTTTAGGCATGTGAATGTAATTACAGAAGTAAAAAATTTTGAGATGATTTAGGTCAGGTTTAATTCCTGTAAAGACTTCTTCAAGAGCTATGTCTTCTAGGATTGAGTGTGGGCATCTATTTTGAATATATACAATAGTATTAGGCGCCTCCTAGAATGAGAAATGCAAATTTTGATCATGAAGCATGACTTTTTTTGCTTCAACAATGGTTCTATTTTTTCTTTTTGCTACCCTATTTTGTTTACGATTATAAGGTACATTATACTCTCTCTTAATCCCAATAGAGGTGCAATAGTATTTGAAAGTTTTAGAGGTATGTTCACCTCCATTGTCTAGTCTTAGAGTTTTTATTCTTTTTGATGTTTGATTTTCCATGATTGCTTTGAACTCTTTAAATTTTGATAGAACCTCATTTGATTCTTTACCCTTTGGAAAATAGATCTAGGGTTTCCTAGAAAAATCATCAATAAAAAATATGTAGTATAAGAATCCTCCTAGAGGCATTGGCATGGGTCCACATAAGTCAGTATGAACTAGTTCTAGGACTGATTTAGACTTGTGTTCACTAGGAGGAATAAGTCTTTTTACATTCTTTCCTAGAGCACATCCTTTACAAATTACTATATGATTTGAATTTAAGTTAGGTGTTCCAGTGGTGTACTGGATCCAATATATCTGAGCCTTCTTTGCCACATTTCATTAGGATTTGTCATTTTGTAACTTAGGGATTATTTTTGAATGTTACATAATTTATATAGGGTTTCATCTCTAGTCCCTATGGTGATAACATTCTTGAGATTAGTATTTTTAGGCCAGTACAACACTTTGTCTTCATTAAAGGTGACTTGATACCCTTCATTGAAAAATCTAGAGATGGATACTACATTCCTTTTTATGCTAGGTACAATAATGATATCTTTCAATTTTAGAGTAACCCTAGTTATTTTTTGTATAGAAAAAGTCCCAATTCCTTTTACTAGATAGGTGGAGTTATCTCCAATAGTGACTCCTTTAGTAAGATAATTTCCAAAGATTTCAAACTTATCTCTAAATCTTTTTATGTGGTGAGAAGCATCACTTTCTATTATCCATGCATTTTTGTTCGATTTCATTTCACTTGATAGAGCTAAGTAGAATAAAAGATTTCTATCCTTTTTTGTTTCAGTTAAGGAGGCTAGGATTTTTTCCCTTTCTAGATAATTTCTAAAGGCACGTCCAAATTTCTCACACTTATTGCATTGGACTTTGGAGAAATCATTTCATTTGTAATTATTATTTTCTTTTCTTTTATCATTTTTCTTTCCTTTGAATTTTCTCTTCTTCCCCTTCTTATTGGAAATTGAGAAAAGAGCTTATTTTTTCCCTTTTGATTTGAAATGATCCCTATAGAAATCAGTCTTTATTTTTCTAAGGTACAATCATTTTTAAGTTGATCAAAAGCTAGTATTGATGGTCTACTGATGAATTGGATGAATGTTTCCCAAGATATAGGTAATCCTCTAAGTGCTATTATGGATAATTCTTGGTCTTCTATTTTGTTTCAAATAGAACATAGTTGATTTTTCGTTTTGGAAATTCTTCCAAAGTAGGATGAGATTGACTCTCCTTTATTCATTTTTGTATTTATAAGTTGATGTTTTAATGTAAGCAATCTACTTGAGTTGTTGATCCCAAAAGTGTCCTTAATTGTTTTAAATACTTCAAATGCTTTCTTGAGGTTTGATATGGAAAGAAGAATATGATCTTTTATTGAATCAACAATGATCTTTCAGGCTTTGTTATTTTGTCTTTTCTAAGTGGCCTTTTCTACCTCATCTTTAGGTATTGATATTTATGATTCAATAAATGATTCTAATTCCAACTCTTCAAGAATTGTTGTAATTCAAAGTTTCCATGAGAAGAAGTTTTTTTCCTCTTCAAGTTTGTCCTTGAATCTAATATTGTTTATCATGATGCTACTTTGATTTAAGGAGTTTTTTTAGCAATCTCTCTACCAAATAGGCTCTAACACCATGTAGATTTTAATAGATCTTTATTGGTGGAGATTTCCTAAACTATGTATCAGACTTCTACAATAATTAGACCAATATTTTATCTCTATATTCTAAGTTCTAATTTGACGTAGCTTTATGTCTTTTAATTCTCAGTATCGATAGGTATTAATTTAGATATGCAAAGTACTTTCTTATATTGAATTAGTGTAGAACTTCAATCAAATAGTTCCTTATTGCATAATTTGGTAAGTTTAATATTATATTCTTTAAATTAGATTGATAATTCCTTTGCAATTGACTTTTATCTACATTTTAGATGGCATATATATGAGGATCAGGGGTCATGGCCATGTAGGGGCATAATCCTATGTGGGTTATGCCACATAGAGTCATGACCCTATGGGGCTCATGCCATTTAGAGTCACGACCCTATGTGGTCATGTCCAATCACTACTTAATCAAATACACCCGATAAGTTAATTGATATGCTTTAGAACTGAACACACTCGATACTCAAGATTTGACACACACACACACAAACACAAACACACACACACACACACACACACACACACACACACACACATACATACATATATACATATATATACATACATATACATATATACATATATATATATACATATGTATGTATATATATATATGTATGTATATATATGTGTGTGTGTGTGTGTGTGTGTGTGTGTGTGTGTGTGTGTGTGTGTGTGTTTGTATGTATGTATGAACATGTTAATTTAATTCTTCAATCTTATCAACATTAACATAATGTATACTTAATAATTTACTTCAATTACTATAATATTAACATTCTTAACAAGATTCTCAAGTATGTATCTACCTTTCACAAAACTAGTTTGTGTATAGAAAATAACTATAGTTAGGATATCATTAAGCCTTATGGCTAAAATTTTTGCTATTATTTTGTAGGATAGGTTAAGAAGTGTAATGGGCCTCCAATTCTTGATTAGAGTCTTATCTCCATCCTTAGGGATTAAATTTATAGGCCCTATATTGATTTCTGCACCTAGTCACCCACTCTTAACAACATCTTGGTATAACATTAAGAGATCTTGCCATATCCAATCCACATGGGTTTTATAAAATTTAATTGGGATTCATTAGGCTCCAAAGCTGTATCATTACTCATTTTAGATATAATGCTAATGATGTCATCTTTAGAAATAGGTTGGTCTAATTAAATTTTGTCTTTCAAGGATACCTTCTCTAGAAGGAGCTTCCTAATTTTTGCTCTCTACTTTTCCATTTAAGATCTAGTTGTTGGAATTATTTACAATAAGTAAGAGGGAGATGAATTAGTTATCCAAGGTCTAGATGTACAAATAAAACTTTTCATAGCTTAGTGAACCCATATCCATAAAAACTTAATATGCATGCATCCATTAGATCATACAATGCTTAAATGTTTTAGGTTATTGTCCTAGGTCAAATTTTTTTTACAAAAATGTAAACATGAAACATAATAGATTCAATACCACATTTGACACAATGATTTTATATGGAAACCCAATTCGGGAAAAACCACTAGTAACATGCTACTTATTCTCACTCTTCTGAAGTGGTGCCCTGTGAAAGGCCAACCCTATTAAAGATTACAATACACACTACTAAATGTGACTTGGTTAGAGGATTTTAATTACCCTATTAGGAGTGAGATTTTTAGAGGACTTTAGATTATTCACTTGGAATCTCACCTAGTTAAATGATTTACAAATGACTATTAGATCAACCTTAATCCAAAGGATTTACCCTTGACTAATACAATGATTGGAAAGTAATAACAAGGCTTGGTCTGATAGCAAATTACAACTCACTTGCAAATTATAGATCTCTATTTTAGTCCTCCATTCTACTTGGCTTTCACACACTTCAAATCTAATAGCTTGTTCACCCTTCAAGCATTCATACTCTTAAGCCTTCTTGCTTTTCTTTCCAATAATAGTCTCTTATATTCGACCATTGAATGAAACAATACCCTAGACTCCTTGTCTTCCTTAGGTTCTTGCACATGAAAACCTTTTGTTCTAACCAACTCTCTTTATAAATATAGTTTTAAGATATTTTTTTGTTCAAACTCAATCATCCATTTTCAGGTTAGGTAGGATTAGGTAGGATACAATGAATCTAACCACTTTTCCATTTGGTTCCTCTAGAAACTTCTTCCTCAATCCTCTTTGAATTTTCCTCAAAACAATTTGAATTGAATTTTGTGCCACCAACTCATCGTAGTTATCTTCCACATGCTTCACATAATTCAAGAAAATAAAATAGTTGGCTCAAAATCATCAAATTTATGATTTAACATGAATACTAGTACTTGACATCAATATGCTATTACTTGGCTTCCATACTATTCTTCCACTCATCTTCAACTAGGTAACTTGGCACACACTAAAGTTTACTGGTGCTTAAAATCAACTAAACTTTACTTGATTTACACTAAGTTCACTCAACGCACACTAAATCTTCACTTTGCTTGGCTTCAACTAGTTTTTTCTTAGCTTGCACTAACTTTGTTCAGCACCTACTACCCACTTGGTCAAGCTTGACATACTCAATTCTTCTTACTTGTTCTTCTAGACTTAATCAGTGCATCCAACCTTAAAAACCTTAAGTAGATAATAAATACACTATGTCATGATTTTCTTAACTAATCTTCGTACTCCTTTTTCATACCATAACTCAACCTTTCATCTAGGTGCTCTTATTATCATATTTGATCAAAAATTCCTCATCAATCAAACAAATGATAGTACTCAAATCAACTAAGAATTTATCTTACCAACAAGTAGTAGGTTTGACATCAGTGAAAAAACAATGATTGTAACATTACATGTTCTTCACTTCAAAACAATCTCATATCAACACTATCCTCAAAAGTGAATAATTTTGCATAAAAAATTGCAAAGGTATTTAGAATTGTTTCGTGGTCAAAAATAATGTTTCCCTCCTTTATAATTACTTCTATTTTGTCTCTTGCTTTTTTTTGGTTAAGGAGCTGAAAGATACACTTAGAGCCTTTATCTCTATGCTACAACTAGTTAATTTTGGCTCTTGTTTTAGCTCCTTGAATTCTAGTGTTTTGAATTCTTCTCAATGAGTCTCTAACTACAACTAGTTTTTTCTAGATGGCATTGTTGGTACAAAAAACTAGTTGTTGTTAGAGACTCATTGACTCAAGATTGAAGAAGGAGGTACAACTTAGTTCTATTATTCTATAAGGAATAATATAGAGATCAATTGGATAGTAGGTTCATTGATCTTTCCCTCGAAGCTATTTGGGAAGTGGGTCCAACTATCTTCGACAACTCCTAACAGGGTTGGAATCTTCTAACAAGTATTAAAAGTCTCCTAATAGGGACTCATATGTACTGAATGTTGTAATAGACTCCTAATAGGGTCTATCTTATAATAAGAAATATTTATATTAGTACATCATATTATGGGTATCATCCCCACCACGTATTTCCCTCTAATCAAGGGTTTCCCTAGTTAATATATATGGTGTTATTGTGTATGAGTATCTTGTCATCATTTTAGTTTATATTGCTCATATGGTTAAGATTTTTTAAAGTTGTTATTTGTGATATTAGTTGGATAACTGATTCACCCCCACCCCCCTAAGTTATATCAATGGACTATATATTCTAACAATTGGTATCAAAGAATTAGGTCCTTGAAGGATAAGCTTAACAAATGTGGGAGATCAATGGAAAATCTTTTTAGAAAGGATAGTTAGATTTGATGGAGCCAACTATGATAGTTGGAAGGAGAAGATGAAGACTCATCTATTGTGCATGGGTCTAGGATATTGGGTCTTGACAAAAAAAGTTAGAAGATAATCGATAAAGAAGAAAACCTTGAAGGTTGCAGTGAAAACGAGAGATCTATTCATGTCTAACATGAGAGCAAGAGAAGCTCTACTAAAAAATCTTCTAGAGAATGAATACTATTAGGTCAAGTCACTTGCAACATCTCATGAAATTTGGAAAGCATTAGAACCTACTTTTAAAGGTGATGATCATGCAAAGAGAATGAGATCGCATAATTGGATATGTGCATTTCAAGATGCTAGAATGATATAAGATGAATCTGTAAGAAGTTATATTAGTAGAATATCAAAATTGGTTGTAGGAATTTAGTCTCATGCTAGAACCAAAGAAGATGATGAAGTCATATGGAAGATCTTAAAAAGTTTGACACTACCATTCAAGCCTATAGCTCAGATGATTTAGCCAGTGATGCCCTCTTCACTAAGGAGACACTACTTGGAAGATTAGAATCAACAAAAGCATATCTAAGATAGTCTAGAGAACTTTCAAGAGTCAAAACATCTTTTAGTATCCTAATTATTTGACCTAATTTGACAAGAAGTGCAAGCACCTGTGAAGATTTTATGGGTAGCAACAGAGCTGATGAAGACAAGAAGATTGAGGAAGGAATAGTGCTTCTAGTGAGAAGAGAAAAATATGGTAATAAATTCTTTAAATGTTGGACTTGTAATGAATTTGGTCATTATGCATCTAAATTTCCTAAAAGAGAGAAGAAGTATAAGGGAAGGTTTAACCCTAGAAAAGATAGAGATATAAATTGTTTGTATGCAAATGAAGATGAAGAATCTGATGAGAAATGTCTAAATGAAAGTGATGATGAATTATATTTGTGGCCATCAAGGAAGATGATCTTGATAGATAAATTAGAGAAGAAAGAGCTCTAGTTACCCAAGTAGAAAAGAAATCTGATTGGGTAGTTGACAATTGTTGTTCACATCACATGACTGTTGATATGAATAACTTTGTTAAGTTCAAAAATCATGATGGAGGTATTGTTAGATTTGGTAACAATATAGCCTATCATATATCTTTAATTGGATCTGTTACTCTTGATGGTAAAAATAGCACTGATGATGTCTATTTTGTTGATGGATTGAAGCATAACTTGTTGAGTGTTGGACAGTTGGTGTACAAAGGTTATCAGTTACAATTTATTGAGAAGACCCACACTATCAAAGAGAGAGATGGTAAGATGATTGGAAATGGAACTAGATCCAGAGGTAATGTAATTGAGTTGAATACAACTGAGATGACATGTTTGGTAGCTAAAGTGGATACTAGTCCATTATGGAATAGAAAATTTTATCTCATAAACTTTGATAATATTATGAAGGTTAGTAGCAATTTTGTAGTCAGAGACTTGCTTAATATTGTTAAGCCTAAGATTGTTAAGCCTACTAATTTTGTGTGTAAGGAATATATTTTGGCTAAGTAGAAGAAAGTATCATTCCCTAGCAAGAAGTTCACTACCACAAAGAAGCTAGAGATCACTCAAATAGATCTAAGTGGTCCTTTTGGAACAAGAGGATTCTATGGTGAAAGGTATTTTATGATTTTTGTTGATGATTTCACTAGAATGATGTGGGTAGCATTTATTAAAGAGATATAAAAAGATTTTGAAAAGTTTAAGATGTTTAAGAATAGAGTTGAGAATGAATCTGGTGTTAAGATTAAGTGTTTGAGTTATGTTAGAGGACAAGAATTCACCTCTAGAGAATTTAACATATCTTGTCAATAAAATGGAATCAAAAGACAACTATTTGCACCTAGAAAACTTGAGAAAAATGGGATTGTTGAGAGAAGAAATAAATCTATAACAAAAGTAGCTAGAGTGATGTTATTTGAGAATGATGTTTCTAAGAAATTCTGGAGAGAAGTAGTGAATACAATAATATATACTCTAAATAGAGTATAGATTAGAAAATGTATGGACAAGACACCTTATGAACTATGGTTTGGACATTCACCATTAGTCAAATTTTTTAGGATATTTAGCAGCAAATTTTATATCAAGAGAGATGATGCTATTGGTAAGTTTGATCCAAGAAGTGATGAAGGTATGTTTCTTGGCTATTAATTAAAAAGTAAGGCTTATAGATGTTTCAACTACAAAACTAAGACAACAGTTGAATGCACAAATATAAGGATTAATGAGAAGGTTGGAACCAAAGGAAAGATGGTAGATTATAATTTAGATGAAGAAGATAATAACTCTAGAATTGTTAGACAAAATGCTAAAGTTATGTTTAAGACTAACAATAACTTGCAGAATAATGTGCTAACTTTTGAGCATAAAGGAGAATAGAGTTCTGAACCTAGAGAAGAGATAAGAGTTGAGATGTCACCTCCTACCGCTAACTAGAATTTGGTAAGGAATTACCCTCCTAAGTAGATAATTGGAAGTAAAGATAAAGGCACAATGACAAGGAACAAAGTAAATGAGGAGATATGCTTGATACCTCAAGTTGAACCAAAGTGCACAAAAAAAGCAGTCAAAGACAATCATTGGATCTAAGCAATGAAGGAAGAATTTGATCAGATAATAAAGAATGAATTTGAAATGAGCATGATAGGAGAAATAATTTTTTCTTAGGATTTCAGATTGTGCATAATAATGATGGTATATTCATTTCACAAACTAAGTACCTAAAATATTTGTTGAAAATGTTTAGTCTAGAAAGTTGTAAACCTATTGGCACACCCATGATAATTGGTCACAAGTTTTCCAACAAAGATGAAACACCCATAATAGAACATTAGATGTATAGATCAATGATTGGAGGTTTGCAATATCTGACTCACACCAGACTAGATATAGAAAATACTATTGGGATTGTAGCTAGATTCCAAGCTGATCCTAAGGAATATCATTTTGCAGCAATAAAGAGAATATTTAGATATGTAAAAGGGACATCTGATTATGAAATCCGATATGATAGATCAAGTGATTTCACTTTGTGTGCATATGCTAATGCTGATTGGGTAGGAAGTATGTGTACACTCAAAAGGCGTCACACTCTAAACCCTTCTATCCAAGTGATTTCATGAGATTGGAATGCTTGGATGTTGACTTAAGGAGTGCAAGAAAGTATGTTTCAAGTATATGAGGGTTCTCAACTGAGAGAAAATTTTCTTAAGAGTAAACCATGCAATAGGAGGTTTCTTTGAGACAAGATGCAAGAGTGCAAGTGTCCACAAAGTGATTCCTTAAATATGCAATGCAAGCATGAATCTACACTAGAATGAAATGAACAAATGTGGCTAGATTAAGAAAATGAAAATATTATAAACCAACCTAGCTATGCTATGTGAGCTAGATTATAGTAAAGGAAACTAACCTATCATGAAATTATACTAAAATGCCATAATATGAGAGAATTTAGAAGACAATAAGATGGAAGTTCTTTACAAAGCTCTTCAAAACTTTGAACGAGAAACCTACAACATAAAAATACTCAAGAGTGTGGATCCTTTGAGAAGGGGAGAGCTCTTTCTTTTAAAGATGCATAGATGATGGAGATCAAGATCAAATGATGGATGATCAAGGGTGGAGTTTGAAAATGGGATTTATCCATCTGCACACACAAGTCAACCAATTAAAAAAGAGTTGAATTTGTACATGAGGCAAAAAAAGTCTTTTCTTTTAAATTGCAAAATAGAAATAATACTTTATGTGTGTACATTGAGTTGGTTAGAAGAATGAGGTCTTTTATTTAATAAAAAGGGGACATGTTCTTTTGATCAAATAATGAACTTAGGATAGTATAGTCAAACTATAGGTTATAATCAAACTAATCAATTTTTAGTAATTTGGTCTAGGAAAATGATTAATTAATTTAGCCAAAATGCTAAGAAGGGGGCTAATAGTCTAGGAGACTATTTTTAGGTGATTACATTTTCCTCTCTTTTACTAATGTGTAATCAATCTAGGAACAAATTACGTAAAACAAATCAAAAGCCAAGTAGGCAACAATGGATAGAGATATCCAATTTTGAAGAATGAAATGCAAAAAGAGATTAAAAAAATCTTGAATGTATAGCTTAATGGTGGTAGTATTGAACACTAGGAAAGAGATGATGTTAGAATTCAAGAAGAATGCTAGCACCAAGCAAAGAAGATAGACCAAGAGCAAATGAAAAGATCAAACATATGGTCCTAAGAAATAGATAACTACATCAAGTGATGATAGAATATTTCTACCCCCTTAGGATTGAAATCAAAATGAGGTAAGGGGATGTAGAAATGAGCTAGATATGAGAAAATTGAGATAAAACAATGTACAAGATGACAAATAGATGATTAGAACCAAATCATGACCATAAGGAATGATAGAATGCCCCATTTTGACTAGAGTTGACCATAAAGGATAAAGCATGAAAATTAGGTCAAGTCGAGTAGAAAGATGATTTAGACATGAAAATGTGAAGCAAAGTAGATATAAATTGTAGAAATGATGAAGACATGGATAAATGAAGATACCTCAGTGAAGATTTAAAGATTAGACCTCAAAAGGTTAGCTGATTGCATAGAAGAAGGTAGAAATTTGAAATCTTGACTATCAAGATGATCTCAAATTTTGATTTTGATCCCAAAATGGGATCTAGGACATTGAAATATGTAATAGGTCAATATTATATATATATATATATATATATATATATATATATATATAAAAGATGAAGAGAGAGCTCTCCTCATGTGTAGGAATGAACATATAATGCAACCTAATATGCAAAGGTGGTTTACTAGCAAGAAACACATAACATTTAGACTCTGATTTCATCATTGAGTATTTTAGGGACATCATAAGATTATATAACCATCACTAGTATAACTATGAGGATATGACTATGATTGAGACCATATAAGAATGTGGGAATCCAATCTAAGAATCAAAGACATATAAGTCAAGATGGCTACTTGATTAGATTCCCTAAGTTTAATATAGCAAGATTACACCTATAGAAAGGCATAAGAGTTAGGGTAACCCTTGAGTGTGGTCTTGCAAAAATAATTAAGGATAATATGTTGCAGGTCAAAGTGTCAAGTAGGACAAGCATGAATTCTCTAAACACCTTAGACTAAAAAAATATACCCACAAGTAGAAATCAAGTAAAACATGCCCCATGACCCTAGTCTTCTAGTCCATGACATCCTCGAAAGACTATTAGGGAGGGAACAGATAGCAAAGAAATCATCATAGACAATACAAAAAGTAGATAAAGTTCATCAAAACTCATTCATTTAAATATTTAAGTGCATGTGTGTAAGTCACTTGGCCATTTCTTCAAGACTTGATTTTGATAGTGAGAAATACCATGACATCTGAGACTATAGGTAGACTATTTGAAGAGTGTTGAGAAACACTTGATGTCAAAGGGGGTAGTATTGAGAAACACTATTCGATGAGTTGCTAAAGAAACTCTAATGCACAAGGAAACCTCAATAGGCTGAGTAGTTGTGCCCCCAAGATGAGGACAAGAAACAATCCCAAGCTAGGAAATGTGGTGGAGAGTGAATGTCTGAGATTGATAGACATAGGTGTAAGGGTATCAAGTAGCACTTGTTTTCAAGTTTTCACCACTTGGTAGATTTTTTTAGGACATTTTTCAATTTTTTTGTATTTTTGATTTTTTTGATTTTTTTGGTGATAAAACAAAGCACCTATTGCTAGGTTTTCACTAAGATGATAATTTTTTTAGGACAATATTTTAGAAAATTTTCAGCATCATATATGATTTTTCTAAATTTTTTAGAATGATTTAGAGATCACTAGTTCTCAAGCAAGATGACATCATTTTCTCCCAATTTATAGCATGGTGTAGGACATGATGGAGTAGCAAGCTGGTGGATAAGTAGAGATGGATAAGAAAGAAATATGAAGCAAGTGAAAGTGATCCTCAAAGACTTGATTCCTCAACAACACCCAAGCTAGGGCAAGATAACCATATGAAGCATGTTTTTGATAAGAAATGGAAGCAATGAGAAAGATAGAATGTATGATAAGTAGTAGAAGCCAATAGCATGAAAATATATAGTCCAAAAAAGTAGGCATGTCAAGAGGCCTATGAGAACCATGTTTTTCTTTGTGTGATCAAGACCAAGAGGTTGAATGGATAGGATAGAAATGGGATTGAGCAATAAGAATGAAGCTAGATATGAAGGCTATGAATGAATAAGGAAGCACAATAGGGAAGATAATGAATATGATAGCCAATATGCAAGGATAGCTCAACATTGTTAAGATCAAAGAGAGAAGAGGGGATAGATGGATGATGGAAGAATTACACATGACACCTGTTTACTTTGTTTTCATCATAGTTCTTATCCAAGGTGCCATAAGAACAAGTTTTTACCATAGGACATATTTATTTCTCTTTACTATTGCTACCAAGGTGCCACAAGAAGTGGTTTTCACCAAGGCACTTTTTTAATTTTTATTTTATAGAAATAGGTCAAGATTTTTTCAATTTAGATAGTTATCCTATAGGAAAGATAAGTCTTGATAAGCCAATACCATAGATAAGTATGCTCAAAGATGTTGATAGGGTGAAGGAAGGGAAATGGTAGTAGGATAAGTATATGGAGGATAATAATTCATGTCTTGAAAGGATTGCAGGAGTATGGATAGCATGTAAGTGTAGGCTTGAAAGGATTGCATAAGGGTAGATGAAAAATTGGGCAAGATCAACATTGACACACACCATGAAGGGTGATGGAATGATGAAGGGATCATGGAGGAAATAACTTGAGGTTTAGATATATGGAGTGGTAGAGTAATCTTGGAGAAAGATGTTTAGAAGAAGATGGAGTGGAAGCATTTGGAAGCTTGAATGTCAACTTAGATTTATGTTCAGTATTCAAGTCTTTCAAGAGAGACTTGTGAATCCATATAGCATTAGATTTTCCTTTTGATACTTTAGAACACATTTCTTCAATAATGGATTTAGGAACCCATATTTGATTTGATTTAGCTCTTTGGGTGGTGGACCTTTGTGGTCTCTTGAATGTTTTATTTCTTCTTTTCATTCACATGTCTATTAGATGAGAGATAGTGATCTTCATTTTTCAATGGATTCTTATGTTTATTCACACTTCTAAAAGACTTAGGATTTGTGGATGAATAAGGTTGATATGATTGGTTTTATATGAATAGATGAATGAAGATTTGTCAAGGATTAATATCTACATTGATCTTGAGGTACAATAGGAGAGTTAGGAATGAAAAATGTAGGAGATTAAGGAACATACAACCCCAATATGGAAGGAAGGTTTGAATGTTCTAGCATAGATGGATAAGGACCAAGGATATATTTTGGAGATGCAAATAGATAGTGAGTAGGGATATCGACATCTTTAGAGTGAGAAATGTGACCAAGGTCATTGATAGACACATGAGTAGCTTTAATAGAGTAACACCTTTGATAGGAGCATTTGAAGCTTGAGCATAATTTTGAAGTAGGCATGGAGAAGTAGAACATGAGGGGATGCTTTAATCTTGACAAGTAGCTTTAGATAGCATAGCAAGAGAACTTTTCTCATAATTTTTAGTAAGCTCAAGGGAAATAGTGGAAGTTGTGTATTCATAATATTTAGGAGGTGGGTAAGACATAGGATATGGAAGAATGACATCTTGAATAAGATGAAAGGGTTCTTGATCTTTATCTTTCTTGACATTTATACCTTTGGCTTTTTGAGAGTCCTCTTGACATGGAGCCACTTCTAAGGAAAAGTGAAAATGTGAGGTGTGCATGATAGAATCTAAAAGAGATAGTGAAGGACTAGATGAAGTGGGCACAGTAGGCATAGAACCACATAAATGTTAATGATCTTTAGCCTTAGTAGCATTGAAAAGTTTTGCAGCCAAGTGAAGGTTAGCTTGAGTTTCTTTTAGAGGTATCCCTTCAGGATAGGCATAGTCAATGTAGAAAGAATTAGGTTCTTTGTTTGATGGAGGCATGTTGGAAAGCTTTGAAGTGTTTGGAGGTGCATGAGTGTTGGAAGAAGTGGAGGCATCAAGGAAACCATCACTATACATAGGTTCATTAATATGATCTTGCTCAAGAAAAGCATCCCCATCATATGAGTCATTAGAGGTATCAACAATC
Organism: Cupressus sempervirens; assembly: GCA_028749045.1. Taxonomy (NCBI): domain Eukaryota; kingdom Viridiplantae; phylum Streptophyta; class Pinopsida; order Cupressales; family Cupressaceae; genus Cupressus; species Cupressus sempervirens. The sequence goes on along the minus strand of CM053787.1, from coordinate 508,952,119 downwards.
CCATCAATAAGATCTTGGATTTTATGTTTCAGCTCAATACAATCTAAAGTACTATGCTCATTATGTCAATGATAAGCACAATAAATATCCAAGAATGGGTTTCCATATGAGCTATACTTAGGCAATGTGATGAGCTTAGTGCCAAGACATGTTTTCAAAATGTCATCATAAGAATATTCAAAGAGAGTAAAATTCCTCTAAAAAGTATACTGATATTCTTGTTGTTTCTCAAGTGCATAACATGCATCCATGTATTCATCATTGTCTTGGTCAAATATAGGTCTAGCATGAAAGCTTGACATAGGTTCAAAGGAAGTATCACTTGCTTGTTCTCTAAAGAGGTCTTTAGATCTAGAAGATGAAGACATTTGATGTCTTGGATGTAGACCTTGATGAATATGACCCATGTGTATGTAAAGGTCTTAAGGAAGATTATTTAAGAATGAAATATTCTCCTCTAACCTTTTCTCAAGTTTAGACTTCATTTCTATCATTCTCTTAGAGAGATAAAGGTAAGAAAGACCATTTGTCTCTTCTAGCTCTTTGTATTGAGTGTATAGATCTTGAAACTCTTTAGTGGCATGGAGGATATCATGATAATATATATTTGGTTGAATTTTTTTAGCACAAGGCTTGAATTCTATAGTGGTAGATAGATAATCAAGCATGAAGGATACTAGAGGAAGCTAAGAAGGTGACGCGAGATAACTTAATGTCCAAACTAGAGAGGTAGAGTATTCACTTGCCAATATAGTTGAGAGAGATTAAAGTGACTTGTCAAGCAAGGTGTCCAAGCAACTTATGACACTAGTGACTCAAGTCAAGGGCTAGAAAACAATCCAAATAGCCAAATAGATAGAGAAATTGAGGTAACAGGTGAACAACTTTTTGAAACTAAGAGTGTAGTCAAGAAATTAAGGTGAACATTTCAGCAAAAAGATAACTAGCAAGCAGACATAGACCATGAAGATAGAAAGACCAAGAATAGTAAGACCAAAGAGTCACTTTAATCATGTTTAAGCACTAGAGATATAACCAGTCAAATCCAAATGATGAGACTCTCCTTAGCAAGAAACACAAGCAAATGTTTATACTTGATGTTTTGACTTGGTTGACAAAGTTGATAGCACATAAAGTTCAATTTTCAAAACATGGAGTAGTCTTAAAACAATTAAGCAAGGAACAAAGAAACCTTTCATGATAAAAGCATATGTGAGGTCTCAAAATAAATCCCTAGAACTATTATCATGTGTATATTCAAAATATTTTCATAGAACTAAAACATTTGAAGAAACATCAAGCAATATCTACCTAAAGGACATGGTTTATTATTGAACAACTTGGCCCACACTAATTGCTCCTTTGCCTCACACTAAGTGGTTTTTGACAAGAGATATTGGTTTTATCATGGAAGTTTCATAATCACAACCAAGGGAACATAGATGGTGAGTGTAAAATCTTGGGGTGATCCGGGTAGTCCACTAGGATTTATCCCTGCACAAAGAAGTTGACCAGTAAAAAAAGGGTAGCTACTAACTTAGTGTGTTTAAAAAGGGCTTCCATTCATAATGTTCCTCTTGCACTCAATTATGGGACACCCCACCTTGTAGTGGGTAATAGACCTTGTGGTTACAAGAGAACCTTAAGCATTCTTTCTTAACACTTTCCTCGTGGTCCCAATCCAACAAGTAGTCACACGAAGTGAAGACAAAAAATACATCTATCAAGGTTTTATTTCTTTGATAGCCTTGAGATTATAGTGGGTTGGAATAGCCAGGTTCACTTGTCCCCACTTGGGTCATTCCTCTTGATTTCTCAAGAGGATCCCTAATGCTATTTGTAGATAATCCAAAACATGGACATCATTTTTTTTTTTTAATTTTAGAAATGCGTCGGGTAAACTTTTTAACGTGACCAGTAGTGCTAGCGTGACACACCCACCGGTACCACAGTGATGGGCGAGACTAGAACCCGTGACCACCCCCCTGCAACAAGGAAGATTTAGCCAACCGAGCTACGACCCCTGCCCAAAACATGGACATCATTATTGTGTTTTATCAAGTATAAAAAATATTTAGGTACATTATTATATCTAAATATCTTAGACAAACCTTTTGCTGAAATACAAAAATCATCAATCATTTTCTAAAATAAATTGGGTAACTTTTGTAAAATTGTTTAAAAGTCCATAGTTTTGAGACTTGAACAAAATTTTGATTGACATAGGGTGGGCTTTGTGTAAAATCCTAGTCAAAACAGAACATAATTTTAATTCATTCAAAAATAGAGAAACTTAGGGGGAAAAAAACTAAAAAGGTACTTTGCATAATGCATTCCATATTAAATCAATTTCAAATAAACACAAAATTTAATCAATTTCATCCACCATACAAACATGCATACAAGAAGGGATATAATTAAAATAAGATATTGAAAGTTGATATAGAAGAAAAGTTTGTTATGCATCAAATTGTTTTCTTGTATACAAAATTGGAATTAGAAATCTATGTCGCCAAAATCAACAAGAAAGGTACAAAATTGAGAAGAACCAATCCTCTCAAAATTGGTTCAAAGATGTTGGAACCAACCACTTTTTACATATGTCAGAAAAGTAGCTGCAACCATCCTATTCATAAAAGAGGTAGCAACAAGATTATCTTCAATAACTTGTTCGTCTCTAGTTGTACAAGCTCACTCCTCCCTGAATCGCTCCATCACCACCTAATGACTAGCTTGAGTCAACTCATCTATGGTTATCCTCCATAAATATAAGGTCACCATCCTCATAAAATCAACTCAAATGCAAAACATTTTTCAATAAATAGTTGTTATCATCTACAAGCTATGCTTGTGCTAATTAGCTCTCAAACTATTTTTAATCCAAACCATACTATTTGAATTTTCAGTCAAATGATTGTGGAGTTTTATATTCAAAAATCAAAATAGGAAGATAAAAGAAATAATCAAGCTATAAAGAGGCAGAAATTTTACTATATAAACCTCAAGATTGGGAAAACTAATTGGAAAAGGAAATCACACATTTTTTCAAGCTTCTTTAGATTACTTAAAACAATTACACATCAAAGAAATTCAAACGATGTGTTTTCTATCTTTCAAGTATTCTCGAGTTTTGAATACTTCTGCCACACAAGTTGTAGTCATCATAGTCTGCCTAACATGGTTTTTATGTTGTGCTCTCACTTTCTCTATACTATGCTTTGTAATTTGGTATGTAGCTATCCTCAATCTTGTAATACAATCTGCTCATGATCCAATTCACTATGGGATGCCTTTGATTCCTCACATTATCCAATTCAACTTGCTCATGTCCTTAAATAGGTGTTGGAAGATTCTCTCAATGCATAAGAATTTATAACTGCATTTGGAAGAGCAAACATCTAACAGTTGACATCAAATTTCATTTGTCATCTACAAAACCCCCCTTCATGAAAACCTACAGCTTCATTATCATTTGGATGGTTTCAAAACTGCCTTGGCCATTATAGCCTACCCTGATAGAATTTGACAATTTCAAATTACCACTTGATATTTACAAATTGTCCTTTTAGTAATTTCCTCCATCTTCTAGAAACCAAATTTTTAGATATAGACTTAAATGAAGTGCTCTTTTTTGGAATTGCATAACTTTTTGAAAAGAATAGGAATAAGTAGAAGTATTCAAATTTGAGTGCCATCAAAGTACTAAGTTTGGTCCTACAAGACAATTGCATCTACAAGGCCAAAACTGTGTCCATCCACACCAAACAACCATTGAAATCATATAATATTTGAGCAACAACAACAATGACAACTATGTGACAAATCACTATGAAGCCCTTTTCTTTGCTAAAAGTGGATTCCCCATCTTATGTTATCCAAAGCTTTCCTTCTTCATTCTATGAATGCTCTAGTTCTCTCATGTTGCTACATACAATTGGTACCAACTTTCATTCTTTTCTATACACACAACAAGTGGAACAAATGACATGTTACAATGTTATTATAGCAATGTAAACATATGCATGCTTACAACTACTTTTAAATGTTTGTACAATTATCCACGCTATTAATTTTGTTAGTTTTAATAGAATCCATGTTCCCCAATGCAATCAAGTAACCCCACTATCCTCCATGCTCTAAGATCATACATGTTCTTCAACACTATTACAACTATTTTTCATTGTGGTTAATTTAATTATAAGCATATCATAATCTGTTAATCTGTAGGGAAAGAAGAAACAAGATGGAGAGGCATGCAGGACTAAATTTCGTAAAAGAAAGAAGGAAGATATTATCATAAGTAGCTTGGAAACTGAATCCCCTTTAGTCCATAAGAGGTTAATGGGCTTTGGGGTTCCTAGCTATCCTACAAAAGGCCATTCCAAGCAATTGAAGGAGTTTATGCAAGGGCCTCCATTCTTCTATTTCAAAAATGTTGCCATTGCACCAAAGGATGTTTGGAAGACTATATCTTGGCATTTTGATGGTATAGAGGTAGAGTTTGTTGACTCCAAGTACTTTTTAGGTTCAAAGAGACCAAGAGGCTATGTACACAACCTTCCAATAGAAGGTAGATTTCATCTATTGCCTCTGCCTCCTATAGTAATGAAGCATTTCCTCAAACAAAGAAGTATTGGTCTTCCTAGATCATAGGGAAAATTTGAATTGCATATGTGGCTCATGAGCCAGTGATGTACAATGCTAGGAACTCAAGTCAATAGTTAAAAGATCTCATGGTAAACCATCTTTGAGTGAGCAAGCATACATACTTCACATGTGCAAGAAGAACAACTTGATATTGGTGGGGCCATATCAGATGGCCCCTTTGGAGCCTCACAAGATAGAGCTCATACTGGGATTTGAAAAAGATCACACCCAGGGAGTGTCATCTATGACAGAACACCTTCAGTATTTGGGAAATGCATTCCAAATTGACACAATAGCATACCATTTCTCTGCACTAAAAGCATATTATCTTAGTGGAATCAAAGTCCTCTCTTTGTTCTCTAGTATAGGTGGAGCAGAGGTTCCTCTCCATCGATTAGAGATAAACTTAAAATGTGTTGTATCTATCAAAATATGTCCAAAAAATAGGCTTACACTTAGTTCTTGGTGGCATAAAACACAACAAATAGGCACATTGATTCAGAAGGAAGATGTACAAGAATTGACCAAAGCTTACCCTAAATGACGTAGCTTGTGTTAGTGTGGTTTAGCTAACATGTCCAACAAATTAGCTTTTGAAACCAAAAAAAAATGCATAGCTAAACATTAACAAAATTTATAAACCAAGAAAAATGTTTAAATAAATGGCAATGAACATGGAATACAGTGTGAGAACAAGATTTTTTAATCAAATGTCAATCTATAAATCAAAACGTCAACTCGCCTTTCTAACACTGGGAAGAAGGCTCTTCAATGTTACCAAGTGTGAATTAATCCTTTTACGCCACCTTCTTACAGCTTCACTATGACTTTTTGATGCTGTAAGAGCCTTCACTTCTGAAATCTCTTTCAATGTCAACTTTGAAGCATTCACGACCTCTCCTTTGCTGTAATCAAGCACCAAAGAACCCAAGCTGTCAAACCTTGTTGGCGCTGAAGTTGTAAAACCCTTTTGACACATACTCTTGGCCACAAAATGTAGTGTAGGAAATGATTAAGCACACAAGTTATCTTCCCACAGTCACGTAACAATGATATTAGGGTGGCAAACAAAGCTTTATTTTATTTTGACATAGTGTATAAGCCCGTGTTGGTCAAAATTTTGACCAACATGGGCTTGTATTTAAAATATATATATATATGTTGCCTTGCATATTTCAACCAATTTGACCCCATTTTATTAGATGGTCGAAAATTTTGGTCTAAAAATGGGGTCAAATATACTAGTGACCCCAAGTTTATCTTTTAGATACTCATGATCATGCTTAGGTAATTCTTTTGTGAAGATATCAGCTATTTGCTCTTTTGTATTCACATATTCCATCTTCACCTCTTTGTCTTGAATTAACTCTCTCAAGTTATATAATACTTGATTGAAATGCACTTAGTCTTTATATGCATCACATGATTCTTTGATATATTTAGAGCACTTGTGTTATCACAATAAAAAAGTTTAGTGATTTCCTCCTTCATACCTTTGAGTAGTTGTTTGATCCATACAATGTTTGTACAATTTACTACAACAACAACATATTCAACTTCAATAGTAGATTGCGATATGTAGTTTTATTTCTTGCTAGTCCATGTAACCATCCTTTTTCCTATGAAAAATGTTCCTATGCTAGTGTTATTTCTATCATCAATATTTCCATCTCAATCGACATCAGTGTAGGCTCTCAACTCAAACTTCTCCTTTTTCTTGTAGTATATACCATACTCTTATGTTCCTTTTAGATATCTCATTATTCTCTTAACAACCATCAAATGATTCTCCCTAGGATTAGCATAGAACCTTACAACTATCCCAATAGATAATACAATATCAGGTCTACTATGCACTACATATTGTAATTTTCCAATCATAGACCTATACAGTATTTGGTTCACCTTAGTTAAATCATTGTTCTTTGACAATTTTTTTTAGTATCTCCTTTATATTTTTTGACTAAGTGATGTATATACCATATTTCATCTGATGTACTTGCAAAGCCACAAAGAATTTGATCTCTCCAAACATAGACATCTCAAATTCTTTCTTCATTTCATTTGCAAAAGCTTTACATAAAATATCTTGACCTCAAAATATGATATCATCAACACAAATTTTAGATAGCAAAATACCTTTGCCTTTTTCTATCTTTATATATAGATTGCCATTATCATCAGTCCTCTCAAATTCTATCTTCACAAGATAATTATGAAGCCTTTCATACCGTGCTCTTGGTGCTTGCTTCAAACCATATAAAGCTTTGTGTAGTTCACATACCATGTTTTTTTTGTTAGCATCAAAAAATCCTTTAGGCTGTTCTATAAAGACTTCTTCTTCCAATATGCCATTCAGAAACGTAGATTTAACATCCATTTGATAAATTTTTAAACCTTTGTATGTAGAGTAAGCAAGCAAAGTTGTTACTCCTTCTAATCTTGCAATAGGAGCGAATGTTTCTCCATAGTCTATCCCTTCTTCTTTTGCATACCCCTTGCAAACTAATCTTGCCTTATTTCATGTGACCACCATTTTCATCTAACTTGTTTCTATATACCCACTTGGTGTCGATCACATTTTTATCTTTTGGTCTAGGAACTAAAGTCCATGTCTTGATCTTTTCAATCTATTCAATCGCTTCTTTCATGGCTTTACTCTAGTCGCCATCTTCTAAGGCATCTTTTATTATCTTAGGTTCATTCTTGCTAAGAAAACATGTATTACCTCTCAATTTGTTCATTCTTATTGGTCTTTCATATTTGTCTCCAATAAATTATGCAACAGGGTGATGTCTTTTGACATACTTTGACAATCTTGGTTCTACTCTATTTTTCTCATTTGATCTATCAACTTCTAAGTCACTATGTACTTCTCTATCAAGTAATTCAACATCTCATAATCAAAATGTGCCTCAACTTCATTTTGTAACTTGATACCTAACTATGGCTCAGTTCCTACGTGCAACTTGACATTCATTGTATGTGACTCTACAGTCGCTAGAACTTGTCATTGATTTACAACTTGATTTAAAAAATATTCATTAGTAGGCATACCTTCATAAAAGTATACAAATGATTTGTATTCCTTTGGTTCCTTTATAGGTTCAGCCTCATGTACTTCTATATATTCATCAAATTTCACATTTGCACTTTCCACAACTTTGTTAGTGTTAGTATTTAAATACTTATAAGATTTACTTCTTGTGAAATAGCCAAGGAATATATACCTTCTTTTCTTTTTGCATCTAAATTACCATTCCTAACATCTTTGAGAATATAACACTTCTAAATACCTTAAAATATTTTACATTGGGTGAATATCCATACCATAGTTAAAAATGTTTTGAATGAGTACATTTCTTGACTTGCACATAGTTCAAGGTATAGATAACTATACTTACAACCTCTTTCTAGTATTTCAAAGAAACATTCTTCTCCATCATGAGTGTCCTAGCACAATCCATTACAAATATATTCCTCCTTTCAGTAATTCCATTTTGTGTTGGAGTTCTAGGGGCAAATGTCTATCTTTTGATTCCTCTATCATTACAAAACATCTCAAAATCATTTGATGTAAATTCTCCTCCTTTGATAGATCTCAAAATTTTAGGTTTTTACCTATTTCCTTCACAACTCTTGCTAAGTACCACTTAAATATTTGGAAATCATCATATTTCCATTTCAAAAACATAACTGACATCATCCTAGAATAATCATCAACAGATAGCATAATGTACTTATCACCTTTATAGCTTTGCACATCAATTGGTCTATACAAGTCAGGATGAATAATCTCCAAAATTCCTTTAGAGGTGTGAGTCTTCCTCTTAAAACTAGAATTTGTCATTTTGCCTTATTGACATTATTTGTAAATTATATTGTCAAATTTCTTCAACTTAGAAAAACCTATGACTCTTTTCATGTTATTGATACTAACCAAGTTACCAAAATTAACATGACATGACCTCTTGTGCCATAACCACACATCATTAAATTCTACAACTAGACAAGTAGCATCATCCATATCAATATAGAATAGATTACCTCTAGTTTGATCACTTTTTCCCATTAGTTTTCCATTAGTGTCATATATCTTAATAATCTTTTTCTCAAACTCAACCTTGGAACCTGAACTTTTCAATTGTGAAATAATAAAAAAATTATAGTTAAATCCTTCAACATAATAAGCATTATCACATAAAATATTTTCTATGAGTTTGATAGAACCTTTTTCTTTCATTAGCTAGGGTGCATCATTACCAAACCTTACACTATTTCCAGGTAATGAACTTACTTTTATGTCTAGTCATGTGATGTAAACACCCACTATCAATGATCCATTTGTCATTCTTGTTCACACAAGATACTAATGTAGTTTCCTCATCCTCATTAGAATCATCCTCATTATGATCGTCAGATCCATCTTTGGTTTCTTCTTCTGCAATGTAGTAAGACTTCTTGCCTTTGTCTTTGTAATCTCTATTATCCTCATCTCTTCTACTTTTGTACTTGTCTCCACCTCTATAGTTCTTCTCTAGACATCTAGCAGTAATATGACCAACTTTATTGCAATTAAAATACATGATAGATAACTTACCTTTGAATCTGCCTTTACCTCTATGAAATCTCCTTTCTAGTAGTGCTTTAAGTTGTTCAACATCCTCCTCATCTATATCACTATCACTAGAATCATATTTTACCTTTTTCTTCTTTTTCTCATTAGGTTTCCTTCAATGATAGCTTAGTTTTGAAAGAAAATTCAAAATTTTTAGATTTGAAATTATCAAAATTGGATAGCTCAAAAGTAGTTACCAGACCTTCAAGAGTGAGATTAGAACCTAACATACATATCATTTATTATATTGCAAAAACTCTAATAGCATAGATGGGCATCAACATTCTAAATTTTTTTCTTAATACAGTCTCATCATCTATCTTACCAGTGGATCCTCTTATAAAATTAAGAACATCTTTTATCCTAGAGCAATATTGAGAAAAATTTTCACCTTCTTGAATCCTCATATCATCAAACTTACCTCTAAGACTTTCATATTTGGCTCTCAAAACATTTTCATCATCTCCACAGATGGTGTGAAGAGCATCCCACAACTTCTTTGCACTATCAGAACCCTTTATGCCATTGAGCTCGGTATAACTTAGGGTAGAGACAATCTCAAACATTGCTTGATTGTGTTCTTTCTTCTTTTCTAGATCTTCAGTAGTTATGGCTCTAGCAAGATCAACATGCTCATTGGTGATGGTAGATTATGCATGGTCTCCAAGATCTCCTAGGTGTAGCTTCATTAGACTTTTCCATGCAGGAAAGTTGTCCTTGTTAAGCTTGGGTACCTCTCTTTTTGACATCTTGATCTTTTCCTTCTATTACCTTCAAACTAGACCTCCTAAAAAGATGACTTTGATACCAATTGTTGGAATTCTTTAGAAAAATTGAGGGGTGGATCAATTATCCACACTTTAGATGTACAAATAAAATTTTTCACAGCTTAGTGAACCCATATTCATAAAACATATTCATGCATGCATCTATTAGATTATAGAATCACTTAAACTTTGTAGGTTACTATCAAATAAAATTTGTATAAATGTAAGCATGAAACACAACATATTCAATAACACATTTGACACAATAATTTTATATGGAAATCCAATTTGGAAAAACCATTAGTAACATGCTACTCATTCTCACTCTTCTGAAGTGATTTCCTTTGAAAGGCCAACCCTGTTAAAGGTTACAACGTGCACTATTAAATGTGACCTGATTAGAGGATTTAATTCACCTTGTTAGGAGTGAGCCTTATTAGAGGACTTTAGATCATTCACTTGAAATGTCACTCGGTTAAAGGATTTATAGATGACTATTTGGTCAACCTTAATCCAAAGGATTTATCCTATACTAGTATAATGATTAGAAAGTAATAGTAAGGTTTGATCTGATAACAAATTACAACTCACTTATAGATTATAGATCTCTATTTGAGTCCTACATTATTCTTGGCTTTCACATGCTTCAACTTTGATAGCTTGTCCACCCTTCAAACATTCATACTCTTAAGCCTTCTTGCTTTGCTTGCTAATAATATTCTCTTCTGTTTGATCTTTGAATAAAGAAATACCTCAAACCTCTTGTCTAACTTAGATTCTTAAATATTGACCACCCTTGCTTCTGACCAACCATCTCTATAAATAGAAAATTAAGATCTATTTTTGTTCATCCTCTATTGTCCATTTTAGGGCTAGGTAGGATTAGGTAGGATTCAATGAATCCACCTATATTTTCATTTTAGTCCTTTCTAAAAACTGCTCTTTTAATCCTCTTTGTATTCTACTCAAAATAGTTTACCATAAATTTTGTGCCACTAACTTATCATAGTTATCTTCCACATGCTTCACAAAATTCAAGAAAACAAAATAGTCAGCTCAAATTCATCAAATCTACAATCTAACATGAATACTGGCACTCAACATCAATATGTTGTTACTCAAATTCCATACTGTTCTTCCACTAGTCTTCAACTAGATCACCCAGCAAACAACACTAAAGTTTATTGGTGCTTGACATCAACTAAACTTTACTTGGCTTACACTATATTAGTCAACATACACTAAACTTTGACTTTGTTTGGCTCCAACTAATTTTTTGTTTGGCTTGCACTAACTTTTCTTGGCACCTACTAGCTACTCAGTCAAGCTTGGCAGACTCAATTCTTCTTACTTGTTCTTCTAGAATTTATCCATCCTTTATAACCTTAAGTAGATAACTAATGCACTATATCATCATCTTAACTAATCTTTGTACTCCTTTTTACATACCATAACTCAATCTTTTTTTAAGGTTCTTTTGTTATCTCATTTGATCAAATTCTCTTCATCAATTAAACAAATGATAGTACTCAAATCAACTAAGTAGTTGTCTTACCAGCAAGTAGTAGGTTTGACATCAGTGAAAAAAGAAGAAGATTGAAACACATTCTCATACTTGTATCAATCTATTTTCAAGATGAGTTAGATTCAAACATTTGTATGCTTTACTTCTTCTCGAGTATCCTAAGAATATGCCTTTATCACTTTTGACATCAAATTTATCTTTCCTAGTATCCTTCAAGATATAACATTTTCTACCAAATACATTCAAGTAACCTACATTAGGTTTATAGCCATGCCATAGTTCATAAGAATTTTAATTTGAGTCTTTCTTCAGCTGTACTATATTTAAGGTATGAATTGTTGTACTAATTGCTTCCTTCTAGTATTTGATTACAACATTCTTTTCTATCATTAGGGTTCTTGCATAATCCATTATAGATCTATTCCTTTTTTTTGCTATACCATTTTTTTGAGGTGTACTAGGGGCTAATATTTATCTTTTGATTCCTATTTCAATGCATAATTCTTTGAATTCATTTGAGATGAATTCACCTCCTCTATCTGACCTTAAACACTTTAGTTTCTTTCCTATTTCTTTCTTAACTCTAGCTAGATACCACTTGAACTTTTGAAAGGCTTCAAACTTATCTTTCAAATACATTACTATCATCATTCTAGAATTAAAAAATAAAAATGAGATACTTATCTCTATTGTAATTCTCTATGCTAATAGGTCCACAAAGGTCTATGTGAACCAACTCCAAGACTTCTTTAGAATGATAGTTCTTTTTGAAACTTGTCTTTCCCATCTTTCCAATTTGACAATTTTTGCACATGCCCATATCAGGTTTCCTTAGACTAGGAATACCTCTCACTCTTTTATTTTTGCTTATCTTGATTAGGTTATCAAAGTTCACATGACACAACCTTTTATGCAATAGCCAACTTTCTTCTACTTGAGCAATGAAACATGAGCTTTCACTTAGATCTAGGTAGAACAAGTTACCTTTTGTTTGATTACCAAACCCAACTAGATTTCCTTTTTCAGCTAGCATCTTAGCCTTCCTATTCATGAATTCTACATAGAATCTAATGTTATTCAACTATGTGACACTCAGTAGATTATTTTTTGGTCCTTCAACCCATTAGGCATTGTCACATTTGAGTTTATTGGTTAGAGAAATACAACCTTTTCCTTTTATATAACAAGGTTCATTATTTCCAAATCTAACACTCCCACCATCATAGTGCTCCATGTGTTCAATCTTTGTTTTATCACCAATCATATGGTGAGAACAACCACTATCAATAATCTGTGCATCATTTTTACTAATGTGAGAAATAAGTGCCATTTTGTCATCTTCATCACCCAATTCATCTTTTACAATAATATAAACCATTTCATCCTCATCAACACTACTATCAGAATCTTTAGCCATGAAACAAGGCTTCTTACCTTTATCCTTGTAGTTTTTGAAATTCTTCTTGCCTTTTTATTTGCTTCTTTTCTTTTCTTCTTTGCCTTCTTTTTTTGGATACCTTGCAGTAATGTGACCAATTTTTTCACAAGAGAAACAAATTGGAAGAATTTTACCTTTGTACTTTCCTTTGCCTTTGGGATATCTTCTTGCAAGCAGGGCTTCAATGACTTCAAGATCACTATTAGAACTGTCTTCTTCTTCACTTTTAGATTTTTGACCTTTTTTCTTGAGTGAAAGCTTAGCTTTAAATGTAGACTCAATGCTTCTAGAGTAAGGAACATAGTTTTCATAGTTATCCAATTCAAAAGTGGTCAACCTTCCCACAAGTGCATCCAAAATTATGTCATTGTTGGGATCACATCTCATTTTCTGAATAACTAATACTCTAATTGCATAGATAGGAAGAAGAGTTCTGAGTACCTTGCTGACCATTATGACATCATCAATTTTCCCTCTAGAGGCTCTGCTTGCCCTAACACTAGCTTTGATTCTTTTACTATATTTTGCAATGTTTTTATCCTCTCTCATCTTCATCTCATCTTCATTTGATCAATCTAACCTCTTAAGATTTTTGCCTTGGCTCTCCTTACATTGTCATCACCTTCATAGATAGCTTTTAGATTGACCCACATTTCATGAGTAGTTTCACAATCTTTGACCTCATCAAATTCAACATAATTAAGAGTAGATGCAATGCCAATCATTATAATGTTATGATTCTTCTTTTTAGTAATCTCTTCCATAGTCAAAGTTCCAGTAGGCGCTTTATACTTAGCATTAAAATATTTCATACCTAAGTCACTAATGGTTGCCATATGTAGCTTCATAAGTTCCTACCATGCCTGAAAGTTATCTTTGTTCAACTTGAGAATCTCTCTTCTATAAGACATCTTGATCTTTAGCTTAGGTCCTTGAAACTTTCTCTGTAAGCACCAAAAGCTCTGATACCAATTATTGAAAATATAAGAGGAGTAACTAGGAGGGGAGGGGTAAATCAATTACACAAAAATAAATCCAAGATCCCTTAGATGTCAATACAAATCAAAACATAAACTCTGTTGAAATTAAATTACTATTGACACTCAATTAACATAGAGGCACTCCGTTAACACTAATGATTTACTGTCACTTGGAAAGTACTAGAATACCAAATATAACTTGATAAATACTAAATATTAATATCTTAAGATACTAAGTGTGTTTAACCTTAATTAACTTAGTTGCATACACATTCAAAGAAATAGCATGAACACAAGTGACGTCAAGGTTTAATGTGGAAACTCAATTTGAGAAAAACCACTAATTGCAACTAGTTACTATTTTTCACTCTTATGAAGTGAGCCCTATTAGAAGCCAACCCTGTTAAAAGTTACAAAACACACTATTAAGTGTGACCTTGTTAAAGGATTTAATCACCCTATTAGGATTGGCCTTGTTAGAGGTCTTTAGACACTTCAATCTTGAAATGTCACCTTATTAGAGGATTTACAAATAGCTGTTAGGCTAACTCTATTAAGAGATTTAATTCATTGCTACAATGTTTAGAGAGTAACAATCACTTGAACCAATTGTTGATGCAACTATCTTTTCTAATTTTAGATCTCAATTCTAGCTTGAGTACTTGATCCTTCTTGATTAGATTAATCTTTGCAACCCAACAAGGATATTCTACTTATCCTTCCAATTCACTTCCTCTAAGCATCTTCTTATCTTCCACACATTCTCACACATTCAATCCCAACCTAACCTTATATTTATATCATATGCATGGTCAAGTCAACTTGAATACAAATTAAAATAATTAATATTCATCTCTTCAGTCAACTAGAACCAACAAACAATTCCATTAAAATTAATATGCAAAAACAAGAAAATCTTTTGCTAACTGACCCAACTTAGCAGACAGTAACTTTGAAATGATTTTTTGTGTTAACCAAGTGAGCTCTATTAACACTACAACTTTGTAAAATTTGGTAACCAAGTGAGCTTGGTTAATACTAGTTCCATGCCAACTTTCCTTTGTTAACTGAGTGAGCTTGGTTAATATTAAACTTCTGCAAACTTCTCTTTGGTGTCTGAGTGAACTTGCTAAATATTGGAATGCTCAGCAGACACAAGAAACTATCTTCATCACCCAAGTGAGCTCAAAAGACACTGATATGGTGTTTTTTGTAAGATCAAACACAATATACAATTGAATAATTATTTTCAATATTTACCACCTTCTCAACTAGTGCTTCCTCAAGCACCTTATTTACTAAGTTCCTTTAGAAAGGAGTATGACTTAGTTGACTAGTTGCATTCTAGTCCTACTAAAATCTTCTTATGGGAACTTCTTCAAACTTTACCTAGCTTTATCTACTTTTCCTAAACCTTTTCCTAATTCAAATAATGTATATTCTTTCTTATACTGTATACATGCTACACCTACACCTCTTTGGAATTCTATTTACTGATGAATATTTTCCACCTAAGGAAGTTTAAGATCATTATAATGCTCTTATGGTTGTGATTATTATCAATAGGAATCTCATTCATAGATCCCCAAGTGATAATGGATCATGATTGAATGTTTTTAGCCTAGATATGTTGAAAGCTATACACATTGGTATGTCTACTATAAAGCCAAATAGTCTTCCTATTGTGGTTTTGATAATATTACTAAGAAAAATTTGGGAGTCATAACTCTTCCTATCAAAGTTAATCCTATGGTGTTAGATACTATGATTTGTGTGATACCTAGATGTCTTAAACACATTCTTCTTTTGGGGAGACTGATGCATGTCGCTCCTTCTACTCTTCATTGTAAAATTAAGTTTATCTACGATAACATTATATATACTCTGCATGTGGATGATAAACTTAATAACTATTATAGCACTAAATCTTCTAAGGTGCCAGAACCTAGGGAAGAGAAACAAAAGGACATATTGAAATTAAAGATCAATCAAGTGAAGAACCTTCTTCCATGCTATCTAGGGATGACTAGGGCACTTTAGACTTTAACCCCACATTCTCTAGAGAATATTAGGTCTCTGATCTACCTTTTTTGAAGAATTCTAAACAACCTAAGGAAGAAAAAGTTGTCTTAACTCCTCTATCTAGTGAATTAAGTAACAATTTTATCAGTTCTCACTAGTAAATTTGGACCTATTTTTCAATGTAGTTCTAGTTGAAATTTTGATAGCTAAATATCAAAAGTCAAAGTCATTAGATTTTGTCAAATGCTCAACACATTCCATAGCTGAGGATGTATTGATAGGAAGATCTATCAAAAATCATCCCCATCTATGTCACACATCAGTTGAGATAACTAATTCAAAATGTCAAATTATCGATGCCAACCATAGATGATTCGATGAGTTTATTATACCACTGATGGAAAATAACATCAAAATTATGACAACAACTACAGTTTAAAAAAAAATTTGATTGAATCACAATATGCCTTCAATGTATTTTCATTTATATTGGTACATGTACTCAGCAATATGCCTCTCAACAATTTCTATTTTCTTTCTCATGGATGGGCTTTATATTGGAGTCACCATCTTTACTTGAGTTCATTGTATAGTCTTTGGATTCACCAGTGACTATAGCAAGAAGTAAGAAAAAAGTTGTTTAAGTGAGAGGGATTCAGTCTAACACTTGAAGTTTCATTAGAGGGTATTTGATCTTCTGATTTTCTGCTAGGGTTTTGAGAGGCAAAGTAGACAACATAGAGAAGTTTTAGGAGAAGTTAAAAATGGTGACTGTAGTGCAACACCTACTATATATTTTTCTAGCATTGACTACAAAGATAGAAAAATATATTGACACCAAGTGCAGGGATGTCATCTAGCATGTCAACGTCATCGTAGTGAAGGCCATTGCAGATGTAGTTCAAACCTCACCAGGTCCCAAGGGCATGGACAAGATGCTCTGCACCTCCTTGGGTGATGTGATCATCACCAATGATGACACCACCATTCTTAACAAAAATGGAGGTAACTTAACCAATTGCTAAAATGCTTGTAGAAATTTCAAATTCTCAAGATATTGTTGTTGGTGATGGCATAAAAACAATTGTTGTTATCATAAGTGTGATTCTTAAATAATGTGTGAGTTTTCTATCTAAGGGTGTTCATCCTTTCATAGGCCTCTAAGAAGGTTGTCAAGGTTTTAATTGCCATGGCTATTCTTGTCAAATTGATAGACCATGACTCTTTGGTGAAAAGTGCAAGCACTTCTTTAAATAGTAAGGTTGTTAGCCAATATTCTACGTTATTGGCCCCATTTTCTGTTCATGTCATCCTGAATGTCATCAACCCTATGAAACGTGACATTGTTGATTTGAGGGACATCAAAGTTTTACAAAAAATGGTTAAGATTGTTGATGATACAAAGATGGTTAAGGGTTTGGTGTTTCCTTAGCAGGATTGAGAATGCAAAGAGTGGTATAATATAGTTCCAAATTTTGTCTCCCAAGATAGACATTGAGCGAACCATTATGGTCTCTGACTATACAATGATAGATAGGATTTTGAAGGAGGAGAGGAATTATTCTAGGTATGATAAAGAAAATCAAAGCCACTAGATGCAACATGCTATTGATCCAAAATAATATTTTATGAGATGTCATTACTAATCTTTTGCTGCATTATCTATCTAAGGAAAAGATATTAGTGGTCAAGGATGTGAAAAGGGATGAAATCAAGTTCATTACCAAGATGTTGAATTGTTTACCCATTGCTAATATTGAACACTTTAGGGAGGAGAAGCTAGGGCTAAAAATGAATGTCTTTAATAATTTAGACAGTGCTTTTTGAGCCATGAGGCTAAAATGGATGTTTTTAATAATTTAAATTTATTATTTTGATAGCATTGTTGGTCTTGATTTTCTAAACTTATTCTGATCATGTGCATTATATGTACCAATCATTATGTATTATCTTTTAAACAAAATGAGAAATCATTCTTTGTCAAACCATTGTGGAGCTCAAGGTGAAAGTAACTTGAAAAATGTAACCTAATAATTACTTCACAAAAATAGAATCCAATGTGATATAAACATACTAATAATGAGATTAATTTAGAACCACTTTCCACAAATTCATTACAAAATATTTAGTGGAACATACCTTGGCTCTTTATTTTCTTCCTCTGTAGAAATTTATAGAACTTTATTCACATCATATGACAGAGAAAGGAAGAAAAAAAATTTAAGTAGGTAGTGCATGTTAATCCCTCCCTATTATTTATCTGAAATGCATTGAATTCCACAATAATGAGATGACAAAAAGTTTTCATATAAACAAAACAATGTTAACTTTGCATTAATGTACTTAATTTAACAAACCATTAAACAAAATATGTTCCCATTAACTCAAAAGCTGAGTTTAAATAAAGAGTAGAGAATGATGAATTATTTATACTTCCATATATATTATCTATCCCTTAGAAAACATAGATATAATAGGATTTGTACTTGGTTATTCACAAGATATAACAAACATATGCTACTAAGTAAAAAATATTAGAAAAACTAAGTCTAAGACAACTACAAAGACAAGGAATGATAAAGAAAGGATTAAGCACACAAAAATGCTTTCAAACAAGAGAATAAATCATTATCATCCATTAAAATTAGTATGATGTTTCTTTCTTCACTATGAATATATACAAATGACAAAACTAAGGCATTATAATAAATTTGAGCATGCATGTGACTAAGCATAAAGCTTAGCACCTATGAAGTTGGAAATATGGGATGAACTAAATTGAAGGTAGCAATGGTATATACTAAGAAGGAGTTTAAAATTGATATGAAAAGGACTCTAAGGGAGCCACACAAGAAAGAATATCCAAGTCAATATGTGAATGATAATTTGACAGAGCATTCAATACTCTAGTCAACACGTCAACATCACAATTGCTATGTCTCAAAGACAATTGATGACAAATACATAATCAAATAAAGTATGCATATATTTGGGTTACAAAAAAAATCTATTATTGGAGAAGTATTAGAGTCAACTGTAATGAATTTATTATGGGATAATAAATATATAAACAAAGACATCAATAAAAATCCAGATCAACTATGCCAGCAATAAGTCATAATAAGCATACAAAATCAATTGAAATGTATTGGCTATACAATCTCTTCTCATCATCACCCTCAAAATAGGATAGAGTAGAATTATGAAGATGATAATTGTATTTAGAGGAAGAATAATAAAAGAGAAGGAAGAAAGTTATAACGTGCCTTAGAAAACAAAAGGGCAACAATCGATTATATAGAGAGAATTGCATAGTGTGTGAAATGGAGTTGTTTCTATTGTTGACAAATTGTAATGTCAAAGAATGTGAGGTTTTTGAGATTAGAGAGACAAACTAGTTGTTTAATATGGTCAAAGTTTAGAATTTTTAACCTCAATGCAATTGAATGTACTCATTCCAAGTGGAATTGGATGCTTGTTGGCTTAATTCTATCACATGAAGAGAAAATAATGTCTTTCTCACATGCCACACACATTTCTACAATAAACAATTAGAGATTATTTTATTATTGTCAGCAGACAACCAGATAAATACAAATAAATAAATAAATAAATACAATTTTTTTGGCTCAATCTCCAACTGGTCAGTATGTGTTTTGAAAAATTATTCTTGGATTGTGAATCAGAAAAAAGAGAAATATCAAACTTTAAAAAGTGTACATAAATGCAATTAATTTTTAAGCTTCAATTTTATAAACTTATAAAGAGAACCATAGAATTATAAGAAACTATTGTGGTTTGTACTATTTAAAAACTATAGTAATAAGTGATAAAGTTATATGCCTTTGATTTAAAGAGCACAAATAATGGAAATGAATTGCTAAAGGTGTAAGCTCAATTGCTCCCCCATGTGGATGGCATTGTTAAGTAGAGAATAGTTATATCCATACATACATACATATATACATGGTTAAGTGCTACCTAACTATGTCCAAGGATACCTAACTATATCCAAGGCATTTGCACACTAAAGGCATACTTTGCCTACTAGGTTGCCTACATACCCATATACACAGTATCAAGACCCTTGAACTACTCACTCTAACAAATATATAGTTTTGGTTTCTAATTGTTTTGATGCAGTTGTATTCTTATAACCACTAGTGAGCTTTACTTACCTAATATAGCTCTTTGCCATCATACAACCACTCAAGAAAATTAGGTGGTTTTCTATAATTATAATCCTGTAATACACCAGTGCAACCTTTGTGTTGTAGTTTATAGTTAATGTAAGGTTAACCTATATACATCCTAACTCACTCCTTATATAGCTATGTTTAAAATCTTGTGACAATAATCAATGGGTATAAATAGACCAGACAAGTTAAATGCTAGCTGGGAACAATTGATTGCTCATTTTATTGTACCTAATTTGATATCAATTCTACATGAATTTGTAATTAACCTAGCTAATCAACAACTACATTAATTGAGCTAGGTTATGGCTTGTCACTTAGCATGGGTTGAGTAATTTTTATTGTTTTATTATTTGGATTTTGGAATATATATGCAACAGGAACAATTTTTCGATTGTGCTAATATCTAATAAGAAACTTGTCACTTAGCATGGATTGAGTGAGTTTTATTGTTTTATTATTTGGATTTTGGAATATATATGCAATTGGAACAATTTTTCTGTTGTGCTAATATGTAATAAGAAACTTAAACAAGATCTCTCTCTCTCTCTCTCTCTCTCTCTCTCTCTCTCTCTATATATATATATATATATATATATATATATATATAAAGACTAAAATTTGTGCATTTTTTCATGTATTACATCTACATTTGCTTTGTCATTTCTTATTTTATAAGAGTGTTTAAAGGTTGGGAACCACTTCAACATCCTTTACCTAGTTCAGAGGTAATGTCATTGTAGCAGTGAGAATAACTTTAGTGAAGAGTTGAGTGTAAGGAGTTACTATCCTGAACATTCAAGAAACATTCAATAGCATGTGAAATAAGGTATTTAAACATGCCTCAACCAATTATGATTTAATTTTGGACCACTCATCAAAAATCATAAAATATAAGAACATATGTGCCAAAAAGAATGTAAAAGATGATTATCATAAAAACATGATTATCATGCACAATCATTTTTTTTAATCTCTTTTGGCACAATCATTTTTACAATTTTTCTGGCTCAATCTCCATATGGTTAGTATGTGTTTTGAAAAATTATTCTTCGATTGTGAGTCAAGAAAAAGAGAAATATCAAACTTGAAAGAGATGTACATAAATGAAATCAATATTTAAACTTCAATTTTATAAACTTATAAAGAGAACCATATAATTATAAGAAACTATTGCAGTTTGTACTATTTGAAAATCATAGTTACAAGTGATAAAGTTACACACACACACACACACACACACACACACACACACACACACACACACACACACACACACACACACACACACACACATACATATATATACATATACATATACATGCATACATACATAGCTTGGAGGGTTGCAGTCATTCATGGGATGCTAAAGTACCCTTTCGAATAGTAGAATAGGTGAGATACTAGATTTTGGAAGAAATTACTATATTTTTGTCATGTATCTTTGCAAATGAGAAAAGTCTAAGTATATGAAGTCAATGATACGAAGTCTAAGTATATGAAGTCAATGATAGCTGCAATATTTAATATTTTTTTCAAATTGTATGAGTATTTGAAAAGAATATGTGAGTTGATTGTCTTTATTCATTACAATCTTTCTGAAGAAGCATTAAGTTCAAACTTCAAATATCAGGAGTATATAATACTAGAATCAGAATTTATTTAAATGCAAGTTTATGGGTGTCATTGATAAGAGATAAAACAAAATGGGCTTATTGCCAAGCAAGGTGCTATAGTAAGATTGTAGATGTGAAGTATGATTTATAGTTAGTTTGTATTGTAAAATCTAAGAGTTGTAATGAGTGATTTTTGAAATTTGAGAATATCATTGTCAACCATGAAGGTGAGTCTATTTTGTTCGATTCCTCTCAATCTTGTTGTTGAGAGAAGACATTTTAGACTATGGTTCAGAGTGTGATCAAAAGGGATTGCAAATATATTTTTATCATGAATCTCCCAAATAATACTAAGACATTGGTTATTGATGTGAAAAATATTGAAAGTGTAAGTCTTCATAATAAGAATAGTCATCACCCAACCTATGTACTACATAGTTTGGAAAACTAGTGAAGTATGTGATGGAAGTGACCAGCTTCATGAATTATTTTTGAAAACATAGATCATGCATATGATCTATTTGATAGAAGCCATGGCTCATCTCCAACTTGTAGGAAAGAAATCAAAGCACACATTTGTAAGATAAATCAATAATCTTGACCTATGGTGAGTTCCACACAAATAGACGAGTGTTTGAATGTCAATGCAATAGAGGGATTATTACCTATATTATATTTGATGAAATGTGCATGAATGATACTCATGTTTACCTTACCCTATGCATCAACAATGATATATTTGATGAAATATGCATGAAATGGTTCTTCATACAATTATGTTTGGAATAGATTTGACAACTAATTTTATGATTGAAATGGAAAAGAAAGGAGGCAGAAGATTTGGTCTCAAATTAGATGAGACTCTGTTAGAGTATGTGAAATAGTCTCAAAACCCAACATAAACTAGTGGTTAAAATTTGTTCTAGGTATGAGCTGGTGTAGGTATGTAATAATCATTGTAGTTTTGTGTCATATTGGTTATAAGTTTTAAACTTTGGTGTTTCTATGGGCCTAATATGCACCTTGATGATTTAGAATTTAAGTTATATAGGTCCTAATTAGGATTTTTAGGTTTCTTATGTTTCCATTAACCATATTTTTTTTGTATTGACTAAGCTATCTTCTCTGGAGAGATTGTACAAATATCTATCTCATTGTTAAGAGTTTTTTTTGAATAAGGGGATTGATTTTATGATCATGTTCATGTCAGATTGTATGAATACTGGGCACTACTAATCACATATGTAGCCATAGCTAGCTTTAAGTGATACCACCATCTTATCTTTTATTGTGTAATAAATAATTTGGATTCCTCAAACTCTCTCATCATAATAGTGGATTGTGGAATGTGGATGTTAAAAATAGTGATACATAATTACTCCTAGAAACATACTTTTATAACTTGAACTATAGAAATCTCCTATTTTTAACTTCATTTCTTTTCTTTAGTACCTTTATTATATCATTTCAATTTATTTGGTCTCTAAATTATGAAGTTACTTCCCATTCCAATCAAACTAATCAAGATTTTATTTTTAAAATAGAGTAGAACAAGATTTCTCTGTCTAGTTTTTATTTTTAGAATAGTGGAACAAGACCTTTTTGTCTAGTTTGGGAATTTTATTATACTCTCACTTTTTATTCTATCTAATTAGTGGGAAAGAAAGGGCCTAAATTTGAGATTCAAAACATCACACACATTTTAACATTGCTGCAAATGAATTTCAAATTTTAGAAAAAAAAATCTAAAATAGAAAATTTCTTTATTTGATTGTATAAACAAACACTAATACATTTCACTACCAGGATTAACTACTAACACTTAAGATTATTCCTTTAAGAGTATTTCATTGCTACTTAAATTATGCATTAACAATAAGCAACAACCAAGAATGAAAACTATTGCCAATTTCCCTCGGGCCAATTTAGTACACTACAGGAGCATAAAAACATCACATTTTAGAGTCATAAGGTGAAAGGATTTCAAGATAGAAACTCATGAATCATAAGCAATAGAGCAGCACTAGTTCAAACCTTGGGTCAACCTAGAATAACAATAAATAAAAATCACACTTTTAGGTCAAAAGTTGAAAGGTTTTAATGATGGAAAAGTCATCATCAACATATAAAAACCCTTACCATGTGCTCACACATTTTGACACAAATGAATAAAGATTCTCTTTTCTCTCTTTTCTTGGTTATACCCCCAAAAACATCAAAATTTTGATGCTAAACTTAACTATCATTGAAATTTCAACACTATCAGGATCATATTTATAATTTTAAAAAAATTGACAAGCCAAATTGGCTTGCCATCAAAAATGGCCCCCAAATGTACTAGTGTCTTCATGTAAGGAAACCATTGAAACTATTAAGCCTAATGATCAAGATATAGTTTCTTATGAATCTTCTTTGACTATCTTCAATATGGCTGATCACTATGATCCTTGGTACCATTTTCTTACTAAGCATGGCTTTTATGGTCAAGGATGTGGAAAATATGAGCAAGGAATACAAGTTCCTTTATCTAATGATATTAATGAGCATACTTATGGTTTGGGATTTAATTCTTATAAAAAATATTCTTTCTTTTTGAATGTGAGTCATATCTATAGTGGTCCTTTGAAGCTAACAAATCCACACCTTATTGCATTTGATCAATCAAATTCTTTGGATATTTTCTAGGTGCATATGAGGATTTGCCTTATTTTCACCATAATAAGAGAAAGCCTTATCATTTGGGCATTAATGGATATTTTGGAGAAGAAATGAAATCAAGTTCACGTGCTGATCTCCTCCTATTTGTAATGTCCCCACTAGCTAGGACAAGAATACCCACAAAACCAATGTTATAATTTATACAATAATAAATTATACTTCACTATTCTACCCTCTATCCTAACCCAACCTTAAATATGTCTCCACATCAAGATATTGGGGATCCTTAGATCAATGGTACTTCTATGTCTTCTATGAAGTGCTTCCTTTAAGGTCCTTCCTAGAAGAGACATTCTCTATCCATGACCCTTGACACAAGTGCATATGTTAACATCTACACTATACTCTAGCCTTATAACCATATTAAGATCACTCTCTTCCCCTAAAACATAATCCCTTGATCTTAAATGATTAACCATTAATCACGTGTGTTATCCATTTCAAATTTCTATCTTTACATATACATATGTAGATGCATAAATTATCTAAAAGTGTAATTTGTTAATATATAAAAATTCATAAACATAATTAAACAAATATAATCAATAAACATACATTTCTTACCTTCCTCTTTGCTTGGTCCATGTGGCTCTATCCTAAGTTGACCCTTCAATGAATTATTCCTTCCAGATTATCTCAACTCTATATTTACTTTTTAAAATTCTTCCTTTTTTAATTGTAAGGAAAGGATACAATATAATTTTTTGTTTCTTCTTTTTCAAGTGTCACAACCTTTCATAATACAAATCCTTTGAAAAGTCATAATATTTCATAGTTATAATCCTTTCAAAAAGTCACAACACTTCATAGTTAAAATCTTTGGAAAAGTCCTAATACTTTATAATTACAATATTTTTGAAGAGTCACAACTATTCATAATTATGACCCTTTCAAAGGTTCAAATACTTTCAATATCATTAATACCTTTTTAGAAAGTCACTTCCTTATTTTAAACATATTACTTTCCTCTTCCATTTTTCCTTTTTAAACTCCTATCTTGTCCTCTTCTTTTTCTCCCTCTCTAAAATAAACTTTCCTCCCTTAATATCTTAATTTCAAGGAGTCATGTCTTAATATTAAACATCTCTTGAATTTTCATTACATTTAATTAATTTATATATTTAACTACTTATTTGTGTTTATTATTATTTATTATTAAATTCTATTTAGAAAGTTAACATACTTTATACAATATTGTCTCTTGTATTTAATTTTATTTCTTTATTTATTCATTATTTTATTATTTTAAATTATTTTAAATATCATACCAAATATTATTTCATTAATAATATAGATTAAATAATTATTATTTTCTATTTTTATATTTTAGTATTACTTTCTACTTTATTATTATTTATTTAATAGCATTGTACATTATCTATTTATTATTAAAATTCTATCTTAAAATAGGGATATGACACTGTTGAAGAAGCACATAAGAATAATATGTTAACTATTGAAATAATAGATGTTCTTGTTGATCTTGATAACTCTGCAAAGGTTATTAAGATTGGAAAATGTTTAGATGAAACAAAACAAAAACAACTTATTGAACTTCTTTTAGAATTTTATGATATATTTTCTTAGAAATATTCTAATATGCTTGGCATTAATTTGAAAATTGTCATTCATAACATAGTTTTGGTATTAGACACTAAACCTGTTAAGCATAAGATTCATAAGATGAATCCTAACATCAATCTCTTGTTTAAGGATAAGATACAAAATCTTTTAGGTGTTGGTCTTATATGTCCTATAGAATATTTCTATTGGATTTCTTGCATTATGGCTATCTCTAAGGGTAGATAAGGACATGTACTGATTTCTAGGATTTAAACAAGGCTTCTTCAAAAGATGATTTTCCTTTACTGAATATTGATATCATGGTGGACTCAATTGTTGGACATGTGTTGCTATCTTTTATGGATGGATTCTTTGGGTATAATAAGACACTCATTACTCCCTATGATCAATACAAGACCACTTTCATAACTCTTTGAGGAAATTTCATTGGGTAATGATTCCTTTTGGATTAAGAGATGTAGGTGCTTATCAATATTCTATGACATTGATTTTTCATGATTACATGCATAGGATTCTTGAAGATTATGTGGATGACATTTTAGCAAAGTCTATAAGATGTAATGAGAATGTTCCTATTCTTAGCTAGATCTTTGAAAGGATAAAGAAATATAATATACATTTACAACCAAAAAAATGTTCCTTTGGTGTTATTAATGGAAAGATCCTTGGGTTCATAATATACAATAGAGGTATGCTGTCAATGTGTCTCCTCCTCATAATGTCTCATAACTTCATAGCTTACAAGGAAAGATACAAGCTATTCATAGGTTTGTATCTAACTTGGTGGATTGTACTATTCCATTCTCTTCCCTACTTAAGAAAGATTCTACTTTCTCTTGGAATGAATATTGTAAGCTCTCATTTGAACAATTCAAGACTTATCTTGCTAATCCTCCTATTTTGCAATTGGATCAACCTAATAAACTATTTTTTCTTTATATTCCTTCCTCTTCTAAGGCATTGAGTGTTGTCTTATCTCAACATGACCAAGATGGTAAGGAATATCCTATTTATTAAATAATTTATACACTAATTAATTATGAAACATGCTACACTACAAATGAGAAACAATGTTTGGCTTTAGTTTTTGGTTGTCAAAATTCAAACATTATCTCCTTAATGATAAAGTTAACATTTATGTGAAGTTTGATCCTTAAAGCATCTCTTTTCAAAGAAAAATTTATCTAGACAACTAACTAAATGGGTCATTCTCTTGATAGAGTTTGATTTAAAGTTCATTTCTCATAAATCTATTAAAGGGAAAGCCTTGACTAATTATTTGGTTGATGTTCCCTCTCCTATTCTTACATTTACACTCACTAATTTTCTAGACAAATT
The DNA here is from genome assembly GCA_028749045.1 of Cupressus sempervirens. NCBI lineage: Eukaryota > Viridiplantae > Streptophyta > Pinopsida > Cupressales > Cupressaceae > Cupressus > Cupressus sempervirens. The sequence goes on along the minus strand of CM053787.1, from coordinate 508,924,670 downwards.
TGTCTTACTTGTTGATATAGATGAGACATGAGAGTTATACTTTAATGGGTCTAGATGTCAAATTGGGTCTAGAGTAGGAGTTATATTAATACCCCCATCTAGGAAACCTATTCCTTTATCTTGCAAACTTACATTTTCATGCACTAATAACATTGCTAAGTATGAAGCCCTTATTTACGGATTCAAAGTAGCTTTATCATTGAATATCAATTTTTTTATAATATTTGGTGAGTCACAACTTGTCATACAAAAAACTAATGGTATGTACCAAGCTAAGAATGATAAATTGACTAAGTATCATGATCTCACTTTTGATGTACTTGGGAAATTTTCTACTTTCTCTATTTAGATCCTACCTTAAAAAGGTAATTGACATGGTGATGTTATGTCTAGTGTAACATCCATTATGACTTTAGAGGAAGGTGTGTTAGATTTTCAATTCATGATTCACTTTTCTTTGAGCCTTTTATTTCACAAAATACCTTTCTATATGTAACTTGTCTTAAATTACATTTAGATGAGTGTTATTCACATATTTATCAATACCTTAAAGATTGTTATTTTCCTAAGTCAGTAACTTGAATTTCTAGGAGTAGAATCTAGATGTTTGCATCTCATTATATTATTCTTACTGATGCTCTTTATAAAAGATCTTATGATGGTCCTCTTTTTAGATGCCTTCCTAAAACTAAAATCCTTGTAGCTTTGCAACAAGCTCATGCTGGATCATGTGGGGGACATTTTGGTGTGAAGTCCTTAGTTAACAAGCTCCTTCATATGATATATTATTGGCAAAAATATGGAATATGACTCATTTTCCTTTGTCCAAAAGTGTTCATAGTGTCAACACCATAAAAAGCTTATTCATGCTCCTACATAAGATTTAACTTCTCAAGTTCCATCATGGCCTTTTAGTGTACGGGGTTTTTATATTATTAGTAAGATGTCTCCTCCTTCTAAAGGACATACTTATATCCTTACTACCATAGATTTCTTTACTAAGTGGGTAGAAGGTGTACCTCTTTGCTCTACCATTGCAGATGTAATTTGTGACTTCATTCTTTAAAAAAATTATCACCATATTTGGTATCCCTCTTTCTATCATCTTGAATAATGGAACTTAATTTTAAAACAAGGAAGTTAAGGCATTTTTGGAGAAATATTGTATTTGCCACCATTTTTGTTCTCCTTTCTTCCCTTAATCTAATGGACAAGATGAAGCTTCTAATAAGGTTATTAGATATATTCTTCAAATAACAATTAATAAGAATGATAATTATTGGCACACTCATTTATTCTATGCTTCATGGGCTTATAGGACAAGTGTTTGAACTGCAACTGGGATATCTCCTTATAACCTAATTCATGGGGTATATGGGGTAATGGTTTCAGAATTAGAAATTCCTTCTTTAAGAGTTTCTTTCAAAGGTATAATTGACAAAGACACTTTTCAAGAACAACATTTACAAGAGCTTGAGATGTTGGATGAACAATGAATCAATGCTTTGGAACATATCATGGCTTATCATAAGACTGTAAACAAAAGATATAATAGTAGCATCGTTGAACACTCTTTTTTAGTAAGAGATTTAGTTATTTATGAGAATAAAAAGAATGTAAATACCTTATCAAGAAAGAAAGGAAAGTTTAGTCCTAACTAAATAGGTCCCTATATTATCATAGAAGTATATGGATCTATGACATATAAACTTGCTAGTATGAAAGGCATGCCTTTTAAGGAACCTATTGATTTTATGCATTTACATCATTACTATATGTAATCATTAATTCATTTCACATGTTTTATTTTCATTTAATTTGTAATTAGTTATAGAAAATTATTCAAGGAAAAGGAATAGAAAAAAATGTTCATTATATATGTCATCAAACTATTGAGGTATACATAAGTAGGCAATAGGTACAAAATGTGTTTGATATCAAAATAGTGCAATCGACTCTCATCTTTAGGTGGTGAGATCCAAATCTCTCCCCTCTATGATGTGATGAAGGGGATTTACTTTGAGTCATGGATACATATGTATAACTCCTATAGGTACTCCTCCTTTGATCATCTATGTGATCTACACTAGTACTTCTATGGCTCCCAAAGCTCACGGTTCTACTAATCTATCTACTCTCACATCAACTATAGCTCAATTTCTATAGGTGCAAAGATGTATGACTAACATCCAAAATCTCATCTCCTCATGTACTAGATCTATGAAGTGCAAGTAATCCTTTCTTCTATGGCCATGTTTGTTAGGATATTTGTCACAAAGGATCTCCACTCCTCCATACTCACTATACAAATACAAATTTTCATCAATTATATATTTAGTATCATTTCTTATGCATTCATTCTACGTCACTTTTTTTTACCTATATCTCCTACCTAGAACCCAAGTTCTATGTCTTGGATGTGGGTAGATGGTGGTAAATTACTATACTCTTAAAATTCTTCCTATCTAGTTCTAGGAGGAGGAGTCTTGGTATGATCTTGTGGTGTGTACAATCATAGTGGTCTAGCTTCTATAGGAGAGAGAATTCTCTCTTGTGCTCTCCCACTTGCTACTAGTGTATCCTCCTCACCCTCAAATTCCCTTGTCTCTCCCTTTGGTGGAGACACAACATCATCAACAACTGCATCATTGTCACTATCTCTATCCTCTCCTTATAATACTCTATCATATGGACCTAGCTCACATGTAGGGTAGTCATCTAGGAATATTGCCCTCACACCATGAACATTGAAATACCATAGGTAGTCTCTAGATAATCATGCATCCTCTAATATAGGGGAACCTCTATGTCATTTTAACCCTCGGTATCTATCACTATAATATTATTCACTACTAGTCACTATCTAATCCCAAGAATATTCCTATATCTAGCTCTATATGGATATCAGGGAATGGGTGGAGGAGAAACCTATTGAAGAAAAAACTATCACATCACTCTACCATAATAGTAGGGCACCACTATGTACTCATGCCTACCCTTTAGAACCCTCTATCTCTTCATCCACCTCAACTATATTGCTTGCTCTAGCAATACTATTATGAGACATTAGGGTCTGCATGTAACATCAGTAGACCATAACCAATTGAATCTAGTCCTCCAATATAGTATATCTTTGAACTACCAGGGATGGCTTAGTACATAAGAACACACTCTTAGTAACTTTATTGGTATCTTAGTTAGAAATCTTGATGGCCTTATGCATGTCATTCTCAAAGGTCCATACATATAAGAGTGTACTTGTCATAAGACCAGCTCACTAATATCTCACAAACTTCCCTAGTTCTTAGTAAAAATTTACTATCATGCTCTATCCTCATGCATTATCTATCAACTCTCTCTCCATATGCCTAACTATCATGCTAAAGGAGTCATAAATATTTTACTTTTTCAATTACGTATGACAATATTATCATGACTTGTAGAATAATTTTCCTTAGAAGAGGTGCTCATCCAAGGATGATGCCCTTCAGACTCTCTTGGTATGGTCTATGCCGCTCTCTCTATGGTATACCCATATAGTACTAAAAATATGTGATAATATCTTTCTGTGATCTCTTTTCTCAAGGTCTCATTGTAAGTCCTTAGATTGGAAGGTGTAAGATCTAATATGCATCCTCTAATGTGACTTTCATCTCTCCCATGGGTAAGTGGAAGGAGCATGCAGTCTCAACCTAGCTCTACATCAATGCTAACAACACACCTCTATAGAACCTTACATGTGGTTATAGTGCTACCTAGTACAACCATGTATCCCTAAGTATTATGATATCCATTGCTCTCACATTATTGATATGCTCTCAAACGTATATCATAACATCTGACATGTAGTTCCCCTTGCATTTGGACTAGGTCAACCTCCTGGGGGACTAGGTTGACTTCCCTAGGACTAAGTTGACTTCTCTAGGGAATAGATGGACCTCCCTAGGGACTAGGAGGGCCTCTCTAGGGACTAGGTTGACCTTCTTTGGACTAGGTTGACATGCCCTTGGGACACCCTAAAAGCTCTAAGGATTAGGTGGACCTAATTTAGAACTAGGTCAACCTCCTACTAGGGACCCTACAATACTCATAAAACTATGGAACAAAGAAATGCATTAAATAATGTAAATATGGGTTTGATGTTTACCTCATCAAGAATGCCAAAATCCAACACATCCCATTAGAGAACCTCCATCTACATAGGCTATAGTGGCTTTGTCTTTGACACATCTCTTCCTTTATTCTCTCCTTTAAGAACAAGATAAAAAATAATATTTCAAAAGATAACTTAGACTTATATAAGATTTCTTTAGGTTACATTTTGAATACATTTTAAAAACCCTAATTTACAAGTTCTACATCTATTCAGTCTTCTTGTGATATCTTAAGTTACATAGCTCTAATTTTCTCACTATTTTTTCTCAATTTAGCTTGCATATCTTGCTAAAGTGGGGGATAAATGTACCATCTTAAATTGGATTCACTTTGATTTAATACCTTGTAGCTCCTCTTTAGTGTATTTTGCATCCATATTCACATCTTTAACACACACCTTGCATCTTTTCTATTCTTTCTATTAGCTAAAATTGACGTATAACTTAACTGATCCTCCTTGATTTTCCTCAATCATTGAATCAAGACCAAATCTATGACTACACTCTCTTTTGAGGACCCAAAAACCTTAGATTAAATCTCTAGATGAAACTCTAGGACATATATTCCACCACTAAACCTCTACTAGTATGGAATTAGGATAAGAAGACCCTGAAGGTCAACCTTCTTGACTAGGTCAACTCAAGTTGACCTAGTCTTGGTGCTTCTAGGGATTTTTGTCTTGTAGTTGTTTAACATTCCTGTTAAAATCCTACTTGTATAGTCAGCCCTAGTGGTGTGTAATTTCATGATTATTTCTAAAATCCACTATAAAAAGGCATCCAATCCCTCATTTGTACATAACATGACATTACATGGTATGAGAGGAGCAAGGAGCAAGCAAGCATAAACACCCCAATCTGATTTAGAGAAATTGTAAGGTGGAAACAAAGCTAGCTTCTTATTCTTCATTGCAAGCGAGGCTATCATTTCTCAATCAAGCATTCAAAGGAGAATATATAAAACATGGTGGAGTTGCAAAGGGATCTTGAAGATGATTAGAGTACTTTATCCTTGGGGGATTGGTATGATTTCTACATCATTCTTCAGATTTGATTATTTACACCTTTATACATTTATATACATTCACACTTACATGCTAGGGTTTCACTCATAGAGTCTATAGATTCTTTGCATTTTAGTATCTTTATATTCTATATCTACACATCTAGGATAGCACACATACAAAGATACACATAAAATTTTTCCTAACAACTATTCATTGAGGTAGAAATCACCAAAGCGAGGGGTTGACTAAGGAAAACTTTTTTATAGCCAAATACATACACAAAATTGTTACAAATTTGTAGGGTGGGAGTGAAAAGGATTACAAATCTAGAACCTACTATTTGAGATCTTTCTAGAGTCATCAATTTTAGGGTTGCAGACTACATCAACCTAGTGGAAGGACATCCTCCCAAGTTGACCTAGTCTTTTTGTGTTAGACTTTTGGGAGATTTCTAGGTTTTTTTTTTGACACTTTATTCCAAGATACACAATCAAAAGTTCAAAAATAATTTAGATCTACTAGAGCTAGAAATTACATCTTCCACTATGCATTTCTTGATAAGTACTTCATCTCTTATTTTCCCTCCTAAGCATACATTTAAGTTTTTTAAATTTAGGATTGGCATCCCTTTATCCTCTTTGGATTTTTTCCTAATCAAATCTAGGGCTTATTAAGAGTTATGTTGAAAAGCTCCTCTTTCTCTTGTATTGAATGGCCTAGGAAGAAAATGCTTAACTTGCCTAGTCTTGTTTGCATTGTTATCATTGATGCTATGTTTTCCCCTTGAACACCCACTACTACAATATTGTTAGAAATTCTTTAGAATAACTAGGGGGGTGAATCAGTTATTCAAGGTCCAAATTTCCTAATCAAATTTTTCACTAAGTATAGTGAACCCATTCAATCATTCATTCATTTAGGCTTCAACTTTTCTAATAAGAAAGTTACTATAAATCAACATGAAAGCATAACACATAAAAAATCAACACATAACACAGTGATTTATGTGAAAACCCAATTTGAAAAAAACCACCAGTAACATGCTACTCAATTCTCACTCTTCTAAAGTGATGCCCTGTGAAAGGCCTGCCCTATTAAAGGCTTACAACACACTATCAAATGTGACCTTGTTAGAGGATTTAACCACCTTGTTAGAAGTGGGCCTAGTTAAAGGGCTTTAGAACATTCACTTGGTATGCCACCCTATTAAAGGATTTACAAATGGCTATTAAACCAACCTAATTCTATAGGATTTCCATATCTAATAAAATTTACTAGAGAGTATTAGAAAATCTTGACCTGACTACAACATACAACTTATCTTGCAGATCTTAGATTACTTCTGAGCTCATACCATTGCCTAGCCTTCAATCTCTACAACTCTGATAGCTTGCCCTCCTTTCAAGCTTAGTCACCTTGAGTCTCTATGCTTAATGTACCAGTGCAATCATCTCTTCATGACGACTTGTAGAAGTAGAGCCTCTATGCTCTTCCTTCTCCTAGATGTCTTCTCCTTGACACCCTTCTGACCACTTTGCAGTTTGGCACTTTAACATCAACAGTATCAGTAGCATTTGCTTCTTGGTCTTATGACTCCTTAAATAGAAGTCTTGGAGTTCCTTTCCTGCTTGATTATTCCATTCTTTAATTTCAATTCATATCGATTAGGTAGGATTCATTGCATGTAACCCATATTTTGTTTCCCCTAGAAAATTCTTGAATAATCCTCTTTAATTTGCCTAAAAAAAATTTAAATAGAATTTTGTGCCACCAACTCATCATCCTTATCTTCCAACTCATTCAAAAAATTCAAGGTAACCACTTTATCGACTCAGACTTGGTGAATCTTCACCATTTGAAATAATGCAGTAGCTCGGCACTATTGAAATACTGGTGCTCAACACATACTGTGTTACTTGGCATCAACTGTGTTTTCTTGATGCTCGGCACCTGAAGATCACTCGACACCAACTAAGATTTTCTAATGCTTGGCATTTGAACTTCACTCAGCACCTGAATATTACTCAGCACACACTAGAATTTCTTGTTACTCGACTCCAACTGAGAATTTTCTCGGCTTCAACTAACTTGCTTGGCACCCACTAATGATCTTAGTTTAAGCTTTGTAGTCAACCTTGTTTAACTTATTCCTCCAATGTTTATAAGTGTGACCAACCTCTGTATCTTTGAGTATGTTATCAATACATCATTTAACCATTGTGTTAACTGATCTTTGCACTTCATTACAACATCATAACTCAACCTTTCCATTAGGTGCTCTTGTTGCATCTTGTTGATCAAATCCTCTTCATTAATCAACTAAGTGATAGTACTTGGATCTTATAAGCAAATGTCATTCCTACAAATAGTAGGTTTAACATCAATGACAAAACAATGATTGAAAACAACAATCTTCCTTCTTTGCAACAATATCCCTCTTTGATCTTCAACAATGAGCTTTTCAATCAGATTTCCAACAATCTCCCTCTTTGGCATTGATGGAAAACCAAACTGATCAACCATCAGACTAAACTATTTAACCAAATACTAACTAGGTTAGAATAGTAAGTCAAATGCCAAAAAGTAAATTGTAACTTCACATTTCCCTCTACTATCTTGATTGGTTCATTTTTCCTTCTCCCTCTTAGCTAGTGTATCCTTGTTCTATGTTTGTCTCCCTCTATATTGCTCATCTTCTACTATTCTGATCAAAATTCTCCCTCTATCTTCATTTGATTAGTATTCCTTCTTCATTCTTTTGTTCTGAAACCTTTTTTGATCAAATCCTCTTCATCAATCAACTAAGTGATAGTACTTGGATCTTATAAGCAAATGTCATTCCTACAAATAACAGGTTTGACATCAATGACAAAACAATGATTAAAAATAACAATCTTCCTTCTTTGCAACAATCTCCCTCTTTGATCTTCAACAATGACCTTTTTAATCAGATTTCCAACATATATCCTCAATCAATATTACTCTTAGCAATAGTGATGATAGAGCTCCTGCATTATCTCTTATGCTTGAATCCACAAGATAAAACTCATATTTTGGTTCTAAAGCCTTGTTGATGCTCACAAAAGAGAGTATCTTCACAATATCCTTCTCTAAATATTTTCTACTTACTTAACATGTGCATTGAATAAAGTTTCTTTTGGCTTTGCAACATTAGGGCACAAATCACTTTTGGAAATTCTTGTTTTTTGACACTCATAGTAAATTACTTCAAAATTCTTTTTATATCTGGCAAGTTTAGGGAGTAAGGTGTCAATGAACTAATTTTACATGTACTTATAGATTGAAAAGAAAAGAAATGGTTAATTATGCAATTGATGCATTCACAACAATAACTTTTTCTCTTATATATATTACTCTAGTTAATAGTAGTTTTCATTTCTTTCCAATAGTGTTACAATATGAATCTAGTTTTGTATGGACTCTAAAATGGTTGCCTAGACTATGGGCCCCAATTCTTCAATTTATCAATTTCTTGAATCAATGCACTGCAATATTTATTAAATCAATTTAAATCATTTTTCTTTATCAGATTACAATTAATTTAATTATTTCAATATTTCCTAAGGTTTGATCATCTTATTCTAAATCTAAATTAGTTAAAAGAAAACTTTATTTTTTATTAAATAAAATCCCCACTTAAATCTCTCCTTACAATGAAAAAAGGAAATAAATTAAATAAATATAAATCTTTTTTCTTGTTGTTTAGTGTGGAGCCTGATTAGTCCCCAAGTGGGAGATTGTTAGATTGTGGTGACTGATCAGGAAAGTACTGTACATACTTCATAAATAGTGGAGTTCGGGGCATCGCCGACATGGTAGCCGACATATTATAGCTGACATATGGCCGACATGTTATAACCCTAAAGCGGTTTAATACTTGTATAACAAGGCTTAGGGTTGGGTATTTTTTATAATGTTGTGATACGAAATTGGTTCTTGCGGCGGTATTGAGTTGTAAGGGATTACGGATTGTAATCAGGTTGTAATCACTGGATTGTAATAAGATCAGACTTGCTGTTTGGTGGACATAGCCCAAAGATTGGGTGAACCATGTTAGATCTTGGTGCCTTGTATTCATTTCTGTGTGTTCTATTATTTTCTATTATTGGTTATATTTGCATGTAGTTTTTTTATTTCTGTCCGTGGTTTATCCTAACAAGTGGTATCAGAGCAAGGTTGTCTTTCAGTTATCCTCTGTAAGAAAGTCTCACAGTTGAGTGGGAGCGATGGCGGATGAGGGTAAGTTGAGGGTTGATAGGTTTAATGGGCAGAACTTCCAGTTATGGAAGACTATTTATATCAGAAAGATTTATGGAAGCCGTTGGAAGGAAAAGACAACAATCAGGGAACTATGTCAGAGGTTGAATGGGATCTTTTGGACAGAAAGGCACTCGAAAGCATTCGATTATGCTTGGCACCATCAGTGGCATTTAATATTACAAAAGCAAAGACGACAGAAGATTTGATGAAAACCCTAGTGACACTGTATGAAAAGCCCTCCATTTCAAATAAGGTATTTCTCATGAAGCATTTATTTAATATGAAAATGGCAGTAGGTGGATCTGTTGCAGATCATTTAAATGAGTTTAATACTATTACTAGTCAATTATCTTTTGTGGGTATCAATTTTGATGAAGAAATTAGGGCTCTCTTGATTTTGTGTTCTTTGCCTGAAAGCTGGAATGGCTTGGTAATGGCGGTGAGTAATTCTGTTCCTGGATCCAGTACCCTAAAATATGATGATGTGATTGGTGTTATTTTAAGTGAGGAAACTCGTAGAAAATCCTTAGGTGGATCTACATTAGGAAGTGCTTTAAATGCACAAAGTAGGGGCAGAACGACTGAAAGAGGAAGTAACTCTAGAAATTGTGGGAAATTAAGAGGAAAGTCAAACGGGAGGAGGTCTCAATTGAGAGGATCAAATGATTGCTGGTACTATGAGAAACCAGAGCACAAAAAGAAAGATTGCTGGAATCGAAAGAAAAATGAAGGAGATAAATTAGATGGAGACAAGGAGGCAAATGTGGTAAGTAACAAATCCGAAGAGGATGCTTTGCTTCTGTCTTTAGAGAGTGTTGATGATTCATGGGTTTTAGATTCTGGTGCTTCATTTCATGCTACACCTCATAGAGGTTATTTCATTGATTATGTCCAAGGAAATTTTGGGCTTGTTTATTTGGGGGATAATGAACCCTGTCAGATTGTTGGAAAGGGAAAAATTAAGATTAAGTTGCAGAATGGGAATCATTGGCTACTACATGAGGTAAGACATGTTCCAAAACTAAGTAGAAATTTAATTTTAGCAAGGCAACTCGGTGATGCGTTGTGTAGTTACTTTTAATGATAAAAATTGGAAGGTTTCAAAAGGTTCCCTTGTAGTAGCAAAAGGTGTGAAAGTAGGCACCTTATATCTTTGTACAGGTCATATTGTTCCTTCTACTTTGATTGTTTCAGAGAAAAATGAATATTCAGGAACAATTACTGTAGTTGAGCAGGGAGAACAAATAGCTGCTGTAGATTTTGATACAGTGTTGTGGCACAATAGACTTGGGCACATGAGTGAGAAAGATATGAAAGTACTTCATTCAAGGAAAGTTTTACCAGATCTAAAATGTGTGAATATGGATTTCTGTGAAAGTTGTGTGTATGGAAAACAAAAGAGGGTGAGTTTTGTAAAGACAGGGAAGGAAAACAAAAAGGAGAAATTAGAGCTTGTGCATACAGATGTATGGGGTGGTACCAACCCAAGTATCTTCCCTTGGTGGCTCTCATTATTATGTTACATTTATTGATGACGCAACTAGAAAAGTATGGGTTTATTTCCTTAGACAGAAATCTGATGTATTTCAAACTTTTAAGAAATGGAAATGCTTGGTTGAAAATGAGACTGGTAAGAAATTAAAATGTCTCAGATCTGATAATGGTGGTGAGTATTGTAGTCATGAATTTGAAGATTATTGCTCCACTAATGGTATTCGTAGACAAAAAACTATTCCAAGGACTCCACAGGAAAATGGAGTGGCTGAACGCATGAACAGGACTATAATGCAGCGCACAAGGAGCATGAGGTTGCATGCTGGGTTGCCCTTACACATGTGGGTGGAGGCTGTCAATACTGTAGTATATTTGATTAATAGAGAGGTCCCTCTACTCCTTTGGGCTGTGGTATTCCAGAGGAAGCATGGACTGGTAAGAAAGTGAGTTATTCTTTTCTCAAGACCTTCGGTTGTGAAGCTTTTGCTCATATAGACTCTGAAAATAGAACCAAGCTAGAAGCTAAATCAAAGAAATGTGTCTTTGTTGGATATGGCATCAATGAATATGGTTATAGGCTTTGGGATTTTGAAAATCTTAAAATTATTAGAAGTCGGGATGTCATATTCAATGAGAAAGTGTTGTACAAAGATCTGTTGCAGCAACATGAGAAGAAAGAAGATGATTATGTAGTGCTGGATGATACTCCAAAAGTTGATGTTCTAGCCATTCCTAATGATGTGCAACAACTGCAATAACAAATACCACACACACCAGTGAATATTAGACGGTCAACAAGGCAAATTAGACCTCCACAAAGGTTTTCTCCCTCTTTGTATTCTATTTTACTTACTGATGCTGGTGAACCTGAAAGTTATGATGAAGCTGTGTAGGTGGATACTAAGATTCAGTGGGAGTCTGCAATGAAAGATGAAATGGACTCTTTGCTAAAAAATAAGACATGGAATTTGTGCAAGTTGCCTGCAGGTAAAAAGGCTTTACAGAATAAATGGGTTTACAGGTTGAAAGAAGAGGAAGGAGGTAAGAAAAGATTTAAGGCCAGGTTAGTTGTAAAAGGATTTGCACAAAAAAAGGAAATTGATTTTGATGAGATATTATTTCCTGTTGTTAAAATGACTTCTATTCATACTGTTTTAAGTCTTGTGGCTACTGAAGATTTGCATTTAGAGTAGATGGATGTTAAAACAGCCTTTCTTCATGGTGATTTGGATGAAGAAATATATATGGCTCAACCATAGGGTTTTGAGGTCAAAGGTAAGGAGAACTTAGTGTGCAAATTAAAGAAAAGTTTATATGGCTTGAAGCAAGCACCTCGGCAATGGTATCTGAAATTTGACAGTTTTATGTATGAGCATGGATATAATAGGTGTGATTCAGATTACTGTGTTTATTTTAAGAGGTTGGATGATGATAGTTACATTATTTTATGTTTATATGTTGATGATATGCTTGTAGCTGGGTCTAACATGGATCATATTAAGGGGCTGAAACGCCAATTAGCACATGCATTTGCTATGAAGGATTTGGTGGCAGCAAAACAAATCCTTGGTATGAAGATTTGTAGAGATAGGAAGAACAAAACATTGACACTATCTCAAGTTGATTATGTTGAGAAGTTGTTGCAACGTTTCTCTATGGAGAATGCTAAAGCTGTCAGCACACCTTTACCTGGTCATTTGAAATTGACTAAGGAGATGTGTCCCAAGACAGAGGAAGAGGAGGATAAGATGTCCAAGGTACTCTATGCTTCAGCTGTAGGAAGTTTGATGTATGCTATGGTATGCACTAGGCCAGATATTGCACATGCAGTGGGAGTCGTTAGCAGGTATATGAGTCATTCAAGATTTGAGCATTGGAATGCTGTCAAGTGGATTCTTAGATATTTGAGAGGAACATCCAATAAGTGTTTACACTTTGGGGGCTCTACTACTGATTTACAGGCTATGTTGACTCAGATTTGGCAGGGGATATTGATACCAGGCAGAGTACTACAGGTTATGTCTTTACTATTGGTGGGGCAGCCGTGAGCTTGGTTTCTAGGTTACAGAAGATTAATGCTCTCTCCACTACAGAGGCAGAGTATGTTGCTGCTACAGAGGCAGCCAAAGAGATGATATGGCTTCAGTTCTTCTTGGAAGAATTGGGATATCCTCAGAAGGATAATTATTTGTTCACAGATAGTCAGAGTGCCATTCATCTTGCTAAAAATTCAGCTCTGCATTCTAAGACCAAACACATACAGTTGCGGTACCATTTCATTCGGTTAGTTTTGGAGGATGGACAGTTAAAGCTGGAGAAGATACATACCAATGACAATCCAGCAAATATGTTGACAAAGGTTGTAACAAGGGAGAAGTTGAACTCCTCTTCAGCTTCGGCTGGTCTTTTAGACTGAACATGAATAAAAGAACAGTAGAGTCCAAGATGGTTTGATCCAGTGGGAGCCCCATGTGGTAGTGGTATTGCTATAGGATCAGTCTCCAAGTGGGAGATTGTTGTTTAGTGTGGAGCTTGATCAGTCCCCAAGTGGGAGATTGTTAGATTGTGGTGATTGATCAGGAAAGTACTGTACATACTTCATAAATAGTGGGGTTCGAGGCATCGTCCCGAAAATTATTTTTTTGGGCAGTAGTCGACATATTATAGCCGACATATGGCCGACATGTAATAACCCTAAAGCGATTTAATACTTGTATAACAGGGCTTAGGGTTGGGTATTTTTCATAATGTTGTGATATGAAATTGGTTCTTGCGGCGGTATTGAGCTATAAGGGATTATGGATTGTAATCAAGTTGTAATCACTGGATTGTAATAAGATCGGACTTGCTATTTGGTGGATGTAGCCCAGAGATTGGGTGAACCACGTTAAATTTTGGTGCCTTGTGTTCATTTCTGTGTGTTCTATTATTTTCTGTTATTGGTTATATTTGCATGTAGTTTTTTTATTTCTGTCCGTGGTTTATCCTAACATTTCTCTACACTTAAAAAGCACATATTTCTAAATGGAATTCCTTAATTTCCTCCTTCCACTTTCTTGTCAAACACTCCTCTTTTCTCCTTGATGGAATTTTGTCTAATATGGATCAAGTCTTATTATCCCATATTGGTAGTGAGAAGTCTCTCGCCTCCACAATTGACTATATAAGGATCCCTCTCCTTCTCATTTCTAAAGAAGAATAATAGATGTTAGTTGCTATAGTATTGTTATGTTGTTTGGAGAGTGATTTTGGAGGAGTTTGAGCATTTTAGTTTAGATATTGAAGTTTCATTGCAACTTCCCTCTTCTTCCTTCTTTTCTCATGCATCCATGGCTTCCATCATCATGATTCATCCTTGCATTTTCATATTATCTTATAGTCATATTTGCTTTTATAGATTAATATTGCATTGTTATTTCCTTTTAGAGGTTAGATTTTCTTTATTTCATTGCTTTGCATTGTTATCATTTATATTATCTTGCATCTTTATTTGCATGCATATTTGATGATTATAGAGACTAGCATTCTTGCTTTTCCTCTTTTAATCTCTTGTTTTATGGTTTGCTTGTCTGGGCACAAACTAGGTCAAACTGAGTGCCTCCATTACAAATTCTTACACTCCATGAATAAAGAGCTATGATTCACCATTTGAGATCTCATTCTTGAAAAATCTTGGATATAATGATTCATAGAAACGTGTCAACATTTTACTACACAAGTTTTACTTTCTTGTTTAATACTCTTATCTATCTTGTAGGGTATGGAATAAGATTTTAACATTCTTTACAAGTCCCTAAGAAGTACTCGTTGACTTAGTTTGAGGATGTTCCTTCTTGGTTTTTTTTGGGTAAATTACTATTTGATACACTCCTATCTTCCTTTTTTATCTAAACTTGTTCAATATAATTCTTTGTTATTTTGGTTCCTATATCATTCCCTTCTTTAGTGTTTCTATTTATAGCTTGTCAGTATCTATAGCTTTTCTCTATATGATCGTACCTGTAATAAATGTAGCATGATACTCTATTTGATCTTGCACTAGCTTTTGTATTTATGAACCTACAATCTCTTGATATGTGTCCAAGATATCCATAGTTTATACATCGCATGTTTCTTGTTTTACTTGTTGGTGATGTTCTGTTTCTACAATATTCAACTTTATTACCAAATGCATTGTATGTAAAGCAATAACCCATAAAGTTTACATTTGTTAAGATGTTTGATTCTCTCAATCTACAATCTCTTATTCTGTGTCCATATTTATTATAATTATAGAAGTGACCATTCAAAGATATTTATGATGAAGTATTAGATAGTCTTCTTCTACACATATTTTCCATATTTCCTAGTTTCCCATAGTTATAGAAAGTAGGTTTGTAGTGTTTGTTTTTTTGGTTGTGATGTCTTTTCTATGACAATTTTGGATGATTCATTGATTTCAAATTCACTTATATCAATATAGCCAAGTCCAGTTGTATTGCCAAATCTCCTTTCGCCTTTCAGTTGCTCACCAATCTTCTTCATGCATAGATCAAACTCAGTAAGATTTTCATTTACTTCTTATTCTACCTTTAATTTGTTTGTACTCTTCTAGTATTTTTCTTAATATTTCATTCTGAACAAGGATCTATCTATTTTCTTCATTTGTGTCACTCATATATCCATTTAGTGTGTAGTTTACATGTTGTAGTTAAGAATGTCATTATCCTTATCTTTAAACCCCTTTTCCAAATTTCTCTTATTGGCTTCAAGTTTTCCTTTTATGTCTTCATTTGTCTTCATTCATTCCAATAGTTCATTCATTCTTAAATCTTGACTTTCACATTCCCTTTAGTCTTGTTGTAAGTTTTCCTCTAGAATAGTTTTTTTGTCTAATAGATCTACTACTGCTGCATCAACTTCCTCAAAACTTGTACTCTTTTGGGAAAGTTCTTCAATATCTTCAATACTTGTCTATAAAATTTTTGATAGTTCCTTTGTCTTCGCAAATGAGAATTTCATATTTCTCTTTAATTCTATATTTTGAGCTATAGCCTCATCTAGTGTTTCTTTAATGTATATGTATATATGTGTGTGTTTATTCATTTGTATATAGGTATAAAATAGCACAACCAAAATAAAAACAAGATTTTATAGGAAACAAATAGTCAAATCACTACATAAGAGGCTACAAAGACATTCAAGGAAATTGAGAAGCCAAAAGAATGATGTCAAAATATTTCATTTTAGGGATATATCATTAGGCCATATCTCTCTTATGTTAATTCTATTTTCTAATAAATGTTCTAATTCATTGCCAAACTAATTACCCTCTCTATATATGTGTTTGAATTCTTTCTTTGAAAATAAATTTAAGAGGTTAATGACACTTTCTAAAGTAGAGTTAAGATGACAGTTGGGGGTATACCCAATTCAAATTTTATTGATAATAACTTAAAAACCTCCTTCAATTTCTAAACTTTTAGTCTTCAATACTTTACACAACAAGTCTTCCAAAAATGCCTCAATATCTACTACATTGTTGGTGGTATCTAGCAAGGGTTTGGCTGTTCTATCATATAGTTTACCTTCCCATAATTGAACAATATAATCAATTCCTTCTTTTCTCAGATTTCTTCTTGATGCTTCATCAAGATTTAATTTAAACCAACCATGTTTAGGGGTTTTCTACTACAAACAACTCTGTTTATTTTGCTTTATTTCCACCCTTGTCATATTTAGAAGGGTATGATAAGTCCATACCAATTTTTCCTAATAATTACATCCAAAGATAAAAAAATCCCTCATACCATTTTCATAATATTTCTTAGGTTGTTGTTGATAGTTACAAAAATGCTAGTCTCAATTTGTATCAACTTTTCATCTTCCTATTTTAAAAAATCCATCTATTCCTTTCTTTCCATAATTCTTAGATTATAATGGAGGGGGATATTTCCTAGAGAGCACTATATAAATTTCCCTTCTTTTTATGTCCATGCTTTAATATTGTCAATGAGACTTTTAGGTATGGTTATTTTCCAATTAAGCTTATTACACAACCATTTCAGGCATGTCATTGCATATGGATAATTAAGGAGGATATAGTCCATAGATTCCTCACGATTTTACATAGGGGGAATTTGAATGGCCTTTCAAACCCAAATTTAGTCAACCATTTTTTCATGGTAGCTCACAAGAACATACTCATCTTTGGGAAACAAGCTTTATTCCAACATAACTTAAAGGGAATATTAATATCTTGCTAATGTTGAGAATTGACAATAGAATTGTAGTCATCCTTAAATTTTTACTTGTCATTATTTGAGCCTCCCTACATTAATTTGTCTATTCTAGAATCGAGGGATGAGTGTTTAAGGTTTAGGATATGAATAAGGTCTTGATTCTCTTAGTAAGAGGAATATTGTCTAGAGATTTGCAATGCCCAGCTAGAGGGGGTATCCTACAAGAATAGATGCATAGTCTTTGAGTTTTTTACCCTATGCAAGATTTAAAATACTTTTAGTATAATCAAAAGTCCAAGTTTATCCAATGGAGGTTTCCTAGCCCATGAGTCTTCCAAAAGAAGTGCCTCTCCATCACAAATTAAATTTTCATTTATGATATCTTTGTAGTCCATGATAAAGTTATAGTTGTGCGATCCCCTAGGATGATTCCTTGTTCTAAATAAATTGGTTGGATCTCTTGTGTGTATGCATTTGTTAAATAAGATATATGCTCATTCCTTGTTTGGTTCATAAAACATTCTTTAAACAGGTTTTTCTCCAAATGCTTTATTTTTCCATTGAACATTTTTAATACCCAAATCCCCTATTGAAAAAGGTTTGCATAAATTATCACATTTGAATAAACTAACTTTTCTTATTTTCCCTTGCCAAAAAAGGGTCTTGAATTTTTTATCTTTTTTTTTTGACTCCATCTAATAGAGTTAGTTAGTACTTACATATGGTATATAGGGATAGTTGGTAGAATTTTTTTAATCATATTAGTTCTTCCAACATTAGATAACCATCTTCCTTTCCAATTATACATCTTGCTAATCATTTTTGTAGATAGTAGTTCTCAGAGTTTGTTTACTCAAGTTCCTTTATCTAAAGGGATCCCAATGTATTAGCATGAGAAATGTCCTTTCTTAAAAGCTAATGTGTTGCATATATCCCTTTTTGTTGAAGGGTTGGTATATAAGAAGATTTTAGCTTTTATAGCATTAACTTGTTCAGTTTAAGAAACCATGTAAAGTGTAAAAATATCTTTGTAGTGTTTTTATTTATCCTTATCACTCTTCAATAGGAGAATAGTGCCATCTTTAAATTATTGATGGGTGATATTTGGAACATTTTCAATAATGTTAACTCTAGATATCATACCTTATTGATGGCCCTTATTAATAGATCTTCCTAGGGCCTCTTCCATGATGACAAATACAAAGGGTGAAATAAGATCACCTTGTCTAATGTCGCATGATATATCAAAATAACCTCCAGAACTATAGTTAGATAAAATGAAAAATTTAGGTCTAAGGATATATCTAAATGTCATATTTATCCAACATTTGAGAAACCAAACACCTCTAGGAATTCACATAAAAACCTCCAATCAACTTTGTTATATTCTTTTTGAATATATAATTTGATAAGCATACAAGGTTCTTTATTATGTTGAGTATAATGAATAATTTCTTGAGCTATTATCATTCTATAAAAAATGGACCTTTCAAGAACAAAACCATTTTTTCCTCATAAATGATTTTAGGAAATGGTGTTGCATAGTGCAATAGGTCTAAAATCTCTCAACTCTTCCTAGTTCACTTTCTTAGGGATAAGTGTGTGTGTTAAATGTGGTACCTATATCTATGACACAACATGTCAATTAGTCATTTGATTCATAGTTAGAAATAATGAATAATTAGATAAAATATGTAAAACCATGATAAATCAACCTATTATCTTCTATTCAATATGAGTATGAGTTGGTCTCAAATCTCTAAGTAATCAGTTACCATAGATGCTATTAAAATGAAGGATTTAGTATGAAAGAAAATTTAATCTTTTTTTTTTTGGTATTTTTATGCAATAATAATGAAATCTAGATGAACATATAATGATACAAGATTAATCTAAATGGTCTCAATTCTAGAGAAAATTCAGCATTACAACTTGAAGTCTTCAGTTGTGGTTGAGAAATAAGTGGTTTAAAGACCTAAATTTATAGGACCAAAGGTTGAGTTAAAGTTGATTTAGAACCATGCACCTCATGTTGATCAAATACCTTGGGAGGTGGAAGTGTAGTTCACTTTTCTAATTTAGAGTGATTTTAAGAAGACAAGGGAATTAACTAATCCATTTGATTTAGAAAAACCAATTAACAACTTCTCCTTTAAATAAAAATCTATGCATTACTCAACCTAATTTCTCTTATTTATGCATAGTTAACTATTTCATTTATCTTTTTTAGATTTAAACTCATCGTTTCACTCAATCTCTTTTTTTATCAATTTTAGAATACTTGATAATATAATTCAAGATAATTAAATATTTATATCATTTAATTAAAATTTCTCAATTTTTCAATATTTGATTCAATAATCAATATTTATAGAGATTTAATTCAATTTAATTTCTTTTTCATGTGTATTTGGTAAATGTAATGTCCTCACTACAAGGGTTGTTTCTTAAGGATAAGTGTGTGTGTGTTAAATGCGGTACCTATATCTATGATATACAACACCTCAATAAGTCATTAGATTCGCAGTTAGAAAAATTGAGTAATCAAGCATAATACGTAAAACCATGATAAATCAAACTATTGCCTTCTATTCAATATGAGTATGAGTTGCTCTCAAATTTCTAAGCTAGTCAATTACTGTAGATGCTATTAAAATGAAGGATTCAGTATGAATGCAAATTTAATCTATTTTTTTGTATTTTTATGCAACAATAATGTAATCTAGATGAACAGATAATGATACAAGATTAATCTAAATGGACTCAATAACACAATAATATTCAAAAGTGATGCATAATATCTCTAGAGAAAATTCAGCATGACAACTTTACTCTTCAGTTGTGCATGAGAAATAAGGGGTTTGTAGACCTAAATTTATAGGTCCAAAGGTTGAGTTAAAGTTGATTTAGAACCATACACTTCATGTTGATCAAATACCTTGCGAAGTGGAAGCATGATTCACTTATCTAATTTAGAGCAATTTTAAGTAGACAAGAGAGTTAATAATCCATTTGATTTAGAAAAATTAGTTAACAGCTTATCCTTTTTATAAAATTTATCCATGACTCAAGCTACTTTCTCTTATTTATGCGTAGTTAACTATTTCATTTATCTTTTTTAATTTCTTTTTTAGGTTTAAACTCATCTTTTCATTCAATCTTTTATTATTATCAATTTTAGAATCTGATAAGATAATTCAAGATAATTAAATATTTATCTCATTTGATTAAATTTTCTTAATTTTTAAATATTTAATTCAATAATTGATATTTTTAGAGATTTAATTCAATTTAATCAATTTAGTTTCTTTTTCATGTGTATTTGGCAAATGTAATGTCCCAACTACAAGGGTTGGTAAAGACTCTCAAAATAGTCATTAGAATGATAATAATAACAAATCTCACTATATTATTCTAACCCCAACCTTAAAGACATCTCTAGATCAGTTTCCTAACACTTAGCTATTCTATCATCTTCCCTGGAGTGCACCCCTTAAAGTTCTTGGATGGTACATCCTTTATCCAAGGCCAATCACATATGCATATGTTGACATCATCAAATATTGTCTATTAATCCTAGTCATGGTGGTTAGATGGAGACCTTAACATCTCACATAACCCATGATAGAGAATCTCTTAATCTTTATGGTGTCATCCAAACAGATTGCACAATATTATCTAGGATCCAATATTCCTCACATAAGGAACTATGTTGATTATCATGATAAAGTATATTCACATTATTAGTACTTAGCTCAAAATCTTTCCTTTTTAAGTATTATGAATACAAACTATCTATATATATTTATTGAATATTCATAATCTCTATTATTTATATTGAATTTATTTTTATAGATATAAAATTATATTTAATAATAAATAATCATTTATCTCATTTATAAATGATTCTATTATATATAGATATAATTTACTATGACATATATTATATAATTATAATTATAATTTTTATTTACATAAAAATAATTAATAATGAAAGAAACATTAAAACATACCTTTTATATATCATACCTTTAAGAGTAATGGTAATCCTTCTTTTCAAATTTCTTTGATTTTCTATTTTTCTAATTGAATTGTCCTTGTGTTATTTTTTATTTCTAAAATATTTTTTTTTACAATTATTAATCTTGCTACAATATTTTATAGAACCCTATTTCATGATTTTCTTTCTTACCGTATTGGTCTTGGTGTTAAATGTTTTAAGCTATCCTCATGATATTAGGGAGAAGTAATAATTTTGTTTTTATTGCAATCCCTTGATTTACGTGAGTGGTGAGATATTTGGTTAGATTATGAAATACATATCCCCATAGTTGTATAAGTCGATGTCTTGATCTTTATTAGGCTGCCTTGGTTATTTTTGCATTCGCCAACTATATATATATTTTTAATGTAATATGATTTTCAATTCCCTTCCCTTCATTTATAAGCATAATTTGTGGATGTTGGTTGTGACCCTTTAACTCATAACTATTATTAGTGAGTAGTTTGTTTATAAGTGATAATTAGATATTATTATTATTATTTTTCTAGTATATTTTATTAATTATTATTATAAGTATTTTTCTATTATTAATGCAATGTGAAAAGTATTGATAATAACAGAATATGCTAATATGTTGGTCATGGATTTATATTGTGTAAATGGTCAATAGTTATTAATAAGTCAAAATTAATATATTTTTATTTTAAATAATATCGTATTGTTAGCTTGTCTATGGAACTCCTATTCAAAAATCAAAAATCTAATTACCCCTTTTATTTATAATGGTCAAAGACCATATATGTGTGTTTTCCTTATGATATTTTGTGAAAAAAATTCATTTCGAAGATGGTTATATTCAAGTTGAACCAAGTTCATTTGGGTTCAAAGTGATTCAATATCATTTAGTGGGTACAATCAATTCAAGAATAGGCCTTGAACCACCTTCAACGAGTTCAAATTGGTTCCATGGTTTAAAAAGGTTAAATGGAAATGTGAAAAGTGTAGATTAGTTAATGCAAGTATAACTGGGTTCAAACTAGTAAATGGTTCAATCTGGTTCAATAGCTCAATCAAGTTCATTAGTAAAGAGGAGTTGCAACAAATAATTTTGGAAACCCAAGAATGAGAAGATGGCCTAAAGTGATCCATCCTAGTATGGTATGGTTAAGATTGGTTTGTATAGACACTTCCAAATTCATTTGAGTGAAATGTAATTTGAAGTAGTTTGAATTTCAAGTTTAGAGTGCAGGTTCATCTATTGAACATTTTAGAGTAGTTCAATAGTTCATATTGGTTATGTGGTGAAATATTGATAGGCAATGATGCTATTGGATAAAAATAATGATAGAGAATGTTTGTAAGTGAGATCATATCCAAACAATGAATCTTAACTCAAATTAGTGATCTATATGTAAGATTTAGTATGGATAATATTCATAATTTTAATACAACTAGCAACCTTGAATTTGTTGATGACATAAAAGTAGTCATATTGTGAGGGGCTAACTTTTAATCCCACCATTAGATTAAGATAAAATATGGATATAATTGCACTAACCTAATTCTCTAAACCCTCTTCAAAGTGTTTTTCTAGAATCTTGACAAATATAACACTATCAAAATTAACCATGACACTCACAAAATGGTGATAATAAAACCATTCTTAGTGTGGGAGCCATATCTCCCAATCCAACTGTCGGATCAAGCTAATTTTTGGATATCTTTTGAGAAATCTAATTCTACAACTCCTCTCCAAATATTTTTTCCAAATTCTTTATGAATTAAAAGTGATACATGTCCAAAGAAATATATATGCTTCTTTTAAGTGGGTAAATATATTAATTATTGCTCCCATAACTTTAATGTTTATAAAAAATCAAAATGAATGAAATAATGAAGGGATAAAATATTTTGAGAAATAAAGGAAAGACATAAGGAAGGAAATAAGATATTGTAATATTCAACATTTTCAAGATTCGGTTACTAAAACTGAACAAAACCTCTAGAGAGTATTTATTGTAAAAGATTGAATGTAATGGGGGGTTCCACTTCTTGGCTACAAACTATATAATTCAGCAAGTCATTTTTGGTTCCTATTTTTCTTGTAAGGGGAAGGGAGATATTTCAATTTTCAATAAGGATTCAAATGCAGAGATATAATAAGATTTGTGTAATCTTTTGCACATTAGAGAAGGGAGATATGAAAGATAATTGCACATCAAATCTTTGAGTTTGAGCATTTATCTTTCCACTGATTATGATCTTTGTATAATTTTAAGTTTTCTCTTAATGCTTTGATCCTTCACATTCTTTGAAAAAAGGAATATGCATTCTCTTTTCCATTTTCCCTATTATGTAAAGTTTGAACAAATGGATTTTGTATCATTTGTTTGTTGTTCCTAGTTGTTTGTGTTTCTTTCTACATCTATTATGTGTTTATGGGTAGATGTTTGTAAGCCTTTATTTCTTTTAGGTTAAAATCATTTCGAAAATTCATATTTATATAAAGAAGGGAGTTCTACCTTCATATCAAAAATTAGAGAACATTTATGCATTTCAATTGCAAAGTGACCCAATTATTAGTCACAGATATCAATTTTCTTAATTTGGGCATTCAAGAGTCATTTTGAAGGTATTTTATGGAGAGAATTTTTTTTTACTAACACATTTTTGGTGACTATATTGGGAAAAGGAATCCACGACTAGTGTTGCATTTATTTCCTCAGTTATTCTTGACATATCTATGTATGTATATGATTGGTGACTCTACTATTTTGATTTGTAAAATCTTTCCATAAAAGAAGTTTTGTCGCATGTTATGACCTTGGATGTAGCCCATCCATAGAGGGCTCACATTGGACCCTTCTCCTTGCCTCAATATTTATATTTACCCAAGGGGTCAAGAGAAATCCTTCCTATGTTCAAGGGAGATGAATCACAAGACCCGAATGATCACATTAGAGCAATCATAGTTGCTTATGGAATCCTTAGCATGCAAGAAGAAAATATCTTTGTCAAGTTATTTGTTGGAAGCCTCATTGAGAATTTTGTTGATTGGAATGATTTTGAGGTAAAGTTCCTTAAAATAGTTGATATTGACAAGTTGTTATGTAATTTATTTCAAATTCAAATGAAGGATAGTGAATGTATGAGGGATTTTGTTGATAGATTCAATAGGTTTGTTGATAAGATACCTCAAACATGTCAATAAAGTGAGAATAATTAGGTATGAAATTTTGTTGCTGCAATGGAAATTGAAATTAAATTCCAAATAAAGTATTAGAAGGTGTAAAATATAAGAGATGCTAAAAAAGAATCTATCAAAATAGATTATGCTAGGCTATTAAGTGGAACTAAATAAAATAGAACCCATGTAAAGGAACTATAATCTAAAATCTATCTTCATAATCAAAAAACAAATCCAAGAAGAGGCCTTTACAAAATAGGGTTTTAATGAAAGAAGAAAACTCATATTTCCCCATTTATTATCTTCATCAAAAATTTAATAGTTTTTTAATGAAGGAGACTCTCAAATACCCTCTATGTTTGAAGATAAATCTCAAAACATTATGGGAGCTTATCATTTACATATTGAATATGATGATAAACATGCATGTCAATGAGATGATTCAATATAGATTTCTTTGATACTCCTCCCTTTGAGTAGGAATTGGATGGTGAGAAATCAAATAAATCTTTTATATCTAAGACTTCTAATGTAATCTCACCAAATGATGTTGTCTAGGAAATATTACAGCCTCTCAAAGACCAAGCATTGGTGAGAAATATTGATGAAGAGTTCATGAGTTTAAAAGGGTAAAAGAGCATTCAAGACAAATTTAGAGATTGATGATGATCATATTATTGAAATATTACAGCCCTAAGAATCAATTGTTTGCTTTAATAGTAATCCATTGTATGAGGAAAAGACCATTGAAACATCTTTGACATACCTTGGGCTAGAAGATCCAAAAGGGAAAGATTCAAGTATCGTCTAGCCTAATGCATTGAGCTCAAACAAAGACTTTTTAGATTTGATTCTAGCAAAATATGTAGAAGGTTGTTTAGTTTATATTGTTGTTTAGTTTATATTGATCCAATGCTAGATGAGGCTTGGTTTTTTTATAATGACGATCTAAGTGTTGCAAGTTATTTAAAAGATGATAGAATAAAAAAGGCCAACAAAAATAATGCAGTATATATGTTGAAGATGTTTGAATACTTTCTCTTTTAGTAAATAGTTTATAATGATTTGAAAAGTTTCATGCCAAAGACTCATGAAAAACCTAAAGTTTATAATGAATCTTGGCTATTTGGGCATGATGTTCAGCTTATAAACTTCCTTCACACAATTAGATTAAATTGTATTACATTATCTCATTTGGATACAACCCTTTCTTTAGAAATGGCTCATACTTCTTTCTACTAGTAAACAGTCATGTGTGAGCTTTTCTTACCCTTCCTTCCTATGGTAGGATTTTTCCTACCTATGTATACATTTGTAAATATGTCCTTGTTTGGAAATATTTATTGTGAATTTTAGTAGTTGGAATAATCCTCAAACTTTTAGCTTGCTGCTAGTTTAGGTGGTGTAGCTTTCTTTCACTTTCAGTTTTGATTTGACATTTTCCTTAATCTCCTGCACCCATCTGCAAGAAGCTCCCTACAAACCTTTCTTTTTGACTTCTTTGAATTCGAGATGTTGGAGTTCTCTATTTTTTGCATGAAGAAGTAAATTCATAGTTACAACCAATGTTATTTAAAAATGTAACATCCAATTACCCTTTCTATTCATAATGGTCAAAGACCACATATGTGTCTTTTTCTTATGATATTTTGCAAAAAGAATGTATTTAAAATATGGTTATATTCAATTTGAACCAAGTTTATTTGGGTTGAAAGTAATTCAACCTAATTCATTGGGTACGATCAATTCTAGAATAGGCCTTGAAGAACCTTCAATAGGTTCAAATTGGTTCAATGGTTCAAAAAGGTTCAATAGAAATGTGAAAAGTGTAGATTGGTTAATACAAGTATATAGGGTTCAAGCTAGTTCAATAGGTTCAAAGTGGTCTATACAAATTGAACAAGGTTCAAAGGGTTCAAATTGGTTCAACAATGTTCATAGTGAATCAAATAGTTCAATCTAGTTCAATGGTTCATCAAGTTCAACAGTAAAGAGGAGTTGCAACAAATGATTTTGGAAACCCAATAATGAGAAGATGGCCTAAAGTTATTAATCCTTCTAGATTCAAAATGGTTTGTGTAGATACTTCTAGATTCATATGGGTGAAATTTAATTTGAAGTGATTTGAATCTCAAGTTTAGAATGCAAGTTGATCAATTCAATAGTTCAAACTAGCTCAATAATTCATACTAGTTATTTGGTAAAATATTGATAGGAAATGTATAGTGCTATTGGATAAAAATAATGATAGAGAATTTTTGTATGGAAGATCAATCAAAACAATGAATCTAAACTCAAATTGGTGATCTATATGTAAGATTTTGTATGGATAATATTTATAATTATCAATGCAACTAGCAACCATGAATTTCTTGATGACAGGAACACAATCATGTTGAAAGGGGAATAAATTTTAATCCCACTATTAGATAAACCTAAAATTTGGATATAATTACGAAAACCTAATTCTCTAAATCCTCTTGTAAAAATTTTGCCTGATTCTTGGTGGATCAAAAGGTGTACATGTTTTAATGTAGAAGTATTAAAATTATCCATGGCATTGACAAAATGATGACATATTAATTAGTCTCAGTGCATGGACCATATATCTTAATCCAACCATTGGATCAATCTTATGTTTGAACATATTTTGAAAAATCTATTTCTAAATATTTTCATTGATTCTAAATTGATTATGGATCAAACGTTATGGATGTTAGAGTGAAGTACTATCAAACTATCAATGATAGTTATAAAATGTTGACAACATTCCATCACCAACAAGTAACACATGTCCAAAGAAATATATATGATACTTTTAAGTGGGAAATATATTAATTATTACTCTCATAACTTTAATTTTTATAAACATCAAAACTAATGAAACAATGAAGGGATACAATATATTGAGCAATAAAGGAAAGACAAGGAAGGAAATGAGATATTGTAAGATTCAACATTTACAAGATTTAGTTACCAAAGAAAAATAAGACCTTTGGAGACTTATTTATTGTAAAAATTTGAACATAATGGGGGTTTTGCTTCCTTGTTGCAAACTATATACTTCAGCAAGGGAGTTTTGATTTCCTATTTTCTTGTAAGGGGAAGGGAGATATTTTAAATTTTAGCTAGGATTCATATGCACAGAGATGTAATAAGATATGTGTAATCTTTTTCATATTAGAGATGAGAGATATAGAAGATAATTTCACATCAATTCTTTGAGTTTGAGCATTTATCTTTTCACTGCTATGATGTATAATTTTTAGTTTTCTCTAAATGCATTTATGTATCATTTATTTCTGAATGTGTTTCATTACATGTTCTTTGGGCTTTGATCCTTCACATTCTTAGAAAGAAGGAATATACATATCTCTTTTCTGATTTCTCTATCATGTAAAGTTTGAACGAATGGAATTTGTGTCATTTGTTTGTTTTTTTTTTTTTACATCTATTCTTTATTTATAGGTAGATTTTTGTAAGCCTTTATTGCTTTCATGTTAAAAGTATCCCCAAAATTTATATTTTCCTAAAGAAGGAAGTTGTACCTTATTATCAGAATATAGAGGGCATTTATGTATTTCAATTACGAAGTGACCCAACTATTAGTCACAAATATTGTTCTTAATTTAGGTGTCCAGGAATTATTTTGAAGGTATTTTGAGTAACAATAAATCTATTTACTAACATATTTTTGGAAACTCTTGGGAAAGAACTTGAAGCTTACTATTTATTTATTTCCTCATTTATTCTTGACATATCTATGTATATACATGTTTGATGACTCTACTATTTTGATTTGTAAAATCTTTTCATTAAAGTAGTTTTGTTGCATGTTATGGCCTTGGTTGTAACTCATCTATGGTGGGCTTGCATTAGATCCTTCTCCTTGTTGGAAATGTGGAATAGGCTAGGTGACTGAGAGGGGATAGGTGAATCAAGAGCCAATGATTTTTTTACTTCGATTTACCAATTAAACTTTCACAAACTAATATGATCTAATTGCATGCATGAAAGACTAAAAGCAATAAAGCATCCATAACACTTGATACAATAATTGGTAACCAAAAAATCTTCCAAATAGAAAGTAAAATTGGGGTGGGGATGATACCCAAAAGCTTTAGTGCTACAATATAAAGTTGGCCTATTAAGGCTTACAATTGATCACTTCTAGTGATTTTCCCTATTAGGAGCAATAAGGACTGTTAGGTCCACCTTGTAAAAGGATTTATACAATATAATGAAGTATGTACTTAGTTAAGAGATTCTACATAAGACTATTAAGTCCACCTTATTAGAGGATTTACTTGACACACTTGTTAGGATGAACCACTAGTTGATCTCTACTCTGCAACTCAGTTTTTTGAATGAGATTCCTTGATGTAGAATGATCACCTTAATAAGAATATACTTTTCCTTATACTTCTTGTAGCCTTAAACTCTTCTAATTTTCATTCATACTTATGCTTCTTACTTGTTACAAATACATTTGGATATGACAAGATATCTTACATTTATATCAATCCAAATAATTATCTTCTAAAGTTAGCCACAATACCATATTCAACAATCTTCACTGAT
This sequence comes from Cupressus sempervirens, assembly GCA_028749045.1. Lineage (NCBI taxonomy): Eukaryota > Viridiplantae > Streptophyta > Pinopsida > Cupressales > Cupressaceae > Cupressus > Cupressus sempervirens. The sequence goes on along the minus strand of CM053787.1, from coordinate 508,895,742 downwards.
TTGGCTCAATGTTGATACTTAGGTTTTGAAGACCACTCAAATGATATACTAACACTTGCAAACATAGTGAATTTGGAAAAATATGGCACTAAGTTGACACTAGTGCTCGGTCCATATTGATAACTCAAGAGTAGGAATGAACTTAGTTTAACACTAATGACTCAAAAAATACAATAGAACTTGGTTGACACTATAGAGCTTGGTTGACATTGTAGCTCGGTCAACACTACTTTAGCTCTACTCAATTAATATGACTATCTCAGTTGACACTATCTTTCTACTATGCTCAATTAACACTTACTTTCTACTTGGTTGATACTACAATAGCTTAGTTTACATTAAGAATCTTGGTTGACACTGCAAAAACTTGGTTTACACTATGATTCTCGGTAATAATGTGTTCAACCAAATGATTAAGTGTTTTGGTACTAATTGACAAATGTTTTAACCATAAGGTCAAAAATTCCCCCTTTGGCATTAGTGACAAAACACTTATTATACCAAAAAATTTGAGTACTCAAAAAGATAGGTCAAAAGTCCCCTTTATCAATGTACTTGGGTCTATAACTCAGTTTTGACTATTGTGTTGATACTCGGCTAACACTGACTCTATTTTTTATTTTTTTTGAAATTGTTGTTATAGCTTTATTGCTTTGATATATACATAGATTCCTATTGTACAAATATATTTTACAAATATATTTCCCCTTATAGATATATTTCCCCCTTGGTTTTAACATAAATGCCAAAAAATGCATATTTACAAAGTAACACCAAAATGTGAGAGGAAATCACTATGAACCTTCAAAACTAGAGACATGGTTTTGTCCCAATTTTTTTGCAAAATTTTTGAAGTATGCAAAGCTATTTGAACTTCAGCTAATAACTTCATCATATGATCAACAATAGTCAACAATAGAAAATTTGTAATCATGGATTAATGTCTTTGCATGAACAATGTATTTTTGCATTACATCCATGTTAGGAATTATCAAACTCTAAATTTCTAATAGTGTAGCCCTGATTCTTGTTTCTTCTCTTAATAACTCTTCTTGCAAGTTTTTCAGATACCTAATATTTATGAAATGTTCTGAGTTAGTACTAGGGTCCAGTGAAAACTAGTTTGCACTTGCCTTCATATCAGTATCAATCTTTGCCAACTTGTCCTTGATTTCCTTGGTAAAGTTTATAGTATCACTTAGTTTTACAAACAAGGAAAGAACATTATTTACAATGCTCTCAAAATAAATAAGAATAGTGGATAGTTCCACTTGATCTATGGCAATCTTCTATGCCATATTCTCTAAAAAATTAATATCAAAGTTTCTCTCCGCCCTCTACAGTACTTTTTCTTGTCCACTCAAATATTCATTGAACTTGTGAATTGTTTCAAAAAGTTGACCCAAAATAGATTTCTTATCATCAATTTCAATACTAAGTACATCAATGAATATATCTTTGATATCTTCCAGCACTTGATTTCTTTTCTTCTTCTCTGCTCTTAGTTTCTTCTATTTGGCCCTTTTCTTCTAGATTTCTCCAAGAGTTTTCATCTGATTAGGATAGAGATTAGAGAGATCCCAATCTAGAATTACTATCTCTTCATCCAAATCAACTTCATCAATGGAAACTTCTAACTCTTTACTTTTTTCCTTTGGAATAGTGAAGGAATGATTTCCTTACCTTTACTCAAGTGCTTGGTTGAGCTTGACTTCAACTATCAGTGTGATTATTGTGGAATCACTTGCAATAGAAACAACAGGACTAATTTGAGAAACAACAACAATAGCAAGAGTATTTACAATGCCTTTTGGTGACTTGGTCTAGCTTGATGTTGTAAATAGTGGAGCCTAATGCTTGGTAGATGGAGTAGTGGTAACAATACCCATCTCTATACTCGGTAAGAAAGATCTAATAGTCAATTGAGTGATAGGTTCAACAATGTTTAATCCAATTATCTATGACTCAGTTGTAGTCTCCACTAGGCTTGATTTAACCATTTCTTTTCTCAAAGAATTAGGGAGGGATGCCATTACCTCTATTACAATCTTTTTAGGATCTGAATCTTGAATATTCTAAATCTCAGGTAGATCCTCATTGACTGTTTGATCACCCTTGTCCTCTTCATCATCATTCACATAACCTACTTACACAACTTCCTTTGTGGGCTTTATAATATTTAATCCATAAATGTTCTTCCATTTATTTGTATTGGATTATACAACATATTCAATATCATTTGACAAAATTAGGAATGCATTGAACTTAGGAGTTAGCTTTTGTTCATGCTTTGTCAATGCTTCCTTCACTTCCTTATCTAAAAGATTTGGCATAACCTTACTCAAGGTCTATTCATGGATATCCTTGGAAACCATTACTACATTATCCCAACAATGTGCTATTGCTTTAAGTATAATAGCTGGAACTTGACTATTTAATTCACTTAGAGAGTATTTCCATTTTGCCATATTTTCCACCAAGGCTTCTTCTATCTACATCTTCTCTTCTTTACTTCTTGTTTCATACTTAAGAGATTTGAAATATGCCATATCTTAACCTTTTGTGAGTCTTCTTAGTCTTTCTTCAAAGGTTAAAGTAGACTTTTTGAAAGATATTTGCTACTTTTCTTCTTCATCATCTTCTTCATCCCGAAGTTTGAGCTTCTTCCTTGACTTGGTGGGTCTTTTGGTTAAAAAGGTAGGTGAAGACCTTGTAGCTCTCATTGTTATTACTATTTTCCCCTTTTTCTTTGGAGGCTCTTCTTCTATTTCTTCTTCTTCTTAATCATATTCCTCTACTTCTTCTTCTTTGTCTTCAATGTCATCAACCTTACCGGTATTCTATGAGTAGAAGAGGGGAACCAAATTTCACATTCTCCTAAATCTTTTCCACCTTCTTCCTTCCTCTCTTTAGAACCTGAGGAATCTTGATTCAAGAGAAGTCTTGGTTTTTCCCCTCATCATAGGTTCCAAAGTAAGGTTCTTTAGGGTCTATGAGCCCATTGACAAGAGCTTTAATGATGTCCTTTAGTATCAATAATATTTACCTCATAGCCAAGAGGTCTTACCCATGCAACTCTAGGTCTAACTACCTAAATATGTACCTTGTCATAGTCTAAAAAGAAACATATGTCTTGTTCATAATAATCCACTAGTTGCTTAGGTATTTTGAACCTACTTTATTTCCTCTCCTTAAAAATGCCTTCAAAATTATCTCCCATTTCAGCTATAAATTCATTGATTTGATATACAACAGATCTATCCTTCTTCCATACTAAATTTCCCTTAGAAGGAAAATTTTTTTGAACATAAAAGAATAAGCATGCCATAAGTGAAACACAATTACATGGATTTTTCTTGGATCCTTAGATTCTCTTTATGTTCTTTCTCAATTGGTTCAACTACAACTTGGCTAGGTCAAAAGAAAGATTGTTGTTGACTACCTTGAAAGCGAAGTCCATAGCTTCACATGGGACACTATTAAGTCAGCTAGAACTGAATATCTTGTGTGTAATTACATGACTACCAAACTTAATCTCCATGTATGTAACACCATTTATCTTCATTCCTCTTTCATCCCACTTGGCAAGAGTCTATTTTGCCAACTCAATTTGACCTAGGGTTTTTATCATTTTAGGTCTATTAAGTATGGGAAACTCAATGACCCTTTGAATGATTTTCTTTATGATTTGGATGGGTTGGTCAAGCTAGAATTGCATTTCATGAACATGATTCAAGATAAACCTAATCCACTTAATTTGGAAATCCCTTGATATATGCAAAATATGGTTTGAACCCTTTACTTCTAGGTTTTTTTATGCTCGGGTTTTAGGTTTATGTCCACAAAAAATGCATCATATGCTTGATTCAACTCTAGAGTTCCCAATTCTTGAATTGAATAATGATAAAAGGATCTAATATTGTGTATTAACAATTTAATGGATTTTGTGAATGCACACCAACTAGGTCCAATTCCTCTACAATCACAGGACAAAGTTTGAATGTTGGGGCTTCTACTTAACATCTTGGAACCCTTCTTGATCTTGCTTCTAGATGAGGATACCATAATGATTGCTGATGGATAAATAAAATTTGACAAATATGCTTTGAATTTCTTGGTGACTCAAGGATGCTCTACTCTTTTTGCTGTAAAATTCATGGTAAAAGTGAAACCTTTTGATTCTTCCTTTTAATCAAAATCTTGTCTTTAATTTTCCATAAATTCATTGTACAATGGACAACTCAATGATCGCAGGTTAAAATCGGTAGCCATGACTTGGATAATACCTTTGATCTTCAACTTGGTAAGAATTAGCTCGGTTATGTCTCAAAGTTAGTATATGCCTGCTAAACTTGGTGAGAACTCTAAATTTGGCTAGGCCATGCAACCCATATTTTCTTGATAAGGTCATGCAACCTGACTTTTCTTGGTAAGGTCATGCAACCTGAATTTTCTTGGTAAGGTCATGTAGCCTAAATTTTCTTAGTAAGGCAATCCAACGTGGTGATCCTAGTGCATCTATAATGCTTATTTATATCTTCTTTCTTGTTGATTGGAACTGATTTAAGATGTTTCTTTTGAATCATAGTTCTAATGATCTCCATAGATAATTAGTTTGAAACCATTGAATCACCAACTCATTGAGTTGGGTGTCAAAATTTTCATGATATTGATTTGCATTCTCTAGTGCTTTCTATAAGAAAACTTGCAAGAAAGAATATAACTATTTTCACATAACCCATAATAGATCTAAAATAAATATAGAATTAAAATCCACATGCAAGGGAATAGACAACATACCCACAAAAAGTGACGCAAGATATACCTTAGAAAATCCTCATTGAGGGAAAAACCCAGCCTCCAAAAGCATCCATCACCATGTATTATTCAACCAAAAAAACACCATTGCAATACAACTATGGAAGCCTTCAAAGCCATAGCCACCATTGAGCAAACTATGTGAACAAGCATGAATTCACACATCCCATGCCATGCTTCTAACCTTCACAAATACTCCTTTGGCTAACCTGTCAAGCCTCGTCCCACTCGACTCTTTCTTTTTTCCCTTTTCCCTCACCAACAACTACCCTTGTGGTTTCTTATATAGTAGCAAGTCCCACAAAACCACCAAGTGGTATTACATACACCATCTGCTAAAACCATGTGCTCCCTAACCTACTGACCCCAAATTTGATATTGGACATTTAATTATTTTCTCCAATGTTAAATAATTACATGAAATATTATCACAATGTTAGAATACAACTCATCAAGTATATCTCATGGGAATTTTTACATATTGCATGTCCATCTAGGTGGATCATTACATAATAAAATAATATAATAAAATATAACAATATTATGCAATGTGTGCAACACCCATTATCTCAACAATCTTCCACTTGTTGTATACATTGCATAGGATCAATTTGTAGCCATATAAATGAACAAGGGAACAATCCCTCCCAGCACGTCCACCATTATGTATCAAAGTACACCATGTGCTCTATCTTGGTACTCGCAACAAAATCAAAGTATCCAACATCTCAAACATGATTGATCTCACCTCTTGTTATGCCACTACCACTGGACATACATAGAATCCATCCAAAGAGAAAATCAACCAAATTGTGAGATTAGAAGATCATAAAATCCTATACCACCTAAAATTTCAAGAACGAAAACTTGATCCAAAGGTAATCACATGTATCCATAGTTGTCAAAATATCCATAGCTGAAATAACACTTACAGCAAGTGCCAAATCCATCCAACTATCCATACTTCCAAAGGTATACCAAGTGAATCTCACATCATTAACATATCCAATTTGCAACCTAAAATCACAAGCCTCAAGAGTAATACCTACCACATATATACCAAGAAGCTCCTACTACAAAAGATAATATCAAATCTATAACCAATCCACTCACAACATCTCAAAGAAGTGAATTCATGTAGTCTCAAGGAAATCCACAATACATAAACCAATATCCTACAAGAACAACTCTCATAACAAGTCTTCAACACTCTCTCAAGTTCTCCATAAACAACAGAGGAAAGAGATAAAGGAATAACCATGTCATCTCTCACATGACATACATGAGCACAAACCAGTGATCACAATCTCTAACCAATCTCAAATCCAATGTAAGTGAAATCGAACATCCAAGAAGATAACCAAGATAGAGAAAATACACACCTCTAGATGTAAATTGTGCAAGTATGATCTCCTTCATAAAACCCCAACCAAGAAGTCATAATAAGACCAAAACCATACCATATAACTAATCATGGATGCAAGCCTCTCACAAGAAGATCAAACTCATAAACCATTCCTAAACCAAGGAATATGCCCAGTATAAAACCATCTCCCAAATTCAACCAGCATAACAACATATGTACATGGAGATAACCAGTTCTAAACCATCTCTCAAATGAACCCTTTAGAACTAACTCATGTACAGCTCAAGATCCATATCCATGAAAGATAAGCACAAATATAATGCAACTAAGAGAAACAATGGGCTATACCTCTCAAGTAGCAAATCGCTTAGTAGACCAAGAGTGGGGAATGAGAATGCTCATCAAGATACCCAAGTCTCCAACCAAGACTCATCTAAGAACAATCTCCTCTCAAGTCCATATCAAGTGACTACCCCTCAGACTTCCTATTGAAACCATCAACTATCCCAACAAATACTTCTCTAATCCAAGAGAAATTAGCATCACCACCATCTCTAAGTGTCCATGAAAACCTGTAACCAATTAATTCATGCCAACTCCAAATGCAACATAGCAATATCATGAAGCATTCAGCTTATGATCAATGTACTCAATACCAAGAAACTAAACCAAGATCAACGTCAAATTTCCAACCATGGCCTCAGCAATATAAACATGACAACAAGATCTAACCCATCTCAAATAAAGAGATAGCATACTCCATATGAACATACTATAACATGTCACAACTCTAAATGTGTATCAAGAGTATACCATGACAAAAAAAAAATGAAAACCATCCTCACACCAAGGATAATGTGCCAAATAAAAGCATAAACCAAAAGGACCATGTGAGTCCTCAAGATGCAACCATCTCCACACAACATGAAGAAAACCATCTCCACACACCATGAAGAAACTTCTTCACACACCATGAGGATAACCAAGAACCCTATGAGTTCTCAAGATCTAACCATCTTCATACACCATAAAGATAACAAGTGCACCATGCAAATGTTAAAGATGTTTTTGTAGCAACATGATCTAAGACAAACCTCCAACATCTGCAAACACTCAATAAATATATCAAAGCCAACAACTCTCACTCAACCATGGTACCAAGACACCCATGGAATCATAAAATTCAACACCTACATGAAGATCCTCCAAGTCTACACCCACACAACCAAAGTGTCAGTACCAAATGAAACTAAGATCTCCAAACCAAATTAGGAAATAATTCTATGCTGTCACCCCATCACTATCACAATCTCCCACTAAACCATGTATCCAAGCTATCCATGAAATCATGATGATAAAAATCCACTAACCATGAGATGATAACCTATGCATCAAACTATCAAAAAAATTAAAGTGCACATCATGAGCTCCTCAAAAAAAACCAAATAACCATGATCCTCAACCAAGAAGATATACCATCATAACCAAATTAGGAATCCAAACTAATGAACATCAAGTATGTACCTGTATATCCAATCATATCATGCCAAAATCTATGGCACCATGATCAAATCCATCAACTAAGCAACTAACTCTCAATATGTCCAACCTATCAACATAAAATAGTCAACCACAATCCTTTGCCATGACTGTACCTGAAAACAACATCTCATCCCTTCTACATGAAGAAAAGTTAGCAAATCATGTGACTTAAGGCATAGACAACCCAAATCCAAGCCACCAATTTGAATATGCATCAATAATGAAAGATCACTAGGCAAAGACAACCCATATCCAAGCCATAAATGTAACCTAAAAGTATAGACTACTTACAACATTGTACAACTTGTAGATCCAACAGGTCATCATACATATCCAAACCAAACACTAATAACCATATCATCATGAGACCAATCTAAAATATGAACTAAGTATACAATGACATCAAATCTTAAATCTCCAAAATATGCAATGCCATAAACTCATAATGCTACCATAGTCAATATATAGCATAAACTATTCATATTAATATATCATCAAATAAACCATGCGAAACCCACACCAAATCTAAACCAATGTGTAGAACTTTCCAAGAGCTTTTTGTTGACTATTCAAAGTCCAAAATCTGACTCTGTATGCCCAAGTTATGCCCTAATTTGTGCTTAAAATAAATAGCATCTAAATGTATGGCTCTTAAAATTTGAAAAAAGGTCAAAATCATAGAACCAAACCTACACCAAGTTGTAGTGCTTTGAATTAGCTTTCCAATGCCTATAAGAAGTCTAAAATCTGATATCTTGATAGAAAGTAATGACCATTTTACTAAGATAGTCTTTTTACCATTTTCACTGCAATTTTTTTTTCTTTTGTGATAAAAATTTCAATGAGATTAAATTCGATGGCCATCATCGGCTGAAATTAAAAAAATCTTTCATTTTCTTTGAACATGGCCAAACTAAGGTATATTATATATCAAAATTTATGGAAATATCAACCTGGATCTAATGGTGAGGTTTTTTTTTACCTAAGAGGTCATTTCTGCAAGCTCTCCCTAAAAACCTCATTTAAATGAAATATCCAAAAAATACCTTTTGACCAACAATTTCACATGCCCAAATCTTTTAGCATCCCATCATAACAGCAAACCCAAAACCCTAAGAACTGCAATAAACAACTCATATATATTGTCCTTTCTTTTATCCTCTTATGCATTTCCATAGATTCAATCTAGGGTTACAATAATAAAACCATAGCTCTGATACTACTTGTAAAAGAACTTGCAAGAAAAAATATAACTATTTCCACATAACCCATAATAGATCTGAAATAAATATGGAATTAAAATCCACATGCAAGCAAATAGATAACATACTCACAAAAAGTCACATAAGATTTCTAGGAAATTCTCATTAAGGAAAAAACCTAGCCTCCAAAAGCATCCATCACCATGTATATAATTCAGCAAAAAAAACACCATTGCAATACAACAATGGAAGCCTTCAAAGCCATAGCCACCATTGAGAAAACTATGTGAACAAGTATGAATTCACACATCCCATGCCATGCTTCCGACTTTCACAAATGCTTTGTTGGCTAACCTATCAAGCCTTGTCTTGCTCAACTCTTTCCTTTTGCCCTTGTCCCTCACCAAAAACTACCTTTGTGGCTGCTTATATAGTAGCAAGTCTCACAAAACCACCAAGTGGTATTACATAAACCATGTGCTACCTAACCCACTGGCCCTAAATTTAATATTGGGCATTTAATTATTTTTTCCAATATTAAATAATTACATGAAATATTATCATAAAGTATATCTTATGAGAATCTTTAAATGTTGCACATCCATCTAGGTGGAACATTACATAATAAAATAATATAATAAAATATAACAATATTATGCAATGTGTGCAACACCCATTATCTCAACACTTTTTTTACCCATTATTGCCTCATTTGACTTTTGATATTGTTAGCCTTTGCTTTCTTTTCATTTTCAACTATAGCTTGATTCATACAGTTTCTAGCTAGATGTCCAAGTTCTTTTCATACAAAACTTCACTTTGTAGGGTCTCTCTTCCTCATGTAAGTTCTAATACAATTTTCTTCAATGTGTCTATACTCACCACACAAGTGACATCTGCACCATGTGTTATAATTCCAACCAAAGATAGCTTTCATAATTTGTTTAGTTGGATTTCACCTCTTGGTTTTTTATACTAAAGATTTGTGCCCTTGTTTGTTGCATTTGAAACATTTTTCTTCAAATTTGGTTTTCTCTATGCACTTACTTTCTCTATTTTCTTGTTTGTTATAACTATAGCATTTTCTACTAAATTTTGATTTACCATTACTCCAATACTTTTTTGATGTATGCCCTATCTTTCCAGAATGATTTCATGTAGGCCATTTGTTCTTTTGAGTTCCTTGTTGTGATGTTTTACCTTCATCTGTATAGCCCAATCCTACTTTGCCTTTATGTTTGAATTGAGTTTTCTCATTCAAATGATTCATTCTTTCTTGAGATTTCATCATCCTTTCATTGGTTTTTCTTTTTATGTTGAGATCATTTTGCAATTTTCATTATCTATCCTCAAGTTGATAATTCTTGATTTTCATAATTTAGTTGATTTATCAAATTTTCTTTCTAAAGAGGTAGGCGATGAATTTTTATTATCCTTTTCTTCAATCCTTTTAGTTAGCAATCTTTTTCTCTTCTTCTACCATGTCCTTTTGTTCCATGTTTTCACACATTCTAACTAACTAATTTTCTTGCTCTCTTTTTAGTTTTCTAACTTCTTCATGTAGAGTGAGATTCTTTTTAAGTAGATCTTTGATTGCTACATCAGTTTCATCTGAACTTCTATCTTGGAAAATGTCTTCAATTATTTCTTCTATGTGGAGATTGTCATTCATTTGTACTCCTAGATCTTTTCTTCTTTGCAAGTATTGAGAGAGTTGATCTTTCATTTTCTTGAATTGTTCCATGGCCATTTTTAGATCCAATTTTTTATTTTCAATAGCTTTCTCTAGTTTGTACACTTCTATTGCCTTTGGTCTTTTCTCAAGAAAATGCTCTAATACCAATTGCTAGAAATGTAGAATAGGATAGGTGACTAAGAGAGGAGGGGTGAATTAAGAACCAATTAAAATTTTACTTCAATTCATCAATTCATCTTTCACAAACTAATCTGATCTAATTGCATGCATAAAAGACTAAAAGTAATAAAACATTCATAACACTTGACACAATAATTGGTAACCCATAAACCTTCCAAATAGAAAGAAAAACTGGTGTGGGGCTTTAGTAATGTAGTATAAAGTTGGCATGTTAAGGCTTATAATTGATCACTTCTAGTGATCTTCCCTGTTAAGAGAAATAAGGACTATTAAGCACCTTGTAAAAGGATTTATACAATTCAATGAATTATGTACTCGGTTAAGAGATTTTGCATAAGACTATTAAGTCCACCTTGTTAGAGGACTTGATTAATGCACCTTTTAGGATGAACCAATAGTTGATCTCTACTCTACAACTCAATTTGTTGAATGAGATTCCTTGATGTAGAATGATCACCTTAATATGATGGATGAGACTTTGGTTTTCCTTATACTACTTGTAGCCTTTAGTCTTATAATTCACATTCATACTTATGCTTCTTACTTGTTACACACACATTTGGATATGATAAGATATATTACATTTATATTAATCCAAATAATTATCTTCTCAAGTTAGCAACAACACCATATTCAACAATCTTCACCAAGTCAGCTCAATGTTGATACTTCACTTGGGTGATATACTAACACTTGGAAACATAGTGAACTTAGAAAACTTTGGCACTCAATTGATAGTGGTGCTCAGTCCACATTGTCCACTTAGGAGTAGGTGTGAATTCAATTTAACACTGATGACTCAAAAAACACTGTAGAACTTGGTTGACACTGTAGAGCTTGGTTGACACTGCAACTCAGTCAACACTACTTTAGCTCTACTTAATTAACATAGCTAGCTTAGTTGACACTATCTTTCTTCTCTACTTGATTAACACTTACTTTGTTGATACTGCAATAGCTTAGTTTACATTGAGAAGCTCAATTGACACTACAACAACTCAATTTACACTATGATGCTCAGTAACAATGTGACCAACCAAATGATTAAGTGTTTTGGCACTAATTGTTGATAAATGGCTTGACCATAAGGTCAATGCACCTTTCCTTAATATTCATCTTTGCACAAGGGGCGAAGAGAAATCCTTCCTAATTTTGTGGCAAATGAGTCACAAGACCCAAATGATCATATTAGAGTAGTCATAGTTTCTTATGGAATCCTTGGCATATAAAATTAAAATATCTTTATGAAGTTGTTTTTTGGAAGCCTCATTGAGAATTTTGTTGATTGTTATCAAAATTTACAAGATGGTTGCATCACCTAGTAGAATGATTTGGAGGTAAAGCTCCTTGACAGATTGAAACCCGCAATTGATATTCACAAGTTGTTATGTATTTTCTTTGAAATTCAAACAAAAGATGGTGAATCTATGATGGATTTTATTGATATATTAAATAGGAGTGTTAATAAGATACCTCAAAAATATCAACCAAGTGAAAATAATTAGTTATATATTTTTGTTGCTGCAATGGAAACTAAAATTAAATTATGATTAAACTATTAGAACATGCAAAATCCACAAGATGCTAAAAAAGAACCTACCATAATAGATGATTCTGTGCTATTAAGTGAAATGGAAAACAATAGTACAATCTTTGTAAAGGTACTACAATCTAAAACCTATCTTCTTAATCAAAAAATAAATTCCAAGAAGATATCTTTACAAAATAGGGTTGTAATGAAAGAAGAAAAATTGTATTTCCCTATTTCTCATCATCATTAAAATTTAACATTTTTTAATGAAGGAGACTTTCAAATACTTTTTATGTTTCAAGATAGTTCTCCCAACAATGTGGGAGCTTATCATTTACATGTTGAATATGATGATGAACAAGCCTCACAATTAGATGATTCAATAGATTTCTTTGATATAGCCCCTTTTGAGTAGGAACTTGATGGTGAGAAATCAAATGAATCTTTTATATCTAAGATGTCTAATACAATCCCACCAAATGATCTTATCTAGGAAATATTGCAACCTCTTCAAGACCAAGCATTGGTGAGAAAGATTGATGAAGATTCCATGAGTTTAGAGGGTGAAAGAGCATTCTAGACAAATTTAGAGATTGATGATGATTAGATTATTACTCTAGTAGTACCCCATTATTCGAGGTAAGGGTCATTGAAAAGTTTTTGACATTTGTTTGGTAAGAAGATCCAAGAGGGAAAGATTCAAGTATTGTCTGACATAATGCATTGATCTTAGATAGACTTTTCAAATTTAATTACAACAAAAGATGACGAAGTGGCTTTAATTGATATTGATCCAATGCTAAATGAGGCTTATTATTGTTATAATGATGATCTAAGTGTTGCAATTCATTTTAAAGATGATAGAATAAAAAGGATGAAAATAATAATGTAGTCTATACTTGGAAGATGTTTAAATACTTTCTCTTTTAGCAAACAAATTATAATAATTTCAAAAGTCTCATGCCAAAGGCTCATGAAAAATATGAAATTTACAATAAATCTTGGTTATTTGGGCATGATGTTTGGCTTATAAATTTTTTGCACATAATCAAATTAAAATGTTAAAAAAGAAGAGTTTTCCATATTGGAGTTGTATCACATTATCTCATTTAGATACAACCCTTTGTTTAGAAATGTCTCGTACTTTTCTCTACTAGTAAACAATCACGTGTGAGTTTTTCTTTCCCTTCCTTCCTATGGTAGGAGTCTTCCTACTTGTGTATATATTTTTAAATATGTCCTTGTTTGCAAAAATTTGTTGTGAATTTTGATAGTTTGAAAAATCCCCAAGCTTTAAAGCTTGTTGCAAGTTTAGGTGGTTTGGTGGTGTAGCTTTCTTTCGATTTAGTTTTGATATGTGATCTTCCTTGCTCTCCTCCACCTATTTATAAAAAGATCTCTACAAACCTTTCTTTTGTGACTCTATTTCCCAATAGTTCTTTGCATTGATTTCTTTGGACCAGAGATGATGAAGTTCTTTACTTTTTGCATGAAAAAGAAGTTCCACAATTAGAGCCAGGTGCCCACCTATGGAACCCCTATTGAAAAATCCAAAATCTATTTACTCTTTCTATTTATAATGCTCAAAGAACATGTATGTGTCTTTTCCTTATGATATTTTACAAAAAGAATGGATTTCAAAGATGGTTATATTCAAGTTGAACCAGATTCATTTGGGTTCAAAGTGATTCAATCTAGTTCAATGGGTATAATTAGTTCAAGGATAGGCCTTGAACCACCTTCAGTAGCCTTAAATTGGTTTGATGGTTCAAAAGGGTTCAATGGAAATGTGAAAAGTCTAGATTGGCTAATATAATTATATGGCTTCAAACTAGTTCAGTAGGTTCAAACTAGTCCATACAAGTTGAAAAAGATTTGAATGGTTTAGATTGGTTTAGGAAAATTCATAGTGGCTCAAATGATTCAATTTTTTCAACAATTCAGTCAAGTTCAATAGTTAATAGGAGTTGTAACAAATGATTTTGGAAACCCAAGAATGAGAAGATGGCCTGAAGTGATTCATCATAGTATAGTATGGTTTAGATTGGTTTGTGTGGAGACTTCCAAATTCATTTGGGTGAAATGTAATTTGAAGTAGTTTGAATTTCAAGTTCAAAATGTAGGTTCATCAATTTGATAGTTAAGACTAGTTCAATAGTTAAGACTGGTTATTTGGTGAAATATTGACATGAAGTGTATCATGCTATTGGATAAAAATAATGATAGAGAATACTTTAATGGGAGATCATATCCAAACAATGAATCTAAACTTAAACTGGTGATCTATATGTAAGATTTGGTATAGATAATATTCATAATTTTAATGCAACTAGAAACCATGAATTTTCTAATGACAAAAAAAGAGTCCTATTACAAGGGGCATAATTTTTAATACTATTATTACATCAAGATAAGTTTTGGATATGATTATGCAAACCTAATTTTCTAAACCCTCTCCAAAGAAAAATTTAGGGATTGATGATGATAAGATTCTTCAAATATTGTAGCCGTAAGAATTAATAGCCTACTCTAATAGTACTCCACTATCTGAGGAAAAGGCCATTGAAAAGTTGTTGACATTCATTAGGCAAGAAGATCTAAGAGGGAAAGGTTTGGGTATTGCCTGGCCTAATGCATTGATCTTAGACAAAGACTTTTCAGATTTAATTGTAGTAAAACATGAAGAAGTGGCTTTAGTTGATATTGACCCAGAGCTAAATGAAGCTTATTCTTGTTATAATGATGATCTAAGTGTTGCAATTCATTTAAAAGATTATACAATTGAAAAGGATGACAACAATAATGTGGTATATACTTGGGAGATATTTGAATACTTTCTATTTCAGAAAATAGTTTATAATGATTTGGAAAGTCTCATGCCAAATGTGTTACAACATTTAGAATAACTGAGAGAGAGTGGTGAATCCATTATCCTAGGTCCAAATGTACAAATAAAACATTTTATTACTCAACAAATATATATGTGCATGCATTGATTAGATCATCCAATAACTCCATAACTTTGTATATTACTATCCTAGGTCAAATGAACTTTGCATAAATGTAAACATGAAACATAACAAAATCATTAACACAATTTGACACATGGATTTAATGTGGAAACCCAATTTGGGAAAAACCACCAATAACATGCTACCAATTTTTTCTCTTCTAAAGTGAGCTCTATGAGGAGCCAACCCTGTTAAAGGTTAAATGCATGTTGTTAAATGTGACCTGTTAAAGGATTTCAATCATCCTATTAAGAGCTACCCTTGTTAGAAGACTTTAGGACATTCGATTAGAATTTCACTTGATTAAAAGATTTACACATGACTGTTAGGTCAACCTTAATCTAAAGGATTTATCTACACTAATACAATTGTTAGAAACTAGCAACAAGACTTGATCTGATAACAAAACAACTCACTTGTAGATTGTAGATCTCTGGTGCAATCCTCCATTCTAATTGGCATTCATACCTTTCATCTCTAATTGATTTTTCACTCTTCAAGCCTTCACCTCCTTAAGCCTTCATGCTTAGTATGTCATTTTTAGATTCTTTCCTTCTGCCACCATATGAAGCAACACCTCCAGACTCTCAACACATAGATTCTTTCCTTCTGCCACCATATGAAGCAACACCTCCAGACTTCTGGCCATGTATCTCCTTCTATAGAGAATTTTGATCTTTTGCTACTTAATCACAATTTTCCATCTTAGGATTAGTTTAGGCTCATCAAATCCTACCTTCTTTCCATTTTTTTCCCTCTAGAAACTTCTCTTATAATTCTCATTAGAATCATGATCTCAAAATAGTTTATCTTAAATTATGTGCCACCAGCTCATCATACTTATCTTCAACATGCTTCACACAATTCAAGAAAATAAATTTGTCACCTTAGATTTGTAAAATCTTTGATTAAAATATTTGTGTTGTCACTTGACAATTACATGGTTCACTTGTCAATAATATTGTTTAGATGCTCGACCAACTCTAGGTTGCTCAACATAAACTAAGTCTTCCTTGCTTGGTCATTAATATTATTCAACTGATGCTTGACACTTACTAACTTCCTCTTTTCTTAGTACCTACTAACATTTTGACATTGAACACATACTAAATTCTACTCATCTTGAACTAAAATACTCGACTCACAGTATTTTCTCAGTCAAGCTTGGCAGACACATTTTTATGTAAACACTTCTTCCTATCTTAGCTTAAGTAACCATTCATTGTAGCCTTAAGTAGATAAACAATACACTCTATCATCAAAGTCTTACTTGGTCTTAGTGCTCTTTTAATACACCATATAACTCAACCTTTCTCTAGGCACTCTTGTTATCCTTTCTTTTCAAATTATCTTCATGTATCAACCAATAATAGCATTTAGACCAAAAGCAATTATCTTACTAGCAAGTAGTAGGTTTGACATCAGTGACAAAATAATGATTGTTCCATGATAGGTTGCACACTTCAACAATATTCTTTTTCAACAAAAGCTCATTAAAACCTAAAGTTTATAATGAATATTGGTTATTTATGCATGATCTTTGGCTTATAAACTTCCTACACACAATTAGATTAAATTGTAGAAAAATAGAGTTTTTAATATGGGATTTGTATCAGGTTATCTCATTAAGATGCGACTCTTTGTTTAGAAATGGCTCATACTTCTCTCTACCAATAAATGACCATGTGTGATTTTTTCTTGACCTTTCTTCCTATGGTAGGAGTTTTTCTACCTGTGTATATATTGATAAATATGTCCTTGTTTGAAAAATTTTGTTGTGAGTTTTTGTAGGTGGAATAATCTCCAAGATTTTAGCTTTTTACTAGTTTAGGTGCTTTGGTTGTGTAGCTTTCTTTCACTTTCAATTTTTATCTATCATCTTCCTTTCTTTCCTCCACCAATCTTCAAGAAGATCCCTGCAAACCTTTCTTTTGTGACTTTATTGCTGAAGGGTTATGGCATTAATTTCTTTGGACCAAAGATGTTACAATTCTCTTCTTTTTGTATGAATAAGTAGTCATGCAGTTAGAACCAATGTTAGCCTACCTATCAACCCCCTATCTAAAAATCCAAAATCTAATTACTCTTTCTATTCATAATGGTCAAAGACCATGTATGTGATGTGGAGTGCTTTGAAACCTTTAGAAAATCAATACACAATATTAGGCTTAAAATTCATGCATGCAGCTTTCAACAAATTTATAAAAATTTAATGAAATGAGGGTCAACACATGAAGATGTTGTCCATTCAAATCTGCATTACAACTTCGCTTTCCTACAACATAGTATGGAAAAATAATATAGAAACAAAGAAATGCATGAAACTAAAGAGGATCCTCCAATGGTTGACAAAGACCATTGGAGGATATTTAGAAAACCTCCACACAAAGGCCACTCTCAAAACAATAGAGAGTTTTGATTGATAAGAAATGAAAAATAAGAAAAAACTAAGCTATTAAGATATGATTTTCAGATTTCTTCCAAAAGAAAGATCTAAATACAAATTGAAAAATGTGTATAGGACTTTAATCTATCTACTTAATCGCAAAAATCTCTCTCCAAAAATTTCTCTTACACTATGCACCACTTTCTCTTTTTGAAAAACCTTCTAATTTAATTCCCCATAAGTCATCATAGCTTTCTTGTGGCAGTTATATTTTGAATGCCAACACATGATGCTTTAGGAGTATTCATCACTTTAAACATTTTGATTTTTCCCCATAAAATATTTTTGAAAATTATAAACTTTTTGACACACCCAAAAAAATTAAATTTAAAATCATATTAAGTGGATAATGTTGGGTAGGCTTATAAGAATTCTACCTAAACGTTTCCACCACATGGAAAAGGACTTTTATTTTAAAACATAAAACTCCAAACTCACACACATACTAACATTTTAGATTTTAGATTTTAAACTCAAATATGCTTGATATTTTCTTTGTGCCCTTGCATTTTTTAGCCATATTGCATGTTGTCTTCCTATCACCACTAGACTTCCTATCACAATACAATTCTGCATTAATAATCATGCATGCTATCTTCATGTCACATATGTGCTCCTACACCAGTATGTGTCCTTTCCTTTTGATATTTTGCAAAAAGAGTGTGTTTCAAATATGGTTATATTCAAGTTGAACCAAGTTCGTTTGGGTTCAAAGTGATTCAATCTGGTCTAGTGGGTACAATTAGTTCAAGAATAGGCCTTGAACCACCTTCGTCAGGGTCAAATTGGTTCAATGGAAATGTGAAAAGTGTAGATTAGTTTATACAAGTATATATGCTCAAATTAATTCAGTAGATTCAAACTAGCCCATACAAGTTGAACAAGGTTCAAAGGGTTTAGATTTTATTAGGCAAATTTTTAGTGGCAACAAATGATTTTGAAAACCCATGAATGAGAAGATGACCTGAAGTGATTTTTCCTAGTATGCTATGGTTCAGATTGGTTTGTATAGACACTTCCAAGTTCATTTTGTTGAAATATAATTTGAAGTGGTTCAAAATTCAAGTTTAGAATGTAGGTCCATCAATTCAATAGTTCAAACTAGTTATTTGGTGAAATATTAAAAGACAATGTATCATGCTATCAGATAAAAATGATGATAGAGAATATCTGTATGGGATATCATATCCAAACAATGAATCTAAATTCAAATTTCTGATATATATGTAAATTTTTGTATGGATAATATTCATAATTTTCAATGCTACTAGTAACCATAAATTTGGTGACAATAGAAAAATAGTCATGTTGTGAGGTGCATAACTTTTAATTGCACCTTTAAATTGGGCTAAATTTTGGATATGATTGTGAAATCCTAATTCTCTAAATCCTCTCCAAATATGTTTTCAATATTCTTTAAGGATCGAAAGTTATTCATGTTTTAATATGGCACTATCAAAATTATTCATGGCACTCACAAAATGATGATAGAAACATTAGTCTTGTTGTGGGGGCATATCTCCCAATCCAACTATAGGATTAAGCTAATGTTTAAAATGTATTGACAACCCTAATTTTATAGATTCTCTCAAAACAATTTTGCTAGATTCTTTACAGATCATAAGTTATGGATGTTAAAGTGGAGTACTATCAAACTATCAATGATAGTTATAAAATATTGACAACACTCCATCACCACCAAGTGGTGTTCTATCCAAAGAAATATATATGCTTCTATTGAGTGGATAAATATATTAAATATTTCTCTCATAATTTTAATGTTTATAAAACATCAAAACTAATGAAAAAATGAAGGGATAAAATATATTGAGCAATAAAGGAAAGACATAAGGAAGGAAATGAGATATTGTAAAATTCAACATTTTCAAAATTCAGTTAACAAAACTGAACAAGACTACTGGAGACATATTTATTGTAAAAAATCAAACATAATAGGGGTTTTTCTTCTTGGCTACAGACTGTGTACTTCAAGAAGGGAGTTTTGGTTTCCTATTTTTCTTGTAAGGAGAAGGGAGATATTTCAATTTTCAATAAGGATTCATATGCAGAGATGCAATAAGATCTATGTAATCTTTCTCACATTAGACAAGAGAGATATGAAAGATAATTGCACATCAAATCTTTGAGTTAAAGGATTTATCTTTCCACTGATTTTGATCTTTGTATATTAGTTTTCTCTAAATGCATTTATGTATCATTTATTTATGAATGTGTTTCATTACTTGGTCTTTGGGCTTTGATCCTTCACATTCTCAAGAAGAAGTAATAGACATATCTCTTTTTTGTTTTCCCTATTATGTAAAGTTTAAATGAATGGACTTTGTGTAGTTTGTTTTTCATTTCTAGTTTGTTTTTCTTTTTACATCTATTATGTGTTTACAAGTATATGTTTGTAAGCCTTCATTTCTTTTAGGTTAAAAGCATTCCCAAAATTCAGATTTATCTAAATAAGGGAGTTGTACCTTTATATCAAAATTTAGAGGGTTTTTATGCATTTAATTTACAAAGTGATTCAAATGTTAGTCACAAATATTCATCTTCTTAACTTGGCCATTCAAGAGTCATTTTGACTATATTTTGTGAAAAGCCAAATTTGGTTACCAATATATTTGTGGTGACTCTACTAGACAAAGGGATTGAAGACTAGTGTTGTATTTATTTCCTTAATCATTCTTGACATATCTCTAGTTGGGGATGTGTGTTGCAAGGGACATGAAGAATCCAACAACCTCTAGTAGGAGACTAGTGCTTGTCCATTAGGAAAATAGAGTCTAGAGAATTAAAGGAATGAGGGATGCTTGTAGAGAGGAAAAGGAATAGGGAAAAAATTAACACAACCAAAGTTACTAACAAACTAAAAGAAAGCTACTCCTAGGCACAATAGAAACTTTATGTACAAAGGATAGGGCGAGAGGCCCATACCTTGAATAAGGCACCTAGTTTCTGTTAAGAGATTATTGGAAGCATGAATGTTGATGCTCCTTGTATGGGGGAGTATATGTGATGGATAGAGTCATCTAGGACTCTTATTGGATGTTGTTTTGAATAGTGTCTTTGGACACTTGAGCTAGTAAGAATCAGTTGTTGTAGAGTTTGATGCAGTAAAGTTGGTTGTTGAAACCTTTGACATTGATGTCAATAGGGGGGAATTTTAGCATGAAAAACATGTTGGGGAGAAGTACTACATCATGAGAAGGTCATGAGGAAGAAGATCATGAGGAGAAGTAGAGCATGGAACAACAGAAAGCATATTGAGGTATATCAATGGGGGAGAATGATTGATGAAGAGGATTTGAAAAGAAAGATTAATAGTCTTTTGTTGATATTCTTGGAACTAGATGTTTTTCATCTATTTTTTCATCAATGCCAAAGGGGGAGATTGTTGAGATATTATTGGAAGAATGAATTCTAATGACATTCCTATGGGGGAGTATTATAGATATGTTTTTTATTAGATAAACAGGTTTTACAGGGAACCTGAAACCTGAAAGTTAGTACATAAGAAGGCTGATAATAAGCATGACAGCCTAGCCAAAAAAGTAAAAGTTCAAAGGCTGATAATAAGCATTAAGCCAGCCAAAGGAAAGAGTACTAAGAAAAGACCAAGAAAAGGAAACAAACAAAGCCACAACCAAAAGCCAAAACAAAAAGCCAAAAGATAGCGATAAACAAAAGAACAAGCAAGAGTTATTCCTTGTTCTTTTGCTCCAGATCATGCATCACCTGAGCAACCTCTAAGGCTTGTTGATTCTCCTCCTCATCCATCTGTTGCACCCTTTAATGCACTTGGTCCTGAGTAGGAGTGGAGTTGTCCTTTTCAGGGTCATCCTCCTTTCTGGCCTTGTCCCTGTCATTTCCATTCTCTTCATCATGCATTTCTCTGTCTTTGATTCATCCCATGAGAGAGATGATGTTGTTATTGATGGAACTTAATAAGGAAAACATCTGGTTCGCAAGGTTGTGATTGTATTTTTCCAGATTGTGTATCCTCTGTTCCGTCAGAGTGAGCCTATCAACTACATTTGTCTTCCTGTTGGCATCCATTCCTTTCCTTGTTGCCTCAATGTGTTTCACCTAGTCTTTAACCTCCTCACGCTAGTGGAAAAGCCATTTGATTGATCTAAAATTATCAATCATGTTGTTGCGAGCATTATTTAAAAGGTTCATCCCTGACTCCCTGGCTCTGTCCAAAATAGCCACAATGGTCGAATTAATTAATTCTTCCAGCCACTGCTCTTCTTGATTATCCACGAGGATTTGGGGATTCATGGCCTCCCTAAAGATTCTCATTTTGGTTGTTTTGACATTGAAGTTGATCCACGCTTTCCTCCTATTATTGGTTTGCACTTCCCCTTTCGCATACCCATCTTTCTCCTCTTTCTGCTCCTCAGGGTGGAGATGGATAGGAGAAAGAGGCAGCACCGATGCCTCCTCATATTGAGAGCGCACATCCTCTAGACTCTCCCTTTTGTGCTTCATCCTTCCAGTGTCCTCCTTTGTTTCCTCCTGTGTCTCCTTCACGACCTCCTCAGACTCCAGATCCTCCTCTTCTTTGTTACTTCCCTCCTCAGCCTTCTCAACCTGCTTCTGCCCTAGATCCCTAGGGCTTTTTTTGCTCGGGGTAATGGGGGGGGGGGGGGGGGGGGGGGAATTTTTTGACAAGATAAGTTGTTGCTTTCCCTGAAGAGGAAATCTCGCCTTTCTCAAAACTGAGGCTCTGAATGTCATTCGAGTCAGAAGAGTAACTGGAACTTCCAGACTCCACTATCTCTATCTGAGGGGGGCATTGCTAATAGTCTAAGCTTTGAAGTGCTCATGGATAAGTAGCAGCAGTCCCTCATGCAGAGCTGGGTTAGCAATGGGCTTCTTTTTGAAGCTATCCATCATCTTACTCAGAGGTTAACAGATAAAAAAGAAAATAAATTCTAGCTTTCTTTCAAAAATGATTTAAAATAAAAAAGTGGTGGGTTCGGGCTCTATCAAACCTTGGGTCCAGAGTGATATACTCGATAACAGCTTTCAGAACATACCTCCACTGCTTCTTCATGGAGTCGGGGACATAGTAGGTGTCAATTTTTTTCAACGCCTTCAATTCCTTCTCACTCTCCACAAAATCCTTAACCGCATTGGCTGAGAACTTCTTATCCCTGAAGAATTTGAAACCCTCGATAGGGATCTCGATGACAACCACAATCACCTTCTCTATAATCCAAAAATTGATGCCATTCACCTTAACCCTACCATCTTTCCAGGACCCCACCATACTGTTGGTCACCTCCTGATCAAAACTGTGCAGCTTCATGAGATACTTGGTTACCCCACCCTCCTCCAACTTTTCCCAAACTTTTGGCCTATTTCTCCATTTCTCAAAGTCCCCCACTGGCTCCTTTCTGCATCTCTTGCTCACCATCTTCACACACTGCACACCTACTTTACTCATAAGCTCTTCCCTGTGAGATTGGAATGGACCATCGAGATTAAGCAAAGAGCAGAGAAAATTAACTCTGTTGTTGCCCCTGAAATGAATGCAATAAAAAAACCACAAAGCATGGCAAATAATCAATGAAGGATATCTACATTTATGAATTCCCACTCTTCTATTATGAAAAGTACCCATATATCTTAACCCTTTCATATTCATAATTACAACTTGATAACCTCCGTACTTCCTTGGATTTTATCCAAGTTGATCTGACACTTGACGTCTGCCGACAAAGAAGTTTCGGGAAGCCAAGTCAATTTTTGGGCTGTGCCGACCCCTATATTTGCCAACCTGTTGGCAACTGGGTTTACTTCTCAAAAGGTATAGGTGACGTGGAATTTTTTTAATTTGGCAAGGGTATCTCTAGTCTCATTGATAAGATTTGCAATCGTCGAAGATGAAAATGAATTGCCATTGATGCACTTAATAATGTTATTCGAGTCCCCTTCCAGCCATAAATTGGTGACCCCAATTTCAAAAGCCAGTTTAACAACATTGCACGCGGCGTTGGCTTCTGCAAAATGATTTGTTTGGAAACCCAATAGGAGAGAAAAAGTTGCAATACTATCTCCATTTTCATTTCTAACCACACCTCCACTACTTGAGGATCCGGGGTTGCCCTTGGAGCCTTCGTTGAAGTTGGCTTTGTGCCAGCCTTCAGAGGGGAGGAGCCAATTGGCTTCTTGTCTTTTTCTCATTTTGTCTTTTACCTTCTCCTTATTCCTACCTCCTGTCTCAAAAGCTCCCCCGCTTCCTCATGGAAAAATTTTCCTTTATGTTACTAAAGATCTTCCTTCAACAACCAAAGCTGGCTCCTCCTCTCTATCTCTGAAAATCTGGTTGTTTCTCTTCTTCCATATGCTCCAACAAAAATGGGGCAGGAGCCAGGAGCTGATTTCCTTCAAGGCAGACCCATTGAACATACCATGCCATTGGCAGTAAAAGTCTAGGAGGTTAGAAGGAAAGCACCAGCTATGGTCAAGGTCCTGGGTGAGGAAGTCCCAGACTATCCTGGTGTAAGAGCAATGAATGAACAAGTGATTGCCAGTCTCTGAATCATCTTTGCATAATACACATATGTTGGGCATGATATGACCTCTTTTAATGAGATTTTCCTGGGTGAGATTTTTGTCCTGAAGTGCCAACCAAAAAAACATGTTGAATTTTGGCATTAGGCCTAGGAGCCAGGCCCTTGACCAAGGGGGAACTCTTCAGTGCTCCATAAAGCAGAGTACCCAAAGGCGATCGAATAGAACCCATTGGCATTATCCCTCCAAACTAGTTCATCCTTCTTGGTACTGAGGGATAAGGAATTAAGCATGATCATAATTGGTTTAAGATCCTTTGAGATAATAGAGAGGTCCTTCCATCCCTGTTCAATCCTGTAGTTGCTGACTTTGTGCCCAAAAAGGTTGATGCAATCATTAGCCCAAACACCATAGCTAGGGTTAGTGATGAGGGGGCCCTGAGGAAACCAGCAGTCCATTCAGAAAAGAATGTTCTCCCCATTTCCCAGCTTCTAGGAGACCTTAGAATTAGCCAAATTCTTCACTTTTAAGAAGCTGTTCCAAACAACTTAACCCTTGGGGATATCCTCACTGAAAAGAGTGAATTGAAAAGAGGGCCTTTTTATATACTTGTTCACCACAGTGTCTCTCCATTCCCCTATGCTACTAAAGATGCACCAGATTTGCTTTGCTAGGAGGACCTTGTTGATATGAGTGAGTTTCCTGATTCCCAGACCATCATTCATTTTAGGGAGACAAACTTTGTCCCAAGCAACAAGGGGGTACCTTTTAATCCTTTCAGTTCCTATCCATAAAAAACCCCTTTGGATTTTCTCCATCCTCTCGGCGTATTTACCAGGTATGGTAAAAATGCTCAGGGCATATATTGGTAGGTTTTGAAGGATGGATTTAACTAGTTCACATTTTCCAGCTTGATTGAGAGAGGCTCCTTTCTAGCCAGCCAACATCTTACTAAACCTATCCAAGATGCCATTCCAGAAGGATTCAGAGGGGGACAAGCCCAAGGGGAGACCTAGGTAGGTAGAAGGAAGCTTCCCCACCTAACATCCCAAGATTTTGGAGATTCTCTGTTGTCTTCCCTCCAGAGTGTTGATAAAGAAAATGGAGCTTTTGTTCCAATTGATGAGCTGTCCCAACCCTCTGGAATAAGTGTTTAAAGTGTCTTTCAAAGCCTTGGCCTCCCTGACCAAAGCCTCTCCTCCCATAATGGTATCATCAACGAATTGATAATGTGTGAAGGGGGTGCATTGGAAAAAGGTTTAAAGCCTTTGATCCTTCCTTCTTTCTTTTTCTTCTCCATGAGTCTACCAATACATTTCACCAAGATGATGAAGAGAATCGGTGATAGAGGATCCCCCTAACGAAGGCCTCTAGATGGTTTGAAGAAATCAGAGGGGGATCCATCCACTAAGACAGCTAGCAAGGGGGTGGTGACCAGCTAGGAAATTAGCTTGCAAGATTTAACATCAAAGCCAAAAGCCTTCAACACCAACTCCAAAAAGGACCAATCCACCCGATCGTAAGCTTTAGACATGTCAAGTTTGAGTAACATCCCTTCTCTCTTACCAGCTTCCATAGAGTGAATCACTTCATGCACCATGATAATCGAATCTAAAATCTGTCTGCCTGGGACAAATCTTGATTGTTGCTAAGGGATAATCTAGGGGAGAAGCTTAAGTAGCCTCAAAGTGAGCACCTTCGAGATGATCTTATAAAATGAGTTGCATAAGCTGATGGGTCTGAACTTATCCAGAGTGTCAGCCCCTGGCACTTTGGGAATAAGAACTAAGAATGTGGAGTTGATTTCCTTCATAATGCTTCTGGCTCCAAAGAACTCCTGAACTGCCTTAACAACATCCTTCATAATGACAGGCCAGTACATTTGGAAAAAGAAGGTAAGAGAACCATCAGGTCCAGGTGATTTTTCTGCCGGAAGAGAAAAAAGAGCTTCTCTCATTTTAGAATCAAAAGGAATGGCCCAGATCAGATTATTATAGTGTGGTTGAAGGATCTGAGGGATACAAGAGACAATGTCTTCTTGGTCTACCTTAGAGAGAAAAGGATCCCAAGAAAGAAGGGAGGAGAAGAAAGAGACAGCTTCAAGTGAAATATCATGTTCCTTAGTCAGCACTCCCTGATCTTTCTTCAGGCCAAAAATCCTGTTGTTAGCTCTATGTTTAAGAGTGGATAAATAGAAGAACTTAAGAGTATTATAGATATGTTACTATGATGATATGTTACATTAATGACTAAGTTTGTCATTGATGTCAACATAGCAATTTTCTATGGTATCTAACAAAAGAATAGTAGAAAGATCAAGTTGGTACAGATGGCTAGTTTACTATTATCACTATCTGGGGTTATGGGAGATACACTTGAGTATCTAGTATATGTAGTTAAAGTCAAAAGATGAAATGATAAATTTAGAAGAATTTATGTAAGTTTTGGTGATGTTTGTTCTAAGATAGAGGTCATAGAGGCATGTACTGGTAAACTTGTTATATCTCCTAGCAGAGTTGTTGTCTTGAGAATCAAGGTTGAGGATGTAAAGATGACATGTTGATAATGATGTGGCTAATTTTTCTCATCATAATATTACATGTATGCAAAGATATTCAAATTGCAAGGTAGAAGATTAATGTTATCACTAAGGGAATATATTCAAGTCTAAAAGTCAACTCAAGGAATTATTTTATGGACTCGATATAAAAGAAGAACATTTTCCCTTATCATGATATATATATTTTGGATGAGAAAAAGAAATATTTGTAAGTAGCAAAGAGAGAAAAATGTGAAGTTGAATAGAATAGAGTGGAAGTGAAGGAAACTTCATTGCTAAGGTTTTGTTGAGTGATCTGAGGTTTGATATTTGGATCCAAATTTTGTGACCTATTCTACAAGGTCTAATAGTAATTGGTTTGGTTGATAGAACAAAGGAAAGAAGAACATAATAGTAAATTTCATGTTTGAGTAGTGAGCTCTTCTTGTAGTTGAAATTGCATGTTTGGGCAGTGGGCTTTTCTTGCATACAACGTACCACAACTCCTAATAGGGTTTCAAAGTCTCCTAATAGGGAGTCTATGTACTAAATTTTGTAATAGACTCCTAACAATGTCCACCCTCTAACAAGGAATATTTATATTAGTACACCATCTTGCGAGCATCTTCCCACCAGGGGTATCCCTCTAATCAAAGGTTTCCCTAGTCAAGATATCTAGTGTAATTGTCTATGTGCATCTTATTATGGTTTTTTTTACTTTAGTTGAATGGTTAAGTCTTTTTAAAGAAGATAAATGTTTTAACTATTGGATAACTGATTCAACCCCCCTCCCCCCACTCTCAATTATCTTAGTGGACTATTATTTCTAATAGTTTCTCATGGAAATCCATTGACTGGCTAAGAAAAATATTCGCCAATGTGAAAAAGAGGTTGGAACATAACATGCATCATGTTAAGTAACCATCTGGTAGTAGTCATGAGTATGGATCTAACCACCATGTTCAGGACACACCTTTGAATCATTATGTCATGTCCAAACAACCATTCTACTCCATAGAATTTTGGCCACAACACTTTTTCATTACTTTGAATGAGTTGGACCATATATGCCTCAAAAAAAGGACTCCAATATAGGAATGGTATCAATCAACCCATCTTCATGATCAAACTTTAGCACTTCAAACTCATATTGTGTGCAAGATATAGTATAGGGGTAAAAGAATTTTATTTAGCACACATTTCAATTTTTTCAAGTTCTTTGAATGCCTTGGGCTATAACAATTCTTCATTGGTTTCCATGTAACCAAACCAAAAACATTCATAATTAAGAATTTTCTATTTCAATATTGCCACCCCTACACATTTGTTGTTCCATTACACTTCCTTGATCAAAGTCACTAGCTGAATATATGTCAGAAGTATCAAACCTAAAATATTCTAATTCTAAAAAAGGAGCATCTAATAGTAAGTTCCCACCTAATTCAATATCAACAAATATGTGTTGAATAATAGATATACCTGAGCAAGTCACTATTACTTTTGGTTGTGTAACATGATCAATTGTACCTTTTAGAGAGGTTTCTTGTTTCTCTAGTACGTTAGAACTCAACCTTTCTTCTTGAGATGCATAATCAAAATGGAAGATTTTTTATTCCCTCTATGTATCAAGACAATGGATGTCTTGCTTTCCATGTTGATTCACCATACTTTTCTGATTTATCACCAATGACTTAAATAGCACTAGAAATTTTTAATTGAAAAGGTTTAGATTCTAGCAGTGAGACAATCATTGGAAGGTTTTTATTTTATTGGTCACTACCAAATTTTCCTTTGATGGAAAAAATAGCAAGGAAAGTTGTTATATTAGATGATTAAGGAATATTATCATCGTTAATTTTAACATGCAAACAAAAACCTTTCACCATATCTAAGGAATCATTTTTTGTAGATGTGGGCTCTTGAAGATCCTCATCTTCATACTCAACATGTAGATGATAAGCTCTAGCTACATTATGGGGATTATTTTCAATCATAGAAGGCATTAGAAAACCTTCATCAACAAAAACTATCAAATTTTGACAAGAGGAAAAAGGAAATGCCAGTTTATCCCTTTTGAGAACAAGCCTTTTTTGAGCAGGCTTTACCTTCAGATATGTTATTGTTAAAAGGTGTATATTTTAGCATGTGGAGTTTAGCATATTTCATCCCACTAATGATCATATCATCATCCAAGCTAATAGTCTCCCTTTGTGCATCTTACAAACTCTATAGTTTTAGACATTGAAGTAAGAATCTAACTTTAGTTTGCATGGTGGGAATGAAGACACACAACTGGTTACTCTCACTCGGTTGGTTGGTTATAAGAATCTTACCAACACTTCTATTGAATCTATCAATGAAATACCTCATAGCTTTCTCTTTTCCATCTTGATTTGAAAGAAATTTAATGAAAACTAAGCAACATCAACTATGGGCATAAACCTCTGAAGAAATTTTACCTCAAGATCATTCCAGTAAGTAATGCAACTATCTAGAATTTTGGAACCAACCTATTGCACTTCCAATGGGGCTTTTGATAAATAGCCTAACAAATATGTTCTCTTACTGTACACCAAGAATCCCACAAGTGAGTATAGCTTCTTTAATGTGATCATCTGGGTCTTGATTTGTGTCACTAGAAAACTTTGAGAAGTATTTGCTTGATCCTTTAGGTAGGGTTGAATACTGGGATAAAGAAAATGGTCCAATCTAAGCACCCCATGACTGAGTTGCAACCAAATCCATAACCCACCAAAATTGATCTAGTAAAAGGTAGGAGAATCCCCAAAAGAGATGTCCTAGCCCCCAACAAATAACTATACAAAGGAAACACAATAGCAAGAAGTAATAATGCAAGATCTGATACCAAATCACAATTCTTTATTCATAGATATAACTAATTACATGCAATATGCTTGGCTATAAAGCCTTTTAGGTTAGGGCCAAATATAAACAACAATAAAAAAGTTAATTCCTACAAGATCCAATGAGATCCTCTTCCAAACCCAATCTCAGCTAGTCTAGATACACAACTGGATAATAACACCAAGAAGAATCCACACTTATACCCTCAAGTCCACCAAGCAATCCTCTAGTTTCTAGGCCGTAGCCCTAGCTCTTCAAAATTTGCATCTATACTTCATTCCCTTCCCAAGTTGGAATATCAATCTGTCAAAACTAAATGCCCAAAAGACTCCATAAGACCCCTTATTTATAATTGGTAAAATGGCTTATAGAACATTCTAGAACATTGCAAAATAGAAAGGCTGACCCAAAGATGGTCTGTACACATCCCAAGACTCTAATCATAAATTTTGTGATCAAAATAAATCATGCGAGTTTGCTCACACCAAAAATGTAGAAAACACATCCAAAATGCTGACACTTGACATATGAAGGATCACTCGGCACACACTAGATAACTCAACACCCATTGAAGAACTCGGAACACACTGCAAAACTCAACACACACTACAAAGTGAGATGGGATAATACACTAACCTGAGTGTTAACATGATGTGGGATAACCTCAACTCATCTTAAACTGCAAAATTACTAGCACTCAGCAATTGTTGCAACTTGGCAATGACTAAAAATTGGTAACAACTGGCAAAATGAACACAAATGAGTAGGATAACACATCAACCAAGGATGCTCCTACATCAGACACAATAGGTTCAAAAAGATGTTCTAGAAGCTAGAAGAACATCTTCTAGGATTTAGCATATAAATCCCAAACTAGTTCTTTACATATATGTCCTCCAAGACTTTGACTTGCACACTCTTTCCCTTATTTTTCTTCTTCTTCTTTACATCCACCATAGGTGTCCTATAGGGCTTCTTTCCATGTTGATCTCCAACCTTCTCAGAATCTACCAACTCAACTCAGTTGCCAATTCTTAGGTTCCTCCTACCAAGTTCTTCATTTTGCAAAGGAATTAGGGAAAACTTCCTGCCACCTTTCTCAATAGTAAACACATTCCTAACATAATCATGCACAACCTTGCAATCATATTGCTAAGGTCTACCAAGTAACACATGACAATTGGTCATATCCACAATAATCACACAAAAGGATAAGGATGCCTCATGCTCTTCAAACCAAGTTTCTTAACCATCTCCTTAGCAACAAGGTTATCAGTACTACCACCATCCATGATCACCTTGCATATTTTACCACCAGACTTATAACAAATCCTGAACAAACTAGTCCTCTGACAAGAATCTAATGTTCTCTGACCCACTAGTACTCACCGAGCTAGCAAATTCTCTCTTGCCTTAGGTTGACTATCTTGGACTTAAACCTTATTCACAATAGTAGCCATCCTATCAATCAAACATTCAAAATATCTATGAACTTCTTTGCCACATTTGAAACAATTACCTTTGAACACACCTCTGCATGTCCTCCTTTTCTGATCAATAGGTTTTGGTTCACCTTCTGCACTTGGTTTCACTTGTGCTAAGCTATCCTACTTCTCCTTTCCTCGAGGATTTCCTTGATGCTTCCTCTTCAGCTTCTCTTCTAATCTCAAAGCATATTAATAAGCATCCTTAACCAAAGGAATATTTAGCATACCAATCTCATCATGAATATTGAATCTTAAACCATTAATGTACCAAGCTACCTTCTCTTTTGATAATTCTCTGTGCCCAGACCAAATAGTCAACTTGTAGAACTCCTCGATATAATCCTTCAAAGTTATATCTTTTTGTTTCAGATTCTACAATTTCTTAAACAAATCAAGTTCATAATCAACAAGAATGAACTTGGATTTCAAGTTAGTCACCATCAATCTCCATCTAGAGATCTTCATTTCACCTTCCTCCTTTTTGTCTCTTTGTAGTTCCTTCCACCAAAGAGTAGCATGTCCCTTCAACTTAGTTTGTGCCAACCTCACTTTGAGTGGATAATCAATATCCTCAAGCTCAAAGTAGTCTTCTAATTCACTAATCCAATTAATCAATTCTTTGGGATTCAAAGTACCTAAAAAATTAGAAATCTTCATCTTATGCTTTAGTTTCAACTGAGATCTAGGTTGAGAAAATTGACCAACCCTATAATTCCAATTGGTTTCTCCATAAAATCAGTTTTTTCCTCACCACTTGATCTAGTAAACTCAAAGTCTTTGAAAACATCCTCATAACTACCTTTAGTACCCACATGCCTAGGTATGCCACCTAAACCATTCACAATTTTAGCAATCATGTCACTCTTCATCAAGGCAATTTCAAATTTGAAATTGAATTTAACCACCTCCATCTTAGATTTAAAATCTTTTGTAACCTTCTCTAAGATATGTTCTTCCACAACATCACTAAGATCATAAATCTCCCTAGGGTCCAATCTTCTTGGAGGCATCTTCCAATGTTTTCACAAACCTTAAGCAAATCAACCTTCTCCAACTCCCAATCTTAGTACAAACTACCTCAACTTTGGTGATCTATCTACACACTCTGGAATAACCTTCACTCTGATACCACCTGATGCAGTGCAAGGTAGGAGAATCCCCAAAGGAGATGTCCTAGCCCCCAACAATTAACCACACAGTGGAACCACAATAGCAAGAAGCAATAATGCAAGATCTGATACCAAATCACAACTCTTTATTCATAGATATAATTGATTACATGCAACATACCTAGCTATAAGGTCTTCTAAGTTAGGGACAAATACAAATAGCAATTACAAAGTTAGTTCTACAAGATCCAATGAGATCCACTTACAAACCCAATCTCAACTAGTCTAGACACACAACTGAACATTGAAGAATCCACACTTGTACCCTTAAGTCTGCCAAGCAATCCTCTAGTTTCTAAGCCATAGCCCTAGCTCTTCAAAATTTGTATCTATACTTCATTCCCTTCCCAAGTTGGAATATCATTCTATCAAAACTAAATACCCAAAAGACTCCATCCTATTTATACTTGCCAAAATGGCTTACAAAACATTCTAGAACATTACAAAATAGAAAGGTTGACCCAAAGATGGTCTCTACATACATCACAAGACAAGATCTAATCATAATCATTGCAATCAAAATAAATCCCATGATTTGGCTTGCACTAAAAATGCTAACACTTGGCATCAATAGTAAAACTTAGCACATGAAGGATCACTTGGCACACACTAGATAACTTGACACCCATTGAAGAACTCAGCATACATTGTAGAGTAAGATAGGATAACATGATAATTCAAGTATTAACACAATTTGGGATAACCTCAACTTAGCTTAAACTACAAAATTACTAACACTCAAAAATTGCTACAACTTGGCAATGATTGAAACTCGACAAGAACTACAAAATGAACACAAATGAGTAGGATAACACATCAACCATGGATGCTCCTACATCAAAAATTATTTTACCAAATCAAATCAAAGTCACCAACATCCATCTTCGAGGAGGTACCTTCAAGTATCTAAGGAAAGAAAGTACTAGAACCTTGCTTTCTCTCCCTAGTAGAGTCACCAAAAATTTATCAAAAAACAAAATTGTCCTTTGAAAAAGATTGAAAATAATGACTCAGAATGTGTGATGAATAAAGACACAAATCCTACAATTGGTTGGATATATTATCATTGTATTGATAATATTCCTTTAGATTGAGAGGTGCAACTCCCTGACATAAGATATTCAACAAAATAAATGACATGTATCTTTAACTTGAAGACACAAAGGTTTTTTGACATTCATTCATAAGCATAAAATGAATGTGGTTGCTAGATTTACAATAAGTTAAAGAAGGAAATATCAATAGATGGTCATAGGACCACTTATTGAGCCTTCCATATGTAGAGGAAAATAAAGAGGGATTAAATATCTCATTCTACAAATTGTGAAATAACAAATTTGAGATTGAAATGGGGTAGAAAAACTATAAGATCACATTCAACTAGAAAAATAAGTGCCTAGACCTCAGGATCTGGCATGCATATATATTTCTCTTTAATTCAAAAGCATAACAAAATAACATCATTTCATCTCTGCCATCACAATCTTTGTAGAAAAGTAAAATAACTCCTCTATATTCCCATTTATTACTATCAAAAACATTATTCTTCCCCTCCCCCTATAGCTATAGAACTCCCAGAATAGAAAAAGAAGAAACCTAGATCTCTCCCTCTCTTGCATATTTATCCTCTTTTGTTGATCAAAATCTCCATTTTTAGTTTCCATAACTGATTCTTTAAAGAGAATGATTAGTTTCTTTTTATCTAACTTTCACCTCTAGCCGATGGCTTTCTGCTTTTGAATATAATATCTTTGTAATCTTTGAATTTGAATATTTATATCAATTATACCTTGATAAGTATGATCAAACCATAGATTAACTTTTGATACCTTGAATTGATAAAAAAATGTCTATTCATGGACATCCCATAATGCTAGTCTTACTAGTGAATCACATAATGATGCCAAAATGTTCCTCCCAAGATTTAATGAACTAACGCAATACCTGCTACCATGTGATTGTGCAACATACTAATGAGATTAGCAAAAAGGCTTTACACATTCATTTTGGATATTTTTCATCACAAGGGGCTTGATGATTTTGTTCACATTTCCTCATCAAGCTTGATAATTACACTATCATCAACCATGATGGCATACTTATACAATTTATTTTAAACTAAAAAAATCTTATTTCCCCATCTCAAGTTAGTTATTAATTCCATCAAGTTACCCTTGCATAGAATGTGTACACATTCTCTACACATGGATAAGTTCATTAGACAACACCATGATTTACCCCTACACTCTAGAATCCATAGCTTTTATCTTTGTCAAACTCAACCAATTTGATGAGGGATTGATAATTTTAGATTTTAGATATTCATTTATATTCCTACTCATATCAAGACGTTATGTTCCTTGCAAGATGATTATTATCAATAAGCATCTTGATAGATACCATTCTTAGCAAAGCATTGATCTGATGCTCTCTCAAGTCTTATTATATCTCAAAACATTTTAGTGTTATGAAAGCATATGATTCTGCCAAGTTGGTTTTGTAGTCATCATTGCATTTTATTGGCAATGCATACATAGATATTGAACATACTCTTTGATGGCCCAATTTGAGATTATTTCAATGAAGATGACCTCCATCTTTATGACTCCTTCGCATATTAAGAAATATTACACAAAAATACACCTATTCTAATAGAATCAAACTCCTTGACCAATTGGCATTTTGATAAACAATATGTAAGCATTCTAATAGTCACTCAAGGATTATCATATATATTTTCTTATGGATACTTATCCCATACTACATGTGTATGGTGTGCGTGTATGTTTTCTTTATGTATGACATTTCTGATGTGGTTAAGGAAGGGAGTCATAGTCACCTGCTAGTCATGATCTACATGATGCACCACTTGATGTCATTGCCTATTTAGTTTAAAATATTGTGTTTGTACATGCCTGGATTTTTATGTAGATTGTAGGTACCAAGTATCGACTTCCCTAAATTGCCAGATTGAGTGTACCCTATCACATTATCTCAGTGGTAAGAGAGGGGATATAAATTCTTAAGTCCAAATCCTAAACCTTTAAGCCATTTGTCCTAGAAAATTAGGACAAGTATCTGAGTCGATTGCCTTCAAAATGCGTTGAATGATATTAATTCATGATTATAACCCTTTAGTTTGATCTTGTATGTGTTTTCCTATGATGGGTTTTCGTATTTTGTTTTATGAATCTTTGGTGATGTTTCTATTAATTAAATCAACTTAAATTATTAAACTAATGATTTAATTTTAATGGAAATTTATTATGGAATTTTAATATTTAACTATATTTAATTAATTAATAAATTAATTGAATAAAAATATTTAAATTTAAAGATGAAAGTTATAAGAATAATTTTAGAACGTGATAATATTTATTTAATTTAATGATAATATATTTAGAGTTCATTTTTAAATAAATACTAAATAATATTATTATTCAAGTTAATAAATATTTTATCAATTAAGCATTTGAAAATAAATTAAGTGGTGAAAAGGATATTAATTTATTAAAAGTTTTAAGATTGCATGATGCATGCATGAGATTAAAATTTAATAAATTAAAAAGAGAAGTCAAGTGAAAATTAAATAAAATGATTTTATAATTCAATAAACATGCATGGAAGAGGAACAAAGAAAAGATTAAGAAAAGATAAAGAAAAGTTAATAAAGAGTTGAAGTTTGGTGAGCAAAGAGTTCTCTTAGGTAATTGCACAATTAGTGCCCCGATTTTAGGAGAGAACTCCATATCACAACTTGGGGGTTCATTTTTTAGGGATCGAGAATGTTGGAGGAACATAAAGGATTTTAGAAGAGAGAAGGTTTTCAGGGGAAGAGAAAATTCTCTCACAATCTTCTTGGGCATTGCAATTAGCATCAAAGTCTAGGTCTAATGCTTGTGATTATTCACACAATTTATTAGGCTTTTGTTTTGTTTCTTGTCTTCTTCGTGACTGGGGATTGTAAATCTAAATTTCTCTGTGATGAACTCTTCAATATTTTGATTTGAAATTACCGATATGCATGTCAATATCTTTTGCATACATAGAGATTTAAATATCTTAGATTCCCTATACAGTAATTTGCAAATTAGATATTAAACGGGGGAGGGTTTTAGAATTAAAAATAAAAAATTTTAATGTGAAAATTTGTATGATCAGTTATATTTTCTCTATCAGAATATCGATAGGAAATTTGTTAAAAAAATTATATTTCAAAAAATTAGAAGGGGGAGGTTATTTTATAAAAATGATTTTTATGTATATCAAAAATTTTATTAAAAAATATTTTTAAAAATATAATATTGGGGGGGAGGCAAGGCCACCACACCCCCACCTCCCACCTTCCCATGGCCAGTGGCATTTAACATTGCTGCCATAGGTACTGCGATAGCAAGGAAGTTGCATGGCTCTATTTTAAAGCCAATGAGCTTTTCAAAAAACGTAGGTATGTTTTTACTTTTTAAAAGAAAAATTTACAAATTTTAATATATTTTATTTATTATTAATTATTAATTTTTTTTTTTTTTAATTTTTTTTTTAGACTGCAGGAATTGGTGCAACACAGCCCCCTATAAACTGCAGTGCACTTGGTAAAATTTTTAACGTGACCGGTAGCACTGGCGCGACATTCCCACCGGTACCACGAGGATGGGGGAGACTAGAACCCGTGACCAACCCCCTGCAACAGGGAAGATTTAGCCAACCGAGCTAGGGCCCGCGCCCTTTTAATTTTTAATGTTATTTTTATTAATATTTATTATTAAGTATAAATGTATCATTATTTAATAATATTTAGTAATAAATTTTAATTATTAATTTAATTATTTAATAAAATTTATTGATAATGTTATTAATTATTAATAATTTAGTAATTAATAAGACAAACGGTGAAGTTTTAAAATTTATTTACTTTTATTAATTAATCCTGATTTTAATAAAATTGAACATTATTTTATTTAAAATCAATGAGTATTATCTTAATAAATTTAAATAAATAAATCATTACCCTTTTTATTAATTTTAGGAAATCAACTTTAAATATATAGGGTAGTTCTATAATTTATTCAAATAGAAGAATGGGTTAAACTATAGGGTAAACGGAGAATCTTTTTACTTGAAACATACACTGAAACGAAAATTGAAACCTTATATTTAACTCAATGATATGTTCTCAAAATCAAACTAACTATAAAACCTACACTTTGTATTTGTTGTTGTCTATGGTTTGGGTTTGGGTTGACTAGAGTGTTGACCAGTCTTAGGATGTCTACCAAAAGCTTGGGAGTTTTGTAAATGTAGTATTATGCTAAATTGATCTTGATCTTTTTAAAACTTGACTATGGTAATGTGTTGCTATGCTCTATGATGAGTGTGATTCTATTATTGGTTACTATTTTCATTTTCATTGTGGGATAGTGAGATGAATGCTATGATATGCTTGACTTAACCATTTTGAGTCTTCGATCAGTATTTTTGGGATACTTTCTAATTGCTCATAGAGAACTGATGGGTATTGTGACTTATCTTTTAGATGCTTTCCAGTCACTTGTATAGGGCAGAGGTGATTTTACTATGATTCTTTGATTTGTGATTTCATGAGCTTAGGGTAGGTTATCTATATGTAATCTTGGGAAGTAGCTTGCAATGGAGGTCAGGGCCTTAAGTGGTTGCCAGGGTAACCCATTATAAGTTGTTTAATAAGTGAAAATACTACACTAAATGAGAGTAAAATGAACTTAATAAGAGTCTTTGTATGTTCTCTCCCATGCCTCGAGTTCTACTACAGACTAGGATGGGAGTAGAGAGAACTCTTGGTTGCAACCTTGCATCATTAGTATGCCTTGTCAATACAAAAGGATACTAGTGCCACATAAGGTCACTTGGGGGCTAGGGTCCTGAGAGACTTGCCAACTTACATAGTAGGTTTCCTATGTGTGTGTGCTTGTGGGAGTAGATGTTGATTTACCTTAGAACCTTTGAGTTAGACTACTTTTAGGGTTTCCTGGACTTAGAGAGTACTTTTGATATTTGGATTGATATCCTATTTGGGACTTGAGACTATCCACTTAGCATGGTGGGAGTGGGCCTTTTTGGGTTACCACATGGTCGAGTGGTAGAGCTTTTTACTCTTACCATTGAGATATGTCTATTGCTACTGTGGTTGGAGTTTCCTTGTCTGCATTTCCTTTCATTCTATCTTTGTATCATTATGATGAATGATTATATCTAATGATGGATGTTTATATCTTTTATGATAGATGGTTATATCTTTTATGATGGATGGTTTCATTTATGGTATTGTACTTTGTATCATGGATTCGAGGAGGATGATGTAATTCTATTTTTATAAATGTATATTCTTTTAGCCTTTCATACCCTATGACATGTACAATGGATGATTGAGCATTCCAAATTTTATTGTCAAGTGGCATTCATAACAAATGTATATTATTTAAATGGACTTTGGACTTTTAATTATTCTTTCATGTAGATGTGGTATATATTAGACTTAGTATTAATTATATTAAATGTGATTCAATGTCTTGGGATCTTTAAGGAATGTAACTTGTTATGTATGCTTATATATGATTGTATGTTGTTGCTTCTACTACTTTGTGATTGATGTGTATGTTATTCTTTCTTGTTTAAAAAAAAGTGTATGGCAAACTTAGTAAAAATTTTAGGTTAATTCTTTTGGATCCCTTGGCAAGGTGTTACATCTAGTATTGGAGCTCAAGTTCTACATTGGGAGCTCTGAGTATATTGGAACATCACTAGTTGTTAACTAGTTGAACAAAAATGAAACTTTAAACTGTTATGTATAGATCTATTACAAATTGAAACTTGAACTAGTTGAACTGAAAATGGAACTTAAACTTTTAGTTGTATGCTTTCAAACATGAACACTTAAACTTCAAAATTGAAATTATACATAAACCTAAAAATAGGCAAAACTAAAAATTGAAACTTATTTTGTTTTCAATGATGTTTCTTTTACGTATTCTTTATAGTAGTATGTTTTATGATTGTTATAGTATCTTGTATCTTGGATAATATTGTAGGATGGTATCTAGGCCAAAATCTTTTGTTAGAGGCCATAGCCTTGGCCATGGTAGAGGTTGTGGATGAGGCAGAGCTATCGATGTACATGAGTCTATCCATGAGGGCCCTATTTAGGAAGACAATAGGGAAG
The DNA here is from genome assembly GCA_028749045.1 of Cupressus sempervirens. Classification (NCBI taxonomy): domain Eukaryota; kingdom Viridiplantae; phylum Streptophyta; class Pinopsida; order Cupressales; family Cupressaceae; genus Cupressus; species Cupressus sempervirens. The sequence continues at coordinate 508,856,164 of CM053787.1, read as the reverse complement.
AGTATGTTAGTGAGCATCAGGAAGAGATCCATAGAGAATAGTAGACCCACTCTAAGGAGGTTGACCTAAGATAAATGATGCAGACCATCATTGATTGCCTACCTCCTATTCAGAATCAAGATAGAGCATAGCATGGAGGACATGAGCATAGACCTAGGTCTAGGAGCCCTTAGAGGGATCAACATAGATCCATACTATCTTCTTAGATGAAGGACCTTCAAAGGTCCAAGGTTAAGCCCTTTAATGGGCATGGTTTAGGATATATAGCTGAGTAGTGGCTTATTGCTCTTGACAGGGTTTTTGCTATTTAGGACTTTGATAGTAATGTCAAAGAAAAGTTTTCTATTACCAACCTAAAACTATTTGGAGCCACTTGGTGAGCTATCAAAGAGAAGAAGCTAGGCATAAACATGAATAGTGTCACATGGGAGATATTCTTGGAAAACTTCCATGAGAGATTCCTACTAGACAAATGGAAGTAGCATAAAATAGATGAGTTCCACAACCTGAGACAGTTCACTATGACCGTAGTAGAGTATAAGCACAAGTTCTATGAGCTCATGCCCTTTTCAAGAATTAGTGATAACCTAGCACAGTTGGCACAACATTTCATCAGAGGCTTGAACAACTATCTAATTGGGGCTGTTAAGGTGTTTGAGCCTAAAATCCTTAAAGATGTAGTACATCAAGCCATCCTTGTAGAGAAAAGTGTCAACCTGGGACATGGGGGTTTTGTTGGAGCGCCTACATCATCAGGACCTAAGGACAACTAAAACTTAGGTGGGAATAGGAAGCCTCCTTTTCCTAAGAAGAATCAAAACCAACAACAACCTAAGCAATCATAGTAGTAGAAGGGATCATAACCTCAGGTACAGAGTGATGGCAATAGTTCTAACTCCAAGAATAGTCACAATGCACAATGCAATAGGTGAAACTAGTACATAGCCTATGCAAAGCAACCAGTCTTTCGCTAGTAGGGGTAGCCACTAATAGTCAAGTGCACATCCTATAGAATGGGGATCTGGTAGAGGCACATGATGTTATTCTTGTGGCTAGATTGGACACATTGTAGCCCACTATCCACAACATGCATCTTAATATTTAGGTCCTAGGCCACTAGTATCTGAGCCCACAGTTAGAGATGCAGGTATTTTGACAGTAGATCACCATCAAGTAGACCATCAAGGTACTATAGTTAAGACTATGAAAGCTATTTGAGGTACACCTCTCTTTGTATTGTTTGATTTAAGTGCCATAGATTCTTTTATTTCACCATCATTAGTTGTTAAGTGTAAGTCGAAAGCAGTTAAGTAAGATGTGGGTTGCCAAGTGGAACTAGCCTCAGGTGCTAAGGTTTTCATATATTCCATAGTTCAAAAGTGTGAGCTAGGGATAGGAAGATTTGTGATATTAGTTAACCTTTGGGTTATTCCTCTTGGCTCCTACAATTTGGTCTTAGGTATGGATTGGCTTGGTTCTCATAGAGCCAATATAGACTGCAGGAAAAGATCATCATATGTTAGGATGACCAAGGGAAGGATGTGGAGATCATAGGAATATCGAGGCCTATATCTCTATGGATGATATCTACTATATAGTTGAAGCAGAGCTTTTGAAAGGGATATCAAGTATTTGTTGTTTTGGTAAATGAGCTAGAAGAAAAAGACCCTGCGAGAAAGACTTTAGACCACCCTATTCTATAGGAATATGCAGATGTCTTTCCAAGTGAGATTTTGGGCATGCCCCTAAAGAGAGGTATTGATTTTAGCATTCACCTCACTCTAAGAGTGGAGCCTATTTCTAGAGCTCCTTATCATATGACTACTCAAGAATTTAGCGAGTTGCGCCTACAACTAGAGGACCTTTTGGCTAAGGGTAGTATCAAACCAAGTGTATCACCATGGGTAGCTCTAGTGCTCTTTGTGAAGAAGAAGGATGGTTCTTTGCACCTTTATATTGATTATAGATAGCTAAACAATGTGACAATAAAGAACAGGTATCCTTTACCAAGGATCAATAATTTATTTGATCAGATTAAGGGAGCTACAGTATTCTCCAAGATTGATCTTAAATTAGGATATCATTAGCTTTGCATCAAGGATGTTGATATTCATAAGACCACCTTCCAAACTTGCTATGGGCGCTATGAGTTCATAGTAGTTCATTTTGGGTTGATGAATGCTCCATCAGTTTTCATGTGTCTAATGAATGGAGTGTTATATTCCTACCTTGACAGATTTCTACTCATTTTCCTTGATGATATACTATATATTCTTGGTCCAGAAGGAGCATGAGGAAGATCTATGTTTGCTTTTGTACTGCTTGAGAGATAATCAACTTTATGCCAACATAGTGAAGTGTGATTTCTTTCAATTAGAGATACAGTACTTAGGGCACATTATATTAGGTGAAGGTATATTTGTAGACCCCACAAAGATTTAGGCAATAGTAGATTGGCCTACACCCACTAATATGTCAAAAATTCATAGTTTCATGGGTCTAGCTAGTCATTATCATAGATTCATCCAAAACTTCTCCATAATAGTGCATCCTATCACGTCCCTTATGAGGAAAGAAAATAAGTTTTTATGGACGAAGAAATGTGAGGAAGCATTTCAAAAGCTCAAGGAGATTTTGACCAGTGCATTGATCTTATCAGTATTTGATGTAGTAGGTGATTTCATGATGTGTATAGATGCTTCTCTTAAGCAAATTGGAGCAGTTTTGATGTAGGATGGATGGGTGATTGCCTATGAATCACATAAACTCAAGGATCACGAGCTAAATTATCCTACACATGATCTTGAGTTAGCAATGGTAGTTCATGCCTTAGTGAGATGGAGACATTTCTTGCTGGGACATAGATTCGAACTTCATAGTGATCATCACAGTCTCTGGTACATATTCACATAGCCTAATCTAAATGCTAGGTAGAGGCATTGGATGGAGTTTTTATGCTAGTATGAATTCGAGGTGAAGTATATTCAAGGGAAGGAGAATGTGGTATTTGACACTTTGAGTCACATAAGACATGAGAAATTATCTATGACTCTTAGTGTGGACTTGTGGAGTCAAATACTCCAAGCACTCCCTACCGATACTTGGTATCAAGAGCTGAGTAGAGAGATAGATTCAGGGAGACCATTGGAGGGTAAGTTTTTAGATTATGCTCGACCTAGTTTACATTTTACTATTATTGTCGAACTCTTTTTAGGACAATTTTATATTTGATGATTAGTAGTATTATTTTCAAATTATCAGATATCATTTTAGATTCAGATGACTTATGATTATATTACTTGGTACTCTATACTCCTTGTATGCATGATGATTATTACAATGTTTTCAACTATTGATGATGATTAGTTAGATGGATTATCATATATGTTTTCTTATGGATACTTACCCCATACTACATGTGTATAGTGTGTGTGTGTATGTTTTCTTTATGTATGACATTTTTGATGTGGTTAAGGAAGCGAGTCAGTCACTTGCTGGTCAGGATCTACACAATGCACCACTTCCTACCATTTCTTGTTTAGTTTAGAATATTGTGTTTGTACATGTGTAAATTTTAATGTAGATTGCAGGTACCGAGTATCGACTTTCTTGAATTGCTAGGATGAGTGTACCCTATCCCATTATCTCAATAGTAAGAGAGGGGAGATAAATTCTTAAGTCCAAATCCTAAACCTTTAAGCCATTTTGTCTTAGAAAATTAGGACAAGTATCTGAGTCGATTACCTTTCAATGCATTGAATGACATTAATTCATGATTATAACCCTTTAGTTTGATCTTGTATGTGTTTTCCTATGATGGGTTTTCAAATTTTGTTTTATGAGTCTTTGGTGATGTTTCTATTAATTAAGCCAAATTAAATTATTAAATTAATGATTTAATTTTAATAGAAATTTATTATGGTATTTTAATATTTAACTATATTTAATTAATTGAGAAAGTAATTAAATAAAAAGAATTAAATTTAAAGATGAAAGCTATAAGAATAATTTTAGAATGTGATAATATTTATTTAATTTAATAATAATTTATTTAGAGTTCATTTTTAAACAAATGCTAAATAATATTATTATTTAAGTTAATAAATATTTTATCAATTAAACGTTCAAAAATAATTTAAGTGGTGAAAAAGATATTAATTTATTAAAAGTTTTAAGATTGCATGATGCATGCATGAGATTAAAATTAAATAAATTGAAAAGAGAAGTCAAGTGAAAATTAAATAAAGTGATTTTATAATTCAATAAACATGCATCGAAGAGAAAAAAAGAAAAGATAAAGAAAAGTTAATAAAGAGTTGAAGTTTGGTGAGCAGAGAGTTCTCTCGAGTGATTGCACAATTAGTGCCCCAATTATAGGAGAGAACTCCATATCACAGCTTAAGGGTTCATTTTCAAGGGACCACGAATTTTGAAGCAAAAAGAATTTTGGAAGAGTGAAGGTTTTGAGAGGAGAATTTTCTCTCACAATCTTCCTAGCTGTAGCAATTAACATCAAAGTCCAAGTAGATGCTTGTGATTATTTGCACGATTTATTATGCTTTTGTTTCGTTTCTTGTCTTCTTTGTGGCTGGGGATTGTAAATCCAAATTTCTCTGTGATGAGCTCTTGAATATTTTGATTTGAAATTACCGATATGCATGTCAATATCTTCTGCATACGTAGAGATTTAAATATCTTAGATTCCCTATACAGTAATTTGCAAGTTAGATATTAAACTAAGGAGGGTTTTAGTATTGAAAAAGGAATTTTTAATGTGAAAATTCATATGGTTAGTTATATTTTCTCTATCAGAATACAGATAGGAATTTTTTTTTTAAAATTATATTTAAAAAAAATTAGAAGGGGGAGGTTATTTTATAAAATGATTTTTATATATATCAAAAAAATTATTAAAAAATATATAATACTGGGGGGGAGGCAGGGCCACCACACCCCCACCCCCCACCTTCCCACAGTCGGCAACATTTAACACTAATGTCGCAAGCCCTACGATAGCAAGGAAGCCACACAACTCTATTTTAAAGCCGAAGGGCTTTTCAAAAAATGTAGGTAATGTTTTTATTATTATTTTTTAAATTTAAAATTTTTAATATATTTTATTATTATTAAGTTTTAATGTTATTTTCATTAATATTTAATAATATTTATTATTAAGTATAAATGTATTATTATTTAATAATGTTTATTAATAAACTTTAACTATTAATTTAATTATTTAATAAAATTTATTTACTTTTATTAATTAATCCTAATTTTAATAAAATTATAAATTATTTTATTTAAAATCAATGAGTATTATCTTAATAAATTTAAATAAATAAATAATTACCCTTTTTATTATTTTTAGGAAATCAACTTTAAATATATGGGGTAATTTTATAATTTATTCAAATAGAAGAATGGTTAAACTATAGGGTAGATGGAGAATCTTTTTACTTGAAACATACACCGAAATGAAAACTGAAACCTTATATTTAACTCAACGATATGTTTTTAAAATCAAACCAACTATGAAACCTACACTTTGTATTTGTATGTTGTCTATGTTTTGGGTTTGGGTTGACTAGAGTGTTGACCAGTCTTAGGATGTCTACTAGAGGCTTGGGAGTTTTGTAAATGTGGTATTTTGCTGAACTGATCTTGATCTTTTTAGAACTTGACTATGGTAATGTGTTGGTATGCTCTATGATGAATGTGATTCTATTGTTGGTTATTATTTTCATGTTCATTGTGGGATAGCAAGATGAATGCTATGATATACTTGACTTAACCATTTTGAGTCTTCGATCAGTATTTTTGGGATAGTTTCTAGTTGCTCATAGAGAATTGATGGGTATTGTGATTTATCTTTTGGATGCTTTCCAATCACTTGTATAGGGCTAAGGTGATTTTATCATGATTCTTTGATTTGTGATTTCATGAGCTTGGGGTAAGTTATCTATATGTAATGTTAAGAAGTGGCTTGCAATGGAGGCTAGGGCCCTAAGTGGCTACTAGGGTAACCCATTGTAAGTTTTTTAATAAGTAAAAACACTATACTAAATGATTCAAGTGCTAGTACAGACTAGGATGGGAGTAGAGAGAACGCTTGGTTGTGACCTTGCATCATTAGTATGCCTTGTCAATACAAGAGGATACTAGTGCCACATAGGGTCACTAGGGGGCCAAGGTCTTGTGTCGCAAGGATAACTCTAGCATTGATTCATGTGATGACACTTGCCCGCTTACATACTAGGTTTCCTACACATCTTTGTGTGCCTCTGGGATTAGATGTCAATTTACCTTAGAACCTTTGAGTTAGACTACTTTTAGGATTTCTTAGACTTAGAGAGTACTTTTGATTTTTGGATTGATATCCAATTTGGGACTTGAGACTATCTCCTTAGTGTGGTGGGATTGGGCCTTTTTAGGTTACCACGTGGTTGGGTGGTAGTGTTTTTTACTCTTACCATTGAGATTTGTCTGTTGCTGCTGTGGTTGGAGTTTCCTTGTTTGTATTTCCTTTCATTCTATCTTTGTATCATTATGATGGATGATTATATCTTATGATGGATGTTTATATCTTTTATGATGGATGGTTATATCTTTTACCATGGATGGTTTCATTTATGGTATTATGCTTTGTATCATGGATCTGAGGAGGATGATGTAATTCTATTTTTATAAATGTATATTCTTTTAGCCTTTCATACCCTGTGACATGTACAGTGGATGATTGAGCATTCCAAATTTTATTGCCAAGTGGCATTCACAACAAATATATATTATTTAAATGGATTTTAGACTTTTAATTATTCTCTCATGTGGATGTGGTATTTATTAGACTTAGTATTAATTAAGTTAAATGTGATTCAATGTCTTAGGATCCTTGAGGAATGTGACGTGTTATGTATTCTTATAGATGATTGTATGTTGTTGCTTCTACTATTGTTTCTTGTTTTAAAAGAAAAATGGATGGAAAACTTAGTAATAGCTTTTAGGTTAATTGTTTTGGATCCCTTGGTGGGGCGTTACACAATCTTCTTCTCCATTCTCAAGAGGGATAGCTAATTCTCTGAAACTATCATGATGACTAGTCTCTGGTTGAGGGGTAAATAATTTATTTTCCTTAGAAGGTCTACAATAATATCTAGATGATGCTAGGAGTGATGTTAATGACAACTTAGGTTCTAGTTTAACTCCCTCACTCCTATGTCTTTTAGCTTTAGAGTTTTCTTAGTAGCTTTTAGTTTAGTAACATGGTTTTTAGTAGTTTCACTATTCTATAACACAAGTGTATTAGAATATTGTTTAGGTGTGTTGTAATCATGTCTAGAAGAAGCAATTACATACACTTCTACTTATTATAGGGAAATTTTATACATTGATGATATGTAGAAGGAACAACTCATATCTCATGTATCTAGAGCCTTCTAAATAACATATTATATGACAGTATTAGATCTAGCACTTGTAAAATTGTATCTCTCTTCATAGGTAGAACTTTGATAGGGAGGACAGCAAGTCCTTTTAATGAACTTTCTTCCACATCATAAGCTTTGATAGTGATTTTTTTATGAGTTTCAATAGTGTGCTAAAAAAAACTATGTTGTGTTATGAGATTGTAAGAACAAATATTAAGTCTGGCTCCTCCATCCATCAATACACATTTGATGTGTGACTTATTGATTATGACTTCAATATATGATCATTGATTATTCTGATGACTCGAGGAGTTATCATATTCTTTATAAAAGTATGGGTAATGCAATGAGGTCAAATGGCCTACCATGGATTGAAACTAGTTTAGTTCTAAGTCCTTAGGTACATTTTCCTCAATGAGGGATTTGTCCAATACTTCCCTATGTGCAAGTGAGATCTTTAGCAAGTTAAATATTATTATTTGAGCATTGCTGCATTGCAATTGTTCAAGAATAATGTAACTAGTCATATTCGATGAAGATCCTTATTTTAAGGTTTTATTTGTAGTCATGATAGTTTGTTTGTTGGTCAATAATTATTGTTGGTTTGATGATGAAGGTTTGACTCCTTTAAGAATAATTAATCTCCTGATTTGGTTATTTTAATTGTCATTTCAAATTCTTTGTCTTTCTTCTTCACAGTGATTATGCTATGATATTCTATTTCAAGTGGGTTTATCATGTTTATCATATTATTATAAATGGATTATGTATAGTTAACCTTAACATTTTTCTTATTTTTGGATTATTCCCCCTTTTCATACCTAGGAAATGGTTCTTTTAAAGCTTTTTGATCAAAATTTGTGTTGTGTCCATCTATAACTATATCTTCATAATCTATGAGATCTTAGATTGTGTGTTTAAGCTTCATGCAACTACTCATCTTATGACCTTTTCTTTGATGGTAATCACAATAGTCATTATTCTTCCACCATTTTGGTTTTACTTCTAGTTCATATGGTCTTGAATTATCTAGAAAAGTAATAATATAGAATTTTAAAATTTGTTTAAAGAGGTTCTGCCAGGGATTTAAATTCACGTTTAGGTCTTGGTTTCCAAGGTCTTTCTTTGAAGATTTTTCTAGATGCTCTAGACATTGATGCATTCTTTTCAGCATATTTTCTTGCTTGCATGTTACTCGATAGATTTAAAATAGTTTTAGTAGTTTCAAGAGCTACAACATCCACGACTCTATTATTCACAACATCATGGTTCTTGATCCAATATTTTCTTGTCTTTATTTAAGTTATATCCATGTTTGGTCTCTTTGTACAAGGATATTTCACCCTTCTTTATCATTACATCCTCTATCATTATAACACTTTTGACCATGTCATCAAATGAAGATGGCCCTTGTAGTTGTAGCTCATAATCCAATTCAATAATGAAGTTGTTGACAAAGATATTCACTCTTTCATCTCCAGGGATATTTCAAGAGTATCTATAATATAACCTCCTCCATCTCACAAGGAAGGTCAAGAAAGGTTCTCTCATTCATTATTTGGTATTGAAAAGATCCATTATCATTACTTGATGTTGTATGTTGTAGGAATAGTTTTACAAGTTCGTCAAAAGATTTAATTCTAGTAGGTAATCTAGAAAACCATTTCATAGCTTCTACACCTAGACTGTGCGGAAATAAATGCATAAGGTATGATTGATCATGCATGAACTTCATGGATAAAGTACAAAACTCTCTATTTTGATCATGGAGATCAAAGGTACCCAAGTACTTGTCATATTTTGGCACTTCTAGACCTTTAGGAAAAGGAGGCATGAACATGTTCTTGTCAAAAGGGAATGGACAGATCACATCCAATGTGTACTTTACAATTGGTTTATATTTCTCTTTAATAATTTGAATTTATGTTTGCATGGCTTGCATTTGTATGATGAGGATAGATATAGGAGCTTCCTCCTCCTTGGTAATGATAGTTTCCATGTCAAATTGGTCTTGTAGTTTGGCCCCTTTAAGAACTATTTCAAGGAAGAATTTTTACTTCTCTTGTTTTATCAATATATCCATCATTTTTTTTAAATATCTATCATTCCAACATTTTTTGATCTCTTTGGGGTCAATTTTAGGATCACCCGATTAACATCTAGGGATAGTATTATCATTTCAATCCCTAGAGTTCCTTTGATGGTCCTCATATTCTTGATTGTGTTCAAATATCTTTTCAAATGTTATTGTATCAATATATAAGTAGTGTTTCTTACTGGTGTAGGTGTTTTTCTCTTGGTGATAAAACCAAGTTTAGGAGATGAGTTGTCAAATATTTTTTCTATATGTTGGAATAGTGGGTTAAAACCTTTCTTAAAGTTTCTAGAAAATATTCTTGCATAAAGACATTTAACTGGTGATAAACAAATCACGAGAACTCATCGATGGATGAAGATAATGTCAAAATCCACATAGAACTCTTATCCTTTCTAGATCTCTTAGAAAATAGTTTTCTAGTGCTTTGAGTCTAGACAAGCATTGAGATGTATGTCAATAACAGTATGATAAGGCCATATCAAGATTATATTTAAGTTTGTCTCAGCTTGGATAATGGTGATAATGTGCAAGGTGAAGCACAACAAGGTAAGATTTGTAAAAGTAATGGATAAATAGCCTAGATGGTGACTCTCACAGCAATAAGTGTGACAATGTAGTAGATAGCAAGTAGATCAATGGAAGATTTGAGACTATTTTTCATAAAAAACAAGATTTTAACTAGGTTATAGTTCATAGTTTTAATTTCAAATATGATAGTTCATGATGCTAGATAACACATATAATACCCATGAAGTGATTAGATCAGATAGTAGACCAAACTGGACAAATTCCACTCTCTATTTTGCAATTTTCTATAGGCTCATCTGACAAAAAGCTCTCCCAAACAACTAAGTGTCATTATGGTACAATAATTTATCTTACCAAATGATAGAATGTTGTCTTAGATGATAGAAGGTAGATTTTTTGATAAATTTTGACAATATTTCAATAAATGATCATATGGTAGTCTACATGTTCCCAGATGATAATTTTACAATTAACAAATGACAAAGCAGGGATAACAAGTCCTAAATTCTTAACTCATACAGGTTTGCCTAGTAGACCTAACAAAAACTAAGTAGAATTTCCAAATTTTGATAGTTTTCATCGTAAATTCTGACATCATCAATTTGTAACTTGAATTTTTTAGATGTTTTGATAGAGGTTCAACAACATATTGTGGCAAAACAATAATCTCAAGTAATGCTTCAAGAGACAAAGCAATCTCATAGAACAAAAAAATGGGGAAGTCTAACTCAAGGACCAAAATAACATAATATGTATGTTCTTGGTCATTTCCACAAGTATACAATGTCAAAGACACTTCAAGCACAAATCTACCTGGGCACAATTTGGCATAGCCTCAAAACCTTTTCTTGCACTAAGTATATCATGAATAGTGACATGTTGGGGCATTAGTGAACCTCACTTTCAAAGAAATTCCATACATGTTTGCATATCACGGAGTGAAAATAGTGAGTGTAAATAATCTTCAAAGAATCTAGGTAATCCACTAGATCCTTCTTGCATGTAGATTATGAGACTTTCATAGGTGTTCTAGGTAGCTTTTATCTTAAGGTTCTTAGTATATGTTTTGTTCACAATTACTCCATGTGGTCCCTCAAGCAAGATGAAGGCCTTTTACAACCCCACAAAAACTTAAATATAAGGTGGTATACTAAATGGGATTAAGAGTACTAACCCCCACACAGATACCAAAGTATTCCATCACAGTGCACTGAAGTGCCCTGTGAGTACAAGGATGAAGGTGGTCTCACAACTGAGATTATAGCCCAAAGGCCCCATACATTACTTAGAGTAAATAGAATACAATAACTATGTCACTCAAGGCTTTAGTCTCAAAGGGATCTTATTTTTTATAGTGGATCATATTGGCTAAGTTTTCTAGTTTCCACTTGAATCATTCCCACAAGACATTTTTAATCAGCAACATGCCCTCTAAAGAGACTCACAAGACTAGAAAATATTTTAGGGGTTTGGATTTTTTATTGGACCATGAAGGCCAAGAGCATACTCTCCTATCTTGAGACTTTTCCCAAATACGCCAAATAAATCTAGTGAGTCGTAAATCTCCCCTTATCTCACACACTCAATCCTCTACTTCTAGGTTTCTAATTGGATCAAGAAGGCCAAGAGCATGTTCTCCTCACACTAAACTAGTATGATCAATAATTTTTAAAAGTTCCTACAAATGAAAGCAAGAAAGAGTCAAAAAATTTGCTTCTAATATCTTAGGCAATCTTTAAATAACATGGCAATGATCTTAGTTTATAGTCTTCAACAATCATCTTGCACATACATGTTAAATTGTTCAAAAACCAAGACATAACAAAGAACCAAGATAAGGTTGGCATTAGCAATAATCTAAAATTCAAATTAGAAACCCTAAAAAATACTCTCTGACTATGAAAAGATGAAATAATAGTGATGCCAAATCTATATGACAAATTATTATTACCATAAAAAAAATTAAATAATTTTACGGTCCAAAATCAAGTCCTATATTATAAATAAAAAAATGTGAATTGCTCATATGATACAAGATCAATAATAGAACAATAATTCATAAACAATAGACACTTGTACGAATCTAGATCATAGCCCAAATGACAAACTAGAAAAAAGTATGAAAAATTAATTAAAGATCTAAAATTTGATTGAAATGAAGTAAAAAATTAAAAATTTTGAGACCCATGGTAGGTGACAAAAATGAGTGTGAAATGTGGTAGTTACAACTACAACACAACACCTCAATAAGTCATTAGATTCGTGGTTAAAAAAATTGAATAATGAGATAAAACACATAAGACCATGATAAATCTAGATGAGTAACTTAGAGGGGAGGGTGAATCAGTTATCACAAAAATAAATCCCATATCCCTTAGATGTCAATATAAATCAAAATTGAACTTTGTTATAACTTGGTAAACACACAGGAAAAATTTTGTAACTCGGTAAACACTAAAATAGATTAGAAAATGCTTAACAAGAAAATCTTAAGATATTCTCTATGATTGATGTTAGTTTAACTTAGTTGCACACATATAAAAGAAATAGCATGAACACAATTGACACCATGATTTTCACATGGAAATCCAATTTGGGAGAAACCACTAATTGTAACTAGTTACTAATTTTCACTCTTCCAAAGTGAGCCTTGTTAGGAGTCAACCCTATTAAAGGTTAAAAAATACACTGTTAATTGTGACCCTTTTAGAGAATTTAATCACCCTATTAGGAGTGGCCTTGTTAGAGCTCTTTAGATAATTCAATAGAAATGTCACCTTTTTTGAGGATTTACAAATAGTTGTTAAGCCAACTTTGTTAAGAGATTTAGACCACTGCTACAATGGTTAGAGAGTAACAATGAGATGACCTAATTTCTGATGCAACTAAATTGTTGATTATAGATCTCAATTCTGGCTTGTATACTTGATCCTTCTTGATTGAATGTATCTTTGCATCTCAACAAGGATATTTGACTTATCCTTCTAATTCACTTCCTCTAAGCATCATCAAATCTTCAATTATGTTTCACACATTTAATCCTCAAGTTGACCTTATACTTATATCTTACACATTGTCAAATTGGCTTGAATACAACTTAGAATAATTAATATTCATTTTCTTAGTCAGCTAGAACCAACAAACAATTTGATTGAACTCAATATGCCAAAATAAGAAAATCCTTAGTTTGCTGACGCTACTCGGTAGATACTAACTCAAAGCAATTTTCCTATGTTAACCAAGTGAACTCAATTGATACTACATATTCACTAAGTTTCTTTGGCAATCAAGTGAGCTCAGTTAACACTGGTTCCATCCAACATTTTCTTATTAATTGTAATAGATTTCCACAATCCATGCTATTCAATATGTATGCTTATGGGTGAGATTGTGTGTAAGTTTGAAAACATCAACATTTTGGATCATACTCAATGATCCATCATCGAGATGAGAGAGATAAGAGAAATAACATTGATGATGGATCATTGAGTATGATCTGAAAGATTAATGTTGTCAAACTTACACACAATCTCACCCAAAAGCATACATATTGAATTTCCTTATTAATTGAGTGAGCTCAATTAACACTCAACTTTTACAAGCTTTACTTTGTCACCCAAGTGAACTTGGTAGACATTGTCTTCTGAACTAGGTAAACTCTAGAATGCTCGACAGACATAGGAAATTATGTTCAATGCTTGAGTAAGGTCAGCATACATTGACTAGAAATGATATGAATTTTTTTGTAACATCAAAGACAATACACAATTAATCAATTTTTTCCTACAATCTCCCTCTTTGGTATTGATGGCAACACAACATGTCATAATACAATGGAAGTTTAGAGCAAGAATAAAGTAAGGAACATATCCTTAGTTTCATTCTTATTTTCATCCATGAGAATTTCTTCTATCAATGTGAACTCCATTTGTCTTTAGTTTCTCCCTCTGTCAGCAAAATTCTACCTTTGATATCTCCCTCTTTGTCATCTCTTGAAGTGGTAAAATTTATGTGAGATATGACATCAAACTTCTCCCTCTTTGACATCTCATGCCAAAGACAATTTTTAGTAAATATCAATATAGCTCATGTACTGATTCATTTTAAATGTGTCTTTGTTAATACTACGTCAATTGATTAATCTTCAACATGCTCTAGTATCTGCATCACTAAACTTCATTTAATGAGCTTTGGATAGGGAAATGACCCCTAGCTTACCTTTTAGATACATAAATGCATCCTTAGGTAATGGCTTAATGAATATGTCTACAATTTATTCTTTTGTATTTACATGTTCCAATCTTACCTCTTTATCTTGTACCAATTCTCTCAAACAATGATAGTTTATAGCAATGTGTTGTGTTTTGGTATGCATCACTGGATTCTTTGATATATTAATTGTACTGGTGTTATTACAGTATATAACCATTGGATCTTTGATCTTTATCTTCATACCTACCAATAGTTCTTTGAACCAAACAATATTAGAACAAATAACTATTGTTGCCACATATTCTACCTCTACTGTGGACTAAGAAATACAACTATGTTTCTTTCTTGTCCAAGACACTAGTCTTTTATCAAGAAAGAATGCTTCAACACTGGTGCTCTTTCTATCATTAACACTTCCTAACCAATCAGCATCTATTTTTTTGTACCATAAATCATAGTCTTCAGTACCTTTCAGATATCTCATGATTACTTTGATTGCCATCATGTGATTTTCTTTGGGATTTTTTGAGAATCTTTCTACCATATCGACTATTAATGCAATATTAGGCCTTGTATGCACTTACATACTGTAATTTTCCAATCATTGATTTGTATGTGGTCTAATCTACCTCCTTAGAAGCATCATTTTTGGAAAGCTTATGTCCATTAGATATAGGAGTTCCAACTAGTCTTGAGTCTTCCATTCCAAATTTCTTTATTATCTCCTTGATATATCTAGATTGAGCAATGTAGATACCATCTTTCTTCTATTGGATCTATAATCCAACAAAGAATTTTATCTCTCCAAATAGGGACATCTCAAATTATTTACTCAATTCTTCCAGAAAGGCCTTGCACAAGTCATCATTTCCTATAAATAAAGTGTCATCCACAAATATTTCTGCCAACACAATCTTCTTGTCTGGTCCTTATTTGATATAAAGATTGTTGTTATCATTTGTTCTTTGAAAACCAATCTTTATCAAGTAGTTATGAAGTCTTTCATACCAAGCTATAGGAGCTTACTTCAAACCATGTAATGCTTTGTGTAATTTGTAGACCATATCTCTTTTGTTAGGATCTATAAAACCTTTAGGTTGTTTTATGTAGACTTCCTCATCAAAAATACAAATTTTATATCCATTTGTTAAACTTTAAATCCTCTGTGAGCTGCATATGCTAGTAAAGTTTTAACACCTTTTAATCTTACAACAGAAGAAAAAGTTTCAACATAATTAATACCTTCTTCTTGAGAATAATCTTTTACATACTAACCTTGCTTTGTTTCTAGAAACTTCTCCATCTTCATTTAGCTTATTTCTAAATACCCATTTTGTGTCAATTACATTTTTATCCTTGGGTCTTGGAACAAGAATCCATTTTTTGTTCTTCTCAATCTATTGCATTTCATTATTCATTGCTTCAATCCAACTTTCATTATCCAAAGCATCTTTAACATTTCTAGGTTCAAATTCAGCAAGCAAACATGTACCTTTCAATTTGTTTATTGTCATTGTTTTGTATGACTTGTCTCCAATGGTTTGATTAGGTGCATTATGCCTTCTGACATATCTTTTATGCCATAACCAGCTTTCTTCTACTTGAGCAATAAAGCATGAACTTTCATTAAGGTCTAGATAGAATAGATTAACTTTTATTTGTTCGCTAGATCCAACTAGATTTTCTTTTCCATCCAGCAATTTGGCCTTCCCATTCATGAATTCTACCTTGAATCCAACGTTATTCAATTTTTCACACTCAATAGATTATGCTTTAGTCCTTCAACCCAATAAGCATTGTCACATCTAAGTTCATTAGTTAATGAGATACATCATTTTCCCTTTATGTAACAAGGTTCATTGTTTCCAAATCTCACACCACCACCATCATAATGTTTCATGTGCTCAAACTTTGTTTTGTCTCCAATCATATGTTGTGAGCAACCACTATCAATAATCCATGTATCATTTTTTCTAACATGAGAGATAAGTGTCATTTTATCTTCTTCATCATCAAATTCATCTTTTACAGCAATATATATTGTTTCATCTTCATTGTTATCAGAATCTTTAGCCATAAAACAAGATTAATGTGGTGACATTTCATACATGGGTGACAACTGGCTTGTTTCCCCTAGTTTTTTTGCTTTGACATATTTACTCATATCCTCTTCCTAACTATACTCTGAACTAAACTTTTTCTCTCACATATTTACTCCCAATCTTGAACCAAACCCTAAGTAGACATCATCAATAATTCTAATAATCTTGTTGACTACTTATTGCACCCATTCTTTAAGATTAGTCATTTTAATAATCTATTTACTTCTATCTCAAGTGATATCATATTTTCCCAATCATGATAATGAATTCTTGTTTCTTGGTTTGATTGTGTAGCAATTTTTAACCATCAACATTTTGAATCATACTACATGATCCATCATCAGATGCAAGAGAGCTTCTATTTTCTCAATAGGTAGGGACTCATGCTCGAGTAGAGCTCTTCTTCACAATAGTTTCATTAGCACCCATTGCTAAGATAGGGAACTCCAAGAGTATGATGAGTTTCCTATCTATTGATAAAACAATGATCATACTAAGGTCTCCAAATAAAACATTATTCTATTGCATACTTTGAACTATTCACTTATCTGCCATAGTCAATTGGAATAGTATTTTGTGTTAATAGTGGGGTTATAGCTGTAATCATGATTATCTTGTTCCATATTTGTATTTAAAAGAATTTTCTTTACAAATAGTCAAACAAAATAGAAATTGAAGAAGAAAATAAGACTTAAAATCTTTGATATTTGATAGAATGAGAATGAGCATGAACTAAAGCAATAATAATTGATCTCAAAACTATTATATTCTTAAGGTTTATTTATTTATTTATTTTAAATTTAAGTTTTATTTGTATTTATCAAAACTTCTATTTTATATTTAATTTATAGTTTTAACTATTTATAGAGAAACTACAATAATTGATTCCTTAAATTATGAATAGTTCTTATTTTTAACAATTGATTCAGATATATTTAACTTTTAAATTTATAGAAACAAACTACAAGTAAGATGAATATTTCAATACTTGTTATTAGATATATTTCTATTTAAAAAATTAATTTCATATTTTTTATTTTATATTTTTTTGTAAGCAAGAGGCTGAAGCCATAGTACCCCACTCAAGGGATATCGAGAGGAAAAAGATGGGCATTAGTCTATTAGTATTTCCCTTTTCCATCAAAACCATTAGAGATTCCTTAATTCCTTAGTTATCCCTTCTATTTGTGTGACCTGAAAAAGCATAGATAAACATCCAACAAAACTCTATACTTCTTGTTAGGAGGTTAGAGAATGCTAAGAAAGACATAAATTTGCTAAAGACATTGAGATCTTAAAAAGATAGACATCAAGGAAACAATAGATATTAAATTAAAAATAGAAAGAAACACAAAATAAACATAAGAAAGTGATTTAAGAGCCTTTCAAAGGGAATCAACTACTGGAAAAAGGAAAATAATTTAACCACTTCCAAGGATATCAAAAGTTTAAGATATTATTTTGTCTTAAGCTTTCCTAGTTCTAAAGTTGTTGAGAGATTTGCATCTAGCCTCTAGTTAGAAAGAGCTACTTTACTAAGAGCATTTATAGTTATGGTTGAGTCTCCTTCTATTACTAACTTATTTATTCCCAAATGTTTTCATAACAAGAGTCCTTCTACTAAAGTAGAAATCTTTGCCCAATTATCAATAGCTTCTCCAATTATCCTATGCCAACTTTACTTGGGCTGCCTTTCAATGCTCCATCAAAATTTAACTTGAACCATCCCTTTTTTGGAATTTTCCATACACATTCTTTCTTGAAGAATTACCTTCATCAATCCCTTTTCTAGAAAGGGTGAGATTTTTAACCCAATCCATCGTCCACGCATTTTTTCATCCCAATAAGTCATCCTAACTACTTTGATGTTAGAATTAAGCATTATTTATTTTGAATGATAGATGTGATTTTCACATATTTTACTTTTAAAATTGTAATAATTCTATGAAAATATCATTTTTTCCCCTATTTTAAAGAAAAAAATCTAGATGTCTCTATGCTAATCAAAATAAATTTCTTCGCAAAAATAGATTTATTTAAATAAAAAATATAGATTGAACAATTAAATAAATCTACTAAAACTAATTATTAAACAAATAAAATGAATTTAAGAAAATCAGTTTTTAAACCATTAAGATGAGTATTTCCTAGCTTTTTTATAAAATAATAATTTCTCAATTATTTTAAATTTAGCTCTAAAATTTTTAGCATTATAATTATTAACATATTTTATCTATTAATATTATGAATAAGCACTTCCACTTGTCTATCTATGTATAATTTTGTATTCATGTAAAAAGGAGAATAGTCAAAGGAATAAAATAGACATTGAAAACGTACAAGTTGTAAATAAAATTTTGCCAAATTAAATATGCATATAAACAATATGAAAATTTAATTTCCTCATACAATTTTAAAATAAATATATTATAATTTATATAAACATTTTTCAATCTTATCTATTCAAATTTTGAAAATATTATAATCCTTATGTGCAACTGATGTTGTTAGGTCTTATCAGTCTTTAAAGATTTGACAAGTAGATGAAATTTCTTTACATAAGCTGTAGGAGTAGACACAGAATGAGACTGTGTTTTTTTAGCCATGAAATAAAAAGTCAGACTGGTAAAAAACAATAAGAATCCATGCCCTCTAGAGTATACAATAGCCATTAAATCAAATTGCATGTATCTCCTTCCCTACAACACTTATTGACATGTGGAAAATGTTTGTATAAAATATAAAGAAATTCTAACAAGTACATTAATTATATTCTTATCCTTTTTCTACATTTTCCAATTCTAAAAAAATTAAGATTTACTATGCCTAAGAAAATAGGCTTTGACCAATAAAACAGGATTTTAATTCTCATAAATGAATTAAAAATAAATATGTTCCAATACTTTAGAAATATGATGATTACTCAAAAAAAGAAATATAAAAGGTGTCAAACAAAAACATTAGTTGAGTTTTAATAATAACTCACCTAGTTATGCTAGGTGTCAAAGTAATTAGTTGTTTTATGTATAATGAGTTGTTAGAACA
This sequence comes from Cupressus sempervirens, assembly GCA_028749045.1. Lineage (NCBI taxonomy): Eukaryota > Viridiplantae > Streptophyta > Pinopsida > Cupressales > Cupressaceae > Cupressus > Cupressus sempervirens. The sequence continues at coordinate 508,836,755 of CM053787.1, read as the reverse complement.
CCTCATTATATTTAGAACACCTATGATATATATATTTAAGTATCTAAGTCAGCCTATGTAACATCTAATATGTAATATGGTACATACAGGAGGTATAGTTTAGTTATTATCATCACATTAGAGTATTATCTTCTTCAAAACTATTGAAGATATATCCCTCCAAGTGGAAAATCATTATCAAGTATTTACTACATGTTTCTTATTATATTCATCTTTGTCCAAATTATATTTCATAACAAAAATAACCATTCTAGACTCCCTTATATTTTAGATGTGTTTTGTTAGAACACCCTTAATGCAATGAGTAATCTAGAGATAATATTATGCACAAAACAGTTCATGACCTATCCAGTCATTAAGCATTCCTAATTAATCTTGATCCCTAGATCCCAAATTCATTGTGCTAGTTCAAAATCACAAGTGCAAAATTAACTCAAGCCATTAGATATTAAACTTTTTTAAGTATTAAATTCAAGGACAACCAAGAAATCATTAAGTTGAGCTCTTATAGAAGCATTATTGAAATATTGTATCACAACACATCATCTTAGGCTCATTGCATGATAAATTCCTATTCATTAGGTGCAATTGAGAAATTAATTCAACCAACAATCATCAAAGGAAAAAGCTTTTTTTTTTTTAAATTAAAAAGTTAATTATCTATTTTTTTATTGGCTATTAGATAAGATAAGATAATAATATTAATGTCCAACAAAAGATCCAAAAAAGGTCTCTGGGACTGAGAGATTACAACAATACAATTGACAATACTAGGAGCACCAAACAATGTCCAAGAAAAGAAAACAAGAAACAAGAAATAAGAAGAAGAAAAGAGAAGTGCAAACAAATGTCAAGAAAAAGACTAGGAGTCATTCATTGGAAAAAAGAATTCAGTCACAGAAGGATAAGAATGCTAGTGAACATGATGTTGGATACAATTGTTCAATTGTGTGTTGTCTTTGATGTTACACAAATGTCATATTAGTTATTAGACAGAGTCTACCGAGCTCAGATGGTCAACAAAGTGAATTATAGAGTCTACCGAGCATTTCTAGAAGTTACATTGTGAAGATAGTTTCTACCGAGCTCACTCGGGCATCGAAGGATTCTGTGATAGAAATCAATTTCTATCCAGCATAGAAGGTTAGTGAAGGAAAATCAGTTTCTACCAAGCTTACAATGTCAGCAAAGGAAAGTCAGTGTTGATTGAGTTCACTCGGTCTCCAAAGGATTTTGTAGGATTCATAGTGTTTACCAAGCTTCAGTTGGTTAGCACTGGAAATCATTTATGGAGCAGTGTTTGCCAAGTAGGGTCGGCCAATGAAGGATTTCATTATTTTGAGAAATAAAGTTTAATTATTTCATGTAATGTGTGTAGCTAATTGATGTAATGATTATTGGTAATTGTAACTTGTAAATGAGCCGACTAATTTGTATGGTATAAATAAAAGGTCAAGTTGTGAATTCTAAATATATGGATGAATGAGCGAGTATGCAAGTGAGTTAATTGTGTGAAGAGGAAAGTGTGAGCGAATTTTGAAGAAGGATTACATATCCTTGAGGAGCAGCAAATTTTTATTCGATCAGAGAGGATCTAGTGAAGTAGAACAAAGATTTGTATAAGCAAAGATTAGTTGCATCTCATTCAGGTCACTCATTGTTACTTTCTCACAATTGTAGCAGTGATTTCTAAATCTCCTAATAGAGTTGGTTTAACAGCCATTTTGTAAACCCTCTAATAAGGTGGACAGTTCTATTGAATTGTTCTAAAGTCCTCTAGCAAGGCTACTCCTATCAAGGTGATTAAATCCTCTAATAAGGTCACACCTAATAGTGTGTTTTGTAACCTTTAACAGGGTTGGCTCCTAATAGGACTCACTTCAAAAGAGTAAAAATTGGTAGCTAGTTACTTGGTGATTTTTCCCATATTGGGTTTCCAAGTTAAATCTGGTGTCTCTTGTGTTGATGTTATTTCTTTTATGCATGCATGTTAAATCTTGGTGAATGCTTAAGATTAGTAATAAGTTAATACACAGTACATCTATCGAGTTACAACATTTTCCTATGTGGCTGCCGAGTAACAACAGTAACTAAGTTTTTAAGACATCTAAGGGATCTATTGATTTATTTTTGTGGTAAATGATTCACCCCCCCTCTCAGTTGCTCCATTTATATTTTCAACAATTAGTATTAGAGCTTTTGGTGCTTGCAGGAAGGATTTCAAGGATCTAAGCTAAAGATCGAGATGTCTTATAAGAGAGAAATTCCAAGGCTTAATAGGGATAACTTTTCAGCATGGCAAGGTGTCATGTGACTCCATTTGGCTTCCATTGGAGATACATGATTGAAATATCTTGATGAAGCATATGTAACTCCTTCTGGTACACTATCAATCAATGACATTATTGAGAAGAAGACTCATAACACCATGATGATAGACATTGCATCTACCCTAAGCTATGAAGAATTTGATGATGTCAAGGACTGCAAAACTACCTTTGAAATGTGGAACAAGCTAAAAGATATCTATGGAGGTGATGATAATGTCAAAAGAGCCAAAGCAAAAAGCCTAAGGGGAGAATTTGATCAAATGAGGATGAGAGAGGATGAAAACATTGTCAAATATGTTGAAAGAGTCAAAGTAGTTGTTAGTGCAATGAAAGCTTTTGGAGGAGACATTGAAGAGGAAATAGTTGTAAGTAAAGTTTTTAGAACATTACTTTCCATTTATGCAATTAGATTCTCTACAGTTCAAGAAAGAAGATGTGAAGCAAATCATAAGATAAATTTAGAGGCCATAGTAAGAAGATTGACTGCATTTGAACTAGATAACTATGACAACTATGTTCCAGCTTCCAAGAAATTTGAATCTACATTTGAAGCCAACCTTTCACATAAGGAAAAAGGCAAAAAGATAAATGATTTTTAGTTAGAAAGTGAAGAAGAATCAGAATAGAGTTCTGACAGTGATCTTGAGGTGGTTGAAGCTCTGCTTGCAAGGAAATATTCTAGAGGCAAAGGGAATATTCTAAAGGTAAGGTTTCTCTAATTTGATTTTCATGTGAGAAAATTGGTCATATTGCTACTAGGTGCCCAAACAAGAAAAACAAGGATGAAAAGAAAGGTCACAAGTGCAATGGAAAAAAAGATTTCAAATCATTCAAGGACAAAGGTAAGAAAACATGTTTCATGGCTAAGGATTCTAATGATTCTGATGACGGTGAAGATGAAATTGTTTACATTATTGTGAAAGATGAATCTAATAATGATGAGGAAATGACACTTATCTCTCATGTGAGTAAAACTGATACATGGATCATAGATAGTGGTTGTTCTCATCATACGACTGGTGATAAAACAAAGTTTAAACATTTTGAAGACTATGAAGGTGGTAGTCTGAGATTTGGTAATAATGAACCTTGTTGCATAAAGGAAGAGGAAGAATCTCACTAACCAAATAGCTTGTATGTGATAATGCATATTGGGTTAAAGGACTAAAATATAATTTGTTGAGTGTGGCATAGCTAATCAATATTGGATTCAAAGTGGAATTCATGCATAGAAAAGAAAGACTACTGGATGACAAAGGAAAGCTGATTGGATCATGCATAGAAACAGAAGGTAACTTGTTCTATCTTAAACTTGGCAAATGTTCATGTTTTATTGCACAAGTTGAAAAATTTGGTGATGGCATAGAAGGTTATGTAATGTGAACTTTGATAACCTGGTGAAAATAAGCAAATTTAGGAAAGTAAGAGGCATTCTTAGTATAAAAAAATCTGATGTTGGTCTATGTAAGAATTGTTAGATTGGTAAGATGGAAAAACTAGCTTTAAAAGTAAGAACTATTAGTCTGAAGAAGTTTTAAAAATTGTGCATACTGATTTGTGTGGACCTATTGGAATTGAGAGTTATATTGAAAAAAAGTTCTTCATTCTTTTTGTTGATGATTACTCAAGAATGATGATTGTCATGTATCTGAGAGAGAAATCAGAAGCATTTGAAAAGTTTAAGTGGTATTTGGCTAGAGTAGAAAAGGAAACAGGCAAAAGATTGAAATGCTTAAGGTCAAACAAAGGTGGCGAATTCATCTCCTATGTGTTCAATAACTTTTGCATTGAAAGAGGAATCAAAAGATAGGTATCAACCTTTTGAACTCCCAAGCAAAATGGAATAGCTAAAAGGAGGAATAGATCTATCATGGGCTATGCAAGAACTTTACTGATTCAAAAGAACATTGCTATCAAATACTGGAAGGAAGCTATCAGCACTATAGTTCATACCTTGAATTGAGTATAGCTGAAAGACTCATTCAAAACCCCTTATGAGTCATGGTATGGCTATAAACCCAATATAAGTTACCTAAAAAATATTTGAAAGCAAATATTATATTTTGAAAGAATCTAGAAAAAGTAAATTTGATGTGAAGGGTGTGATGAAAGCATTTTTTGAGATATTCTTGCAAGAGTAAGACATATAGGTGTTTGAATTTGTCTACTCACAAAGTCATAGAAAGTACACATGTGAAAGTTGATGAGTTTGCAGAAAGAACTGAAGAAAAAAGCAAAAAGAAACCAGAAGATTATAGGAGATTTTTTTTCATTGAACCTGATATAGTGCCAAATACATCTATCAATTAGAAATCTTCTACTCTCGAGTCTTTAGTAATCGAGTTGCAGGAAGTTTAAACCGAGCTGCAGGAACCTGAGTCACATTCAGATGCTACTGAACCAATGCCTACCGAGTCTAAAGGACCCAAGCAACAGACATAACAGCCAGAACATAAAATTGAAGTGCAATAGGATGACAATGCAATTCATTCAAAATGCAAGGAACCTGTATTAGCCAAGTATGTCAAGAGACATCATGCACTAGATCAGATTATTGGAGATAAATATGAAGGCACTATGACAAGAAGTAAGTTAAAAGGTACTTGTTTACTTGTTGATTTTGAACCTAGAAATGTCAAAGACACATTAGAAAATGAAAGTTGGATTGAGGCTATGAATGAAGAGATAGAGAAAATAGAGAAGAATAAAACATGGACTCTTGTACCTAGGTCTAAAGACAAAAATGTGATTGGAACTAAGTGGGTATTCAGAAATAAGTTGAATGAAGATGGTAAAGTATCAAGGAACAAAGCTAGACTAGTATACAAAGGATACTCTCAAGAAGAAAGAATAGATTATGGAGAGGATTTTGCTCCTATTGTAAGATTGGAAGGTGTTAGGACCCTACTAGCATATGCTGCATACAAAAGATTTAAGGTATATCAGATGGATGTTAAGTCAACATTTCTTAATGGTGTACTAGATGAAGAAGTCTACATTGAGTAGCCTGAAGGTTTTGTTGATCCACACAAGAAGAACATGGTCTACAAATTGCACAAAATATTGTATGGTCTAAAACAAGCTCTTAAAGCATGGTATAAAAGATTGCATAACTATCTTATTCAGATTTGTTTTCAAAGAACTAATGATAACAGTAGCTTGTATATCAAGGAAGGACCAAATAACAAGATTGTTTTGGCATAAATATTTGTAGATGATACTTTTTTTTTATAGGAAATGATGATTTATGTAAAGAATTTTTAGAGCAAATAAACAAAGAATTTGAGATGTCAATGTTGGTGAGATTAAATTCTTTGTTGGTCTTCAAATTCAGCAAAGTAAGAATGGTATTTACATCACTCAGTCCAAATACATCAAGGAGATACTCAAAAAATTTGGCATGGAAGATTGTAAACCAGTTGGAACTCTTATGTATACTAGATTGAAACTTACCAAGGATGATGAATCAAAGGAGGTAGATTAGACACTATATAGATCAATGATTGAAAAGTTGCAATATGTAGTTCATACAAAGTCAGATATTGCTCTTACAGTTGGTATTGTAGGAAGATTTTCAGCAAAACCAAGAAAAAATCACATGATGGCAATCAAAAGGATCATGAGATACTTGAAAAGCACTGAGGATTATGGATTATGGTACAAATTTGGAGGTAATTAGATTTGAAAGTGTTTACTGATGCAGATTGGGCAAGAAACATTGATGACTAAAAGAGTACAAGTGGAGGAGCATTCTTTTTTGGAAAGAGGTAGATTTCTTGGACAAGTAAAAAGCAAAATTGTACGTCCCAATCTATAGCTAAAGCAGAGTATGTTGCAACAGCAGTAAATTGTTCTAATATCATTTGGTTCAAACAATTATTAGAAGGCATGAAGGAGGAAATCAAAGAACCTATGGTTATGTTTTGCAGGAATACAAATGCGATCAACATATCTAAAAATTCAGTTATGCATTAAAAAACTAAGCACATTGCAATAAAGTATCACTTTGTCAGAGAATTGGTGTAGGATAAGGAGATCAGATTGGAATATGTCCATACAAAGGAACAAAATGCTGACATATTCAACAAGCCTTTACCTAAGGATGCATTCTTGTATCTAAGAGGTAAGTTAGGGGTCATTCCCCTATCTGAAGCTCACTAAAATAAAGTTAGTGATGCATCAACAGGTACCAAGTTGAAGATCTTTTAGTTGATGCAGTATAGTAATGAGAACATTGCATATGAATGAGTACATAAGGTACATTTCTATTCATTTGATTTGTGTGGTCTTTGGCATGTGTTGTCAAAGAGGGAGAGAGTATACTATCATATCTTTCTAAAATTTGAATTTGATTGTGGCAAGTTTGTTATTTGTAAAGAAACTATGAAATTCCTTCACAAAGGGAGATTGTTTGTATTAGAGAAGTTTGTAAAATAAAATCTAAGAGGGAGAAATATTCTATCAGAAAAAGACTTGTTCTCAAATTTCATTCTGCTATGACATGTTGTATTGCCATCAATGCCAAAGAGGGAGATTATTGGATACAATTGTTCAATTGTGTGTTGTCTTTGATGTTACACAAATGTCATATTAGTTATCAGACAGAGTCTACCGAGCTCAAATGGTTAGCAAAGTGAATTACAGAGTCTACCAAGCATTTCTAAAAGTTACATTGTGAAGACAATTTCTACTAAGCTCACTTAGGCATCGAAGGATTCTGTGACAGAAATTAGTTTCTACTGAGCTTACAAGGTCAATGAAGGAAAATCAATTTTTATTAAGCTTACAAGGTCAGTGAAGGAAAATCAGTTTCTACCGAGCTTACAAGATTAGTGAAGGAAAGTTAGTGTTTATCAAGTTCACTTGATCTCTAATGAATTTTGCAGAATTTGCAGTGTTTACCGAGCTTTAGTTGGTTAACACTAAAAATCATTTCTAGAGCAGTGTTTATTGAGCAGGGTCAGCCAATGAAGGATTTCATTATTTTGTGAAATAAAGTTTAATTGTTTCATGTAATGTGTGTAGCCGAGTGATGTAATGATTATTGATAATTGTAACTTGTAAATGAGTCAACTTGATAATTTGTATGGTATAAATAAAAGATCAATTTGTGAATTCTAAATGTATGGATGAATGAGCAAGCATGCAAGTGAGTTAATTGTGTGAAGAGGAAAGTGTGAGCAAATTTTGAAGAAGGATCAGATATCCTTGAGAAGCAACAAAGTTGTATTTGATTAGAGAGGATCTAGTGAAGTAGAATAGAGATCTGTATTAGCAAAGATCAGTTGCATCTCATTCAAGTCACTCATTGTTACTTTCTCACAATTGTAGCAGTGATTTCTAAATCTCCTAATAGAGTTGATTTAATAGCCATTTTGTAAACCCTTTAACAAGGTGGACAGTTCTATTAAATTTTTTTAAAGTCCTCTAACAAGGCCACTCCTAGCAGGGTGATTAAATCCTCTAACAAGGTCACATCTAACAGTGTGTTTTGTAACCTTTAACAAGGTTGGCTCCTAACATGGCTCACTTCAAAAGAGTGAAAATTGGTAGCTAATTATTTGGTGGTTTTTCCCATATTAGGTTTTCACGTTAAATCTAGTGTCTCTTGTGTTGATGTTATTTTTTTAATGCATGCATGTTAAATCTTGGTGAATGCTTAAGATTAGTAATAAGTTAATACACAATACATCTACCAAGTTACAACATTCTTTTGTGTGGCTATCAAGTAACAATAGTTACTAAGTTTTTAAGACATCTAAGGGATCTGTGGATTTATTTTTGTGGTAACTAATTCACCCCCTCTCGGTTACTCCATCTATATTTCCAACACATGAGTCATGATCTATCTATGTGAGCTCCTAGAGGAGTGTCATTGCTGGACTAAACTATTGCAGAGTCTAACAAACTTGGAATGACCAATAGAGTTGGATGGCCTTTTCACACCATGTGTTGGAGAAATGAGTGAGAAAAAGGTAGTAATAAACTGATCAGAGGTATGTCAACAAGGAAGTAGTGAATATAAACTACTATCATGAAGCAAGGTGGCCTCCTAAAGATAAAGTGTGAGACAACATTGGTCAATGTAATTCAAGAAAGCTGAAAGAGTGTAGTGCCCACCCATAGTTTATTTTTCTATTATATTTATTAAACTCTTTTATGCCTATTTTATGGATGTGTTAGTTTCAAGGGTATTAGATTTATAATTATGAAATTATTTCATGACTTGGATTACACGTATATCAATAATGAATTACTTAGTCGATTATATTTCAAATGTTTATTGATGATTATGATTACTAGTGCATTAATGATGCTTTAATTGTGATTACTTCAAATTTGTAATGATGCATAATTTTATCTGAGCATTTGATGTTTGACTTATAATTATTATGGTACTTACTCCATACTTGCATGTGTATGGTGCGTGTGTTTGTTTTATCTTTTTATTTTTCGTGTTTGATGTGGTTAAGGGAAGGAGTCATAGTCACCTGCTAGTTAAGATCTACACAATGTACCACTCCCTGTCATTGCCTATTTAGTTTAGATATATTTATATACATGACATGCTCATCTTTTATGCATAATGTAGGTACCAGGCATCGACTTCCCTAAATTGCCAGAATGAGTGTGTCATATCACAATAATTCAATGGTACGAATGGGGAGATAATGTTCAATTCTAATACCAACAATAGCCTAAATACTTGTCTTGCCAAGAGGACTCATAACTGACTTCACATTTTTTTTTAAATCCATGAGTTTATCTTTGTCTGTGTTGTTTGATTTTGAGTTTCGATCTATTTTTGGTAATGTATCTTTTATGTGAATTTCACTATGTGATTTATTTCGTAAATGATTTAATTATAATATTTGGGTTAATCATATAATTAAATATTATTTGATTAAAAAGAAAATATTAAATCATGAGAATATTTAATTAATTAAAAAACTAATTAAATATGTGCTTTAATTTCAAGTCTTAATTATTTAGAAAATTGGTTAAAGAAAAATTAGAATATGATGATATTTAATTAATTATAAATTAATTAAATATGTACTTCAATTTAAAAGATTTACTTTAAGAAGTTGGACAAAAAGAGATAATTAAAATATTAAAAATTTAATATTACTTTATTATAACTATTTATTTAATAATAATTAAATTAGAGTTGCATTTAAATAATAAGTTTTGATTATTATTATTAATTTAAATAATAAACTATGCTTTAATTAGTGCTTGCACTAATTAATAAGTGGAGGAAAAGAAAATTAAAAAATAAATAATAACAAAAATATTTTTTGTAATGTGCATGAAAGAATTAAATTTTAAATATTTGATTAAAGTTATAATTTAGGTGTATTTATATTAATTTAATTCAATAATAATTTATTTAGGAGTTTTATTTTTAATAAACTCTAAATAATATTATTAGTTAAATTAATAAATATTATATGAAAAATGTCACATAATAAGGGAGAGAAAGCTTTAATTTAATAAAGTTTATTTTAATTAAATTGTATAAAGTGTGCATGAAAATTAAAATATAGTAATTAAAGACAAAGATTTTTTTGCATGATTGCATGATCAAAGCTTTGATTTGGAGAAAAAACTCTTTATTAAGAAAATTAGAACTCATTTCTAGATACACAAATTTTAGGGAGAAACATTTAGAATTAAATCAAAAGAATTGTTGAAAGTTTTAGAGGGTTTGGATTTTCATGCATTCACAGATTGTCTCAAATTTTAGTTGTGATTTTGAGGTAGGGTTTGAAAATCCATTGTAGAATTTTATTGAAAGATCTATCTACTTCGTGTCTTCTTAAATGTTTGCATATTGCTTATTAATTTACTGTATTGATTGTTGAATAAAGAATTATGTTGTAGATTTATAAATAAAATAATAATAATAATTTTTATTAATCAAGAAAACTTGACTAAAGAAAAGTATAGAAAAACTGTAAAAATTATTGTGACTGCATTCTTATAAACCCCTTCCTAATATAACAAAAAATTGATTATTGAAAATTGGAAGAAAAACAATAAATTGAACAATTAGAATTTCAACTTTAAATTTATCTTTAGAACCATGAGATTATCATGAATTTTCTAATTATGGATAAATATTACTCTTATATCTAAAATAATTTAATTGCAAAATATATTGGAAAAGGAAAAAGATTAATTGAGAGGAAAACATGTTGTAACTAAACTTATGCATGCATGCTAAAACAAACATGTTAAAAATAGAAACTAAATATAGTAAGGTTACATGTATGTGAAAATAAATATGTTAAAAATAGAAAGCTTAGTAAGGTTACATGCATGTGAAAATAAATATGCTAAAAATATAGAAAACTAAGTATAGTATGGTTGCATAATTTGAGAGATCAAATACATGCGAAAATACTAATTGCATGTGTATTTTTATTTAATATAATATAATTTTTTAATTTATTTATTCAAAAATATTAATTAATTAATTATTAATAGATTAGTTAATTTAAAATAAAAATTTTAAATTATTTATTTAAATAAATATTATTCATTTAGTTAAAGTGAATGTTAGTAATATTAGTGATTCTTTAAGTCTAATTAAACTCTTAGTTGCATAAAAATAATTTAATATTTATTAATGCAAGAGGAAAGTTAATAAATAAATATTTATAATTTTATTATATTTAAGAGAGAATATTTATAATTTTATTATATTTAAGAGAAATTGTGGTAGAGTTCACTTTGGAATCATTTAGTTAATAACTATTTGACTTTATGAGAGAAATTATAAATAATTAAATTAAATTTATAATTTTATCTCTAGTTGCATTATGAATTAAAGGAAAAATAAATATTAATATTAGACTTAAACAAAAGTCATTAATATTTTAGAAATTGAAATTAATATCAGTATTTAAATATTTAAATATACATTTATGTTATTAATTAAATCATTTATGATTTAAGATTATTTAAATTAATAATATGATAATATTGTATGATATGCACAAAAATATTGGATATTTAAATACTTATTATTTTAAATAAGTATATCAGCATAACAATTTATACTAACATATATATTCTTACTTTATTTGTAAACACATCCTTATGATCCAAACTAAACAAGAGAAATTGGTGGATTTAAATCATGTGGCTGAAAACTATGTTTTCTAATATTCTATTTATAGTCTTGTGATGTTTATTTTCATGATGGTTTTTCTTTGTGGATTGTTTAGTTGGCCAAGTTGGGATGTGAACTTGTAATGCCCCGCCAAGGGATCCAAAGAATTTCACTAAGTTTGCCAAACAATTTTTTTTTTTTAAACATGAAATATAAATCATTCATAACATTTGTGGAAGCAATAGTAACATCCAACTGAAAGTAAACATAACATACTTAATAGATTACATTCTTTAAAAATCCCTTAACGTTGAATTACATCTAAAGTAACTATTCATCTAACATCACATCCTTATGAAATAACAAGGATACATCCAATGTTCATAAATTACATTTTCAGATTGCTCAATCATCAACTGTACATGTCACAAGTATGAAAGGCTTAAAAGAATAAAGCATCCACGTAAATAAAGTACATCATCATCCAATATTAATCCATGATGCAATTAAAGTAAATGAAACCACATATCATACATGATACATCATCATCATAAAGATATAAATATCCATCATAAGAGATAACCATAAATCACAAACATAATAAACTAAGTCCACAGTTTCTCCCAATCGTAAATAGCATCATTAGACCATCGTGGATCTTAGCCATCCCTCTATGCGTAACATTCCAAAGCACTGAAAAGATAATCGATATTACCATAGTAAGAATGTCACTCCTAAAACATCTTACTAACAAAGTAAAGCATAAGATAAAATCATCTAACATATGCAAATCATCAATATAAGAAACATACCAGTAAATATATCCATCATAAGGTATATCATCTATCATAATAATGAAGATAAATACCAACCAAGAATACTCCAGCCATGGTGTCTATGGGTGGATCTCAAATGATAAGAGTGGAAAATACACTACCACCCGACCGCGTGGAACCTAAGTGGTCCGCTCCCACCGTGCTGAAGAGATAATCTCAAGTTCCAAACGGGCTATCAAAACCACAAAGCATAAATCTCTATAAGTTTAGGAATCCTAAAAGTATACTAACTCAAAGGTTTCATCACACAAAACCGACATCTACTTCCTAGAGGCACAACAATGACATGTAGGAAACCTACTCTGCAAGTGGGAAAGTGTCATCGCAATTATCACGTAAAAGTTACCCTGGTAGTTAGCTAAACTCCATGGGTCCATACTGATCTCATGCGGCCACTAGTATCCTCTCATACTGATGAAGCATACTACGGAATGCACGGTCGCAACCATAGTTCTCACTACTTCCATCCTAGCCTGTACAAGCACTCAAGGCATGGGCGAGAACCAAAACAATTATCTTTTTAGGTTCATTTAATCCCCATTTAGTGTGTAAATGTTATCACTTATTAACCAAACTTACAATGAGTTACCCTGGCAGCCACTTAGGGCCCCGACCCCCATTGCAAGCCACTTCCTGACACTACAAGTAGATTACCTACCCTAAGCTCATGGAATCACAAAATCACCATAGTCATGTACAAGCAACTATAAAGAAAATCCAAAAGAAAATCCATAAAAAAAAAAAATCATCAAATATCCATGATAAAAGCATCAAATATCCATAATAAGAATCATCAAATCTCCAAGATAAGAATCATCAAACCTCCATGAGCATCTGAAAAGCATCCATAGAAAATCATGACCACAACAGTTCTCTATTGGCAACTGAAGGCATCACTGATAATCATAAGTATCTATTAGTTCTCAATAACCAAAATATATCTCAAAATAAATTACAATATCCATTGGTTCTCAACAAGCAACCAAGAATATCTCAAAATTATACTGATCGAAGACTCCAAAATGGTTGAGTCAAACATGTCACAACATGACATCATCAAGTAATAAATCCACACTTTAGTCCCATCATGGCGACTAGAAATTAATCCAAGGATAACTGATCGATGACTCAAAAATGATTAGCTCAAGTGTCTCATACACATACATCTCAGCTTCACACATAAAGACTGATGAACAATAATAATCAGTAAATACAAATATTTCATAGAGCATACGATCACATAACCATGGTTGGGCTTATAAAGATCGAGACCAAATAAGATCAACATGCCATCATATCTCATAACTCCCAAGCCTCTGGTAACAACCTAGGACTAGTCAACATTAGTCAGCCTAAAACGCAAAACAAGAAGCATATCGAATACACAATGCAAACACATGTTTTGGTTTACCAATATCACATAGATGAGTTAAGTGTAGAGGTTTCTTATTTTTCATTTGTAAGTATACTTCAAGTGTCTTAAGTTTTATCATTTGACCTACAAGTCAACCCATTTGTTCCCCAATAGCATTATCCTTCCATTATTAAGAATAAATATTCACTAAACTGATCATCATTGACCTTTAATTAAATTGTTCTCTATTTTTAACCATGATTCATATTCTAATTGATTAACTCTTCTTTAATGTTACTTCAACCTTTAACATAATTCAAGGATCATTATTCGTCTAAATTATAAGAGAGCCAATTACTAGTCTTCGAATAAGAAGATTATAACTTTATTAAAATGATCAATTTAACCAATAAATTAACATAGATACACCATCCACGACCTATTAACATACTAATAGTTTTCAATTAAAAACTTAATTAAGTATTACTAAAGTTTGAGTCTTTTAATTTAATTGTTATCATTGTTGACAACCATATAATATCTAAGGTCATAATTCAAGTCATAAAACTTATCAACTTCAATATAGATAATCTACAATCTCGTTAAAAAAATTATATCAAATAAATCTCTATTACATAACTTAATTAAATCTAATTAACTCTCATTAATTGATTTAATTAATAATTACATAACCACAGCAATGTTCTAATTAATATCAGTTGACTAATAACTAACTAGAATTCTATAAGATAAAAGTCAACTATAATTCAATACTCAAATGATCATATTAATAATTCAATAATAATAATTTGTTAATATCTAATAACAACCTATATTGGGAATCTTATTAATAAATTTATAATGACCACATTCGTCATACTTTCAATGAATACTAATATGCCCTTGATAAAATAATTAAAACTCTATTATCAATTAAATCTAATTAATTTTACGATTAAATTAACTAGTAGCTATGTCAATATCAACTGATAATAGTTTTGTTCATTAAGAGTCAACTATGTATCATTCCATCAATGTTCAAATTATTACTTTACTAATAAAAATTATAATAAATCTCCAATATTAATATCTCAACTAAATACCTCCTATGTTGGTTGATAAATAGATTAATTATACTTCTTCTACTATTAACTAATCTTAATTAAATTAGATTAGTTAATAAATCATATAAAACTAATCCATAAAAGTAAGATTTTACTAAGAGAAGATTGCAATAATATCTTTAATTCATTCCATGCTTTGATATATTATTTTTGTGAAGTTCAAGCATAAAGAACTCTTGGTTATGAGAAATGGAGAAATATTTATCCTTGAATAAAACAGTCCTAGTACGAGAGCCATATCTCCCTAATGAACCGTTGGATCAGGCTGAAATTGAAATATGTTAGAGAGGGCCAAGTTGTACCACTTCTGACTGGAGCGATCGAATAAATTTTTGATCACGATAAAAAGTTATGAATGACTGAGTTCGGGTCTATCCAAGGGGCAACGACAAGGCAGTTTGTGTTGAATTAAGAATTTTTCCTAAAAGGTAATTATTCTCTAAATTTACCCATTCATCCATCTAATAGGTTTGTCCATATGCATCTAAAAATATAATTTGATAGAAAGATTGCATCTAAACATTCAAAATTTTCAACTTAAAATTTCTATTTTAATTTCAAATCTTGTCTATCTAATTCACAATATAAATTTGAACCCAAACTCGATTAAGATCTAATTTCTTCCTTAATTGGATCTAGGGTTTTTTATTGTTTTCTTCTCAACCAAATAAAATATCTAGATTCTAATTTCAAATTGTAGATTCAATCACAAAGAGTATTCAAACACATATAACAAACACGATGAAGACAGGAAGAGAAATAGTGCAAAGAGAGTATGTGAATATCACGAGTGCACCTAGACACTGATGCTAAATTTGCCATGTCTCAGAAGTCCATAAAATTTCTCTTCCTTCTCCATCATTCGCAATTTCTCCAAGATTCAAGCCAACCGAATCCTTCAAGTGACTAGAAGTGCTAGAAGAAGCATAGAAGCATGTAGAAAATATATGAGCATGTAGAAATATTGAAGCTTGAAGCTTCCATTTTAGCTTGAAGCTTGTAGCTTCCATTAAGCTTTCATTTTAGCTTGTCCAAATACACTAGGAGAGCCTCTATTTAAAGGCCTCTAAGATGCATCTAGAGTGTCTCTAGAAACAACTAGAAGATAAGCATAACAACTAAGTATGAGTCTACTCCAACCTTCTAGATAAGTCTTAAAGTTGTAGACACCATGTGCTCAAATAAAATGCTAACTTCTAAGTGTAGACAACTTGTGCATTCTTAGAGTGCAAACTTCTGTGTTGTCTACATGACAACTTCCGAAAATTTGCCAACTCCTATGTGAAAAAATATAAAAATAATGCACAATAATTAATATAATATTTAATTTACTCTTTCTAATTTAATTTATTTATTTATTAAATCTCATGCACTAACTTTAATAATTTCACTTTTCAATCTTAATATATTTATATTTTAATCACATGAAATCTAGAATCTTTTAATAATTTTAAATATATTTTCCACTTTTAAATTTTATTTCCCAAAATTTTATTGCTAAAATATTTATTAGCTTTAATAATAATATTATTTAGTCATTTACTAAAAATGAACTCCAAATATATTATTATTAAAATAAATATTGTCACATTTCACATTTAAACTTTTAATTTTTTTATTTTTAAATTTAATTATTTTATTTAATTAATTTTCCAATTAATTAAATAAAATAAATATTAAAATACAATATTAATTCTCCATTAAATTAAACTATTAATTAAATCTTTTAATTAGGCTTAATTAATAGAAAATACATCAAAAACTTATAAGGTAAAAATATGAAAACCCATCATAGCCAAGATACATGCAAAATCAGACCAAGGGTTTAAATCATGAATTACGTCATCTAACACATTTGGAGAGTACTCAACTCGAATACTTGTCCTAATTTTCCAATTAGGACAAATGGCTTAAAAGGGTTGAGATTTGGACTTGAGAATTTATCTCCCCTCTCTTATCATTGAGATAATGTGATAGGGTACGCTCATCCTGGCAATTCAAAGAAGTCGATACCTGGTGCTTGCAACTTGCATAAAAATCATGTATGTATAAGAACAATATATACTAAACTAAACAGGCAATGGCAGGAAGTGGTGCATCGTGTAAATCTCGACTAGCAGGTGACTACGACTCCCTTCCTTAACCACATCAGACATGCCATAAAAAAGCAAACACGCAAAGCAAACACGCACACCATACACATGCAAGTACAGGGTAAGTATCCATAAGAAAACACATATGATAATAAATCATCTTACTAATCATCATTAATAACTGCAAACACTAAAGATAATCATTATGCATACATGAAATATAAGATACCAAGTAATCTCATCACATATCAACTGAATCCATAGCACAATATTTGATAGTCTCAAAACAATGCTACTAACCAACAACATAAAACTAGCTCTAAAAGAGTTCAGTAACGATAACAAAATGCAAACCAGGGGCAGGCACTACAGAACTAGAGGTGATTTTTGAGATTTTTTTAATGATTTTTTTACTAGATGTTATGATGAACTTTATTATTTGAATTGAGATTTATGTTTTATGATTTTTATGCTATTGAGCAATTTTGAGAACTTGGATTTTGAGAACCAATGTTATTTTTTGAGTTTTCTATTAAGGAACCAAATTTGATCAATATTAATTTTTTTGGTATGAGACACTATTGTGTTTTTCAATTTTTGGGAAGGTAGTCCAAGTGCATGTCTATGGGAGTGGCTTGCAATTGGGGTCAGGGCCCAAATTGGCTGCTAGGGTAACTCATTGTAAGTTGTGTAACAAGTGATAGCATAGTAATTAAAATATCTTGCCTAGCTCTTTTTCTTGAGATACATTAAAAAGATAAGTTAGAGATTTTAGCTTGTCCATGACTTGAGTGTTTGTATAGACTAAGGATGAGATGGAGATGATACCTTGAGAGGTATGACTAGTATCCTCATCATTATGAGAGGGTATTTTGGTTTCGCATCGAGTCACTAGGGGTCAGAGTCCTGAGCGACTATTAGAGTAACCCTAGAGTTGGCTCATGTGATGACACTCCATAGTATGTAGCCTGAGTCTCCTTCATATTTTTTTTAGTATTTGCCTCTAGTGATGTACTTGTTGGATATTACTTTTGATGGTGTATTAATTGTAAATTGTTACTCATTGATTGGATATCATTTATTGTTGACAATTGACATTTATTAATGAATGATCAGTTATTCATTGGTGGTGTTTTTATTGATGGAGTTGGTGATTGGTAGTTTACTTTTATTGATGGTAGTTGTTATCTATTGGTCATTGTGTTTGTGACACTTGACATTGATTTTAAGGTGGTTTTATATTTTTGGTCTTGGTATTTGTATGTTGACTTGGTACAGTGTTGGTATTGGATGAGTGTCCTTTCAATTTTGATTATCTCTTCTTCTTGAGTAGTTTGTGTTACCCTTGAGATAGTTTTGGCTATCAAGATTCCTTGCCTAGGATTATTTTATGATTTGATTATCTGTGTGTGGATCATACATTATCTCTCCTACATGGTGAGAGTGGGAACCTAATTAGGTGACCACAGTTGGAAGGCAGTGTATTCTTACCATTTGGATCTCCCTCAAATTGACAAATGTTAGATGCTTCTTGATATAGTGGTACCATTATCATTCTTCCTCTTATCTTGAAGACTTCTATTCATTTGGTGTATCTATGTATCATGTGTTTTGAGATCCTATAAGATATTGTATTGTATATTGATGTACTTGTATCTATTTTCACATACCTTGTGACATGTGTTGTGGATGTTATTTATTAGATGTGCTTCCACATTATTATTTATACTTATGTATTTTCTTATATGACTATATATGTGTTTATTCATTTTATGATTATGGACATTATAATTGAGACTTAAACTTATTAATAAAACTTTCTTAAATGTGACTTGACGTGAAGGAACCCTTGAAGAATTGAAACTATATTTGTAATTGATTACTTGTTTTTGATGTGTATGTATATATTACTTCTGCAGTATTATTACTTTGATGTTGTTTAAAACTTAAAAAATATATAGTTCAGTAAACTTTGTAACATATTAGGTTTATTTCTTTCTGGTTCTCGAGTGGGGTGTTACAAAGAGAAAAATAGTCTTGGAACATACAACAAAATCTCTCTCTAATCTCATAAAAGATAGCGCAATGGAAAATAAAGTGAGTCTTTGTCTCAACCTTTGCTAAAGTACATAGCTAATAGATTCATTCTCCCATGTCCATATGATGGTTGGTATGAGCCCAAAGACAGGGAGAACCAACTCTGAAGGACTCTAGAAAGATACGCTGGGCATGACACCAATGTCAAGATAGGTAGCTAGGACAAACAATAATCTTCAAAAAGTGCTTAGCATAGAAGGTCATCCTCAGACATAATTCTCTAGGAGTGTTACTCCAAGTGGTGATAATGTAATGTTTGTAGATATTCAGTTTGACATGCTCATTTGACTCCTAACATGAGGGGAGGAGATGAGCAGGGATATTCAGTGAGAACTCATATGGGAGGAGGTGGTCAATATCAATCCCAATCCAACTCAACAAAGAGGATGCCTGAGTGTATCGATAGTGACCTTGAGAGCTATTATCAGAACTCGCAGTCATGAGAGAAGAGCAGTACGCCAAGTAGGAGTATCTATCACTCTCCAGCTAAATCCACAAAAACACAAAGGTGATGAAGGAAACAAATCAGGTCAAATATGACTGCAAGTCTAAAGGGATGAGCACTAAACTAGGCTAGAATAATATTATGATGGG
Source organism: Cupressus sempervirens (assembly GCA_028749045.1). NCBI lineage: Eukaryota > Viridiplantae > Streptophyta > Pinopsida > Cupressales > Cupressaceae > Cupressus > Cupressus sempervirens. Next base: position 508,817,206 of record CM053787.1, on the reverse strand, counting down.
TAAACCTATGGCATCTAATGATATGTTGTAGTAGCAATATTCTAAAAATGGTGTCTAAAACATTATCTCTCAAGCATAGCAAGAGATCCAATACGCTTACTAACTCTAGACTAAATCATCGGTCTAATATAGAAGTAGAGTTCAAAAAACTTCCCTCCAATAGACATGTAAGAAGTACTCTCAATCTCATGTCCTTGAAAGAAGAATGAAGATGAGAGGTATTTAAGCAATTAAAGACCATAACCCGAGTCTTACCCAAATTAACCACAAGTTGTCATTGGTCACAAAAGGAAGCCAAACCATCAAGAAGCCTCTGTAAACTCTTTGGAGAAGAATATAGAAGAGCTACATCATCTGCAAAAATAATACTGGAGATTAAGACTTGATGCAAGTAGCATCCATCTCCTCAGAGCAAGGAGTTCAAAAGGAAGTCCTCAAGCTCGTCAATATACAAATCGAACAAAGTGGGGGAGAGAGGGCAACCCTATTTAACCCCAATGGTCCTCTAGATTAGAAATGAGAATCCCTTAGGAGTCCCAAATCTAACCACCATAGTTTTACACAATCTCGTAATAGTAGTTAGAAGCATCTTTGAAATCCCAATCACATGAAACCTTTGAAATAGAGCAATCCTAGGAACAGAATCAAAAGCCTTGTGAAAATCAACAAAGTAATAGTAGACTTTCATCAATCTATGTCTAGCCTCCACAATAATATCTTGTAAAGTGAAAATGTGATCCATGGTCTAGTAGTCAGCAGAGAAACTAGCTTGTCCTCTAGCTCTACAACCTCTCCTATCAAGCTCTCTAGATAACATAGCATTTAGGGTTGTAGCATATAGCTTGGCAAACATGTGTCTGATCATAATGGTCTTGTAGTTACCAAGGTCAGAGATAAGACCAGTTTTGTGAATTGGGTAAATCATATGCCTTGACCAAGAAATAGGAAAACTCATACAAACCACTCTATTAAAGAGTATAGAGAGATAGGAGTCAAGAACAAGGACACCAAATTTGAAGAGTTCTACCTAGAACCCTTCCTCATCAGCCACTCTACTACATTTCATGGATCTAATGGCCTCATAAATGTTAGAAGGGGTAAACAAGTGATAGTAAAGAGGTAGAATGGGGTGGATAGATCATTTCCCAAGAATGTCATAAAGAGTCATGGTGTGAGAAGTAAGGGAGCAAAAGTCAAGGGTAGAACATGGAGGGTGATAATGAGGGGACAAGGTGCACTAGAAGAGCTAGGGATTGTGGATAAGCCTTGAGCATAGGGATTTACACTAAGACACGATGAAGAACTATTTTTTACAGTCAAGAAAATGAAGGTTAGAAGAATGAAGGTGAGAAAAGGAGAGGGAATGAGCCTCAAAAAGTAGAACACATTGAATAATGGAAGGTTTTACAATCAATATCAAACCATTGGTTCATAGGGAATATATTATGGCATTTTCTTACAAGGGGGAGAAAAGAGTGGTGAGGGATGGAAAGAATGGCTGACTTCCAAATAGTTGCAGCTAGCAAATCAAACATGGAGGAGGCCTCATGAGAGTCACTAAAAGTAGGATTAAGGAGCCTCTTAAGATGAAAGGAAAAAAAGCTCACTATCACTGTCGAGGAAGCAAAAACAAGCAGGGGGTGGGTAGTGAGTGGCAAGAGGTGAGGATACTAGAGAGGATACGATGAGTGAGGAGAAATATGAAAAGAAATACTGAGGAGAACATGGTCTGCAAAGGAAGACATAAGATGGTGAAGCTATGAATGAAGGGGGTGAAGGAGGGAGAGGTGAGGACATAATCAACAACACTGGCACCCTCACAATGAGGTCAATAGGTAAAGAGCTCCGAACTCAAAAAGCATGAAAGACCATTCAAGATCACAAAACTAGAGGACTCACAGAGTTGTAGAAGATGGTGACTATAGTAGGAAATTGGCCCAAGAGCATCATCAGAGTTATGCTAAAGTCCCAAACTAGTGAAATCAATTTCTGAGGTGCGGATGGAATCAAAGTATTGGTCATAAAGCAGAGTTTGGAGTTCTTTGGTCTATGCATTGAAATCTCCAAGAATGATGATGTCTCCCAAAGTAGAAAACTAAGAGACACACTCATAAAGGTCATCAAATGGGTCTCCATCCTTGGTACCATGAATAGCATAAGTAGAGGAAGCTAGCAAGAAATAACAAGAAGCAATGAAGATATCTCTCTAACGGTGACTCTTACAATCAATACAGACCCACATAAATCTAGCATATGTATCAAAGTGGACAACAAAAGTAAAACTAAAAATGTCATCTCTACTCAAACAAGCAACACCACCAAATCCAGGGACCCCACTAGAAGCACAAACCTCCTCTCAAAAAATAGATAGCTATTGATAACTTGTAAACCCTGGAAGAGGACGTACGAGACTCTCGTGTGTCTCAGTAATGACAAGTATGTCACCAAACCCCATTGCATCATGGAAGAGATCAAGAAATAACCATAAGGAACCATTACCATTCCAATAGTTAACAACTATTGGTGAGCCATAACAACAACCACATTTGACTACTCATAAAACTTCTTTCTTAAATTGACAAGGAGAGGAGTTTTGTGGAGTAAATGATAACTCACTTGTTACAACTAATACCAAAGAAAAGAAAAGATCTATAGAGATGGAGCAATCAACTGATAAAGATAAAAAATGTTATAAGTACCAAGTCAACATCCACTACAAATCCTTATATCCTAAATAAATCCTACTTCCATGCCAACCAAGGAGAAACCTCATAGGAAGCCAGATTAGATTGTTAGTAAAATTCATCAGAAGGTACATTTTGTTGTTTCCTATAATATTGTTGACAATATGAAGAAGATGAATGCCATGATGTCTACGTGGGATTCCCTTTCTATTCTGGGACGAATTGACTTGTTGAAAGAGGCCCTTTTTTTTAATAGAAGACCAAAGGCATATAGATTATATTAATAAAATAAAGGTTACCAATTCTTTGTTCAAACGAGTACCGGTAGGAAAGAATGAAGAAGAAAACCTCCATTCTAGCTCGGGATATAAGTCCTGTTCAAGAGTACGTAGACAAAAGGGGCATACCCCCAGTTTCTAATTTTTAAGAAGAGTAAACCCTTATTTATCTAAATCCATTATGAGCTTCTTCCATCATTTATTATTTTATGTACATGCTTTCCTAACATAATTAGGGGCTTGGGAAGGTGTTTCTTTACATCATTGTTTTTACAGTTTGGGAGATCATTAATAAGGATTTATTGAGAGGTTTATTGAGTTTCTATGGTGTCTTTCCAACATGATAGAGACTTTTTCCAACACTACTTTAATTTTTTCTCCTTTGATATTGATTGCTAAGTTCCTTCATGAATCTCTACATCTTCAAGAACTTTAAAAAGAACATTAAGGATTGCTAAGCTAAAGGTAAGTGAGTTGATGATTCCCACAAGTAAGTGATGACAAATGTAGATAAATTTGTTCCTCAAAAAAACAAAGAGGAGAAGGATAAAAATAGTGGTAAAAACATCAAACCTCCTTCTTTTTATATTTCATTGATAATTAGAAATAAGATAGTCCATAATTATATGATGGAAAGTGGTGCTACAAGTACTATTATGTCTAAAAAGGTTGCTGATCAATAGGGTTTAAAGTATGAACCTCTTGAGAAAGGAGTTTTCCAATTAGGTAGTTCATTTGTGAATTTTGTTGGCCTTATCAAAGATCCAGGACTAACCCTCCATGCTTTCCCTAATTTTTCCATATCCCAAGATATGTGTGTGTGTGTGTGTGTGTGTACACACACACACACACACACATGTATCTATATGTATATATATATATATATATACATATATACATATATATACATACATACATACATATATACATACATACATACATACATACATACATATATATACATACATATATATACATACATATATATACATACATATATATATATATATATATATATATATATATATATATATATATATATATATGTATGTATGTATGTATGTATGTATGTATGTATGTATTAACTTTCCTCTCCATTTTTCTCTTTGTTTATCTAGGGACTTTACATCTAAAATTAGTGGGTATCTCTCATTTGATTCATCTCATATGCTATTCAAAACAAGATGTGACACTACGGTTACCATTACCTTTAAGTTACTAGCTAAAAATATAAAATCTTATGTACCCAATCCTATCAATACTAATTGTGTTCCACATTGAGTAAATCCCTAATATTTAATTAGATGGATGGGTAACAAAGAACAATTTTAATTTTTAGGGAAGAAATAGTAAAGATGCTAGTTTTAAGACTTACATGATTTGTGAACCTAATAAGGTCATGTGTGAGCTAGTTAAAACTGAGACATAGAGTGAAGAAATTGAGCAAAATGTTTGGAAGATGGTTTTTGATGGTTTTAAAAACAAAAATAAAATAGGAGTAGTGGACATGATTGTGTCTCCTCAAGGTGAGAAATATTATGAAACTTTCAAGTTTTTGTTTAGCTATTCTAACAATTTTGGAGAATATGAAGGTATATTCAGGGATTGGAGTGGGAAAGGAAGAGGAATATCAAGTTCCAACAAGTTTTTGGTGATAGTGAGGTCATTCTGAACTAGGTGAGAGGTTTTCATAATGTAAAAATGATACATTAAAGCTATATAAAAATAGGGTATGAGATATTAAAGAGGAATTTTGATGCATTCAGCGTAATGTCCATACCTAGAAGTCAAAATCATCATGCTATAGACTTGTTGTTGGCACTCAATTAAATATTCTAGAAAATGTTCATAAAAATACTTTACAACATGTTAAGATTGTTAGGTCTTCAATTCCTAATAAAAGGTTAGCTAGTATTAACAGTATGGTGATAATGTCATATAACTTAAATACAATAAGCCACCTAAGGGATTAGTCACCTTGGAGTCCATTTTCAAATTAGGTGACTAGTTAAAAAAGAACAAAACCAACATGGTCATCAAAGAAGATCATTATGCAGAGCTAGAAGTCTTCGAAGATAACTTTTTAAAGGTTGATAAAATCAATCCCTAACAAGAGAAGCATGCTTTAAATTCTTTATTTCAAGAATTTAATGATGTATTTTCTTGAGATTATACTAATATTAATAAAAGTTCTTGATCTTCAACTCACCCAACACACCATTGAGTTAGAGCTTAATACAAAGCCAATTAGGATAAAGTAAAGACCTATTAATGCCAAGTTAGAGCCCCTTATACTTAAGGAATTGACTAAACTCCCAGATAGTGACATAAATTTTCTAATCAAGGACACTTCATGGGTTTCTAATTTAGTTCCAAGTAATAAAAGAATGGGGAGCTTAGATTATGTGTAGAATTTAAGGATTTGAATAGGTCTTCTTTGAATGATAGACACCCATTTCCATCTATGGAGAAAATCCTATTGTATATTTTTGGATGAAAAATGTTTTCTTTGTTGGATGTATATTTTTGGCTTTAACCAAATTATAGTCAAGGATGAAGATTAGTTCTTGATGGGGACACAACCCAAGAAAAGAATGGACACAACAGAAAAGGGAAATTGTATTAACTGAAAAATAAGCTAGTACATTTAGTACAGAGAAAATAAACATCAAAAAATGCCCTAAGGACTTACAATAGCATAAATGTGGAGATAATTTCTCCTTTCAGTACCTCCTCTCAAACTTCACTCTGAACTACCTTTTACAATGCCAGAAATCTCCCTAAATAGACCCCAAAGGGATAAGGACTAGGAGTACATTCTAGAAAGTGTTAGTAGGCATCCACTGACCAAATAGAAGGTTCTAGAAGCTGTGTTAGAAGTTGACACAAATCTAGAAGAATCTAGAAATGGTAACCAAACTTTCGGGAGGCATAATTTTTGAATCGTAGCTCCGATTGATGAACCGTTTACATTTTCAAAAAGTTCTCGAGGTGCTCTATAGCCCTATGGACTAGCTTCGCTCGTCCGTCATTTTTTGGCCCTTTTTGAGGTCATTTAATGCCCCTAACCTGACTTTGAAGCATTCTTAGGAGGTCTCCACAACCCAAAAAATTGCAATAACTTTCAAACCGTGGGGCCTTTTGACCTGATTCTTTTTCTGGAATGCTCTAAATTAAAATTACATTCATCTAGCCAATTTACACCTCCTAGTTCACCAAATTGATGGCTCAATTACATACTCCTATTTTTTACGAATTTACACAAACACTGATAGTGGAACTGTGAGAGTTGGAACCTTTGTTTGACCCAAATGGGTATCCAAAAATGAAAACACATGAAACAGAAACTAAGTCTAAGTATTTTTTTTGGGTGACATAGGATTGCCTTTATACCTCTAGATGCTCCTGCATCAGACACCCAGGGTAGATTGAAAAGTGACCCTGTCACTTTATGAATGGTAGAGGAAATCCCAAATGGGAAACCTCAGCTACTGAAATCCAAGTTGAGTCCTCGATCGATCGTCCTTTCCATTTGACCAAATACTCTTCATACTACCTGCTTCTGGTACTCCTACCCACATGATGATCTAGAATGTCTTCTATCTCCTCCTTCTTAGAAGCAAGAATTGGACATGGCTCTAACACCAGCTCCTCATCTGCACCATCATCATGATACTCTGTTAAATCTGCAATGTTGAAAGTGAATACCATCTGGCAGCTCCACCTCATATGCATTTCCTGAGTCATGTTTCTTCAAAATTTTGCAGGGCCCAAATTTCTTCATTTTCATCTTGTTGTAAGTACTGACTGAAAATCTTTCTTTTCGTAAGTGCACCATGACTAGATCCCCTACTTGGAATTCCTTTATGTCTTCTCCTTTGATCAGCCCTAGCTTTATACTCTTGATTCATCTTGGTAATGTGTGCCTGAACCTCCTCATGTAGACACTTGATATGTTTAGCAAATTCTTCTGCTTCAGCACTTGTCCTCTCCCCTTGCTCTATCTTCCTCAATTCCGGTGCAGTCCTTGGGCTATTCCCATATACAATTTGGAATGGTGATTTTTCAATACTGCTATTTTTAGAGTTATTGTAAGCAAACTCTACTTGTGGTAGAATCAAATCCCATCCCTTGGGCTTATCCCCAACTAAACATCTCAGCAAATTGCCCAGACTTTTGTTTACCACTTCTGTTTGGCCGTCAGTTTGTGGGTGATGCGTGGAACTGAATTTCAAGTCTATTCTCAACTTTTTCCACAATATCCTCCAGAGATACCCCAAAAATTTAGTATCTTTGTCAGAAACTGTGCTCCTTAGAAGACCATGTAGTCTTACCACCTCTCTGAAAAACAAGTCTGCAATATGGACAGCATCATGAGTTTTGTGGCATGGAATGAATTGTGCCATTTTGGAGAACCTATCAACCACCATGAATGCTGAGTCATTACCCCTTTGTGTCCTTGGATATCCAAGAACAAAATCCATACTTATGTCCTCCCATGGCCTTGATGGAATAGGCAATGGCTGATATAGGCTAGTATTGTGACTAAACCCCTTAGTAACTTGACAAACCTAGCAACTCTATACAAACTTCTTCACATCCTATGAAATTTGAGGCCAAAAATAATATTCTCTAAGAATGGAAATGGTCTTATCTCGACCAAAATGTCCTGCCATCCCTCCACTGTGTTTCTCCTTAATCAGATTTTCCCTCATGGAACTCCTTAGAATGCACAATAAACTACCCTTGAACAACATGCCATCCTGAATCAAATAGTCTAACCACTTGGTTCTATCTACAGCAACAGGCTATTTGAAGCATTACTGTAAGCAACAACTGTCTCCTACTTAGTGCATTTGCAACCCTGTTAGATTTTCTACTTCTATGCTTCAAATAAATGTATAGCTCTACAAGAACTCTACCCATTTCATATGCCTCTGATTCAATTTACCTTGACTATTTAGGTACTATAATGCCTGATGATCAGTATACAAAACAAATTCCTTTGGCAATAAATAATGCCTCCATTTCTTTAAGGCCTGAACTATTGCATAGAACTCTTGATCATAAACAGAATACTTCTTCTTTGCATCATTCAATTTTTCACTAAAATATGCAATAGGCTTACCTTCTTGGCTTAATATTAGCCCCAATAGCGCTGCCACTGGCATCACAATTCACCTGGAAAACCTTTCTAAAATCTGGAAGTGCCAACACAAGTTGTTCTATTACCTTCTTCTTCACCAATTCAAAACTTCTCATAGTTGCTATAGTCCATTTGAACTCTTTTCTATCCCCTCTTATTGTATCAGTTAGGGGTGCACGTATGCCACTGAAATTCTTAATAAACTTCCTGTAAAAACTAACCAAACCATGAAATGATCTTACCTCAGTAGCGGACCTTGGAGTTGCCATTCCAAGATGGCTTTTACCTTCTCTAGATCCAGTTTGAGACCTTTGGGTGATATAACAAACTCCAAATAGACTAACTCCCTTTTTGCAAAGATACACTTCTTCAGATTAATTAACAATTTCTCTTCCCTTAGCCTTTCAAGGACACTACGACTATGCAATAAATGTTCTTCCAAAGTCTTGCTGAAAATTAAAATATCATCCAAATAAACAATAACAAATTTCCCAAGAACTTCTTCAGTACCTCATTCATGAGCTGCATGAAGGTGCTTGGGGCATTTGTCAATCCAAAGGGCATGACTAACCATTCATAAAGACCCTCCTTGGTCTTGAAGTCTTTTTTCCACTCATCTCCTTCTCAAATCCATATATGATGATAGCCACTCTTGAGATCTATCTTTGTGAAGTACTGAGTTCCACTCAAGCAGTCCATAAGATCATCCATCCTTGGCAAAGGAAACCGGTACTTGATGGTTATCCTATTTATAGCTTGATAATTTGTACACATCCTCCACTCTCCATCCTTCTTTGGTGCGAGTACTACAGGTAATGCACATGGACTCAAGATCTCTCGAATCAAGCCCTTCCTCAATAGCTCCTAAACTTGTCTTGTTTCAGTAGGAGTCATACTATGAGCAGCCTTGTTAGGAAAACTAGCTCCTGCAATCAGATCTATCTGATGACTCATTTGCCTTACTGGTGGCAATCCATCTGGGACATTATTAGAGATAATATCTCCAAATTCCCCTAGTAAATCTGAAACTTCAAGTGGTATTTCACTACTACCTTCTTTATCTTTCCTAGAAATCAAAGCATACCACATATGCTGATGTTTCATGCCATCTAAAAACTTCCTTTCATCAACAAGACAAATTCTAGCACTCCTACATACCTTTTCACCTTCCTTTTTCATGGGCTTCAATTTGTGGCAAACTCCATCCTTTGTCAGAGAGTATGTGTTTGCATGTCCATCATGTACTACATGTCTATCAAACTGCCATGGTCTACCCAAAAATAGATGGCAAACATCCATCGGAATAACATCACAGAGAACTTCATCATGGTAACTTCCAATTTTGAATTTCACTAAACATTGTTCATTTACCAAAACCTTATGATCTTTTTTTACCCAAGCAATTGGATAGGGATGGGGATGTTTCTCCCTCTTGAGCTTCAGCTTAGAGACCATCTCTTCTGATACCAAGTTATCAGTTCTACCACCATCAATGATCACGTCACAACATTTATCCTCACACTTGCATTTGGTACGGAAGAAACTCCTCCGTTGTCCTGGTTCAATCTCACCACTTAGTAGGACTCTTTCATTTACAAAGGTCTCTCCTCTTTTTTCATCCTTTGAATGTGATGATTGTGCATCGTCATCCACATGAGAAAAAACTAGCTTGGCCCTCAGCTCTCCTATCTGTCCTTCCTTTTCATTGAGGGCATTCAAAGGCATGATGACCTTCTTCATTGCAATGGAAAATGGTACCACGGAAGCCTCCTCTTCCTTGTCCATGTCCTCTACCTTCCTTTCTGATTTCCAAAGTCTTGATCATGGGAGCGGTTGAAACCCTCATTCCTCTAGTTCCTGCTAGTACCCACATCTTCATTTTTCTTTTGTGTTTCATTGCGGCCTCTAGATGATCTACCACTTCCCCTTCCTCCTTGACCACGCCCTCTTTGTCTTCCTTCAAACCTTTTATTCATCTTCTCTTCAACTGGTAGGGCAAACTAGTATGCCTATTCAACATTGGTCATTCTTACCAGACTTAATTCCTCCTGGATGCTAGGTCACAACCCACTGATATAACAAGCAAACTTCTCCTTATTTGCTTCTGCATACCAAGCTCTAATCAAGAGTCCATAAAATTCCTCTGTATATTCTTGGACTGATCTTCCTGCTTGCTTTAACCCATATATCTTCTTAAACAAATCAAGCTCGTAGTCCACAGGAATTAACTGCTTCTTCAATTTGTCCACCATGTGATCCCATCTTGTGATCTTCTCCTTTCCTCTTCTGTTTCTTTCCAATTGAACCTCTTGCCACCAGATTTTGGCATGGCCTTTCAGTTTGGCCTTTGCAAACTTAACCCTATCTAAGTCCCTGATATCCTCATACTCAAAGTATTCTTCCAGTTCATTGATCCAATCGATCAACTCATGTAGTTTTAGATTTCTTGAAAATACACCCACTTCAATTGTAGGTCTTTTCTCAAACTTAGTAATGGCCCTAAAAAGTCTTTCCTCTGCATGATTCAAAACTTTCCCGTCAAATTCCTCTTCTGGTCCAATTTTATCTTCTTCGTTGTCATCTTCACTTTCATCACTTGTGGCCACAGTTGCTCCTCTACAGAGCCCCTCTTGTAATGCTTGTACATACCTTTGGAGAGCTCTAACCTCCTCAAGATTAATAGCTCTGGCCCTTCCACCACGCTCTCTTCATGGAGGAATCTTCTTAACTCAAACCCAAAACAACATAGCCCTGGTGCGAACTACCTCACAGTCGGTGCTCTGTCTACACATTGAGGAAAACCAGCTCTGATATCACTTGATGGGGACACAATCCAAAAACAGAATGGACACAACAGAAAAGGGAAATTGTATTAACTGAAAAATAAGCTAGTACATTTAGTATAGAGAAAATAAACTTCAAAACATGCCCTAAGAGCTTACAATAGCATAAATGTGGAGATAATTTCTCCTTTCAGTACATCCTCTCAAAATGCACTCCGAACTAGCTTTTACAATGCTAGAAATCTCCTTAAATAGACCTCGGAGGGTTAAGGACTAGGAGTACATTCTAGAAAGTGCTAGTAGGCATCCACCGACCAAATAGAAGGTTCCAAAAGCTGCGTTAAAAGTCAACGCAAATCTAGAATAATCCAAAAACGGTAATCAAACTTTCGGGAGGCGTAACTTTTGAACCGTAGCTCCGATTGATGAACCGTTTACATTTTCAGAAAGCTCTCGAAGTGCTCTATAGCTCTATGGACCAGCTATGCTCATCTCCCATTTTTTGGCCCTTCTTGATGTCATTTAATGCCCCTAACCTGACTTTGAAGCATTCTTAGGAGGTCTCCACAACTCAATAAATTGCACTAACTTTCAAACCGTGGGGCCTTTTGACCTGATTCTTTCTCTAGATTGCTCTAAATTAAAATTACATTCATCTAGCCAATTTACACCTCCTACTTCACCAAAATGATGGCTCAATTACATACTCCTATTTTTTACGAATTTACACGAACACTGATAGTGGAACTGTGAGAGTTGGAACCTTTATTTGACCCAAATGGGTATCCAAAAATGAAAACACATAAAATAGAAACTAAGTCTAAGTATTTTTTTTGAGTGACATAGGATTGCCCTTATACCTCTGGATGCTCCTGCATCAGACACCCAGGGTAGATTAAAAAGTGACCCTGTCACTTTATGAATGGTAGAGGAAATTCCAAATGGGAAACCTCAGCTGCTAAAATCCAAGTTGAATCCTCGATCAGTCGTCCTTTCCATTTGACCAAATACTCTTCATACTACTTGTTTCTGGTACTCCTACCCACACGATTATCTAGAATGTCTTCTATCTCCTCCTTAAAAGTAGGAATTGGACATTGCTCTAACACCAGCTCCTCATTTGCACCACCATCATGATACTCTGTTAAATCTACAATGTTGAAAATGGGAGAAATATGAATATCATCTGGCAGCTCCACCTCATATGCATTTTCTAATTCATGTTTTTTCAAAATTTTGCACGGGCCAAATTTCTTCATTTTTAGCTTGTTGTAAGTACTGGCTAGAAATTTTTCTTTTCGTAACTGCACCATGACTAGATCCCCTATTTGGAATTCCTTATGTCTTCTCCTTTGATCAACCTAGCTTTATACTCTTGATTCATCTTGGTAATGTGTGCCTGAACCTCCTCATGTAGACACTTGATATGTTGAGCAAATTCTTCCACTTCAGCACTTGTCCTCTCCCCTTGCTCTATCTTCCTCAATTCTGGTGCAGTCCTTGTGCTATTCCCATATACAATTTGGAATGGTGACTTTCCAGTACTCCTATTTATAGAGTTATTGTAAGCAAACTCTACTTGTGGTGGAATCAAATCCCATCCCTTGGGCTTATCCCCAACTCAACATCTCAGCAAATTGCCCAGACTTTTGTTTACCACTTTTGTTTGGCCGTCAATTTGTGGGTGGTGCATGAAACTGAATTTCATGTCTGTTCTCAACTTTTTCCACAATGTCCTCCAGAAATACCCCACAAATTTAGTATCTCTGTTAGAAACTATGCTCCTTGGAAGACCATGTAGTCTTACCACCTCTCTGAAAAATAAGTACCAAGAACAAAATCCATACTTATGTCCTCCCATGGCCTTGATGGAATAGGCAATGGCTGATATAGGCCAGTATTGTGACTAAACCCCTTGGCAACTTGACAAACCTGGCAACTCTATACAAACTTCTTCACATCCTGTGAAATTTGAAGCCAAAAATAATGTTCTCTAAGAATGGAAATGGTCTTATGTCAACCAAAATGTCCTGCCATCCCTCCACTGTGTTTCTCCTTAATCAAATTTTCCCTCATGGAACTCCTTGGAATGCACAATTGACTACCCTTGAACAACATGTCATCCTGAATCAAATAGTCTAACAACTTGGTTCTATCTACAGCAACAGGCTCTTTACAAGCTTTCTATGCTTCAGCACAATCAAGATCCTCAGGGTATAAATTCTTGAGTTCATCAAACCTAACTACTTCAACCTGCATTACTATAAGCAACAACTATCTCCTACTTAGTGCATCTGCAACCCTATTAGATTTTCCACTTCTATGCTTCAACACAAATGTATAGCTCTGCAAGAACTCTACCCACTTCATATGCCTCTGATTCAATTTACCTTGGCTATTTAGGTACTATAATGCCTGATGATCAGTATACAAAACAAATTCCTTTGGCAATAAATAATGCCTCCATTTCTTTAAGGCCTGAACTATTGCATAGAACTCTTGATCATAAACAGAATACTTCTTCTTTGCATCATTCAAATTTTCACTAAAATATGCAATAGGCTTACCGTTTTGGCTTAATATAGCCCCAATAGCGCTACCACTAGCATCACAATCCACCTGGAAAACATTTCTAAAATTTGGAAGTGCCAACATAGGTTGTTCTGTTACCTTCTTCTTCAGCAATTCAAAACTTCTGACAGTTGCTGCAGTCCATGTGAACTCTTTTCTATCCCCTCTTATTGTATCAATTAGGGGTGCACATATGCCACTAAAATTCTTAATAAACTTCCTGTAAAAACTAACTAGACCATGAAATGATCTTACTTCTGTAGTAGACCTTGGAGTAGGCCATTCCAAGATGGCTTTTACCTTATTTGGATCCATTTTGAGACCTTTGGGTTATATAACAAACTCCAAATAGACTAACTCCTTTTTTGCAAAGATACACTTCTTCAGATTAATTAACAATTTCTCTTCCCTTAGCCTTTCAAGGACACTACGAATATGCAATAAATGTTCTTCCAAAGTCTTGCTCAAAATTAAAAACAAATTTTCCTAAGAACTTCTTCAGTACCTCATTCATGAGTCGCATGAAAGTCTTGGGGCATTCGTCAAACCAAAGGGCATGACTAACCATGCATAAAGACCCTCCTTGGTCTTGAAGGCTATTTTCCACTCATCTCCTTCTAAAATCCATATCTGATGATAGCCACTCTTGAGATCTATTTTTGTGAAGTACTGAGCTCCACTCAAGCAGTCCATAAGATCATCCATCTTTGGCAAAGGAAACCGCTACTTGATGGTTATCCTATTTATAGCTTAAGAATCTGTACACATCCTCCACTCTCCATCCTTCTTTGGTGTGAGTACTGTAGGTACTGCACATGGACTCAGGCTCTCACGAATCAAGCCCTTCGTCAACAGCTCCTAAACTTGTCTATTTAGCTTCTTTGTTTCAGTAGGAGTCATCCTGTGAGTAGCCTTGTTAGGAAAACTAGCTTCTGCAATCACATCTATCTGATGACTGATTTACCTTACTGGTGGCCATCCATCTAGAACATTATCAGAGATAATATCTCCAAATTCCTCTAGTAAATCTGAAACTTCAAGTGGTATTTCACTACTACCTTTTTTATCTTTCCTAGGAATCAAAGCATAGCACATATGCTGATGTTTCATGCCATCTAAAAACTTCCTTTCATCAACAAGACAAATCCTAGCACTCGTACATACCTTTTCACCTTTCTCTTTCATGGGCTTCAATTTGTGGCAAACTCCATCCTTTGTCAGAGAGTATGTGTTTGCATGTCCATCATGTACTACATGTCTATCAAACTGCCATGGTCTACCCAACAATAGATGACAAACATCCATTGAAATAACATCACAGAGAACTTCATCATGGTAACTTCCAATTTTTAATTTCACTAAACATTGTTCATTTACCAGAACCTTATGATCATCTTTTACCAAAGCAATCTGATAGGGCTAGGGATGTTTCTCCCTCTTGAGTTTCAACTTAGAGGCCATCTCTTCTGATACCAAGTTATCAGTTCTACCACCATCAATGATCTCGTCACAACATTTATCCTCACACTTGCATCTGGTACGGAAGAAACTCCCCCGTTGTCCTGGTTCAATCTCACCATTTAGTAGGACTCTTTCATTTACCAAGGTCTCTCCTTTTTTTGCATCCTCTGAATGTGATGATTATGCATCATCATCCACATGAGCAACCCTAGTGTGACCCTCAGCTCTCCTATCTGTCCTTCCTTGTCGTTGAGGGCATTCAAAGGCATGATGACCTTCTTCATTGCAATGGAAACAGGTACCACGGAAGCCTCCTCTACCTTGTCGATGTCCTCTACCTCTTCCTCTCTAATTTTCAAAGTCTTGATCATGGGAGCGGTTGAAACCCTCATTCCTCTAGTTCCTGCTAGTACCCACATCTTCATTTTTCTTTTGTGTTTCATTGCGACTTCCAGATGATCTACCGCTTTCGCTTCCTCCTTGACCGCGCCCTCTTTGTCTTCCTTCAAATCTTTTATTCATCTTCTCTTCAACTGGTAGGGAAAACTGGTATGCATCTTCAACATTGGTCAATCTTACCAGACTTAATTCCTCCTAGATGCTAGGTCACAACCCACTGATATAACAAGAAAACTTCTCCTTATTTGCTTCTACATGCCCCACTCTAATTAAGAGTCAATAAAATTCCTCTATATATTCTTGGATTGATCTTCCTGCTTGCTTTAACCCATGTATCTTCTTAAACAGATCAAGCTCGTAGTTTATAGGAATGAACTGCTTCTTCAATTTGTCCACCATGCGATCCCATCTTGTGATCTTCTCCTTTCCTCTTCTGTTTCTTTCCAATTGAACCTCTTGCCACCAGATTTTGGCATGGCCTTCAAATTTCTTCATTTCTTAAGTGAGTTCAACATACATTGACTGGCAATAATATAACATTTTGTGTAATATTAACCAATTGTTTTCAATAATCTCCCTCTTTGTCATTGATGACAACACAACATGTCATAATAAAATTTTAGAGCAAGAATAAAGTAAGGAACATATCCTTAGTTTCATTATGATTCTCATCCATAAGAACTCCCTCTATTAGTGTGAACTCCCTCTACCTTTAGTTTCTTCCTCTGTCAGCAAAACTTTGTCTTTAACATCTTCTGATAGCAAATTCTCCCTTTATGGACCAAGTTCTCCCTCTTTGATATCTTCAAACAAAAATTTTTGCAAAATGTATACTCTCCCTCTTTAGAAAATTCTTGTGATATGCCAACAAAATCTCCCTTTTTGATATCTCATGCCAAAGAAAATATTAAGTGAATATCAATGTACCTCATGTAATGATTCATATGCAATATGCCCTTATCAATACTACATCAATTGATTGATCCTCAACAAGCTCTAGTTGATGCCTCACTAATTTTCATTTAATGAGCTTTAGATAAGGGGAATGACCCCTAACTTACCTCTTAGATATGAAAATGCATCCTTAGGTAATGGCTTAGTGAATATGTCACATATTCCAATCTTACCTCTTTATCTTGTACCAATTCTCTCAATTTTTTAAATTTATTTATAGAAATTTGCTTGGTTTTGGTATGCACCATTGGATTCTTTGATATATTAATTGCACAAGTGTTATCACAAAATATTAACCACTAGATCCTTGATTTCTATCTTCATACCTGCCAATAGTTGCTTGAACCAAGCAACATTAGAATAATTAAATACTATTGCTGCCACATATTCTACCTTTACTATTGATTGAGAAATATAATTATGCTTCTTGCTTGTCTAAGACACTAGTCTTTTACCAAGAAAGAATGCTCCACTACTAGTGCTCTTCCTGTCATCAACACTTTCTACCCAATCAACATCAATAAAGGCTTTCAAATCTAGATTTCCTCCTTTCTTGTACTATAATCCATAGTCTTCAATACTCTTTAGATACCTCATGATTCTCTTGATTTCTATCATGCAATTTTCTTTGGAATTTATTGAGAATCTTGCCGCCATACCAACTACTAATGCAATATCAAGCCTTATGTGCACTACATATTGCAATTCTCGAATCATTGATCTGTATGTGGTTTGATCTACCTCTTTTGTATCATCATTTTTGAAAAATTTATGTCTAGTAGACATAGGTATTCCAACTAGTCTTGAATCATCCATTCCAAACTTCTTTAGTACCTCCTTGATATATCTGCAATCCAACAAAGAATTTTATCCCTCCAAACATGGAAATCTCAATTTTTTTACTCATTTCTTCTAAAACTGCCTTGCATAAATAATCATTTCCTATAAATTAAGTTGCATCCACAAAGATTTCTACCAATACAATTTTCTTGTTTGGTCCTTCTTTGATATATAGGCTGTTGTTATCATTTTTTCTTTGAAAAACAATCTTTATCAAGTGGTTATGAAGTCTTTTATACCAAGATCTAGGAGCTTTCTTGAGACCATACAATGTTTTGTGTAATTTACATACCATATCCCTCTTGCTAGGATCCAAAAAACTTTTAGATTGTTCTATGTAAACTTTTCTCTTCAAAAATTCCATTCAGGAATTTAGATTTTACATCCATTTGATAAACATTAATAAGCAAGTAAAGTTATAACACCACCTAATCTAGCACCAGAAGAAAAAATTTCACCATAATCAATACCTTCTTCTAATGAATAACCTTTGCATACTAACCTTGCTTTATATTTGGAAACTTCTCCATCTTCATTCAACTTATTTTGAAAATTCACTTTGTGCTAATTACATTTTTATCCTTGGGTCTAGGAATAAGAGTCCAACTCTTATTCCTCTCTATCTGTTCTATTTCTTTATTCATAGATTCAATTCAACTTTCATTATCCAAAGCATCTTTCACTGATTCAAGTTCAAATTCAGCAAGCAAACATGTACCTTTCATTTTTTTTCTGTCATTGTTCCATATGACTTGTCTCTAATGATCTGATAAGGTGCATGATGCCTTCTAACATATCTTGGTAACACAAGTACTTTGGATTTGGAATTTATTCCACTAACCTCACCATGATCTTTTGTATTAAGCTCAAGTCCCATTGTCTATGACTCGGGTCCATCAGGGTTGATTTTTTTTGATAACAACTTGGTAGCTTTTGACTATGACTCGGGTCCTTCAAACTACTACTTGGGTTGCACTGGTTGCAACTTGATAGCTTTTGGAGACTCGAGAGGTGAAGTCTGCTAACTTACAATTTGATTTGGCAATGTATCGGGTTCATAGTAGACAAACTTTTTATAATCCTTAGGTTCTTTGCTACTTTTATCTTCACTCTTGTCTACAAACTCATCAATTCTTACATGTACACTTTCCATGATCTAAGGAGTTGATAAATTCAAAGGAATATTCCTTTATCATGTTTGACATCAAATTCACCTTTTGTAAATTCTTTCAAGATATAACATTTGCTACCAAATACTTTCAAGTAATTTACATTATGTTTGTAGCTATACCATAGTTCATAAAGAGTTTGATTTGAGTATTTCTTCAACTATACTCTATTCAAGGTATATGCACTTTGGTACTGATTGCTTCCTTCTAGTATTTGATTACAATACTATTTTCTATTATTAAAGTTCATACACAATCTATGATGGACCTATTCCTTCTTTTAGCTATACCATTTTTCTAGGGGTTGATACTTGTCTCTTAATTCCTCTTTCAATGCAAAATTAATTGAACTCATTGGAAATGAATTCACCACCTTTTTGTGATCTCAAACACTTCAGCTTCTTTCTAGTTTCTTTCTCTACTCTTTCCAGATACCACTTAAATTTTGGAAATGCTTGAGACTTTTCTTCTAGATACATTATAATCATCATTCTAGAATAATTATCAACAAAAAGAATAAAATACTTATCTCCACTGTAGCTATCTATTCCAATAGGTCCATATAAGTCTGTATGAACTAGCTCCAAGATTTCTTTAGAATGATAGTCCTTTCTTTTGAAACTTGTCTTTTCCATCTTACCAATTTGATAATTTTTGCATAGGCTCATATCAGGTTTTCTCACAGTAGGAATACCTGTTACTCTTTTCTTCTTGCTTATCTTGATTAGATTATCAAAGTTCACATGACATAACCTTTTATGCCAAAACTAACTTTCTTCTATTTGAGCAATAAAACATGAACTTTCATTGCAATCTAGGTAGAATAGGTTACCTTTTGTTTGTTTGCCAGTTCCAACTAAATTTTCTTTTTCATCTAGCAGCTTGGGCTTCTCATTCATGAATTATACCTTGAAACCAATGTTATTCAACTGTGCCACGCTTAGTAGATTATGCTTTAGTCTTTCAAACCAATAAGCATTATCACATATAAGTTCATTAGTTAGTGAGATACAACCTTTTTCCTTTATGCAACATGGTTCATTATTTTCAAATCTCAGACTTCCATCATCATAATGTTCCATATGTTGAAACTTTATTTTGTCACTAGTCATATGATGTGAGTAGAAACTATCAATAATCCATGTATCATTTTTTCTAACATGAGAGATAAGTTCCATTTTATCTCCTTCATCATTAGATTCATCTTTTACAACAATACATACCATTTTATTGTCTTCACTACTATCTGAGTCTTTAGCCATAAAACAAGATTTCTTACCTTTGTCCTTGTAGTCCTTAAAGTTCTTGAAATCCTTCTTTCTTTGGTACTTATTATGCTTCTTTTCATCTTTCTTTTGTCTATTTGGGCATCTTGCAACAATCTATCCAACTTTCCTTTGCCTTTATACTTTCCTTTGCCTTTGGGATACCTTCTTGTAAGCAACACTTCAATGGCTTCAAGATCACTGTCAAAATTGTCTTCCTCTTCACTTTTAGATTGTTTTCTTTTAGATCTTTTAGCTTTCTTCTTGAGTGATACCTTGGTTTCAAGTGAAGACTCAAGATTGCTAGAACTAAGAGTATAATTATCATAGTTATCTAGTTTAAATGCAGTCAATCTTCCAACTAAAGAATCCAAACTTATCTTGTTATTTGGATGACATCTCATATGTTGCATAGTTAGTAAGAAGGGTTTTGAGTACCTTTCTTACCACTATTACATCTTCAATTGTTCCTCTAGAGGATTCAAGAGCATGGCACTGGCTTTGATTCTCTCAAAATATTTTCCAATGTTTTCATCCTCTCATTTTCATCTGATCAAATTGGCCTCTCAAGCTTTTTGCCTTGGCTCTTTTTACATTATCATCACCTCCATATATATCCTTTAGTTGGTCCACATGTCATGATAAGTAGCACATCCTTTAACCTCATCAAACTTAGAATAGTTGAGACCTAATCCAATGTCAATGTTATGAGTTTTCTTTTCAACAATCTCTTCTATAGTCAATGTTCTAGTAAGAGCTTTGTAAGCATTTTAAAAGTATTTCAAACTTGAACCACCGATGGTTTCTAAGTTCAACTTCATCAGTTCTTCTGATGCCTTGAAGTTATCTTTTTTTAGCTTGGGAATCTCTCTCCTATAAGACATCTTGCTCTTTAGCTTAGGTTCTTGAAACCTTTTTATGCAAGCACCAAGAAGCTCTGATACCAACTCTTGGAAATATAAGAGGAGTAACTAAGAGGGGAGGGGTGAATCAATTACCACTAAAATAAATTCCAAATCTCTTAGATGTCAACTCAAAACATAAACTTCATTGAAAATACTAATGCTCAGTTAATACATAGGTACTCAGTTTACACTAGTAAATGTTGTAACTCAAAAAACACTGAAATAGCAACAATAACTTAGAAATAGAATTTTTTTTATATGATTAGCCTTATTTAACTTAGTTACACATAAAAGAAATAGCATGAACACAAGTGACACCAAGATTTAACATGAAAACCCAATTTGGAAAAAAACGACCAATTATAACTAGTTACTAATTTTCACTCTTTTGAAGTGAGCCCTATTAGGAGCTAACCCTATTAAAGATTTAGAAATACATTGTTAGGTGTAACCCTATTAGAGGATTTAATCACCTTTTTAGGAGTGGCCTTGTTAGAGGTCTTTAGACACTTCAATCTAGAAATGCCACCTTGTTAGAGGATTTACAAACAACTATTAAGCCAACTCTGTTAAGAGATTTAGATCACTGCTACAATGGTTAGAGAGTAACAATGAGATGACTTAATTTCTAATGAAATTGAATTGTTGATTACAGATCTCAATTCTAGCTTGTATACTTGATCCTTTTTTATAAAATGTATCTTTGTAGCTCAACAAGGATATTTTTCTTATCCTTCTGATTCTCTTCCTCTAAACATCTTCAAATCTTCTATTACTTGCACACATTGAATCCTCAACTTGACCTTATATTTATATCTTACGCATTGTCAAGTTAGCTTGAATACAACTTAGAATACTTAATAGTCAACTCCTTAGTTGGCTAGAACCAACATACAAATCAATTGAACTCAATATGCCAATATTAGAAAATCCTTTGTTAGCTGACCATGCTCAGTAGACACTAAATCAAAAATGATTTTCTTGTGTTAACCAAGTGAACTCGATTAACATTGCATATTCACAAAGTTCCTTTGGTAATTGAGTGAGTTTGGTTAACATTGGTTTCATCCAACTTTTCTTTCATTAAGTGAGTGAGCTCAGTTAACACTTGACTTCTATGATCTTCTCTTTGTTGCTTGAGCGAACTCAATAGACACTATCTTCTGAATAAGATAGACTCTAGAATGCTTGATAGACATAGTAAACTATCTTCATTGATTGAGTGAGCTCAACATACACTAACTAGAAATGATATGACATTTTGTGTAACATCAATGAGAATACCCAATTAACCAATTATTTTCAACAAAACCTAATTGATCTATTAGGAACTTGATTAAACCCCTTTGATTCAGAGATACTTTTGTTGACAATTGGCTATACACAGATATGTAAATGTTTTCATTAATGGCAACACATGATGTACTTAGATTTTTGGTACTCAAAAAATTATCTAAGTATGAAAATGGTTTACGATAGTGTATTTTTTTATATGTAAAATGTTTCTGATGTTATATTATGAGTAGCAAGGTTAGATGAAGATAATATATATGTTGGTGATGATGTTTATAATCTTGAACATCAATACAGATAATAGTATGGAAGAGTGATAATTAAGATGTACAAGACATCAGAATGAAAGGTAAAGGAATTATTTTGTTTACAAAATAATTTCTTGACCAATTAGGGTCAACATCTTAGATGTTTGCTCTAAGTTGGAAAAGTATATTGTGGTCTTATCTAACCTAGTAAAAATTTGTGAAAAGGCATGGTATGGATATCTTGAAAGTTTAAGTGTACATTTTGATATGAAAGTGATATGCAAACTTTTTGTGAAAATAATACATGCAAAGTTTTTGAGAACCTAATTTTGTGATTCGAGATCAAGCTGAGGTCAGAGACCAGCTGAGAAGAAGTTACAACATCTATACTTATGTATTTGAGGAACTTAAAGTATAGTTACTTTTTTGGGCAATGAGCTCTTGTTGTAATTGAAAGTGCATATTTGGACAATGAGCTCTTCTTGCATACATTATACTACAACTCCTAACAGGGTTGGAATCTCCTAATAGGGACTCAAAGTCTCCTAATTAGGACTCTATATACTAAATTTTTTTATTGACTCCTAACAAGGTCCATCCTCTCACAAGGAACATATATATTAGTATATCTTTGTGGTCATCATTTCAACTAGGATTTTCCCTTGGTCAGGGTTTCCCTAATTAACAAATATGGTGTTATGTGTTCTCTTTGTGTATGGTTACTTTTACTATTTAACATTGTTTATTTAATCTCTTATGCATGATTCAAAGTAATTAATAATATCTAGTTGGTGACAAAAGTTCGTAGAATACTGATTCACCCCCCCTCAGTATTCCTTATTTCTAACAATTGGTATTAGAGCATAGTTACTTAGAAGAGACTTAACAAATTGAGTAAGATCCTTGTGGATATGGAACATTTAATGAAGAACCTTGAAGAGGAACTTGAACAAATTGATCTCCTTATTGAAGAAAGAGATAAGCTGAAGGATAGATATGAAGACTGTATACATTGGACAATTG
Organism: Cupressus sempervirens; assembly: GCA_028749045.1. Classification (NCBI taxonomy): domain Eukaryota; kingdom Viridiplantae; phylum Streptophyta; class Pinopsida; order Cupressales; family Cupressaceae; genus Cupressus; species Cupressus sempervirens. The sequence goes on along the minus strand of CM053787.1, from coordinate 508,794,187 downwards.
AAGGATAAGATTGAACATCTGAAATCCAAGTCTAAATCTAATGAATCTCAAACTAGTGATGATGAATATTCAAAGCTAAAAACAAAGTACAAGATCTTGAAGCATGAGTTGAAGATTACTAATCTGAAGTTAAGTTCGAAGAGTGATCCTAACAAAGTTCAATCTAAATTGAAGACTAAAAATTCAGATCTTAGAGTCAATCTAGCAAAGTTGACATATAAGCTTGAAGCATTAAGATCAAATCATTAAGGAACTTCAAAAGTACAACACTATTGTGAAAGGTGAACTAACTCAAAGTAAGGTATAGCGTGAAAATCTTTATTCTAGTAGAGAAAAGCTTTATGAATCTATCTCCATACAAAGACCTACCTATGATAAGACTAGTCTTGGTTACCTATTTAATATGTCTACAAAGAAACCTAAAAGTGGATCAAATAGGAAAAGATAAATCTGATGATAAGATTGAATCTAATCAATCTTTTGATAAATATAAAGAAGTTGGACCAAAGAAGGAAACTAAGAAATTGGATGAACCTAAGCAAGTGGAATCTCCTAAGGAAACCAAGTATGAATTTAGAGGTAAGTGTTTTTCATGTAATGAAATAGGTCATATGAAAATAAATTGTACAAATAAAGAAATTGATTGTAAGAAGCCTAAATATGATAATGATAAAAAGAATAGAAGAATATTTGGAAATACTAACCTTTTAGATAGAAGAAGATCTAATGAGAGGACATTAAGAGAAAAAAAACATTTTGATGAAAGAAAGAAGATTGTGTGTTATATAAGTGTAACAAATTTTGACACATAGCTTGGAATTGTCAAGCACCTATTGATCAACAAAATTCTGAAAGTAGAACCCTAGTATGTTAGTTATGCAACAACTTTAGACATGCAACAAAGTACTACAAAATGGACAAAAGAAACAATGGAAGAAACTTTAGAAATGATAGAAGGAATCATAAAAGAAACTTTGGGAATAGAAGAAACAATGGAAGAAACTTCAAAAATGACAAAATGAATCATGAAATCAACTTTGGAACTTAGAAAGACAATGAAGATCAAACAGATGTAGTTAGTGAACTTTGAGAAGAACTTGATGAGGCATTTGTAAAAGGATTAAATAATTTTGAGGAAAATTTAGATGATGCAAGAGAAAAAAAGATTGAAGTCAAGAATTGAGTTTGATTTAACTAAGTCGAATTAAGCTTGCACTATAACTCAAAACTCTAGGTTGAGATAGAATTGTGAGTAGCAATGTTGGGAAAAAGTGTCTATAGATGAGTCTAGATTGTAGCTAGCTCACTTGGAATTTAGAGTTTTTAGTAACAAATTATGAAGGAAATAAGAGTTACTATTGTAAACAAAGAAGGCTGATTCTATAACAGTAGATGGAATCTATGTTTGAAGATCAGACAGATGATCTTGAGAGAAAGTAATTAACAACTTTTTCAAGTTAGAAAAATATGCAATTAATGTAAGTTCAAGTTGGATAAAAGGAGTACAAAATGTAATTATTTTCACATTGTGAATCATTTCAGAAGATTAGAGCATACATAAGCAATTTGTAAAGGCAATTTTGACCAAATTCCTACTTTGGAAAAAGGCATTTTTATTTCTTGCACAAGTTTATTGGATAAATTTCTATTTGGTGTAATTATGGATATGTCAGTAGTCCAAAATGTTGATAGACCCAAAGTGAAGGTTGTTCCTATGAAAGCCTTAGAGGAAAACACTAATTCAACTTTATCTATTACTCTAAACAATGTAGTATATTTGGAAGATGTAGGAAGCTACTTGTCTAGCAAATTTGAGACTAGTGGAAGCGAATTCATGAACAAAGACATGGAAATGGGTAGTGGGTTCATCTTGCATCTACTATACTACAACTCCTAATGGGGATTCAATGTCTCCTAACACGGACTCTTTATATTGAATTTTCTCATTGACTCCTAGAAGGGTCTATCCTCTAACAAGGAACTTATATATAAGTATATTATCTAGTTGGGTATCATGTTGGCAATATGTCCAAGCAATTAGATAAGGTGAAGTTATAGTTTTCATTTATGGAAACATATTTTTTTTGCAAATTAACCTCATTTAGTTATAGAAAAATATTGTCGAAGTATCAGACAGTGTTACAGCAATATTATAATTTTGATGATAACAAAATATTCCCTTGGAATATTCTCTTATATGGTGTACCAGATGCACAATGTCATAATGATAATGTATACTAGTGCGCATGTCTGTACAATCAACCGAATTAAAGTTATGAAGAAATTAGTGATGTAGTGATGACATAGCACATAATAGAGCATATCACTAGAATACATTTAACAATTTAATTTATTGTTTTGAGTTATAATTTCTTGTTGAGTTGACTCTAATAATGTTATATGAGACTAAGGAAAATTTACCAATGTGCTTTATATAAGTAAAGAATTTTATTTGCGAAGTGTGTGAGAAAAAGGTGTGCAAAAGTGAATGGTTATTTAGTGATCAGTAAATGCAAAGTTGATATGATCTTGTGAAATGCAAGTAACAAGTGAATCTGATACTTTGCTATATGATGCAAAGATATGATGCAGATTAATATGTGTGCAGCTGCTCTTGAGTGAAGAATCATCAATCAGAAGATTTGCAAAGTACAACAAACTACTTAGTATTGTTTGTATACCTATTCCTTGAAAACTTATTGTATAGTTGCATGTTAGGTCTGTGGGCTCTTCTTGCACACATTTGTATGTAATCTACCAACTCCTAATAGGGTTGAAGCAACTCCTAATAGGGTTGAGGCTTCTAACAAAGCCTAGTCTCCTAACAGAGACTTGAGTCACTATCCATGCTTCATAGACTCCTAATAGGGTCAATATCCTTAACTGGATTCTTTATATAGTGAATCATCTAGTAAGTTCCATTCCCACTAGGGTTTTCCCTTGGCTAGGGTTTCCCTAGTTAACAAAATATGGTGTCATGATCTCTCTTTGTGTATGGTTGTTTACACTATTCTACACTATTGATTTATTTTCTTATGCACATGATAAAGTAAATAATAATAGTTAGTTGTGGCTAAAAAGATTGAAAATACTAATTCACCCCCTCCCTCAATATTATCTATTTCTTAAAATTGGTATTAGAGCTTGGCTATTCAAAAGAGGCTTAACAGCTTGAAAAAGATCCCTATGGATATGGAATAACTGAAGAAAAATCTTGAAGAAGCACTTGACCAAATTGATCTTCTTACTGATGAAAGAGATGACCTCAAAGATAGATACAAGGAAGCAAAAAGCCTATATTGGTGAATTGAATGACAAAATAGATGACTTAAAATAGAAAGGACCTACTAATTAGACCAATGATGATGACATTGAAGATCTAAACAAAGAAAATGAGATCCTAAAACATGAGTTAAAGATAGTTGAAATTAAGTTGAGTCTTAAGAAAAATGGAGGTAAGATTGACTCTAAAATAAAAGCTAAAAATGTAGATCTAAGATCCTAGTTAAGCAAGGTAACATCATAACTAGAATCTATTCAGTTAGAACATGCAGAATTAGAGAAATATAACACCATTGTGAAAGGTGAGTTGGTACAAACCAAGCAGCACCTTGAGAAATTATATACTAACAGTGATAAAATTGAAGAACAAATATGTGTGCAAAGACCTAGTTATGATAAGACTAGACTTGGATTCTTTCTTGGTCAATCTAGTAGGAAATCTACTGAAACAAAAGAACCTTTTACTCCTAAAGTCAATAAAGACCTAAGAAAGATAGTTGATATATCTAAAGACAAAATGAATATTGCTCACTTTGAGAAAATTAAAGAATCTGATCAAGATATGGATAAAAAAAGAAAGAAAACTTTTTCTTGGTGTGATGAACCTAAAGCCATTGAAATCAATTGTGAAGGTTCTTTCAAGCCTATTTCAAAATTTTATTGTCATAATTGTCATGGATATGATCATTATGCAATAGATTGTAAGAAACCTAAATTTGATAGTGATAATGTGATGGAGACACAACCCAAGCATAGAATGGACACAACAGGAAAGGGACAATTTTATTAACTGTGAAAATATGCTAGTACACTTAGTACAGAGAAATAGACTCCAAAACATGCTATAAGGGCTTACAATAGTATAAATCTGGACATAATTTCTTCTCCCAGTACCTCCTCTCAAACTCCACTCCGAATTTCCTTTTACAATGCTAGAACTGTTCTTAAATAGACCCCAAAGGGTTAAGGATTAGGAATACATTCTAGGAAGTGCTAGTTGGCATCAACCGACCAAATAGAAGGCTCTAGAAGTCACATTAGAAGTCGGCACAAAATTAGAAGAATCCAAAAATGGTAATTGAAGTTTCGAGAGGCACAACTTTTGAACCGTAGCGTCCATTGACGAATCGTTTACATTTTTGGAAAGCTCTTGAAGCGCTCTATAGCCCTACGAACCAGCTTTGCTCATCCCCCATTTTTTGACCTTATTGGAGGTCATTTAATGCTCCTAACCTGACTTTGAAGCATTCTTAGGATGTCTCCAGAAATCAAAAAATTGTGATAACTTTCAAACCGTGGGGCCTTTTGACCTAATTCTTTTTCTGGAGTGCTCTAAATTACAATGACAATCATCCAACTAATTTACACCTTCTAGTTCACCAAAATGATGGCTCAATTACATACTCCTACTTTTCTAGCATTTACACATATCCCAAGGTGATTAAAAACTCCAAACTAGAACATTGATAGTGGAACTGTGAGAGTCGGAACCTTTATTTGACCCAAATGGGTATCCAGAAATGAAAACACATGAAATAGAAACTAAGTCTAAGTACATTTTTTTTGGGTGACATAGGATTGCCCTTATACCTCTGGATGCTCCTGCATCATAATGTAAATAGTAGGATGCATAGGAATACAAAACATGTAGGAAAGAAAAGAAGATCCCACAGTAATGAAAGTGGAGAAAGAAGATAGATTGTTTGCTATAGATGCAACAATCTTGGACACATTACAAGGAATTGCAAAACACTTGATGACAAGTTGAATGAAAAGAAAGGGGATGTACCTATATGTCAGTTATGTAACAACTTTAGACACATAGTGAGGTTTTGCAGAATGGATAGAAGAGACCTAAATGGGAATACAAATTATAGAAGGAACAATAGAAGAAATGAAGTAAAAGAGTAAGCAAATGGATGGAAGGAATCATTTGTAAAGGCAAAGGAACCAGAAAGCTCTCATAGAGATATAGAAAATACACCTGACAAGATAATGAAGTCACTTATTTCCTATGACTCTTCTCATTAGAATTAAGCATTCTTAGTGGAATAGAGTATTAGTTGTTGAACTAATGCGAGAGGAAGTATCAAGGGTTGCATAGTTGATAGTAGATAGTAGACATTGAGAGAAGTCTACAGTGAAGTGCGCATTGCTTGGTAAGATTAGAATGAGGATATATAAGAAAATTTAACTCTTTATTGCATAGAGATAGTATATTGAACTAGTGGTGGATATGCATTTATTGTGTAGTATAGATTGTGAAAGATTTAAAGGATGCAAATTGACTTGCATACATCATTTTCTTTTGTGAAGTTTGTGTGCGATATTGAAGCAAGATTTGGAGAATTTAAGAAGCCTGCAAGCATGCAAAGTCACCAGAAACCCTAGTACACAAAATTGAGGTATTTTCTAAATTATTGAGCATAATTCTTCAAGAATGGCAAGGCAAGAAGTTTATAATGTAAGTAATAGGTGTAGATATAATTTCAAAAAACACCCATTTAACATCTTTACTTGATGATCCTATTGGAGCATTTTTGTGAGTTCCAAAAAATGTTCTTCACGTAGAATATATTAGAGGTTATATTCACTGTAAGATTGAAAGCATAGGTGATTCAGAGATTCACAAGGATTTGGAGAGGATGTGTAACAATGATTTATCATTTTGAAACCTAAACATAGATTTTTGGAATGTCTTAACCTAGTTAAGCATATGTTCTACACAGATTTTGATAATAATGAATGGACAAGGATAATTCTTAGTAGAGTACATAATGATCTTCTATGGCTGGGAGATTCCATCATTTGTATTAACAATGACCTAATTCATAGGGTCATAGGTTTGAGCAATCAGGGCAGTAATCTAGTAAACATCAAGAATGTTGCAAAACTTGTTATGGCAAATCTCAACACATACTTTGACAGGAGGAACATGAAAGTCAACTCAATCCAAGATGATGGAGTAAGACTCATTTGCAAGATTTTGGGGTATAAATATAATCATGGATCTAGAATAGATTCAATTCATGCATGATTTCTACATGCAGTTTATTTGGCAGTAAAAGGTGAAGAAATTAACATGTGTGATATTGTCAGAACATAATTATTGGATAATATCTCAAGAATCAAGAAATCAAGAAGTGCATTTTTCAGATTTGAATCCCTTCTAACATACATATTTTTCTATGCTATTAAGAAGTTTCCTAGTATCATAGTATGGAACGAAAATGAGTGTGCAATGCAACAAGTCACTCAAGCTTATAAGTCAAGACCTGAAGTAGTTAGAGACAGTGACTTGGATAGGATTATGAAGTCTTTTCAAACTAAAATGAAGAAAAGATATAGAATACCTCCAGCACTAGTGGAAAAATATAAGGATGAATTATGTTTCATGGTTGAGACTAATTTTACATGCATGGAGGCAGTAGTTCCTCAGGTGAAATTTATTAAACCTATGGGATATAAGATGAGCAAAGACTTGATTGAAGGGTATGCATGGACAATCCTTCACTCTAAAGTTGGTTCTAAATGTCCCAGATGGGGAACATATACAAAGAAAATGAAAGAGAAAAAAACTAGTCAAGTAATGATGGACTCAAAGAAAAAGGTGGAGAAAGTTATTGATTCTATCTTGAAAGAATCTGGAATGACAAGGAAAGAATTTGATGAGGTAAAGGGAATTGCTATGGAAATGAAGGCTAGTGATCAAACTAAGCTCTTATCCCATAAACCCATTGTAGTGGTAGGACCTATTGAAGAGGTCATAGTTGCCCAAACAAGTGCACATACTCCTTCTATGCCTTATGCAATAGTTGCACAACAACAACCACCAAGAAAATCAATAAAGATAGAGGAAACACGTGCTACAAGAAAGTCCACAAGAATCATAAACCTTCCTAAAAGGAGAGTAAAGAAGACTATTAGTGGCCCAAGAAAAAGGAGAAAACTCTATAGATTAGCTCATCTGAATCTGAGGAAGAGATTGGTGACAGACCAGTTGAAGCAATTGATCAAGAAGCCAAGACATTAGTAGGGTACAAAGCATAGAAACCAAAGGTAGAAAACCTTAACATGCAAATCATTAATGATAACAATTTTGTACAGTTAAATAAATACTATGTATAATAACATGGATAGGAGATAGATAGAAAATGTTGTAGTTAGGAACATGATTTTGAAGGATAAGAAGTTTGATACTATAAAAGGGAAAATACCTAAAGATCTGTACAATAGATTGCTAAATAGGAAGAGCAGAATTATAGAAGAGGATAAACAATTAAGAATAAACATGGTGAGAAAGTTATTCTCTATAAATAGTGAAGTCTTCAATATAAAAGAAATTTTGAAAGGTATAGCACCATTACTGAGACATAAGAAAATATATATCCTTATCATGGGAGGAAATTATGAGGAAGTCAATAAAGAAACTCAAGAAGCCATAGTAGTTTCTTTCATGTCCACCATGCCTAAGGACAATGCACATACGAAGAAGGCAAGCTGGATGCCTAGAGATAGTGCACAGATGCCTAGAGATAGTGCATAGATGCCTAGTGATAGTGTGTAGATAGAAGAGGAAAACTAAAAGCCTAAAGTAAGTGCACAACCAGAAGAAACTAGCTAGACACTTGAGGAGAGTGCACAGACAAAAGAAGATAGTCCTACAACTTGCAGTCCTCCTCACAATTTTGAACCAACAGTTGCACCATGCTCTCCTCCTCACATCACTATTGGTAGTGACTCTATGCAAGTAGATAACACCAAAGTGGCTGTTGACAAATCAGAAGATCCATTCAAGGATTTTGGTGCTAGCATTGTTGGCAATATTGTGGATTACAATAGTTTTGATGAAGAAGAGGATCAAGAGACTACTAAAAAAGTTACACAGAAAATGGAGACTAGTACTAAAGAAGGTACCTCAAGTGTGCCTTCAATAGTAGTAGTACCAGTAGGAATTTCCACTCCTCCTGCCCAAATAGTAGCAGCAATAGCTCCAACTCAATTTGATGAAGAAGATGAAGCGAAGAATCTTATATCTTCCTTGAGAAAACTTCTTGAGAAGAAGAAATCAGTCAAGTCAATAGAAAGCAATTTGACCATAGTTTTAGACAAGATGGAAAAGGTAATAAGCCATGTTGACACCCTAGTTAATATTCAAAAGTGTGCAACAATTTTGTGCAAGGCTTTAAATTGAGCACGATGGTAAGCTTCTAAACACCATGTGTACTAACATAAGAAATGATATAGAAAATCTGAATCTATGTATTAAAGCACTAAGGTAGTGCATAGAGGAAGGAAAATAGACATATGTTAAATGTAACTTAGCGTACATTTATTTGAAAGAATATGATGATCAAATCAAGGAGAAAGTGATTGAGCTTCAAATAGTCACTGACAACTTTTTGAAGTAGAATCAGAAAGTAGACACCATTGAGCATACAATATAGCTACTTCATAAAAATACAAGTGAAGAAGGAGAAAATTTTAAAAAGGTTCACTCTTTTAAGAATACACTTATTCCCTCAGATAACCTTGCTGGAAAATCAATTGCAAGAATGCTTGTTTGCAAAATCTTTATATGACAAGTTTGTGGCTACAAATTTAAACACAGCAAAATTGGCAACATATGCTTTATGTGTGCTTATCAGTGTATCTAATGCATTGAAGGAGAATTGGAAGAAACAATTTGAGCGGTTGAAGACCAACTTCAGTGATTTTTTTTCCAAGTTTTGATATGCAGCTACTAGATTTTGACAGTTTTTGATACCTTTGTCATTGATGTCAAAGGGGGAGATGTATGCAAATTTTTATTGAAATTGTAATGTGTATAATACATAAGGGGGAGCAATAAGTTGTAATAAATAGTTATAAGGGATGTAATTTTTCATAACATAAATACAAATGCCTTTTTTAATGTTCTTATGTTATGGCTATTTGTTTTAATTGTTATGACAACATGTTTGGGACTTAGCCAATTTCTCCAAAATGTTGCCATCAATGCCAAAGGGGGAGATTGTTGGCAATATGTCCAAGCAATTAGATAAGGTAAGTTACAGTTTTCATTTATGGCAACATATCTATTTTTCTGATTAACCTCATTTAGTTGCAGAAGAAAATTGTCTAAGTATCAGATAGTGTTACATCAGTAGAACAGTTTTGATGATAATAGAATATTCCCTTGGAATATTCTCTTGCATAGTTGACCAGAGATTCATAACATCATAATGATGATGTATACTAGTGCGCATGTTCATAGAGTCAACCAAGTTCAAGTTATGAAGAAATTAGTGATGCAGTGACGACACATCGTAGAACAAAGCATATCAACAAAATATGTTTAACAATTTAATTTATTGTTTTGAGTTATAATTTATTGTTGAACCAACTCTAATAATGTTATGTGAGTTGACTTAGGAAAATTTACCAATGTGCTTTATTTGTGAAGCAAAGTGTGTAAGAAAAAGGTGTGTGAAAGTGAATGATGATTCAGTGATCAATAAATTCAAAGTTGATATGATCTTGTGAAATGTGAGTAAGAAGTGAATGTGATACTTTTCTATATCATGTAGATTAATATGTGTGCAATTTGTATTGAGTGAAGAATCATCAATCAGAAGATTTGCAAAGTACAAAAAACTACTCAGTATTGTATGTATACCTATTTCTTGAAGAACTTATTCTATAATTGTATGTTAGGGCAGTGGGCTCTTCTTGCAGACATTTGTATGTAATTTACCAACTCCTAATAGGGTTGAAGCAACTCCTAATAGGGTTGAGGCTTCTAACAAGGCTTAGCTTCCTAATAGAGGCTCAAGTCACTATACATGCTTCATAGACTCCTAACAAGTTCAATATCCTTAATTGAATTCTTTATATAGTGAATCATCTAGTGGGTTCCATTCCCACTAGGATTTTCCCTTAGCCAAGGTTTCCCTAGTTAAAAAAATATGGTGTCATGATCTCTCTTTGTGTATGGTTGTTTATACTATTCTACACTATTGGTTTATTTTTTTATGCACATGATAAAGTAAATAATAATATTTAGTTGTGGGTAAAACGATTGAAAATACTAATTCACCCCCTTCTTAGTATTATCTGTTTCTAACATATCATCCCTACTGGGTTTGGCCTTGGCTAGGGTTTCCCTAGTTAACAAAATATGGTGTTATGAGTTATCTTTCTACACGGTTACTATTACTGTTCAACATTACTTTATTACTCTGTTATGTATGATTTAAAGTAACAAATAATATCTAGTTGGTGACTAAAGTTTGTAGATCACTAGTTCACCCCCACCTTAGTAATTCCTATTCCTAACAATTGGTATTAGAGAATAATTACTTAGAAGAGGCTTAACAACTTGAGTAAGATTGCTATGGTATGGATTAGTTGATGAAGAACCTTGAAGAGGCACTTGAACACAATGAACTCCTTACTAAACAAAGAGATAAGCTAAAGGATAGATATGAAGACTCCAAAGTATATATTAGACAGTTGAAGGAAACGATTGAACATCTCAAATCAAAGCCCAAATCTACTAAATTTGAAACTAGTGATGATGATTATTCAAAGTTGAAGATAGAGTACAAGATCTTGAAGCATGAATTAAAGATTATAAATCTAAAGTTGACTTTGAGGAATGATCCTAGAAAAGTTGAATCTGATTTCAAGATTGAGAATACAGATCTTAGAGCAAGTCTAACAAAGAAGACATCTAAATTTGAAACATTGAAGGATGATTATGAAGAACTTTGTAAGTACAACACTATTATGAAAGGTGAATTAACTTAGTGCAAGCAACAACTTGAGAAAATTTATTCTAGCAAATAAAATCTTGATGATTCTATGTCAATAGAGAGACCTACTTATTATAAAACTACTCTTGGTTATCTATTTAATATGTCTACAAAGAAACTTGAGATTAGATCAAATCCAAAAGAAAAAGATAAATCTAATGATAAGATTGAATCCAGTCAGTCTTTTGAAAAACTTAAAGAAGTTGGTCAAGAGAAGGAAGTTGAGGTTTTGGATGAACTAAAGCAAGTGGAATCCTCTAAGAAAATCAAGTATGAATTTAGAGGTAAGTGTTTTTAATGTAATGAAATACATCATATGAAAAGAGATTGTACAAATAAGTCATTTAATCATCATGTTAAGAAATTTTATTGTCTTAATTTTTATGATATGGGTCATAAAGCAATTGATTGTAAGAAACCTATATATAATAATGATATAAGGAATAGTATAATGTCTAGAAATACTACCTCAACATATAGAAGGAGATCTAATGAAAGCACATCAAGAGAAGGAAGACATTATGAAGAAAGTAGATTGTGTGTTATAAGTGTAACAACTTTGGACACATTGCTCAGAATTATCATGCACCTGATGATCAATAGAATCCTAGAAGTAGAACACTAGTATGTTAGTTATGCAACAACTTTAGACATACAACAAAGTATTGCAGAATGGACAAACACTTCAGTGATAGAAGGTGTACACTAGAAATGTGTCACACTTAACCATTCTATCCAAGTGATTCCATGAGTTTAGAATGCTTGGATGCTAGCATAGAGCTCCCTATCCATGAAGTGCAAGATAGTATGATTTGAATATGAGGGCTCTTAGCTGAGCCTTAGGAATGCTCTTCTTGCAATGGAAAGTTCCAAAGACAAGATGCAAATGTCCACAAAGGAGAACTGTCAAAATTCAGTACAAATATGAAGTAAGCTAATATGAAATGCAAGGTGCAACTATGTTAACAAGATGAAAATATTACAATATATGAGCTAATTGTGCTATGTGAGCTAGACTATTGCAAAAAGAACTAAACTACCATGCAAGATGCTTCTAAACTAATATGAAATGGTGATGATAGGAGACAAGGAATGAGAAGTTCTCCACAAAGCTTGAAGGAACTTGTTAGGAAACCTACAACAAAACGATACTCGAAAGGTGGATGGATCATTTGAGGGGGAAAGCTCTCTCTTTTTTTAAGTCATACAGATGATAAAGATCAAGGTAAAGATGATGAAAGGTCAACGATGGAGTTTGAAAATAGGAGTGATCCATGTGCACAAGCAAGTCAACCAATAAAATAAAAGTTGACTTATCGTATAAGACAAAGTCACAAAGCATTTCCTTTTAATTTGAAAAATAGAAAAAGGACTTTATGTGGGTTAGAAGAATGAGGTCTTTTATTTAATTAAAAGGGGATATGTTCTTTTAATTAAATGATGAACTTAGGATAGCATAGTCAAACTATAGATTATAATCAAATTAATTGATTATTAGCAATTTGGTCTAGGTAAATGATTAATTAAATTAGCCAAAATGCTGAGAAGAGGCCAATAGTTTAGATGACCATTTTTGGGTGATTACAAGATACCTCATCTTGTGATGAGTAACTAGTATTGCAACCACAAGAGTACCTTAAGCATTCCTCCTTAGTGATCTCCTCATGGTCACAATCCCCCAAGCAATCACACAAGGTAAGACAAGTGCTACCTCTACCAAGATTTTGTGTGCTCAATATCCTTGAGATTATAATGGGTCATAATAGTTGGGTTCACTTGTCCCAACTTGGGTTGTTCCTCTTAGTTTCCCAAGAGTAGGCCCTCTAAAAGTTTCTAGACTAAACAAGGAGTGAATCAACTTTTGAAGTCAAGATTTCTGATTCGCCACAAGGGTGAAGATCATACTCTCCTATCACCAAAGAACCCTAATCAAAAGTTTAATGTGCCTACAAAAATGAAACAACTAGTAGCTGCCACACATGTAATTAAAGAAAAAAAAAGTTTGGTTTTTATGCATTGAGAAACCCTGCAACAAAATGTTAGTAGCCCTTGTGCATTTGAGGCTTTGACATGTGTTCTTTTTTGCTAGGTTTTTTTTTAAATTTTATCTTTGACATGCATTCCCTACAAAACCACAAGTTAGAACATATGAAAGTAGATAGCAAACATGAGTTATGAAAATGTTAACACCTTAGCATGAGTTATGATGTCTACCATCCTACATGAAAGCTTGACTATGGGAAAAAAAGTTTAACTTTTTTTGTCATTTTTTATACCCATAAAACAACTTTAAAAAGGTCAAATCCTATGGAACCATCAAAAGTCAAATTCTATTTTATACTTTTTTTTTTAGTATACCACAAGTTAGTCCCAAAATAGCAGCAAAAACTTATAAAGAAACCTTTGTTAGATAGTCACAGACCTATAAAAACTAATAAGCAGCAAGCAAGAACCAAAAAACTAAAAAAATCACCCAAACAATAAGAAAATTCAAGTCAGGTGACAATTTTGGCTAGGAGACTATCGTATGATACTTCTCAATGTACTTGGGTGACAATTTTCCTACATGCAATATTTTTGCTTAAGATGGGCGATGAAGCTTACTATACCAAGGTGATAAAGTTCAATATTAGGGTGTGATATTTTTATATGAAAAGTTTCACACAATAGTACTAACAAATGTCACATGACACTAAAAATATTGCCCAAAATTTGTGACTATAAAAAAAGAAAATTTGCAGACAAAATGCAAAAATGCAACAAGATGAAGAGAAAAATAAGATGTTCTACACTACAATGGGCACCAAAAAGGTACACTAGAAATGTTTCACACTCTAAACCATTCTATCCAAGTGATTCCATGAGTTTAGAATGCTTGGATGTCAGCTTAGAGCTCCCTATCCACCAAGTGCAAGCGTATGATTTGAATATGAGAGCTCTTAGCTGAGCCTTAGGAATGCTCTTCTTGCGCTAGTAAACCATGCAATGGGAGGTTCCAAAGGCAAGATGTAAGAATGCAAATGTTTGCAAAGGATGCCTCAATAATGCAATGCAAATAGAGACTAAACTAGTATAAATATGCAAAATGCAGCTATGTTAAGAAAGGATGAGAGTGTTACCACCAACCTAGTTAAGATATGTGAGATAAATCATTGCAAACAAGAAAATAAACTAAAATGAAACATGATATTAAACTAGAATGTGATGGAATGAGAGAGTGAAGACAAGATCTTACATGGAAGTTCTTCACAAAGCTTCCAAAGAAACCTATTAGAAAACCTGACCCATAACAATATTCAAAAGGTGGGTGGATCCTTTGAGGAGGAAAGCTCTCTCTCTCTTTAAAAGTCATAAAGATGGTAGAGATCCATGTGATCAAGATGATGGAAGATCAACAATGGAGTTCAAAAATAGGAGTGATCCATGCAAGCAAGTCAGCCAATAAAATAGAAGTTGACTTTCCATATAAGACAAAAATCACAAAGCCTTTTCTTTTAATTTGAAAAATAGAACAAGGACTTTATCTGTTCACTTTAAAGTGGGTTAGAAGAATGGGGTCTTTTATTTAATAAAAAAGGGACGTGTTCTTTTAATCAAATAGTAAAATTAGGATAACATAGTCAAGCTATAGGTTATAATAAAATTAATTGATTATTAGCAATTTGGTCTAGGTAAATGATTAATTAAATTAGCCAAAATGTTGAGGAGGCTAATAGTGTAGATGACCATTTTTAGGTGATTATAGAAGGAACAATGGAAGAAACCTTGGAAACAAAAGGAATGATGGAAATGTTGGAAATGATAGAAGGAACCATTGGAAGAACTTTAGAACTAACAAAGACAATGAGGAACAAAAAAATGTAGTCAATGAACTTTGAGAAGAACTCAATGAGATATTTGTAAAAGGATTAGACATCTCAAAAGAAAAGCTAGAAGAAGATAAGACAAGAAGATTGAAGTCAGTTAGCGATTTTAATTCAATTAAGTTGAATTATGCTTGTTCACAACACTAGAATTTGAAAACTTCAACTAGAGATTCAATTAGAGGTAGAGAAGTTGGGAAAAGGTGTACCAAGATAAGTTTAGATTGTATCTCAACTCACTTGTAATTTGGAGCTTATCTAAACTAGTTATGAAGGAATTAAGAGTTACTGTTATTATAGAGAAAGTCAATTTTATAGTAGAAGATGAAAACTACGTTCTTATTGAGAATTTTGCGAAGCAAAGTTTTGTGGAACATTGTCATGATGGAAGGAAGTTATAGTAAACTTTGGGTAGCATATGAAGATAAGATAGAAGATCTTGAGAAGATATTTGATTTCAAATGTAATTTATAGATTTTTTAGGTTTGCAAAGTACACAATTAATGCAAGTTTGAGTTAAAGGAATACAATGGAGTATAGAATTGATTACCACTTCATTGCAATTACATCTGAAGCATAGAGCACTCAGAAGTGACTTGATAAGATAATTTTGAAGCAAACCCTATTTTAGAAAAAAGGTATTTTATCATTTACTCACAAAATTTATTTGGTAAAAGTTTATATTTGATAGAAGCATAGATATGTCAGTAGTTCATAATGTTGAGAATGAGGAGAGACTGAAATTGAAGATTGTTTCCATGAAACTTGTAGAAGAAAACCCTAATTCAACATTATCCATTACTCTAAATAATGTAGTTTATTTGGAAGATGTAGGAAGTTATCTTAACAACAAGTTTGAATCTATTGGGAGTAAGTATATGAAAAAGGATATGGAATTAATCTTTAATCATGATATGACTATGAAACCTAGATTTGAACATTTAAAGGAACTCAACTTGTTCAAATATTATTTCTACAAAGAATTGGACAATGATGAGTGGACATAGATCATACTAAGTAGAATACATGATGAAAAACTATGGATGGAGGATAGTGTAATTGATATTTCAGCCAACCATATTCATGAGGTAACTGGTCTCAACAAACAAAGTAGTGTACCTATAGGTAATAAATTGGTTAAGAAGAAAGTTGAGAGCTACACCAAAGTAGTTTATAATGGAAAGGCTATTGTGATCAACACCATTAAACAAAATGATGTAAGATTCATGAGTAGAATCATTGCCTACTCTATATGTGCAAGTTTCAAGATTGATGAATTGTCATCTGAATTCATTTATGCAGACTACAAGATATGTGTTGAAGGAACAAGTTAACCTCAGTGAAATTCTAAGAATGTAACTTCTTGAGAACCTAGAGAAAGTCAAAAGGACTTTCTCTATTTGTTATTCACAAAGATTATGAGCAGTGAGAGGTATACAATGGAGAAGATCATAGAAGTGTGGAGAAGACATACAATAGATAAAATATTGGATAGTGGGAACTTGATACTGAAAACATTTTAGAATGAGATGAGACAGAGATTCAAAATTACACCTGCAATTGTAGACAAATTTAAAGAAGATAGTTGTGTTATAGTTGATATGGATTTTAATTATATTCAAGTAGTAGAACCTCAAAAAATATTTCTTGATCTCTCAGGTTATGAATTAAGTGATGATATAGTAGTCAAATATATTGATTTATTGTTGAAATCTAAGAAGGACCAAACTGAGTACACATTTGGAACTTATGATGAAATTACCCAATCAGCTCATCAAACATCCTTGGAGAAGGCATCTCACAAGAATATAGAAACAATAATGAAGAAAGATTTAAGAGAGGTTGATATGACTGAGAGTGAGTCATAGGTACTTTCTGATATACTCATTCAATAATTCTGTAATTTCTACTGGTACTCAGCTATCACTATCTATTGTCACTTAGTCATTATTAGCTTCTGTTGCTCAATCATTACTACTAACACTTGGTCTAAAAGTATTTCTCTCTTCTCTATCCTTTGGTTGCTATTCCTTGTGTTTCTTTCTATTGTGTTAACTCTTGCAGGGTGGTTTGGATAGCTAGGTGAGCCTTGCCCTAGTTATTCTTCCCTTGCCTATGCTAGGTAGTATCAAAGATTGAGGTTCATCCTTGTGGAGATTGGATCATGTAGAACTTTGATTTGGATTTGGTTGTAATTAAGGTGGAAGATCTGCAAATTTGACCTATAACTTGTAGAGGGTTATGATCTTGCAAGAACTTGATTTTTAAAGATGATGGTTCATGGTAGAAGAAATGTTGATGATGCTATATTAGATCAGTTGAGACAAATTGTAACTAGATTAGATGTTGTAGAGATAGCCTAGAGGAGAGGAGTACATTTTGATGATGTAAGTGATGATGAAGCAGCAACACGAAACCATAATCCAAAACCTGAAGAAGATCAAGATGAGGAAAGATTGTTGTGAGTGTTGTCTAGGGAAAATTCAAAGCTTGTTGTAGAAGTTGTTCCTTATGATGGAAAATTGGATACCAATGTTGTGTTGGATTGGATCTCTGATATGGAGAAGCTCTTTGAGTATGAAAACACTCCTGATAATAGAAAGGTGAAGATTTCAATTACTAGGTTGAAATGTCATGCATCACTATGGTGGGAGCACTTACAATTTGATAGACAAAGGAGAGGAAAGGAGAAGATCATAACTTGGTCAAAGATGGTGAACAAAGTAAAGAAAAAATTCCTCCCTTCTAATTACCAAGTTAGCTTGTTGAGAAAGATGCAAAATTTGAAACAAAAGGACATGATTGTGAAAGAGTATACTAAGGAATTCTATAGATTGGACATTAGATCTGGACATGTGGATGATGATATTGAGAAAATTGCAAGGTACATTAATGGATTGAGATCTGGAATACAAGATGAAATAAATTTTGTGAAGTTGGAAAGTGTGGAAGAAGCATATCAATATGCTTTGAAAGTTGAGGAGATCATGACAAAGAAGCATGAACAAAGACAAAGAGGTAGAGGTGGTAGATTCCAGAAAGGCAGAAGTAGATCTTATGGTGAAGGTGGTAGATCTGAAAGTTTTATGCAAGATAAAGGCAAATATGAATGGAAGAATGATGAAAAAGGCAAGACTAAATGGAAAAGTGGTAATTCTTACTGAGGAGGTACTAATTCTTACCAAGGAAGAGGTAATTCTTATTCTAGAGGTGGATTTCATAGTAATTGTTTTAGATGTGTTAAAGAGGGACATAGATCTTTTGAATGTAGATCCTTTGAAAGTGGACAAGGTAAAAAAAATGCTATGATTCAAGGAGATGATGAGGGTTTACTAAGTGAACTTGAGGCTAGAGAAAATTTGATGGTAAGAAGAATCTTATGTAATAAGGAAAGTGATGAGAAACCTATTTTAAGGAGTCTTTCAAGACAAGATGTAAGATGGCTAGAAAATGCTGCAAAGTGATCATTGATAGTGGAGAGGAGCTGGTTATAAAGTTGCAATTGCAAAGGCTAAAGCATCCTAAACCCTATCATGTTTCATGGATCAAAGATGAGCATAAGATATTGGTAAGTGGGCAATGCCTTGTGAAATTCAAGATTGGACATTACTTTGATGAATTTTTATGTGATATTAAGTCCATGGATTGTTGTCATATTTTGTTGGGTAGACCTTGGCAATATGATAGATATGTTGTACATGATGGAAGATTGAATCAATATAATCTTTGGGTAAATGGGAAGAAACAAACATTGTTGCCTTTGATTGAAAATCCAAAAGAAGTTAGTTGCACTAAAATAAAAGTTTGCATGGTTAATGGAAAACAATTTGAAAAGGAAGTGAAGAAGAATCAAATCTGTTTTGCCATAGTTCCTAGAGGACCAAGTGTTGGTAGTGATGATCAAGCAGTAAAAGCTAGTAATGACTGAGGGACAACAGATAGTGATAGTCGAATACTAGTAGAAATTGCAAAATTGTTGAATGAATATTCATAAGGACATTATTGTTGATAATATTCTCGATGGTTTACCTCTAGTAAGAAGTATAAGTCATTGTATGGATCTGATTCCTAGAGCTAGTTTGCCAAATAAAGCACTATATAGATTGACACCTATAGAGAATGAAGAACTTAATAGACAAGTGCATGAGCTGTTGCAGAAAGGTTTGATCAGAGAAACCTTGAGTCCATGTGTTACCTACTGTATTAGCATCTAAAAAGAATGGAGAATGGAGAATGTGTATTGATTCCAGATCTATTAACAAAATCACAGTGAAATATAGGTTTCCTATGCCAAGGATGGATGACATAATAGATTGTTTGAGTGGAGCAAAGTATTTTACCAAGATTGATTTGAAGAGTGGCTATCATCATATCAGAATCAAAGAACGTGATGAATGGAAGATTGCTTTCAAGACAAAAGATGGTTTATATGAATGGTTGGTTATGCCTTTTGGTTTGATTAATGCACCTATTACTTTCATATGGTTGATGAATGAAGTTCTAAAAAGATTCTTGGGTAAGTTTGTGATTGTTTATTTAGATGATATTTTGATATTCAAGAAGACTAGGGATATCTTGAGCATATTAGACAAGTATTACAAAGGTTGAAAGAAGAAAAGTTGTTGATTAATCTAAAAAAGTGTTCTTTCATGCAAGAGTAAATTGTGTATTTAGGATTTGTGATTTTAGTTGATGGTTTGAAGATAGATCCTAAGAAGGTTAAAGAAATTTTGGAACAGCCTACACTTGAGAATGTGGGTGATGTAAGATCATTTCATGGTTTGGCTAGTTTTTACAAAAAGTTTATAAAGAATTTTAGTTCTGTTTGTAATGCTATGACTAAGACAATGAGGGGAGCTAAAATGGACTTCAAGTGGACACATGGAGCTGATAAGAGTTCTGAGACTTTGAAACAAAAGGTTGCTGAATTAGTTGTATTGGCTTTACTAGATTTCAACATAGTATTTCAACTTAAATGTGAATGTATTTGTATTTGGTCATAACCCAAAAGGCCTTACAATTGGGCATGTATGAAGATATTTTGATGAATCAATAAAATTATTTCTTTCTTCTTCCTCCTTGGTTGTTGTTCTTTGTGTTTACTTCTATTGTGTTAAATCTTGCAGGGTGGTTTGGATAGCTAGGTGAGCCTTTGGCCCTAGTTATTCTTCCCTTGCCTACATCACAAGTGGCCAATATTCATTGTGATATTAGGAAATTGGAACTTTAGAAGGAACAAATTTTGAAGATATTTTCAGGTTTTAGAGAATCTATTGCTTTAAAAATATCTATTGTTGAGAAACAGTTGGAGGAATGTGACAAGGCCAAGGACACTTATCCTAACTTTTTATACTTCGATCTTATTGCAGTTGAGATTGCATCATATGCCCTATGTGCAATTCTCACCTCTATCGAGTCAGCCAAGGATAAATGGACAAAAGGTCTAACCAATCTTAAGGCAAGTTTTGAGGATTGCATGAAGATACTATCAACTTAAGATAGAAGAACAACATTTTTGATACTTTTTGACATTCTAACTTTTGTTATTGATGTCGAAGGGGGAGAAGATATATAAGAAAATTGTAAATTAGGTAAAGAAGAGAATATAATATTATAAGGTATGAAATCATATTGTAAGGGGGAGCATATGTAAGATGGACAAGTTGTAATAGTTGGTTATTATTTTGACAAGTTTTTGATACTTAGCCAATTTTTCCTATTTATTGCCGTCAATGTCAGGGGGAGATTGTTGACAATTGGATAATGAAGATATGTAATTGTTGTCATTTATGGCAACACATGTTGTACATTCTTACAAAAAACCTTAGAAATAATGATACTTAGCTTTTGGTACTCAACAAATTATCTAAGTATGAATTTGGTTTACAATAGTGTATTGTTTTGTCTGTAACTTGTTATTGATGTCATATTATGACTAAAAAAGTTAGATGGAGATTGCATACATTTTGATGATGATCTGTATAACCTCAGAAGTTAGTATAGACTGTACAAAAAAAAGATATTTGTGTTTTACCAATGAAATAGGACAACAAAATTAAAGGAAAGGAATTTTTTTTTTAGAAAATAATTACTTGACCAATTAGGGCCAACACCCTAGATGTTTACTCTGTGAGGCCTCACCCAATCTGTCATAGTACCAATGAGATAATTGTATTACGATGATTTTAATCCTATGTATTGATACACTTCTGAGACTGTAGGGTTATGTTATTTTGATATCTGCATTTTGATGATCCGTAATTACTTCTACAAATTATGTCCTAATTGATGCATTTAATGAGTCTATTCATGTTTTAAGCTATTGACATTGCTTTAATAGAAATTGAATGGTAGAAATGCTTGTAATGTAAGAATGCAATGTTTAAAGTGGAAATTAGAGTTAAAAGATAAATTTTGTTATGCATTGAGACCTAACCTGCATACCTAGGGATTCAATAGTTGTGGAATCAACATCTTGTCGCAATGATAAAAATAAACTATGAAGCTATTCAAAATATTAAATTGACCATGTTATGATAAGTAAAGTTTGATGTTAGTATTTTGAGAATTTTACATGGAAATTATTAGAAAAAGTAATTTAATTTAAAAAATGAAGTATGGAACTCAAATGTTGAATGTGATATGTAAGTTTTGATATTTTAATATTTTGAAGGTTATATTTGAAATGATTAAGAAAAGGGAAAGTTAATTTGAGATGATGAAATATATGCAAGTCTAATGTTGAATGAGATAATGATTATTTCACTTATGTACTTATTGTTTACATGATTTTCTTGGACTACTGATGCTTGAGTTTAGTGTGTAGAAATTTGACCATGGGTTTAAAGGGGAATCAAGGCTCAAACTACTACAAACATGACATAACCAAGGTTGAATCAGTGGAAAAGATTCAAACCTCATTGTAATGTGTTTTATTTCATATATGTGAACTGTATATGTGTGTAATAGCTTAGTTCATGTATTATTGGAGTCAAGTCACTTTTAATGTAATGTGTTGTTTTGTGTGTGTCATTTGACACTTGAGTTGTTCATGTGGAGATGCCATGTCATTCAAGGTTTGGTAAGAAGTAACCTAACCTAAACCTAACCCCAATGTAGTACCCAAGTTAACCTCACATAGAAAAAAATGCCATGAGGAGTCTCAATCAAAGGAAATTCGAATTTGGACTTGGCTAGGGTTTTTAGGGGTCATTAGGTGGTCCCAAAGTGTCTTTTATGAGAGAATAAGTTATCCATATGATAGTACAACAAGTTAGAGGCCTAATTTTGATCATGTGATGCCTAGATAGCCTAGAGGGCCCTTTTACCCATGCATTCTTCCATCAATTCGAATTTGGAGTTGTCATATCTGTCTTCTCTCATGTTTTCCACTAAGTCAAAAATAGAAAAGTTAGAGGAGACAAGTTTGTAAGAAGTAGTGGCTTAGTGTTTTTGCTAAAATAAGTTAGTGGGAAGGCTTTATTAGAGACTCTTGGCCAAACTAGTGGGGTGTCTACCCACTCTCTAATTTTAGAGACAGTTAGGTTGTGGAGGGAGATTAAGAGAGCTCTTCTACAACTATCCTTACCCTAGCTTGGACCAAGGTTGGTGACTTAAACATGTTCTTTTATTCCTTTTCTTTAGTATGGATAAGAAAATCTGCAAGTGTGAAAAGTTATCAATGGAGTATGTATTGCATTGTCAATCTTGTGTTATGAGCTTGTCATTGTGTTGGGAAGAAGTGAATGTGTTTTGTGCTTTTGGAGATCCTTTCTTGGTTTTGTTTTGTCGTTCTTCATTTGTTTTGTTGTTGTTTCTTATTTGAATGGCAGTGTTGATTGTGATTATGGGTGTGAAAGCTTCACTCACCCTTGGGAGGGTAGAGAAGCCTTGGGTGAAGGGCATTGTAGGTGAGAAAGAAATTTTGTTTACCTCATGATGAGGTTGTTATTATCATGGAGCACGGGCTCCATCATGGCCATGAATCTTGTTGTTTGGAAGGTACAAAGAGGTTTGGTGGATGAGGAGAAGATGGTTGCTTTGAATGCCTTGAGGGGCAATGCAGTGGCAATATGTTGTTTATGTTGTGGTGGCCTTCAGAGGCAAAATACATTGGCAATATGATATTTATGATGTTAAAATTTCTCCTCCTTGAAGAGCCCACCTTCACCCAACATTTTATGATTCCAATGGTGAATCATTGTGCAAGCCATGGGAGGGTGTTGATTGTGTTTTGTGTTGTGTATTCATGCAAAAATTTTTAATGTATGTGTGTAACCTAGTTTGAGCCTTGTTTCCCTAGCGTGGGAGTGGTCTCTTTGAGGCCTATGGTTGGGTGGAAAGCACCCATGGTCCTTGTTGTTTTGTTGTGATGTAAATGCAGGCTTGGTGTTCAAAAGGGTAGTAGAAAGGCTTGGAAGGATCATCTTGAAATGTTTCTTAAAGTTAAAACTTGTCATCATGCATTGTTGTAATGTAAGATATGCCAATATGTATGGGTCAATCCTTCCTTCATGTTAGTTTGTAACAAGTTACGAAGGAAAAATCTCCATTGTGCGTTTCATGTGGTATGAGAGGAATTCTCAACCTATTTGTATTAGGGTGAATGTGTAAGCTGAGTATGAATGTGATGTGCTTGAATGGAATTGTAGGAGAAGATGGTATCATATTCATAGATGTTTGAGAAGAAAAGAAAATAATTTTGGAGTTTCTCATAACTAATTGCATTGTATTGTAAGAGTCTTTCTATATGTGCATAGTTTTCAATTGGAATGGAAGGAGTTGTTTATCTTCTCAGTGATATATGAGAGAGTTTCTTGTTTAGAAATAGTCATTATTATATTTTGAATATTAGTTTTAAAATGCATTCAATTTATGGTTCTCTATTATGAATTGTGATGCAATGGAAGTATCAAGTTATGAATAGTTCATATATATGCTTAGATGGAGATATATCTTGCTTAATAGAAAGTTAACATCTCTTGAGAATGTGTTTATCCTTTGGAAGGTTAGTAATGGAATATAAACATTTGGGTGCATTTAAGTAATCTGAAACAATGAATCCCTAGCCTACATAGATAATATAATACTCATTGATTCATCATCTTGATGACATAGAAGGAAATACCTCCTTATTGGACTTAGCTTAAAATTCTATAAGAAAGGTTGGCTGTAGATGCACTCTAGTTCTCTGGAAAATGTATGGAAAAGAAAGAAATTCCTCCCCAAAAATACAGAGCAATATTATAATGAAAAGAATATTCCTAGGATCATATGCACAAATCAATAACTTGACTTAGGAGAAATCCCCACACTAGCTAGCTCTTAATCATTTAAGAGAGCTTCTCATTATACCCGTGACCCTTGTGTCATTCTTTAAGAAAATGTGACAAACGAAAATAACCCACATCAAGTTGCTATTATAGAGCAATAAAATAATTGGAAGCATATTCCCAAGAAAATAATAAAATGATTGAACAATATATAGTAGTAATAGATATAAAAGTATGTCATCTTCAAATTTTGATATTGGGAGCAAGAAACCCATGAGCAAAGTCAACATAGAAAAGACATCTTAAAAATAAGATAGATGGAAGTATTTAAATAAATAAATTTATATATATATATAATTCACCCCTACACTATCATAGTTGAAATTGCCTTTCACCTCAACTCAGCACCCTACTTGGTCATGAGTCTAATTTCGTGCACACAACTTGGGAATTTGTGAATATGTTCTTTCGACTTGGGAAGGAGAGCAATTGTTAATACCAGTATAATATGTTTCCAACCCCTCCCTTTACCATTAGAAACATAACTTTTTACACCATCTTAACTATGTACAGTTGGAAAAATCAAATTTTAAACATCAATTTCCTCTCCTCCAAATAATGCGCAAAGCAATCACATCCCACAACTTTTGTATCCAACACATATCTTGTTCATAAGTAAATGCTGTGACTTTTGATTTGATGGTGTAATAATGTTGTCTACCAACAAGGAAATTCCTCTTATTTTGAATCTATTCAAGTGCCTCCACTTAGAGGTCCAAAGGATGAGCATCCCACGGAGGATACATCCCATCCTACACCCTTCACGTGCCACCTAAGACTCTCCACCATCTAGCGATTTGTGATGAAATTGTTGATGGTGTGTTTATAAAGTTTGGGAGTGGGGTAGTACAGATTGGTTATTAACAAATGTTCTTGCTATAGGGTTAGGAGTAGTTTTACTTAAGATAATGAAGGGAAATGAGTTAGAATAATGTATAATGGTAGTAGTGCCTTTATTAAATATATTCTTTTCTTTGTGATAAGAGGGTGATATAACTAGTTAGTGGGCTATTTAGATAACTTAACCTATAGCTGAGATGATAGTTAATTTAAGAAAAACTAATATTAAAATTAGATTAATAATTAGAAGGTTATAACTAAATTAGCAAATAAAATTTGTATAGTAGATAGTATAGTAGAATTTAGTAAAATTGGTAACTCTTGTGTTGAGAACTTGGCAATTCTATCAACTTTAAGTTATGGTTTAAGATATTAGAACACATTTGAGTGAGTTGAAACTATTGTACTATTTAATCATTTAATAAAGAATTCGTGGAAATCACAAATTAGTAATTAGTAGTGGGTACGTTATGGAGTTTTACTAGAAGATAAGTATTAGATGCTCATAGCATATATTTATGAGAAAAATTGTGAGTAGGATCTAATGTATAATATATTGCTGCACACTTAGGTAGGCATGTGTATGCAAGAAAAAGAATATCATTGGATCCATCAAGTATTTAATTATATTATAAAATTTGACGTATCACTATCTTATGTAGAGATAGTCTCTCATACTTATGTAACATTATGGATATAGCACCATCAAGTATAAGTCCATGAAGAATTGTTGGAAAGATATTGGTATTTGATGATTAATTAGTGGTCTTGTTGTCTCAAGTAGATTCACTGGAAAGCACCCTAGTGTTTAAGCATTATTTAAGGTCGATAAAAGTAATAGTTATAAGGAGTGAGTAATTAAGATTGAATAAATTAAATGGAATATAAAGATAGACCATATGTAGTTAAAAATTTAGGGAAAAGTGTTATGGGTAATAGAATAATTGGTTTGCTTCAATTTTAATAGGTTTTTAAATTATGTCCTGAGGCTAATCAAGCTGGAAAAATTATATTACAAAATTAATGAGCCTTATGTTAATGTTGGAAGTTAGCCATTAGAATAAAATAGATAGAAAACAATAAGCTTATGATTTTAGTAGTATGTGATGAATGTATTGTTGAATCAACCTAATGGAAAGATTCGTCTAGAAGATTGGTGAACTGACAATGAACATTATTAAAGGGAGATATTAGAAAATGCTTTAATTAATTTGAAACTACTATAACATGGTATTTATAATATATAAAATTCAAATTAAGTGAATAGGATTAGATTTATTGTTTTATGTCAAATCAACATTGGATTGTATGATTTAATAATTAGAAATTAGTGAAGAGATAATGTTTTATCCTCATATTAGGAGGTATGGATCCTGATTTCCAAAAGGGAGTATCTAGTCATAGTTGCGCTAGTAGAGTAATCCTCAATGGAAAACTCTATGATCACTTTATCAATACGACCTTCAGATAAAACATGATATGAGTGGAAAAGTCAACAAAAGAGTTATAATTAGTTCATATTTCAATTGTGGAAATTTGTATTCAGTTATTGAACCATATTTATTTAATCATGAACTAGGGAATTAGTGGGTGATAAGGAGAATTGATTTAAATAATTTAAAAGAAATAAAAATTAAAAATTAAAAAAAATTGTTGTGTTATTTTTTACAGTAAATTTTGGGCATGACATACTCTAAGTTGGAAAAGCATATTATGGCCTTAGCCAACGTAGCAATAATTTTTGTAAAGGCATGGTATTTATGCAAAATACATCTTGCAAATTCAAGTGTTTTTTGTGGTAGAATTTGTGTTGAGCAATTGTATGCAAACTTTTGTGAAAGCGATATATGAAAAGTTTTGTAAAGTTATTTTGTGATCCAAGATCAATCTGAAGATTAGAGATTAGTCAAGAAATAAGTTATAGAACCTATATTCTAGAAGTCTGATTAATTGTTTGGGCAATGATCTCTTCTTGTAATTGGAAGTGCATTTTGGGCAGTGGGCATCTTGCATCTATTGTACTACGACTCCTAGCAGGGATTCAAAGTCTCCTAATAGGGACACTCTAGACTAAATTTTATCATTGACTCCTAATAGGGTCCATCCTCTACAAGGAACTTATATATCAATATATTATCTAGTGGGTTGATCCCCACTGGGGTTTTCCCTTAGCCAGAGTTTCCCTAGTTAACAAAATATGGTGTTATGAGTTATCTTTGTGTGTGGTTACTATTACTATTTAGCATTACGTTGTTACTTTGTTATGTATGGTTTAAATAAACAAATGATATCTAGTTGGTGACTAAAGTTTTTAGATTATTGATTCAGCCCCCCTTCTCAGTAATTCCTATTCTAATAGGTTTGTGCCTACCCTTTCATTTCTCTTACATGCAAATGCATCCCATTTTTCTTATTTCACTAGCTTTGACCTCTTGGCCAGCTTGATCATGATAAAGATTAATTTCCCAACATTCTCTAAACATCTTCCAATATTTCTTTCATCATTTTCAACCCCTTTCAATCAAATGTAGATTATTTAAAAATTGATTCAACACCATTTCAATGTCATAAAAATCACTTGCACTTAAACCTAATCAACCATCATCATCCAAAAATTTAGACATTGTTACATCCTTTAGTTCCTTATCAAAAGTTGTTAATCCATGTTATTTATCTATGACATACCATTATTTTGTCATTCAATCCTCGAAATTGTCAAGTACCTCAGTGCCTTAACATCCCATTCTATCATCATTTCTTATCAGTTTGATCATTGACATTGTTGAGTCCTTCAATGTCTGATCATGTCCTTATCTAATCAATTCAATAACATTAACATAGTCCATTGATGTTATTATGATCAATTCTATAAATCAATTTAAACCAAACCTATGACATCTACATAGTCCATTAAATTTCGTACATCATCTATACATCAAGTCACCATATTTTATCAACTCATCTAGCATCATTTAGTTTCTAAAATTGATAATTGCTTTGATCTAATCTAGTATCACCATATTTGTTTTTTAATTTCATCATGATCCTTTAATAGGGTTATCTTACATTTATATCATCATTTTGGCCAATCATTTTACTAATTTTCCCTATAGGAGTAAATAACCCATGAATAATTCCTATCTCTTAATCACTCAATCTATTTCATCTTATTAATTCTTCATCTTTACTTACTCTCACAATTAATTAATACTTATTAATTAATTTTTCATTTTTCATGAATTTTGGGATTTTTCTATTTCCTTAGTTGTAATTATAGTTTCTATTTTTTTAGGGAAATTATGAGCTTTTGAATTTATAAATCCTAACTCTTACATTTTTCCACTAATTATTCTTCTCCTTCCCTATTTTTTAGCTTCCACTCCTACACCTTCCTCTTTCAAACTCTTACAATTTTGAATCCTTTTCTTACTCTTAGCCTTTAATTTTCCACTTTTTCCACTAATTGTGCTTACATATTTCTACTCACATCTCTTATAATTTGGTATAATATACCATTTTATGATATATCTTCTAATTTAAATATTTTAATCATAGTTATTTTCCAATTTGTGTAATCTAACTATGGCAATTTCCAATTGCACATTTGGCTCTCGAATCCTTTAAATTGAGCCTCTTTGCACTTGTTTTGATAAGAACACTCCTAACATTCTCATTATAATCTTGTCATTTTTCTATCATATCCATATCATTTTACTTTCAATTGTAGGTACATCTTGTCAAGATCAAGAGCTACATCAACACTCATTATGGAGAAGAAAGGAGAGCATAGGAGATAAACTTGAAGGGGGTTTCTTGTGTTTAATCATGTTTATTTCAAGTTTCTTTTATGTTTGGATTAGATGGTTTTCATATTTTGTATGATATTTGTGGTTCTCTCATTTATGAATTCTTACCCTTTTTCTAGTCTTACTTTTGGTGAACTTGACATCAATCTTATAGTAATGTGATTTCTTCTTCTTATGTGTTTGTAGGTGCAAGGAGGAAGCTTGGAGCACTTTTTGAGGAAGCTTTGAGTCTAAATTTAGCATAGCCTAATTAGGAGGCTAATGCACAACAAATATCACATAGCCTAATTAGGAGGATTAAATAACCCATATTTTCACTTAGATTTAACTAGGAAAGATATGACCAATAAATTGTGTTTCATATCACATTTATTTTCTAATTAGATGAAAAACCATGTGCTTATGTGATGGTTTAAAAATTTCATGTCATCATTTTAGTTGTTAGAAAATACTTGGTTTTGTGCTTGAAATGGACTTTTTCTTTTAAGTGTCTAGTATTTCTTATCATTTGTGATTATCCTAAATGGCTATATAGACATAACTTCTCCTTTGTGGAACTTGGATGAAGAGAAATATGTGTAGTTCTTTTAAGGTAGCAATTTTTTGTATAACTAATGATCTCTTTATAGCTTGTGGCTATCATGGGACAAATATCATATCATAAAACTACTAATTTATTTGATTGAGGATGTCCTTTGAAGACCATGTGTGTTTTCCTACAATCAATGTGTCTTATATATTTTAGATAAAAAAATACTTCAATTATAACACCAAAATTATATTTTCTACTATATTCGACATTTTAGTAGTGTTAGAATCCACAAGATTATACTTACATATCCTCTCCCTCATCTTCATGGATCTGGGGTGTAAAAGAAATATGTGTAATTATTTTAGAGAAGCCTACCTTGGACCAAGGTATTCGATATTAGGTAGCCCAAGGGATAAATTTAGAGTGATAACAAGCCAAAGCTAGGTCTCCACTCTAACTACTCTATAACATTTTGATTGTGGGTAATGCCTAATCGAGAGTATGATTGGGTGATAGCTCTTCTCTAGTACTCTTAGAGGTGTGTAAAACCTTGGTTCTTAGGGCTAAGAGACCTCCTATGTGTTGATAAGAGATTGATACAAGTATGAGAATGTGTTTCAATCATTGTTTTGTCACTAATGTCAAACTCGCTACCTTGTAAGACAACTACTTAGTTGGTTTGAGTACTATCATTTGTTTGATTGATGAAGGGCATTTTATCAAATGTGATAACAAGAGCACCTAGAGGAAAGGTTGAGTCATGGTATATAAAAGGAATACAAAGTTCAGTTAAGATAGTGACAATATAGTGTATTGTTTATCTATTTAAAGCTACAAAGGATGAATACATTAAGTAAGTCTAGAAGAACGAGTAAGAACAATTGTGTTTGCTAAGCTTGACAAAGTGCACAGTAGGTGCCAAGCAATGTTATTGCAAGATGAGTAGAAAATCAATTGGAGCCAAGAAAAGTGAAGATTCAATGTATGCTAAGTGAACACAGTGTAAGTTGAGTAAAGTTTAGTTGGTGTCAAGCATCAGTAAACTTTAGTATGTGCCAAGTGAATTGATAATGGATGCCGAGAAACATAATGTGTGCCAAGCATCACAAGTTAATTAATGCTGAGTGACAAAATTATGAGTTAGATCATGAATTTGATGAGTTTGAGCCAACAAAGTTGATGTCTTGAATTGTGTGAACCATGTGGAAGATAAGATTAATGAGCTGGTGTCACAAAATTCAAGGTAAACCATTTTGAGAAGGAAGTTTCTAGAGGGAGAAAAATGGAAAAGTGGGAAGATTCAATGAATCTAACCTAATCCTAGAATGGATGATTGCGATTAAGAGGCAAAAGATCTAAATTCTATTTATAAGGGGATACAAGGCATGAAGCAATAGTCAGCATGTGCGAGAACCCAAGGAAGACCAGGAGTCTAGGGTATTGCTTCATATAAAGGCCGAACTATAAAGTTTGCAATTGACATGCAAAGAAAGAAGGCTTAAGAGGATGAATGCTTGAAGGGTGAACGAGTTGTCAGAGCTAAAGTAAATGAAGCCAAGCATAATGGAGAACTAAAATAGAGATCTGTAACCTACAAAATAGTTGTAATTTTTTATCAAATCAATCCTTACTATTACTCTCTAATCATTGTATTAATTTATGATAAAAATTGTTTGGATTAATGTTGACATAATAGTTATTTGTAAATCCTTTAACCTAGTGACATTATAATGGAATAACCTAAAGTCATCTAAGAAGGCTCACTCCTAATAGGGTGATTGAAATCCTTTAACTAGGTCACATTTAATAGTGTGTATTGTAACCTTTAATAGGGTTAGCCTTTCACAGTGCATCACTTTAGAAGAGTGAGAATTGGTAGCATATTACTAGTGGTTTTTCCCAAATTGGGTTTCCATGAAAAATCCTTGTGTCATAAGTGTGAATGATTCTATTATGTTTCATGTTTACATTTCTACAAGTGATTTTGACCTAGGATAGTAATTTGCAAGTTTAAGTTTTGAATGATATAATGGATGCATGCAAGACACATGATAAGGAGATATATGTATGAGTTTTGTTAAGCACTAAAATGTTTAATTGAGAATTTTGGACCTTGGATAACTGATTCACCCCCCTCTTAATTATTCTAAACTATTCAAAAACTATGGGAGTTTATCATTGACCTATTAACAAAGTGTCCCATACTAAAAACCATATCTTAGTGGCTAAAGTCATTCTATATAGTGGCTTAGGGGGTAACCCATGCCCATGAAGACATCCACATTTTTGTGGTTCTTAGGAGCAACAATAGTCCCTTGGGAAGTGTATCTTGGTATGCTTGAGAAGTGAGTGCACTATAAGGGGGATCCTATGCTATAGATTCTAGGTTGTCCACTCTGGATAGATGTGACTAAAATTTGGTTCAAGGGGGAATTCTACGGATGCTAACCTTTTAGCCTAGGTTGTGGTATGTTTGTTTACTTTTAATAACAACCATTCTACTTGTACTATCTTGTGTGAGCATTTTCTAAGAAATATAATTTCCAAAACTTATACACTTCATAAAAACACATTGATACTGAATAAAAAATTCTTGAAAACATACGATTCTCAACATTTAAAACATTACAAACATGGAAAATTGTAGCATTAGTGTTTATCGGCATGAACCTTAGGAATCATTTGAATCTGGCATGACCATCATTTTCTTGTACATAGGACATCTTACATATCCTAACCTTCAATTTAATTTTTCATTTCTTAATCCTTAGTCCTCATTTTGATCCTCTTATAACTTTCATTTAACACTTAGGTTCCTTGCATTTCTCATTAGGCCTTTGCATGTTTGCATTAGTTAATCCTCATTTTGACCATAACACATTATCCATTTCACAATTAGATCCTTTATATAACCTTCATGTTGATCACTTTGTTTGTCCTCATTTTGAACTTAGCACCCCTTCCATATCCACATTTTTCATAACTTAGTCCTTCTTTTGACCCTCCTACATTTTTATTTCATCATAACCCTCATTTTTGCATTTAGGTCCTTGCATATACCTCATAATCTTCATCTTAGTCTTTATTTTGAACATAGGACTCTTGAATTTGATAGAAAAATCCTAACAAAATACAAGTCTTAGATTCCTTGTATGGAGGGTAAAGCCCCTGTTGTTACCACTTAATCCCACAAGAAGGCAAAAAGACCTAAAAAAAAGCCAGTGGTGACACCCCTCTCACCTCCACCACCTACTAAACCAAGGACCAAGGTAGCTGCTAGTGCTAAGAAGATTTCAAATCAAAGGGTAGTAGAGACTACTAAGCTTAGTGAATCTAAACCAAAGAGAAGGAGGTTTGGTCAAAGGACCTCCCATAGGGAGAACAAAATCTATAGGGGGTTAGGGTTAGAGAGAGGGGTGATTTAGGAGTTTGAGATAGAGGGGGGGTTTGAGGTTATTGAAAGAGAGGGAGTTAGAGGTGAGAGAGAGAGATAGAGAGATAGAGAGAGATGATGGTTAGGGGGTAGAGAGATAGGGGTTAGGAGTTAGGAGTGAGAGAGGGATGGAGGGGTTATGGTTTAGGAATTTGATGTGTGTGTGTGTGTGTGTGTGTGTGTGTGTGTGTGTGTGTGTGTGTGTGTGTGTGTGTGTGTGTGTGTGTGTGTGTGTGTGTGTGTGTGTGTGTGTGTGTGTGTGAGAGAGAGAGAGAGAGAGAGAGGTTAGGGTTTAGGGGTTAGCCTAGAGAGAAAAAGGTTAGGGGTTAGAGAGAGAGAGAGGTTATAAATAAATGTAATTATATATGTATTTAATTATATATGAATAAATACAATATAATTATTTAATCATATATATAGTTATATATGTATAACTATTTAATTAGAAATATACATAAATAGAAATATAACAATTAGGTCATTAATATTCATAATCCAATTGAGTTTTACATGTCATTATAACTTGATCAAGTTATATAAATGTAGGAAATGTGATTTATGAATTAAAAAATTGATTGGGTTTTGTGTATCATAATAACCCAATCAAGTTACATAAACTTAGGTTCAATGCACTTATGGATTCATAACTTGGTTGACTTATTTGAAAAGCCATAACCTGATTGGGCTATGGCTTGGTAACAACCTAAGGGAATGACCCAAAGGCTTGGGAGATCTGTTTCCCTTCATTTTTTGTTCTTTATATGTTCTTTTATCTTCTAAGATTACTTTTCATTTTTCCCTTCATAAGGTTTTATACCCATGAAGTGGTTATCTTTGCAATCACAACCATAATCTCACATGCAATCTTCTTAGCTTTGTAGCCATATAATTTTTTTTCAATAACATTAGTTTTACAACTATCTTCACATTCCTCACAAGCATGTCTACCTTTTTTTATGAATACTAAATTCTCAAGATAAATTACATATTATTTTTCTACTCTTCATTCTATACATTTTTAAAAAGTCATTTAAAATTATTTTGGTGCAAGTTATACCCAATGCACGAAAAGGTACTAGAATTTTAGGATGCAGTCATTTCCAAAATTCATTAAAAAATAATCATTAGAAAAATACAAAATATACAAAACTTCTAGATGTTACTCTTAATTATCATCCTACCAAAAGGATTTGAAAATTACTAAATATAACTATCTTTTGTGCAACACATAGAAACAACTACATTATGTTATTTCTAAAAAAATAGTAGATGTTTTTAGTACACATGAGGTTTGACCCACCCAATCTTATCTATATTTAAAAAAAAGTAGTTTAGAAAGTAGATTTATATTACCTACATTTTTTTTTACAAATCTTATGAATTTGAGTGGATTCCCCTCAAACATCTCATGTTTACTTGATTTTAGAAAAAAAGGTGTAAACTTATACCCACTATTTTGTCCACCATCTTGATACACTTTTCCATAGTCACAAATAGGGCTTGATGTACTCACTTATGATCCTATACCCTTCATGTTGGTCCCAACCAATACTAAGAGGGGGGTGGGGGGGTGAATCCATACAAACTCTAAAACTGGTTACTCTCTTAACTACATTCACACAAAAATACATTCATCAAAATGATACAATGATTTCTACATGAAAACCCTCAATTACAAGATGAAAACCATAGTGGGGATAATATACCCACTTTCCCATATAATGCATGTAAGGGTTTATCATGTTAAGACCTACAACTATATCTTCTAGAAATACATCCTATTAGGAATGACTATAACCTATTAGAGTTACAAAAGCCTATGAAAGCTAATTGGTTAAAGGATTTAAGAGATACCTTGTTAGAGGATTTTATAATAATCTTACCAATGAAGCTCTCCATGTTAATAGATACAACTAGATGCAATAGTAAGAAAAAAATCTAATGTATAAGATCTAAATATAGCACTTGTCTTTCCTTATAGATCTCCATTGCATATTGTCAAAGGTGCACTAATTTCCTTGTTGACTTAGTCTCATCTCTTCCCTTGGTTGTTCCAATCATCTTTTCATTGTATACTCTTTCTCTTCAAATGCTCCCCTAATTTATTTGCACTATGTAAAAATCTACACATTATTTTAAACACAAACTCTCTCTATCTCTTTCTTCTTCGTTCTAGCACATCGCACTATAACATTAACTTCTTTTGCATGTATTATGAGCATCTATATTCATTTTGTGATGTCAAGGCATAGTTACCCATGAAAACAATATCTCATTGGATTGCAAATTCAAAATTTGAATACAATATCTAGTCTATTCATTGGAAACCCATGACCCTTACTCTTAGTGTCTAGATTGGCATCCTTGTCAGTCCATCTATGAATCAATATGTATCCTTTTTCCTTTCCTTCTATTATTTTTCCCTTGCTTCTATCACATTCATTCTAAGCATTTATCTCTCCCGTCACTTCTATAGTGACTTACTTCATTAATGATTCAAATCAACTATCCTTGGCTCTTGTCTACTGTTGGTATTGTAATGTACATGTGCATACCAATTTACTCTTATACTAGTGACCATGTTACCTTGTAACTTCTTCTTCTTTCAGTCGATTTCCAATCAATGACAATACCAATTATATTTCATAATCTTCATGCCAATAAGACTTATGGGATCAAAACTCCAATCATTGGTAGTTATGTACTCATTACTTAGGGTGTTCATCCATTGACAATATGTCCTTTCTCCTAGCTCTAGAGATACAATTCTTCCAAAAGTGAGTGTGAAAATGACCTAAAATATTTGTGTTTTGTATTGATCACAATACTTTTTACACTCTGAGCCTCATAAATTATATGTTTGATCTCTAATTTTCAATTTTTCATTTATATGGATTCATCTTTTCATTATCAACAAACTGATCTATCATCTATTCTCCTTGGTCAATATATTGAGGGGGCACCCATTTATCCCACCATTGTTAGGGTGTGTTTTATACAATTAATCACCAATTTTTTTTGACACAAAGCTTAGAATCAAATTCTAAAGAGGGGAAAAAATTAGACACTAAAAAATGGTTCATGCATGCACCTTCATCATTAGCATGCACTAACATTTCCTCAATTTTTATCTCCTAACTTTGATCATCTTGACCATCTTGATTCTCATTTAAACCCATTTTGTACTAGTTTAAAACCTTTTTGATACTTATCTGATAATTTCAAAATCATTTCAAAATAAAGATAAAATGTTTCAAAGTCATTCCAAATCAACCCTAAATGTTTCAAAATTAATTCAAAGCCTTTTCAAATTCATCAAAATTACTTTCCATATACCCTAAACTAACTGAAAACATTTTAAAACTATCACAATCCATTAAATTAGTCTCAAAACATGTCAAAACCAAGTTTGATCACTTTAAAAAAAATCTCAGGCATTGTTGAGTCCCTCAATGTGAAGTCAAACCTTATCAACCCCTAATCAAACGTCCTCAAATCAACACAATGCCTTATTTGCAAATCAATCATCTGACATTTTTGAGTCCCTTAATGACTAATTAAACCTTAACACTCCATCATCAATCTTTATCAAATAGATTAATGACTTTATCGAGTCACTTGGTGTCTGATCAAGTCAAATCAACCTTATCAAAATCAACTTAATAAAATTGGTGGAGTTTGTTGATGTTATTCCAAAACAACCTTATCTAAAATTTGATCAATTTTATAGAATTTATAGATTATATTAATGTCACGTGTCATCAGTAATTTTCAACTCAACTTGACACATCATTAATCCTTATATAGTCAATTTGGCATCATTATCAACCGATCAATCAATCAAGTTTTGATCCTTTTCAAAACTATTATAATTAATTTGAATTTTCATGATGACCATCAAAATTAGGTTATCTTTATATTAAAATCATCAATTAATTTATCCTTTTGGAATAAATAACCCTTGGTTTATTACTATCCCCTAATCATTTAATCATACTAATGTTCCCCTTGTCCTTACTTCTCCAATTAATTAATTATCTATTTCTTGAATTTTGGTATTTTCTAAATTCTTAGTTTTCATTTTGGAGGGATTTTTGAATTAAAAAATAAATTAAAATCTAACTCGTACATCCCTCTCATAATTGTTCTTTTTAGCTCCTAAATTTCCTACTAATTATCCTCTTAATTTCCTCTAACATATTTCCTTGATTCACACATACTAATTTGATCTTTCAATTTGTCATAATCATGAAAATCCTCCCTTTTTTCATGCATACATTTGTAATTTGTGTGTTTTGCTCTCAAAATCTATAAACTAGTCATTTTTGCACTTATTAGGCTAATGAATTCCTCCTACTATCCTCATAGTCATTAAGTATAGCTAATTTTTCTTTCAAGCAAGTTCATTTTGTCAAAATCAAGAGAAACATCACATCATTCAATTGAGAAGAAAGGAGAGCATATGAACTTAACTTAAGGGGGTTTTGTAATTTGTGTTGAAGTTGATGAAAGATCAACCCCACAGCTCCCAAGAATTGCTTGCATGCAAACATCTATCATAGAAAGAGAGGACCAAAAGCTATGGAGGCTGGAATTCCCATATCCATAGATGAGACATTCTTGATGAACGAAAAAGAGAATGATATTATCAAAAGTGAATGAATGGCCAATTATTACAAAGAGAGATCATCCATATAAAGGATATCAAAACCCTAAAAAGGTTTAACCTTGGTGGCATCATAATAATTAATAAAAAAATTAATTATTAGATGCCTAAAATTTAGCTTAAAAAAACTAGAGTTAATTAGAAATATCTAATTACTCTAACACCCCCCCTTAAGATAATTAGGGAGTACCTAAAAATCTAGAAACTACTATAGAAAGTAAATTTTTGTCTCAACAACAAAGCTCGATGAGGTACCCAAGCACAATCAAATCTTTGAAAAGAGGAGAAATAGAGAAAACCACGTTGGAAAACCCCTACTCCAAAAGGAGATAGAAAAAGTGCTGAAAAGAAACTAGTGAAGGATTGAAGAAGCCTCCAAACTAGGAATGTCCCAAAAGATAGAAACAAAAGATGATCATGAAGAACACCGCTAAAGCATGTAAAAGCTGCAATGCTTTGTCAAAAGTAACTGCTAATCTAAAAAACCTCCACTAGAACAGAACTTGACCAGGTAGAGAAGACTATAATCTTGATCAAATTAGGAGACACACAAAGGAAAAGAATTGAACTCAAAGATACAGATAATATGAAACACCAAAGCTTAAAGAGTTGATAAATCAAACCAATGAAGCATGAGAAAAAATAAAAGAACCCACCTAATATAGACAAGGGTGAGGTGATAAGAAACTAGAAAAGTGGGCCAAAAGAACTGCATGTCAAGGAACCATGATCAAGATGCACAACAGAGTACATCTGTGTGTACTAAGGTGATCAATCTTAGACATGTCATGAGGCTAATGTCACAAAAGGTAAGCTCACTGGACAAAGGAAGATGGAAACAAAGGCAAAACATCAACTCCCATGACACTTTAATTATGAGTAGTGCACATACAATAAGAAGAAGATATGGTGAATCTTAAGAATACACTAATCTGCATGAGTGTCCTTAGATGACACTGCTTGAATCATAAGGCAAGACAAGGTAAAAGTACTAAAACAAAAATATAGATGCAATATGGCACTTTATCTTAGTGTGTTTGCAAGAATGCATAGAAATAATGTCTAAATAGATCAAAATAGATTTAAGACTAATGCAATATATAGTAAAAGTCATGACGAATCATCGAAAGTAACAAAATTGATCCCTAGATGTGAAATAACCAACATATCCACCAAAATGCAAAAATGCAAGACTAAATAGAATGTGCCTGGACCAAAATCTAGAAAAATAGCCAACATCACTAAAAATATCTCAGAAATACTTTTCCAATCATATAAAGAATTCCCAAATCAAAGATCAGGTGCTTAAGATATGCCTCCCAAAGTTTAAAACTATACCTCTAACTTTGATAGTAGAAAAAGCCATAAAAAATGAATCAAAACTGAAAACTAATTATACCACTATGATGAGCCCTAAACCATCTTTCTTGTGATATCTTGTTTGCAAAAAATGGAGTGTGTATGCCCAAGATATGAGCAAAAATGTGAAGGTAGGTCCAAAAAAAGCCTAAAGAGGTGACATAATTGTTGATGTCAGCAAGTGACAAGCTCAAATTTGATGGTTAATAGGTCATTGAGGAAAAAATACCTAAAAGTGACCCATGCCAAAAAATATCCAGTCGCTGGAAATAAAATAGATGATGAAAAAGTCATTGTCACTAGATCAAAGGGCCAATGCCAGAGTAAAAATTTGGTGTCCAAAAAATTAAATGTTTGAAATAAAAAACATTTGTGATGGAAAAATAAATTTCCATGTGTGAATTTTGGGCAATGTCCAAAATTAATGCAAAAAAAAAATACCATCAATTGTAGAGAAATGTCAAAAAGAAAAGAAATTTGGTAGTGTAGGGTGAGAGAAAAATGTCTTAACCCATTGATGCCACACAATACTCCATTCTTCAAAGGCCTAAGCATAGCATTGAAACTATTAATAGTTTCAAGCATGAGGGTTTGATAGTGGGGCCCACACAGATGTTGGACATGTAGTCATGCTAGGTGGGAGTTGACATGCACCAAAGAGCATTCCAATTTCACATGCTAAACAAATCTATACTTTGGGGCCAATTTTTTTTTACATTCAAACTCCAAGTTCAATTCATCATATTTGAATAGGAATGAAATTGAGCACATATTTTCCAGCAATGACATGAACAAGGGCTTCATAAAGATAAGTTGTTCCACCCAAAATCAATCACCACAAAAGATGACAAGCTAGAAAATTTTTGGAGGTCTAGTGGAAGTGGTCAACTTGGTTTGAGGAGAAAGCATGTACCAAGAATGTTGCACATCACAGATCCAACCATGGAGGGGGTAAAATAATGGCCCTTGTCCACTCAAAAAATAGAGATGATGTGGAAGGCTTTAAAACTTGATCGACTTGCTTGTTAGAAACAAAGGGCCCAAAGCCATCAAGTTGGCGAAATCCACATCCATGTAACCTCCCAAATTTTCCAACTTCGTGGGTCAAAAAGCCTACTAATAGGGTGGAACATGGGCTCCAAAATATGTAGAAGTGTGAGTACAACATTGAAACTAGTGGATGATGGGTGTTGAACTCAAGCACCAATGACCACCACACACCCAAAGTTGCTACCAAAAAACTAATCCATAAAACTTCCCAAGAAACACATATCTGCCAATGACCCATAGACATGTGTGGGTTGGATTAGGAAACCCTAATCATGGAGTAAGAATGCCATGTTAATTGCATGAGGTGTCCCAAGCCACTGATGGTGGAAGGAGTCTAAGAATCTATCGATTAAAAATGGCAATAAACATAAAGATCCCAACAATCATGGGATAAAATCCATTAGTTGCCAATACATCACACTAATACCTCAAATGAAATTTGTGATGACTCTCAAGACAATCTGCTTGCATCCAAAATGTAATGCAATTAGTGACACCAAAAGCCCCAAAAAAAATCTTAACATGCTGCCCAAAAAATGGCATATAAGCTTATGTGTTGTTAGAAAGGATAGGTGCGGGCTTAATCCTCTTGCTTGTAAAAAGGTTTGCTTTCCTCCAAAATGTGCCCTCTCATTTATAAAACCAAACTCCATAAAAGTATTAAAGGATTTTTTTTTTTTAAAGAAACCTTTTCAAAAAAAATTCTAAAGAAAATAAATCGTTGCCTCAAAAATTGTGCCTAGGTTAAAATGGCCTAGATAAAAAAAATCTACCTCTGATTTCAACAGTGTCCAAACTAGATGTATTCTATATGGAAATGAGGGTTTTTGAGAGCTCTGACCTCAATAGTGATGGTCTTTTTTGCTCAAAGTGCCTCAAATATTAGTCACCCCCAGATCCAATAAAAAATTGCTAAAATCTTAGATCTATAAAAATTAATGCCAAATCTCTCAAAAACATAATAGGGACATGAAGATATGGAGCTTTGATACCATGTTGAAGTTGATGAAAGATCAACCCCATAGATCCCAAGAATTGCCTGCATGCAAACATCTATCATAGAAAGAGAGGAGCAAAAGCTATGGAGGCTAGAATTTCCAGATCCATAGATGAGTTATTCTTAATGAGGAAAAAAGAGATTGCTATTATTAAAAGTGAATAATTGGTCAATAATTACAAAGAGAGGTCATCCTTATAAAGTAGATAGAAACCTTTAAAAGGTCTAACCTAGCTTGCATCATAATAATTAATAAAAGAATTAATTATTAGACATCTAAAGTTTAGCTTAATTAAACTAGAGTTAATTAGAAAATATCTAACTACTCTAACATTTTGAATCTTTCATTTTAAAGTAGCTTTTATGTTGATAAGTAGGAGATAATTTCCACAATAAGTCAAATTGTGATATTGCTATCAGGATTTTATTGTGTGATTTTGAGTCAAACTCATTGACCCATGTTTCATGAGTAATGATTCAACATGAATCCATCTTTTACGAGAATAAATGAAACACTTAGCACTCATTAAGGTGATGCTCACAGGGGTGAAGCACTGGGACTTCCAAGGAAGTAATACATGGTGAAGGTTTTGCAAATGGGGTTGCAAGTTTTGGGTTTAACCATGGAGGAAATTCTATAGTTGAGTCCACTTAGGTTAGAGTAGTAGTGGGGTGGGTGACCTCCTAGGAAGTCTTTGTGCTTCACCCCTGTGAGCATCACCTAGATCGAATGAGTGCTAATGATGTAGGAGCATCTAGTGGTGTAAGGGCAATCCTGTATCGCCCAAAAATATGCTTAGTGTTAGTTTCTATTTAAAGTGTTTTCATTTCTAGATACCCATTTGGGTCAAATAAATATTTCAACTCTCATAGCTCCACTATTGGTTTTCTGGGTTAGAGTTTTTGAGCACCTTAGGATTTGTGCCAATGTTGAAAAAAGATTATTTTTAAATTGAGCCATAATTATAATGAGTTAGAGAGTTTAAGTTGGATGGATAATTATAATTGTAACTTAAAGCACTCCAAAAAAAGAATCAGGTCAAAACGCTTTACGGTTTGAAAGTTATTGTAATTTTAAGTTGCCCAGAGACCTCCTAAGAGTACTTCAATGTCAGATTTGGGGAACTAAATGGCCTGGTAAAGGCCCAAAAAATTGGAGATGAAAAAATCTAGTCCATAGGGCTATGGAGCACTTGGTGAGCTTTTCCAAAAATGCAAATGGTTCGTTAATTGGAGTCCCTGATCAAAAGTTATCCCTCCCGGAAGTTAGACTACCAATTTTGGATTCTTTTAATTTTACACTGACTTCTGACATATTTTCTAGAACCTTTTGTTTTGGTAGTGGATGCCAAATGCATATTATAAGATTTATTCCTAACCCTAAACCTAATTTAATTTTACTTAAGGACATTTTTGGCATTGTAAAGGCAATTTTTGGTGTTGTTTAAGAGAAGGTAATGGAGGAGGGCTTTTCTCTAGGATCATACAACAGGGCACATCTTTGGACCTATTTCCATTATATTGAATGTAATAGTAGATCACTTCTAATAATAATATTATTCTTTTCCTATTGCATTCATTTTGGTTTGGGATTGTGCCTCCATTAAGTGGTATTAGTGCAGGTTTTCCTGAGTTTGTAAACAGAGTGCCAAGTATGAGGCAGTTGCACCAAGACTATGTAGTTGTGGCTTTTGATACAAGAAGATGCCTCCATGAAGGGAGTATGGTCAAATTTTTTACTATTGAGGTTAGATCCCTCTAGAGACAAGTCCAGGCATTATAGGAGGAGATCCGTAGAGGGATGAATGTTTCTATAGGTGACGAAAGTGAGGAAGAAACTGAAGGAAATATTATGTAGGAAGGGGAAGGAGATGGAGAAGTCCTAAAGGCATAGGAGAAGTCTTTTAGGATTTCCAAGCTTGGAAATAGACCTAAAATTGATGTTGGCATTTTTTGCAAAATCTAAACTCAGATGAGTTGATTGACCGGATTAATGAGTTGGAAGAATATTTTGAGTATAAGGATATCGAGGACAGGGTTAAGTTTGTGAAGGCCAAAAATTGGTGGCAAGAGATTTAGTTGGAAAGGAGAAAATCACAAGATGGGATTACATGGTGGACAAACTAAAGAAGCAATTCATTCCTATTGATTATGAGTTTGATTTGTTACAAGTAGGGAAATCTGTTTAGGAATACATAGAGGAATTTTATCGAGTCCTTATTAGGGTAGGGCATGTAGAAGCAAACAAGGAGAATGTTTCCTATTACCTTAGTGGGTTAAGACCTAGCATTCAGGAGAGTTAAGTCTATTTAAAATGGCTAGCATTGAAGAGGCATACTAGTTTGCCTTACGAGTTAAGGAGAAGCTAAACAAAAAGTTTGATGGAAGGCAAAGAGGGCACAGTCAAGGAGGAAGGGGAAGTGGTAGGTCATTTGAAGGCCAAAATGAGAACCAAAAGAAAAATGAAGATTTTGTTACTAGCCAAAATTAGAGGAATGAGGGTTTCAACTGCTCCCGTAAGAGGAAGAGAGGTAGAGGATGTGGAAAAGGTTCAAGAAGAGGAGGCTTCCATGGTACCTATTTTCATTGCAATGAAAGTCATTGTGCCTTTGAATGCCCTCAACACCAAGGAAGGATAGATAGGAGAGTTTATGGTCAAGCAAGGGTTTCTCATACAAATGATGATGCACAGTCATCACATTTATAGGATGTAGAAAGAGGAGAGGTTCTAGTTAATGAAAGGGTCTTATTGAGCAGTGAGACTAAACTTAGACAAATGAGGAGTTTGTTTTTGCACTAGGTGCAAGTGCAAGGGTAAATGTTGTGATGTGATTGTTGATGGTGGAAGTATTGACAACTTGGTGTCAAAGGAGATGGTCTCAAAGCTAAAGTTTAAGAGGGAGAAACACCTCCAATCTTATCAAATTGCTTGGGTGTAGGATGATCATAAGGTCCTAGTTAGTAAACAATGTTTGGTAAAGTTCAAGATTGGGAGTTACCATGATGAGGCAGTTTGATTGGCATGCTATACATGGTGGTCATGCAAATAGATACTCTCTTACAAAGGATGGAGTTCACCACAAATTGAAGCCTTTGATAAAGGAGAGTGAAAAGGTATACAATAGTGCTAGGGTATGTCTTGTTGATGGAAGAAAATTTCT
This sequence comes from Cupressus sempervirens, assembly GCA_028749045.1. Taxonomy (NCBI): domain Eukaryota; kingdom Viridiplantae; phylum Streptophyta; class Pinopsida; order Cupressales; family Cupressaceae; genus Cupressus; species Cupressus sempervirens. The sequence goes on along the minus strand of CM053787.1, from coordinate 508,750,070 downwards.
AGATGGCATGAAATATTAGCATATGTGTTATGCTTTAATTCTTAGAAAAGATAAGGAAGGTAGTAGTCGAATTCCACTTGAAGGTTTTGGTCTATTAAGTGAGTATGGGGATGTCATCTCTGATAATATTCTAGAAGGGTTGTCACTAATAAAGTAAATCAGTCATCAAATAGATTTAGTCCCTAGAGCTAGTTTGCCTAACAAGGTTTTTCATAGGATGACTCCTACTGAGACTAAGGAGTTAAACATAAAAGTTTAGAACTTTTTGAGGAAAGGTTTAATTCAAGATAGCCTAAGTCCATGTGTAGTACCTATAGTACTAACACCAAATAAGGATGGAGAGTTGAGAATGTGTACAGACTCTGAGGCTATAAATAGAATAACCATCAAGTAGCAATTTTGTTTGCCAAGAATGGATGATCTTATGGACTATTTGAGTGGAGCTCAAAACTTCACAAAGATAGATGTCAAGAGTGGTTATCACCAGATACAAATACAAGAAGGAGATGATTGGAAGACCACATTCAAGACCAAGGAGGGTCTATATGAGTGGTTAGTCATGCCCTTTGCACTAACCAATGCACCAAGCACAATCATGTGGCTTATGAATGAGGTACTAAAGATTTCTTTAGGAAAAATTATTATTATGTACGTGGTTGATATCATAATTTTTAGTAAGTCTTTGGATGAACATTTATTACACATTCGTATTGTCCTTAAAAGGTTGAGGGAAGAGAAATTGTTGATTAATTTGAAAAAGTGTAGCTGTGTCAAAAGGGAGTTAGTCTATTTGGAGTTTGTTGTATCAGTTGAGGGTCTCAAAATGGACCTAGAGAAGGTGAAGGTCATCTTGGAATGGCCTACTCTAAAGTCTGACACTGAGGTAAGATCATTCCATGGTCTGACTATTTTTCATAGGAAGTTCATTAGGAATTTTAGTAGTATATGTGTACCCCTAATTAAAATAATGAGGAGGGATAGAAAAGAGTTCAAGTGGACTACAAGAGCTACCAGGAGATTTGAATTGCCAAAGAAGAAGGTGATAGAGCAACCTGTGTTGGCACTTCCTAATTTCAACAAAGTGTTCTAGTTTGATTGCAATGCTAGTGGCAGTGCTATTGGGGCTATGTTGAGCCAAGAAGGTAAAGCTATTGCCTATTTTAGTGAAAAATTGAATGATGCAAAGAAGAAGTATTCAGTTTATGATCAAGAGTTCTATGCAATAGTTTAGGTGTTAAAGAAATGGAGGCATTATTTGTTGCCAAAACAATTTGTTTTGTATACTGATCACCAAGAATTATAGTATGTAAATAGCCAAGGTAAATTGAATCAAAGACATTTAAAATGGCTAGAGTTTATGCAAAGCTATATATTTGTATTAAAGCATAGAAGTGGAAGGTCTAATAGGGTTGTAGATGCATTAAGTAGGAGACAATTGTTGCTAATAGTAATGTAGGTTGAAGTGGTTGGGTTTGATGAACTCAAGAATCTATACCTTGAGGATCCTAACTTTGCAAAGGCTTGGAAGGATTATAAAGAACCTGTTACTCTAGACAAGATCAGGTGGCTAGATTACATGATTTAGGATGGTATGTTGTTCAAGGGAAGTCAATTGTGTATTCTAAGGAGTTCCATGAGGAAGAACTTGATCAAGGAGAAGCACAATGGAGGGATGGCAGGACATTTTGGTCTAGATAAGACCATTGCCATTATTAGAGAACCTTATTTTTGGCATCAATTGTCATAGGATATGAAGAAGTTTGTGAAAAGTTGTCAAGTATGTTAAACAACCAAAGAATTTAGTCAAAATACTAGACTCTATTAGCCATTGCCTATTTCATCAAAGCCTTAGGTCATAAGTATGGATTTTGTTCTCAAATTGCCAAGGACACAAAGAGGTAATGATTTAGTATTTGTGTGGTTGATAGGTTCTCCAAGATGACACCTTTCATTCCATGCCACAAGACTCATGATGTAGTGCATATTTTGGTTTTGTTTTTCAAAGAGGTGGTGAGGCTACTTGGTCTCCCTAAAAGTATTGTTTCTCACATAGATACTATATTTTTTGGGTATTTTTGGAGGACATTGTGGAAGAAGTTGAAGATAGAATTGAAGTTTAGTTCTACACATCATTCACAAAGTGATGGACAAAAAGAAATAGTAAATAGAAGTCTGGGCAATTTGCTGAAGTGTTTAGTAGGAGATAAACCCAAGGGATGGGATTTGATTCTACCACAAGAAAAATTTGCTTACAATAATTTTGTAAGTAGGAGTACTGGTAGGTCACCATTCCAAATTGTGTATGAGAGTAGTCTAAGGACTGCACCATAGCTAAGGAAGATGGAGCAAGGAGAGAGGGCAAGTGTTGAGGTAGAAGGCTTTGCTGAACATGTCAAGAACCTACATGAGGAGGTGCAAGCACATATTACCAAGATGAACCTATAGTATAAGGATAGGGTAAATCAAAAGAGGAGACATAAGGAGTTTCAAGTTGGAGATCAAGTTATGGTATATTTGAGGAAGGAAAGATTTCTAGTGGGTACCTATAACAAGCTGAAGATGAAGAAATTTGGCCCCTACAAAATTTTGAAGAAACATGATTTAGAGAATGGATATAAGGTGGAGTTACCAGATGGGATTCACATTTCTCATATCATGATGATGGTGCATATGAGTTGATGTTGGAGCCATGTCCAATTCCTACTTCTACAAAGGAAGAGATTGAAGAAATTCTAGATAGTCATGTGAGCTAGAGTACAAAAAATAGATAGTATGAAGAATACCTATTGAAGTGGAAAGGATGGCCAATAGAAGAAGCAACTTGGGTATTTGCAATGGAGGTTGCCCGTTTGGTTTTTCCTCTACTAGCTATAAAGTGATAGGGTCACTTTTCAATCTACCACCGATGTCTGATGCAAGAGCATCTAGTGGTGTAAGGGCAATCCTATATCACCCAAAAATATGCTTAGCATTAGTTTCTATTTAAAATGTTTTCATTTCTAGATACCCATTTAGGCCAAATAAATATTCCAACTCTCATAGCTCCATTATTGGTTTTCTAGGTTAGAGTTTTTGAGCACCTTGAGATACATGCCAATGTAGAAAATAGGTTATTTTGTAATTGAGCCATAATACTAATGAGTTAGAGGGTGTAAGTTGGAGGGATAATTATACTTGTAATTTAAAGCACTCTAGAAAAAGAATCAGGTCAAAATGCCCACAATTTGAGAGTTATTATAGTTTTAAGTTGCTTGGAGACCTCCAAAGAACACTTCAAAGTCAAATGTGAGGTACTAAAAAGCCTCGTATAGGACCAAAAAATGGGGGACAATCAAAGCTGGTCCATAGGTCTATAGAGTGTTGGAGAGATTTCCAAAAATGTAAATAGTTCATCAATCAGAGTCCCGAATCAAAAGTTATGCTTCCTAAAAGTTAGACTATCATTTCTAGATTCTTCTAATTTTACACCAACTTCTAACGTGTTTTCTAGAACTATATATTTTGGCAGTTGATGCTAAATGGCATATTTTAAAATGTATTCCTAACCCTAAAATTAATTTGGTTTTACTTAATGACATTTCTGGCATTGTAAAGGCAATTTTTGGTGGAGTTTGGGGGAAGGTACTATAGGAGGGTTTTTCTCTAGGATCATACAACATTGTAAAACCATAGGGTACATCTTTGGGCCTATTTCTATTGTACAGAATGTAATATAAGATCACTTCTAATAATAATATTCCCCCTTTCCTATTGCATTTATTTTGGTCTGGGATTGTGCCTCCATTAGCTAAGTGTTCCATTTATTCTCATGAGAGATCGATTCATGTTAAATCACTACTCATGAAACATGGGTCAATGAGTTTGACTCAAAATCACACAGTTACATCCTGATAGCAATATCACATGCTTTTATGTTGCTTGAATACAATTTTTTAATCCTACACAAGAAACTTTATATAATTCAATTTCATCTTTTCTAATGCAAAATTTAATTGTACGAAGGTATGCACAATTAGTTTCACTCACTATTTCCTTTTTCCCTTTCTTAAATTTGAATGTCCTACAAGATTTCTTTAATCTTTTTATTGGTATTATCAAAATTCATAAAATTTGCAACAACCATATCATCCTACACATTTAACTTATCTTCCAAATTACATGCTCCAAATTCCTCGGCTACAGTGCAAGAGCACCTAGGATCTAGTTTAAGGTCCCAACATATTTTGGCCTATAGATGGTTCTATTCAACCTTCAATGAATAAGGGCTAAATATAAAGCCTCAAGGGTTTGATTAGGGGTAGGTACATAGGGTGATGAATGAGGAGTCTTAGGGTTGTCTATATTGCTCATAGAGGCTTGCACTGGTCAAGGGTTGACCAAGGGTTGGCCAAAAACTCTAATATTGAGAAATGATGTTAGAAATGAGTTTTGAACCATATCGAACCCATATGTAAGGTTTTGAATCCATACAAGATCAGAGGGAAAAGTTGCAAAAGTTGCTCAAGCAATTTTGTAATTTTGCAAAAGTTGCATTTTGACAACTTTCACAACTTTTGCCCAGACCTAACAAACTTGAAAATTTCAGTTATTGGGTCAGTAAAGGAGGCTTTCACATGTTAAAAAAAACTATATAACACTATCACATGTTAAAGACTTCATGGAGTTTAGATTGTACAAATTGAAGTGGAAGAAATAACACAATTTTGAAGCATTTATAGTTATAGTTTATTTGCATAACCTAACATCCAATATTAACAGATTTAGTGGGATTTATTTATTTCATGGATAGTTAGAGGTTTGAATGTAGGTAGTTCTATATCATTTTGGTATCTTGAAGTGTTTTGATTAAGTAAAAATAGGTTTTAAAGGACCTAAAACCTTTTACAAAATAGTAAAAAGATAAAAACTTAGAAATCTAGAAGAACTGTGCATTAGCACCAAGAGCAGTACAAGCTAAAAAAAGTAGCTAAAAACAAAATGCTAGAAAAGAAAAACAAAAAGAAAGAAAAAAGACAACACAAAACCAACTCTAGAGTCTTTAATAGATCTACTACCTGGTCTACAAGGATACTCATGTTTTCCACAGAGGCTTTTAGATCATCCATTTTTGGCTTTGACACCCTCTATCTTCTTCGAGTTGGCCCTGGTGCACTCATTAGGTCCTTGATCATCTTTCACTTCCTTAGAACCTTGACCTTTCCCTTGTTCATATTTGTTTAGAAGAGTGTTAATGTTGTCAGGCACTATCTTTAGAATAGAGCAATTCTAATTTGCCAATTTCTTAACCTTTTTCTCCATATTAATCACTTTGTTATCTAGATCATCCAATTTTTTTTTTGGAAATATTTTATCACTAGATCCAAAACTTTGAATTTGGATTCAAGGGGTGGAACACATTTCGTTAATTTTTTAACCTCTTCAACATTACCGATTACCTTGGAAAGTTTGTTAATATGCTATTTTTGGAGTTCTATCCTCTCTAGTAGTTTTGCTAAGCTGGTCAAATTCTCTAATAATGTCCTACATCTGGTGTTGCAAACTACTAATCTCCTTCTTCATCAGCCCCATATTGCAAAAAATCCCTTTCAAAAACCCTCATCATTTCCCTTGGTATGCATTAGGTCCACCTCATCCCCACCAACATTGTCTCTTTCATAAACGATCTCCTCATTTCCTTTAGCATTCATCTTCCCTTGGAAAAGTTCATAGTTTACTTTTACTCCATCCTCTTAATTAGAGGTTCATCATCAAAAGGTATGCTTTGGGCCCTGTCCATATTCTTCCCCTTTTTTTTAGAGACCTTACTAGCAAAAGCACTTTTCCTATTCCCCTCTTGCAGCTCCTCTTTAAAATTTGTTTCCACATCAAAATCAGTCTCTTTAATCTTCCTTTTCTTCCCAGCTGAGCTACTTGGCTTTGACTTTTTCCTCTTCTTAACATCAATCTCATCAATCTCATCCTTTGTGTCTTCATCAAATCCATCTTCTTGTTCACTCCCCTCTATCTCACATTCCATAGTTTTCTTACTAAAACAGGGTCTATCCACTTTTTTTGATTTAAGGAAGTTCATAACTAACACCATTAAACCCTCGTGATAGGCATGGTCACTCTCATGATCATTCTAAATAGCTAAAATTGTAGTGCCCAAGGATTTCCTAAGGTAGACAAGAAGATCAAGCCTAACCCTATGCCTAAAATGGTTCACTAGCATAAAGTGGTACCCAAATATCTTAGTAAAGCGACCATCCAAAGTTAAGTAGTTAATAACAACAAACATGAAAAACCTCTGAGGATCAGATATAGAACTAGAACTAAAAATAAGAATTACTAATTTTAAATAATCTATTATGTTCCTTATCCATTTCCACAAATTCCTCCACAACCAAATCCAAAAGCTTCCTATCTCTATAAAATTTTATCCCCTTAGTGTCGAGGCCTAAAGCTTCCACTATGATGTCTTCAATAACCTCCATTCTCTAATTACCCACCAGAATGCTCTCATCCAAGGTCCATGTTTTAATGAATTTCTGAGTGATAAAGGGTTACTACCTTTAAGCTTCTCCATAAAACCCGCAAACTTCCCTTGTTCCAAAATATCCCAAATCTCCTTCTTCTTTTTCCAGTCCTTACAACTAGCTAGTTCGACCCTCTTTTTCCTTCCTCCTATTTTCTTCAATCTGTTGCAGATTTTCACAATCTTAGGGTACATCTGCAGAAAGAAAATCTTAGTGTCGATATTAAAGTAAAGGGAATTGATAATTAAATGTGTCTCCAATCCATGTGGCAATGAATAAAAGGTCTCTACCAATCTAATCAAAAGCCACACCTCCCCAAATTTTTTGAAGTAATATTTTATACTTATAGTCTTATTCATCATTAATAAACCTTTTTTGCCTACTTCTCACCTTATCATACTAAATCAAGGATACTCCTTCGAAAGGGATATTATCAACTTGATTCCAAATCAATTTCTTATCACTTTTGCAAGCCACATTCATAGCCCAATCAACAACCTAGTTAGTTTCTCAATAGTTATGATTGATGATACAAGTTTAAAAAAATTAATTACATAAATGGCCTTACATATAATATTATAAGTTGTCTAAGAAGGATGGCTAAATTTATTGAGATAATTAATAATATTAAGGGAGTCTCCCTCTAGCCAAATCTTGTCCAAATTCATACTCTTGGCATAACTAAGAGCATAAAGAGTAGCATTGGCTTCTGCCACATGATTTGTTTGTTCCCCAATAGGGATGGCCATTACACCTAAACTGTCACCATTCATGTTTCTAATGATGAAACCACACCCTACCATTCTTGGGTTACCCTTCAAGGCCACATCAAAATTAATCTTACACCAGCACTAAGGTGGGCAATCCCACCTAGCCAGATTCCTAAGGTTCTTCCCATTTTGAGAGCTACTTAACCCTTCCAGTTTCCAATTCTAAATCACTTTTTCTACCCAATCTATCTAGGGTTAATTCCCTTTCCAAACAATCCTAATATTTTTAATCACTAGATGCTTGATCTTATGGAACAATTGGATAGAATTAGTCTTCTTACCCCTAAACACCCTATCATTTCTTTCCTTGTGCACTCTCCAAAAAAGAAAAGGGAGGATGAAATTCCAAAGCTTTATAATCAATGTATTACAAGTAGGAGACTTCCATCCTTTAAAGAACTCTTGAATAGTGAGGGGGAAAACCCAAACCAAATCCGAAGAACCATGTATCCCTTCCCATAACCTTCTAGTATAAGACCAGTGAATAGTCAGATGATTAACTAACTCTTCTACTTCCTTGCAAAGATAGCACATGTTAACAAAATTCATACCTCTTCATCAAATTATCAATGGTTAGAATTTTATCATACAAAAGAGTCTAGAAGAAAATATTAACTTTAGAAGTCATTCCTTTATACCAAGCTTTAGCCTAGCAAGGTGCCTGATATTCCTCAAATGCACTAGTATATAAAGATGAAATAGATAATTGTCCATTGGGATCATACTTCCATATTAAAGTATCCCCCTCTTGAATCAAAACGATAGCATTCAATTTTTTTTGAGATCATTAAGATTGATATCCACTCTATTAAGGTTAACCCATTTTTCCTCTTCCCAATAATTAGCAAGAAAGATTCCAAACAAGTTCTTACATTGATCCATAAAACCATTTCACCATGGATTAGAACTAAGGGTATGATCAAGAATCCAAATATCATCCCAAAAATGTATATTCCTACCATTTCTAGCCTTCCATCTGACTCCTTTTTTTATAATCTACTTATTTTTCTGAACATGTTTCCAAATTTTAGAACCCCCTTGGGAAACCTCATTACTAAGGAAGAGGTTAAATGCAAGATTCTCTCTATTATATTATCATTTCAAATGTCTCTCCATTATCCCTCCTCTTAATACCAATGCCAAATAAGCTTAGCAAGAAGATACTTATTCATTGGTATAACCCTTCTAAGACTAAGACCTCCTTTATTGATAGGCATGCAAAGTTTTTCCCAAGCAATTAAAGCCATTCTTTTCTTTTTTTCCATACCCATCCATAAGAATTGTTTCTGGATCTTCTCAATAGTTAAAGCAAACTTTGTGGAAATCTTAAACACACTCAAAGCATACAAAGGAAAGCTTTGTAACATTGATTTGAGAAAAATCACCTTTCTAGTTTGGCTAAGGAGGGATTTTTTCTAGAAAAATAATTTAGAATGGATTTTGTTGATCAAAGAACTCCAAAAAGTCTTAGGAGGGTTGAGACAAAGAGATAATCCAAGATATGAGCCTAGAAGGGTATTAATCTTACAACCAATGATTCCTTTAATTTTATTTTGTCTGTTTTCATTGACATTGATAAAATAAATCACACTCTATTTTTATTGACATTGAAATTGATTCCAATTTACAATCTAACTAGTAGCTTGCCCATAATCCTCAAGAAATTTCTTAATTTTTCTTTGCATTTCTCATAGAAGCTTCTCACATAACAAGTAATATTCTTAGAGAAAGGTTTAAGCCCAACAAATTCCCCAATAGTAACATTTTTTCCACATATCTACCTAAAAATTAAGCCATAAGAATGAAAAGGATAGGAAGAGTGAATCTCCTTGTCTTAACCCATAGGAGGCTTGGAAGAAAGGAGTTGGAGAATCATTAACCAACATAGAGAAGGTGGTAGAGGAAACCAACAAAAGGACCATCTCCAAAAATCTTTTATTAAATCCAAAAGCTTATAGTCCACATTTTAAAAACTTCTAGTCCATCCTATCATAAGCTTTTGATAAGTCAAGCTTTACGAGGAACCCCTCTTTCTTAGATTTGGTAAGGGAATGGATATTTTCATGCAATGTGATAATAGAATCCAAAATCTACTTGCCAAGAATAAAGCCACTCTACTATCTAGAAATCAGATTAGGAAGAATAGATAACATTTTGAGAGTAAAAACTTTGGATATCA